>CM053028.1:290023931-290623931 GCA_028564925.1 Lithobates sylvaticus | reverse complement strand
GCCCCACAGATGCTCAATAGGGTTTAGGTCTGAAGACATGCTTGGCATGCCAGACATGCCAGTCCATCACCTTTACCCTCAGCTTCTTTAGCAAGGCAATGGTCCTCTTGGAGGTGTGTTTGGGGTCGTTATCATGTTGGAATACTGCCCTGTGACCCAGTCTCTGAAGGAAGGGGATCATGCTCTGCTTCAGTATGTCACAGTACATGTTGGCATTTATGGTTCCCTCAATGAACTGTAGTGTCACGTACCTGGTGGTATTGAGCCCAGGTTGCAGAGGAGGGCCTCCCTTGCGGCTCCCACACGGGGTCAGCACAGCAGACTGGATCAGCAGATCAGACTGGGTCAGCACAGCAAACTGGGTCAGCACAGCAGACTGGGTCAGCACAGCAGACTGGGTCAGCAAAGCAGACTGGATCAGCAAAGCAGACTGGATCAGCAAAGCAGACTGGATCAGCAGAGCAGACTGGATAGCACAGCAGACTGGATAGCACAGCAGACTGGATCAGCAAGCAGACTGGATAGCACAGCAGACGGGATCAACAAAGCAGACTGGATCAACAAAGCAGACTGGATAGCACAGCAGACTGGATCAGCAAGGCAGACTGGATCACTGTAGTCAGGCTGGGTAGTCAAACAGGCCGGGTCAGGTATCAGGCTGGCAACAAGGTACAGGTGGAGCAGGCAGAAGGATGGTCACAGACAAGCCGAGGTCAGGTACAGGTGGATAGCAGGAAGGTCACAGGTAAGCCGGGTCAAATACAGATGAGCACTTCAGGTCAGGTAACAGGCACAGAACGCTATAGAGCAGACAGCGGGGACCGTCTGCGACAGGCAGATTTAAATAGCCTATCTGGCGCACTCGCACGCATGCACAATGGCGCCCGCGGACGTGCGCCAAGGAGCCCAGGGTTCCGATTACTGGCAGGATCTTCATGACATTGCCCCCCTCCAAGGGGCAGCCTCCGGATGCCCCTTCGGGCAAACTTCTCAGGATGGGCTCTCTTGAAGGATTGAACCAGACTCTTAGCGTGGATATGGGACTTGGGCTCCCAAGAATTTTCTTCAGGACCATAGCCCTTCCATTTGATTAAAAACTGGTTCTGATTTCTCCTCTTCCTGAAGTTTAGGATGGCCTCCACTCTTCCTCGCCGTCTACTAAGACCGGGTCAGGAGGGACAGCTCTTCTGTTTGGAAATGGGTTGGGAGTGGAGGGCTTCAGCAAGGACACATGGGACACTGGGTGAACCTTTAGTGACTCCGGGAGTTCCAGCTCGTAGGCCACTTTGTTGATCTTCCGTTTAACTGGGAAGGGCCCTAAGAACTTGGGACCCAGTTTCTTCGAAGGGCATGCCATTTTCAGATTTAACGTGGATAGCCACACTGATTCGCCTGGTACCAACACCAGTTCCCCTTGCCTCTTCTTGTCAAAGGTTGTTTTGTTGTGCTCCTGGGTTCGGGCCATGGTCTCCTGCAGAAGCTGGTTGTTGATTGTGAAGAAGTCCATCTTTTCTTGGACTGCTGGCACGGTGCATTCAGGAAGGGAATTGGGTAGAAATGAAGGGTGGAAACCATAGTTGGCGAAGAAGGGCATCTGATGGATGGCAGAGTGGATGGAATTGTTATAGGCGAATTTGGCTACCGGGAGCAGGGAGACCCAATCGTCCTGGGCAAAGGAGAAGCAGTGCAGGTATTGCTCCAGGGTCTGGTTCGTCCTTTCGGTTTGTCCGTTGGACTGGGGATGATAGGCGGACGAAAAAGAAAGTTCAATATCTAGAGCCTTGCAGAGGAGTTTCCAGAATCGAGAGGTGAACTGTACCCCTCGATCCGAAACTATGTTCGCTGGTACTCCATGGAGCCTGATGACTTCCTTGATGAATACCTGTGCCGTCTCTGGGGCCGAGGGGGTACCCTTCATGGAAATAAAGTGTGCCATCTTTGACAGGCGGTCAACTACCACAAAGATTGTGGTATGGTCCTCTGCCGGGGGTAGTTCAACAATGAAGTCGATAGACAGCATCCTCCGCGGTCGGTCTGGAACAGACAAGGGCTTGAGTAGGCCCCAGGCTTTGGTCCTATGGCTCTTGTTCCGTGTTCATATGATGCAGGTGTCCACGAATTTCTTGCAGTCCTCCCGCAGCTGAGGCCACCAAAAGGTACGTTGTACCAATTCGGTGGTCTTGGTGACACCAAAGTGCCAAGCAAGCGCATGGTCATGGCACAGTTCCAGGACAGTTACCCGTAGGCTCTCAGGGATGAAGATTTTGTCTTCGTGCCACAGTAGCCCGTCTCTGGCTTGCAATCCAGGCTCGGGCGTAGGTATTTGCCCCATGGAGGCTTGTCTGAGCCGGGAAAATAAGTCTTCCTGAAGCAGGAGGAAATTCCCGGGAGCAAGAATAGTATCCAGAGGAGAATCTTCCTTGGACTTGTGGAACATCCGTGACAGGGCATCTGGTTTGGTATTCTTTGAGCCTGGAGGGTAGGTTACATGAAAGGTGAATCGAGAGAAGAAGAGCGCCCACCTGGCCTGTCTGGGTTTCAGCCTTTTTGCAGATTTCAAGTACTCTAGGTTTTTGTGGTCAGTGAATATCAGGATTGGGTAAGAGGCTCCTTCCAGCAAGTAACGCCATTCTTCCAACGCAGATTTGATTGCTAACAATTCTCGGTCTCCAACGTCGTAGTTCTTCTCGGCTGTGGATAATTTGCGCGAGAAGAAGGCCACGGGGTGAAGCAGGGCCTTAGCTCCTTGCCTTTGGGACAGTATTGCCCCTAAAGCAATTTCGGATGCATCCACCTCTAGGACGAAGGGCAAGGAGGAATCTGGGTGTCTTAGGATAGGAGCCGAGGTGAAGAGTCCTTTAAGGGCTTCAAAGGCCCCTTGGGCCTCAGGGGACCAATGGAAGCGGGTTTCCAGCCTGGTGAGTTGCGTGATTGGCGCAACTATGGCCGAGAACCCCTTGATGAATTTGCGACAGAAGTTGGCAAAACCGTTAAATCGTTGGATCCCTTTCTTGTCCGCAGGGGTTGGCCAATCTAGGATTGCAGTGATCTTCTGGGGATCCATCCATATACCCTTGCTTGAGATGATCAGGCCCAGGAACTCTCCACTTCAAATTGGCATTTGTCGGCCTTCGCATAGAGGCCGTGTTGACGGAGACGACTTAGTACATTCTTGACATGCCTGCGATGGGATTCTAGGGAGGAGGAAAAAATTAGAATGTCATCTAAATAAACTATGGCAAACAAGTCTAGGAAGTCCCGGAGCACGTCATTTATAAAGTATTGAACGGTGGCCGGGGCATTACACAGTCCAAAAGGCATCACCAAATACTCAAAGTGCCCGAATCGAGTTCGAAAGGCAGTTTTCCACTCGTCCCCATCCATGATGCGGACCAGGTTGTAGGCCCCACGGAGATCACGTTTTGAGAAAATGGTGGTGGTTCCCAGTCTTTGGAACAGTTCTGGAACTAGAGGAAGAGGATAGCGTTTTTTTACTGTGATGTTCAACTCGCGGTAGTCCACGCAGGGCCGAGGGTGTGGTCTTTCTTTTCCACGAAAAAGATACCTGCGCCCGCTGGGGACGTGGATGGGCGGATAACCCCTTTCCTCAAATTCTCCTCAATGTACTTGTATTACAATGTCATTTTTTGTGTTTTTTATTATTTCCAAATAATCATAATTTGAGCCCCAAAAATGTGATATGTGTACCAACATCAGAAATCGAAATGTAATTCCCAAAAATTAGAGGGTAACATCACTATTCTACACTCACCCACCAAGAACCACCAAATACCACAGAATAAATCAAGAAGAATAACTCATGAGTAATTCCACCACCTATATGTCTAAAAAAATGCAGTATTTATGTGTATTTGTGTGTAGGAGGTTTTCACATGTGGCAGCTCTGTGGCTTAGAGGTTAGAACTTTTGCTTAGCATCCCTGAGGGTCTGGGTTTGAATCCCAAACATGCCGCTTCATGTAGAGAAGTTGTCTCATCTCCCTATGTTCAGGTCCTAAAACTATGTCTAAATGTAGTATTTATGTGTAGGAGGGTTCCACCACCATTGTAAATCTTGCCAGATACATTATCTAGCCAAAAGTATTGGGACATTTGCCTTTACACACACGTGAACTTTAATGGCAGCCCAGTCTTTGTTCTTGGGTTAAAATTTGATTTGGCCCACCCTTTGCAGCTATAACAGTTGCTGGGAAAGCTGTTCACAAGGTTTAGTGTGTCTATGGGAATGTTTGACAAATTCTTCCAGAAGCGCATTTGTGAGGACAAGCACTGATGTTGGATGAGAAGGCCTGGCTTGCAGTCTCTGCTCTAAATCAGCCAAAAGGTGTTCTATCGGATTGAGGTCAGGACTCTGTGCAGGTCAGTCAAGCCATCCCAAACTCCCTCATCCATGTCTTTATGGACCTTGCTTTGTGTACTGGTGTGCAGTCGTGTTGAAACAGGAAGGGGCCATCCCCAAACTATTCCCACAAAGTTGGGAGCATGAAATTGTCCAAAATGTCTTGGTATGCTTATGCCTTAAGAGTTCCCTTCACTGGAACTAAGAGGCTAAGCCCAACCCCTGAAAAACAACCCCACATCATAATCCCCCCTCCACCAAAGGAATTCCACAAACCGTCGCTTTAACTGACAATTGTGCGGCCATGCGACGTTGTACCCAAACAAAATTGACGTCCTTTTTTTTCCCACAAATAGAGCTTTCTTTTAGTGTTATTTGATTATCTCTGTGGTTTTTATTTTTTGCGCTATAAACAAAAAAAGACCGTCAATTTTGAACAAAAACCACAATATTTTGTACTTTTTACTATAATAAATATCCCCAATTTTTTTTAAAAAAAAAAAAGCAAATTTTTTCCTCAGTTTAGGCCGATATGTATTCTTCTACATATTTTTGGTAATAAAAATCGCAATAAGCGTATATTGATTGGTTTGCGCAAAAGTTATAGCGTCTACAAAATAGGGGAAAGATTTATGGCATTTTTATCATTTTTTTTTTTTTTTTTACTAGTAATGGTGGTGATCAGCGATTTTTATCGGGACTGTAACATTATGGAGGACAGATCGGACACTTTTGACACATTTTTGGGACCATTAGCATTTATACAGCGATCAGTGCTATAAAAATGCACTGATTACTGTGTAAATGTCACTGGCAGGGAAGGGGTTAACAGTAGGGGGCGATCAAGGAGTTAACTGTGGTACCTAGGGAGTGATTCTAACTGTGGGGGAATGGGACTGCCTGGGTGAGGAGAGCGTTAGTATGAACAACAGATCGCTCTCCTCACCCCTGACAACATGGAGATCTGTCTGTTTACATACATTTTTTTCAGGAGCAGTGATTTTAATAATTTTTAAAACTGGTCGCGGCTGTAATGTATTGTCGGATCCTGGCAATATAGATAAAAATCATTCAAAAACAGCGTGAGTTCCACCCCCAGTCCATAACAGGCCCTTTGGGTCTGGTATGATTACTAAGGGGAACCCTGCTCCAAAATTTTAAAAATATTTGCGTGGGGGTCCCCCCAAAATCCATACCAGGCCCTTCAGGTCTAGTATGGATTTTAAGGGGAACCCCATGCCAAAACAAAAAAAGTTCAAATAGACTAGCAAACTGACTAAATGATTCAATAACAAATGACCACAGTTCCTTGTGGATGGGAGATTATCTGCAGGTGTACGTCATGGCACCCAAATATGTTGATCAGGCACACAAGGGGCGACAAGAGAGCACATCCACTAAAACCGATAAATGTGTTTGCAGGGTGAACAAACCCCCCCCCCAGACGATCGCTCCGTGCATCGCACAGGGGCCCTTCGCTGGAGCACATGTCCTCACTCCGCAAACACCTCTCTCTCCAAACAGGAAGTTTTCCACTACCTAACAGGTCTCAACCAGCATCAGTCTGCCCCAGTCAGCTCTTTAGAGCGGGCTAGGGGAGAACGAACACAGGGAGACTTATGACAATACATTAAAATACATCTTATTTGATCACCTCTGCGGTTTTTATTTTTTGCGCTATAAACAAAAAAATTGCGTCAATTTTGAAAAAAACGCATTATTTTTAACTTTTTGCTATAATAAATTTGTTTTCCTCAGTTTAGGCCGATACGTATTCTTCTACATATTTTTGGTTAAAAATATCGCAATAAGCGTTTATTGATTGGTTTGCGCGAAAAGTTATAGCATCTACAAAATAGGGGATAGTTTTATGGCATTTTTATTAATAATTTTTTTTTACTAGTAATGGCGGCGATCAGCGATTTTTATCGTGACTGTGACATTATGGCAGACACATCGGACAATTTTGACACATTTTTGGGACCATTCACATTGATGCATTGATTACTGTGTAAATGTGACTGGCAGTGAAGGGGTTAACTGAGTATACTTCCGTCCTAACTTGGCCACGGCCCAGGGCGTAATTTCCTCCGGCTCCCCCGCTGCCTTCAGGGACCTGTGTGTGTCCCAGAAGACGACGGGGCCCATTCAGAAAGTGCTGCACGACTCACGCATGCGCAGTAGGAAACCCGTCGTGAAGCCTGAAAGCTCCACGGCCGGTTTCCCTTAGTTACAATGGCGGAGCCTGCACCCGAGCCTATAGACAGATCGGTCTCTGGGGGCCATCATCGCGGGCTCCCAGGACAGGTAAGTGTCCTTATTAAAAGTCAGCAGCTACAGTGTTTGTAGATGCTGAATTAAACAAAATAATTTGCGGCTGGAACACAGCTTTAAAGGTAATTTATTTGTATGTAACTGATTATAAAAAAGGGCTAAAATGCACTAATGCAAATATTTCTATACAACTAAACTATATATGTCATTGTTCAAATGTTTACATTAATTATATTACGTTTATTTTGGAACAGTTTCAGTTGGGTAGAGATGGAGATCAGACATACTTCAGTCAAAAACTGTATGCAAGAATGGCTACAAGGGTCTAATGCACGTATTTTTAGCTCCCTCTAGTTGTGGCTATGAGTAGCTGCTTTTCAAAAATAGATCATGAAACACTACCTTCAGGCTGAAGCTTCCTGTGTGTGATACTCCTGTTTTTAGATAAATTGGTACTACTCTGCAATAGACTTTAAATTGTACCTGTGCCCTGGGTGTGGGAATGCACTGTGAAGCGATTCATCCTCAAAGATCACAACAGAGACTTTAAATTTGGGTTTTAGTCAGTATCTAGCAGCTTACAAGCACCTAGTTTTGATTACATTAAAGGCTAAAAAGTGCCTGCTGAACCAGACAAATTTCAATCCATGTATGGCTCCAATTCACACCTAACTGATTTGAAGCTTCCCCAAAGTGCTTCTAAGCTCGACACCAAGATTGTTTTCAATGGAGCCTGCTCACTCCTGAGCCTATTGTTGATTAAAGCTTGGTACATGAAGAGTGCGCCACACTCCCAGCCTGACCAAAGTGTGAATAGCAGCGTTAGATGCCTCAGCCAGCTATGCTCCACAATCTATACTCTCTGACGCACTTTGCAACCGCCCAACGATGATTAGTCATAGTCCTCTATAACTAAGCCCCCATATGAGGGGGCGTGATTTGTGGTGCAGAGCTGGCTGAGACCACCCTACACTTGAATTTATGCTTTGGTTGGGCTGGGAGTGTAGTGCTTTTCATGTACACAGATTCTGTCACTGCTGGATAAATGAGCCTGCATCTATCCCTATTTCTGAGGATCACGAGTGACGCTACAAGCTCCCTTCTGGGTCACGTTAATTAAAACTTCTTGCTCAAAAAATACTTCTTTTGGGGTACAGTTGCCAGCTGCTCATTTTGGGCTTAACAGACTTCAATAGATGCTTTTAAAAAACACGAGTAACATGTTTTCTGATTAGTAGCCAGCCTTCCATTCCCTAGAAATGAGGAGAAGGAGCAAAGAGCTAGATAATGCTGCATGTTTTCCAGCCAGGAAAGGAGGCAGGATGATTTGCTGTAGCTTCATATGCACATTGTGAGAAGCTCACATTGTTCAGTGAAATTAGAGGCTTCATTCACACTTGTAGGACTCCAAAGTTGCGCCGAATTTGGATTGCAACTTTGACACAACTTTGGATGAGTGCAACTTGGATACGACTTTGGCTTTGACCAGTGATAATGAACAATTGTGAACAAAAGTTGCATTGTATAACATTCAGGTACGACTTTCATGCTACTTCTGAGGGTTAACATTGAAGTCTTTGGCCCCAAGTTGCATTAAAGTAGGACCAAAGTAGTGCATGAACTACTTTGAAGTAGCTGCAACTTTAACTACTTCCCATCCAGCCACTGCACATAAACAACCGGGTGGTACTTTCCTCGTTCTGAGTGGATGTTCAGGATCGTCCCTCAGAACGAGTGCTCGCAGCACAGCCATTCTGATCACAAGATCCAGCTGAGCAGAGATCGGGATATGGGCGCTGTGATTGGCCCTCCCGATCACCTGACGGCTGTGTCCAATCACAGCCATCACAATGTAAACAGAGACGCGTGTCCCCAGTGAGCTCAGTGCGGGGAGGGGGAATCTTCAGATCTGTGACAACTCTCTGTGTGAGGATGATTTTACAGAGGGCTGTTACAGATCACCCCACAAAGTACACCAAGCACCACTGATATACCCCTGTCCCTATACACATTTCAGTGTTCCAATAAAAAAAATCTGTCTGTCCCCCATCAATGCCAACACCAAATAAACACTGATTTGGGTTATTTTTACCAAAGAAATGTAGCAGCATCATTTTTGGTCAAAATGTATCAAGAGAAATTACTTATAATTATTATAATTTTATAACAGAAACTAAGAAAAATTCATTTTTTTGGAAAACTTTTTGTCTTTTTTTATTTGTAGCATAAAAAATAAAAACCCAAGCGCTGATTAATTACCACCAAAAAATAAGCTCTATTTGTGTGAAAAAAAATGTAATTTGGGTACAGTGTTACATGACCGTGCAATTGTCATTTAAAGTGTAACAGCGCTGAAAGCTTAAAATTGTCTGGGAAGGAAGGGGGTGAAAGTGCCCAGTATTGAAGTGGTTAAGTTGCGCATACAGTGGATATATAAAGTCTAAACACCCCTGTTAAAATGTCAGGTTTCTGTGATGTAAAAAAATGAGACAAGGATACAACTCAGTTGAAAAACAAACTGTAAGGCCCCTTTCACACTGGGGCGGTGAGCCGCGGTGACGGTAAAGCAGCGCTATATTTAGCGCTGCTTTACCGTCGTTTTCGGCCGCTCGCGGTGCGGTTTTAACCCCCGCGAGCGGCCGAAAAGGGGTTAAATACCCCCCGCAGAGCGCCGCCTTAGCGGCGCTTTGCCGGCGGTATTCCCGCGGTGTCCCATTCTATTCAATGGGAAGGAGCGGTATAGGAGCGGTGAACACACCGCTCCTATCCGCTCCAAAGATGCTGCTAGCAGGACTTTTTTTGTCATCCTGCTAGCGCACCGCTCCAGTGTGAAAGCCCACCGGCTTTCACACTGGAGTTAAAGGGGCAGGATTTTTTCATGCGGTGAACAGGTGCTATTTTTAGCGCTGCACCGCATGAAAAACGCTTAGGTGTGAAAGGGGCCTAAGTAAAAAGTAAAATAATGTGGTTGCATAAGTGTAACTGGGGATGTAGCCATGTTCAGAATAAAGCAATCCGTACAAACTCATGTTAAAATAGGAGTCAGTACACACCTGCCATCATTTAAAGTGCATCTGATTAACCCCAAATAAAGTTCAGCTGTTCTAGTAAGTCTTTCTTGACATTTTCTTAGTAGCATCCTACAGCAAAAGCCATGGTCCACAGAGAGCTTCCGAAGCATCAGAGGGATCTCATTGTTAAAATGTATCAGTCAGGAGAAGGGTACAAAAGAATTTCCAAGGTATTAGATATACCATGGAACACAGTGAAGACAGTCATCATCAAGTGTAGAAAATATGGCACAACAGCGATATTACCAAGAACTGGACGTCCCTCCAAAATTGATGAAAAGGTGAGAAGAAAACTGGTCAGGGAGGCTGCCAAGAGGCCTACAACAACATTAAATGAGCTGCAGGAATATATGGCAAGTACTGGCTGTGTGGTACAGGTGACAACAATCTCATGTATTCTTCATCTGTCTGGGCTATGGGGTAGAGTGGCAAGAGGGAAGCATTTTCTTACAAAGAAAAATATCCAAGCCTGGCTAAGTTTTGCAAAATCACATCTGAAGTCTCCCAAAAGCATGTGGGAAAAGGTGTTATGGTCTGATGAAACCAAGGTTGAACGTTTTGGCCATAATTTCAAAAGATATGTTTGGAGCAAAAACAATACTGCACATCAACTAAAGAACACCATACCCATAGTGAAGCATGTTGGTGGCAGCATCATGCTTTGGGGTGGTTTTTCTTCAGCTGGAACAGGGGCTTTAGTCAAGGTAGAGGGAATTATGAACAGTTCCAAATACCAGTCAATATTGGCACAAAACCTTCAGGCTTCTGCTAGAAAGCTGAACATGAAGAGGAACTTTATCTTTCAGCATGACAACAACCCAAAGCATACATCCAAATCAACAAAGGAATGGCTTCACCATTCAAGTTTTGGAATGGCCCAGCCAGAGCCCATACCTGAATCTGATTGAAAATCTGTGGGGTGATCTGAAGAGGGCTATGAACAGGAGATGCCCTCGCAGTCTGACAGATTCAGAGTGTTTTTGCATGAAGAGTGGGCAAATATTGCCAAGTAAATATGTGCAATGTTGATAGACTCATACCCAAAAAGACTGAGGACTGTAATAAAATCAAAAGGTGCTACAACGTATTCATTTAACCACTTCAGCCCTGGAAGGTTTTACCCCCTTCCTGATCAGAGCACTTTTGGCACTGCGCTCTCTGCTTTAACTGGTAATTGTTCGGTCATGCAATGCTTTACCCAAACTAAATTTGCGTCCTTTTTTACCACAAATAGAGCTTTCTTTTGGTGGTATTTGCTCACCTCTGTGTTTTTATTTTTTGCGATACAAGCGAAAAAAGACCGAAAATTTGGAAAACAAATGATTTATAGATTTGTTATTAAAAAAAAACTACAAAAAAAAAACTACAAAAAAAAAACATTTAGGCCAAAATGCATTCAGCCACATGTCTCAGGTAAAAAAAAAAATTCAATAAGCGTATATTTATTGGTGTGTGCAAAAGTTATAACGTCTACAAACGAGGGTACATTTTCTGGAATTTACACAGCTTTTAGTTTGTGACTACCTATCTCATTTCTTGAGGTGCTAAAATGGCAGGGCAGTACAACCCCCCCCCCCCCCCCCCATTTTGGAAATTAGACACCCCAAGGTATTTGCTGAGAGGCTTGTTGAGCACATTGAATATTTTATTTTGTGATTATTTAAGTGATTGAAAAATGACAAAAAAAAAACAAAAACATTTTATACATGCCATGGGCATATGTGAAATTACACCCCAAAATACATTCTGCTGCTTCTCCTGAGTACAGGAATACCACATGTGTGGGACTTTTTGGCAATCTAGCCGCGTACAGGACCCCGAAAACCAAGCACTGCCTTTAGGCTTTCTAAGGGTGTAAATTCTTGATTTCACTCCTCACTACCTATCACAGTTTCGGAGGCCATGAAATGCTCAGATAGCACAAAACCCCCCCCCCCCCCCCAAATGACCCCATTTTGAAAAATGTAGACACCGCAAGCTATTTGCTGAGAGGCATGTTGAGTATTTTGCAGACCTCGCTTTTTGTCACAAAGTTTTGAAAATTGAAAAAAAAAAAGAAAAGAAAGAAAATTACCCTTTCTTTCTTCATTTTCCAAAACAAATGAGAGCTCCAAAATACTCACCATGCCTCTTAGCAAATACCTTGGGGTGTCTACTTTCCAAAATGGGGTCATTTGGGGGGGGGGGGGGGGTGTGCTATCTTGACATTTCAGGGCCTCCGAAACTGCGATAAGTAGTGAGGCCCTTAGAAAGCCTGAAGGCGGTGCTTGGTTTTCGGGGTCCTGTACGCAGCTAGGCTCCCAAAAAAATTTGCCTTCAAAGCATTGGAACACACCAAGATCAGTGTAATAAGATGCTTTCCCAATGGCGCCGTTTATATCCGGCAAAACGGAAGTCGTGAAATGCTCGTAGCTTGCGGTTTCTTAGGCCAAAGAGATGATTGGAGCCATTCTGGTCTCTGATCGGCTCTATGGTCAGCTGGCGGAACCACCGGCTTCATTCTCAGGTTCCCTGGTGGGACAAGAGAGCCAGAGAAAACCATGGAAGACGGCGGGAGGGGGGGGGGGTTTCCTCCCACTGCTTGTAAAGCTGAAAGCTGGCTGAAAAGAACAATACCAGGATTATCAAAATAAACTGGTATGAAAATCGCTCGCCCTCCTACTATTCCACACCACCACTGCGCACAAAGAAAAATTAATTAAACACCTATGTGTATAAAAATAAACTAAGCAGCTACTTAAATAGATAAATAATGTAAAGTGATTTTAAATGAATAAAAACAGTAGCGCTAATAATCACAGTGTCTGTGAATAAACTAAATATTTAACCTGTGTAAACAATACTGAAAAATATGTATAAACAGTGCTAAAAAAACAACAACACAATTAATCACCTATATACATAAAGTGAAAAATTAAAGTGAAGTGTGATTATATATTTTTGCAGGTGTCCAAAAAAGGGAAACAAATCCAAACAAAAGTCCATAAACTGTTACTTGTAGTGATAATGTTTCAAAAAGTGACAGAAAAGTGAATGAAAAATCCTGAAGCAAATAAAGTTTTGAAGTGTCTTTAAACAAAATTCTTGAAGTGACTTGAAAAAAATATCTTCCACCACACCACCTGTGTTCAGTGCTACCGCACCCTAAGGAGTCGCACTCACCAGCAGTATATGCCTTGCACTCTCATGCTCGGCCAACTCGCTTAATAGCTCCACATGGGTCACAGATGGATCCAGACAGAATGTTAGATAATTGCACTCCACATATAAGGAAAAAAGAGATGCTTCCAATAGTGAAGTAGAGTAAACCATTTATTTCAACAGCACACAAAATTCCTCAACCATTGTACTCACATCCTTCATATAAAAATAAGGCACTTCAGCATAACTTTTCAACAGGAAACAAGGACCCAGCAGTGGTGACCCGATATATTATGGTCTCGGCGGACCCGGCGTTAATACCAATATGTCTCACCCTCCACGCTGTTTTTTCATTCACTTTTCTGTCACTTTTTGAAACATTATCACTACAAGTAACAGTTTATGGACTTTTGTTTGGATTTGTTTCCCTTTTTTGGACACCTGCAAAAATATATAATCACACTTCACTTTAATTTTTCACTTTATGTATATAGGTGATTAATTGTGTTGTTGTTTTTTTAGCACTGTTTATACATATTTTTCAGTATTGTTTACACAGGTTAAATATTTAGTTTATTCACAGACACTGTGATTATTAGCGCTACTGTTTTTATTCATTTAAAATCACTTTACAATACCAGGATTATACCTAAACCTGCAGGCATCATTCTGGTATAACCACTACATTGCTGGTCCTTGTTGGGCATATATTGTAATGTTATGCAGCCTGTGGTCTGAACGAAAAAAAGAGATTGATCGGTGGGTATGCCCACCATTAGAATACTGCCCTGCATCCCCCCACTTTTAATGATGGGCATACATGCACCGTTTTTTTTTTTTATTAACTGTGGTGGTGAAATCACCTCCTACATCGCTGGGGTCACTGATTTATCGTGAGAGCAAACCCTGTTGCTTTCAAGATAAATAAATCAGTGCTGCAGCTGAATGGCATACCTGAAAAGCAAACAATGGTATCAATAAAACATTAACTTAATAAAACAACTTATTTTTTTATTGCAATCTATACCAAAAAAATATATGCCGAAGCATGGGGGCAATCCGCCCTTAACGTTAGGAGCAAATTGCCGCACCACCCCTGCCCTAATGCTTCGGTATATATGTTCTATTTTTAATCTGTGGTGGTGAAATCACCTCCTACAGCGCTGGAGTCGCCGATTTACGTATCGCGAGAGCAAACGCTGTCAAGATAAATAAATCAGTGCTGCAGCTGAATGGCATACCTACAAAGAAAATAATGGTTAACAATAAAAAACAGTAAAGTATAAAAGAAATACATACCTGCAAAGTAAACATGATAAAACATAGTAACATTAAAACATTTGAACATTAAAACATTGCAGTTATAAAATAGAGTGAAACAGAGCAGAACAATAGAGAGAGAACAATAAAACAACAACTATTTTTTGCTTTATTTTATAAGTTTTTTTTTACACTTATTTTTAAATGTAAAGGTTCCAGGTTCAGGTCTCTAAAAATGCGATGGCATCTTTGGAGAGCCTGTGAAAGTGTGCCCTATGACTGTGCAGTGCTCTACCCTACGCTAATACTCCACTAGGGTGACGTAGCGTTGGAAACATTCACCGATGCAGAGACCAGGTTAGGACAGGAGGGACAATAAAAGCGCGTGTCACGCCTGTATCTACGTTTCCTACAGACACAACATATTTTTGGGGGTGTTTTTTGGCCTGGGGTACCACAGAGGACTTCTGGGAAGTGCCTCTCATGCAGCCGGCTCACTGCATTTGCATTGGGAAGTTGGGCCACAGCAGCATCTGGAAATAGAAGGGTTGTGATGATCTCTTCCTGGAATTTAAGGAAGGATCCAGTACATCCTGACGCTTTGTATAGCACATAAGCATTCAGCAGAGCCAATTGAAATAGGTATACACTTTTTTGTACCAGCATCTGGCCTTACGGGCAGTTAGGTACAGTGCCAACTGGTCGTTGAAGTCCACCCATCCCATATTAAGGTTGTATTCGTGGACAAAGAGGGGCTTCTCAACACCAGTCACTGTTTGAATATCTGCGTGAAGCGAGGACAGAACGAAAACATTCCGATTATACCTCCACCTCACTGCGAGCAAATTATTACTTCTTAAGCAGGCTCTCTCCCCCAGTCTAAGTTGGGATTCTACAAGCTGCTGGGTAAGCCCCCATGATCAAATAAGTGACTAAAAAGTGTCACTCTCGTGTAATAATAATTGTCCACGTACAAGTGGTACCCCTTTCCGAATAAAGGTGACACCAAGTCCAACATAATCTTACGAGCTCGGGCTCCACGTGACTATCTTTTCCCTCGTAAACCATAAAACTATACGTATAGCCTGATGCCCTGTCACAGAGCTTATACAACTTGACCCCATATCTGGCACACTTGCTGGAAAGATACTGTTTGAAAGATAAGCGGGCAGAAAATTTTATCAGGGACTCGTCAACACAGACAACTTGATCGGGAGTAAACAAGGCTGCAAACTGTTGGTTGAAGTGGTTTACAAGGGGCCAAACGTTGTGGAGCTGATCAAATTCAGGGTCATCCCGAGGACGACAGAGTTCATTGTCATTAAAATGCATGAACCACAAGATCTGCTGGTATCTGGCCCTGGCCATGGATGCAGAGAACAGGGGCATATTATGAATTGGGTCAGTGGACCAATATGACCGCAACTCACTTTTTAAACTATGCCCATGAGGAGGGATATGAGCAGAAAGGTCTTAAATTTGGAAACCGCAATAGGTTTCCAATCTCTAACAACTGGGGATTAGCGGTGATGAATTGACCAGCATACAAATTGCTTTGGTCCACAATAGATCTATAGAGATCTTCCGTGAAAGACAGCAAATAAAAATCAAGTGACGTAAACTCAACTGTTTCCACCGGAATTCCGGGTTGGCCAGTGAACGGGGGAAGTACGGGCGCTGCAGAAGTGGTGGGCTCCCACTTAGGATTGGCAAATGCAGCGGGAAGGGCACTATGGACTTGGTGGGCCTGTGCTTGTCTTCTTGGTGGCTGCGGGGCACTACTTGTGCTAGCCACCGCACAAGCTTGAACTGCACTTATGGGACTCACCATGACACCACGTAATACTGCAGTGCCGGTTTGACTACGACCAGGGTGTACTTGGCTGCTGGTGCTTGCCAGTTCACTAGAAGGATGAGCGGCACTAGTACTGGCTCTCTGCTCCATATGAGAGCCCTGCGGTTCTTGCACCTCAACAACAGAAGAACGGGGTCGGGTACGCCTGACTTTAGCAGGGACCACTCTGTCATCAGAGCAATCTGTCAGGGTGCCGCTGCTGTCTACTGGTTCATATTCTGAGCCTGAATCTGACAGATTGGTGACTTCCTCTTCACTCTCATCTATCTTGTTCAGAAATGTGTAGGCCTTTTCATTAGTGTACCTCTGATTAAAGGTGGAAAAAGTCTCATATTTTTACATCACAGAAACCTGACATTTTAACAGGGGTGTGTAGACTTTGTATATCCACTGTATATGAATGGTTATTATTGGAAAACATGGGGAATGAATTGTCATGCAACTTTGATGTCCAAAAGTTGCATGACAAGTCGCACAAGTCCCAATACAGCATTGTGCCCCGAGGGCTCTCTCCTCAATGGACATGGAGGCATCAGCTGAAACTGAAAAATTGTCTCCTGCTGCTGTAACCACAGCTTGTGAGGAGGAAGCGGGGGTGGGGCTGAGCTGCACTGTGTGTCAATTGACACACACACAACCCAGCTCAGGATTGAACCTGCATGAGTGCCTCCATACCAAGCAGCTTGCTAGGGGCGCACAAAGGGGAGGTGCAAGGAGAGCCAGTGGGGGACCCCAGATGAGGAAGATCAGGGCAGCTCTGTGCAAAAACACTGCACAGAGCTGATAAGTATGCCATGTTTGTTATTTTAAAAATCACTTTAGGTAATCTTTCATTGAGTGGGTAAATTCAATATTATGGTGGTAGAGTAACCACTTCAGCTCCAGAAGGTTTTACCCCCTTCCCGACCAGGCCATTTTTTGCAATACGTCACTGCATTGTTTTAACTGACAAGCACGCGGTTGTGTGAGGCTGTACCCAAATAAAATTGATGTCCTTTTTTTTTCCACACAAATAGAGCTTTCTTTTGGTGGTATTTGATCACCTCTGCGGTTTAAATTTTTTGTGCTATAAACAAAAAAAGACAGACAATTAATTTTTTTTTATATTATATATATATATATATATATATATATATATATATATATATATATATATATATTATTTATTTATTTTTTTTTATTATTTTTTTTTTTGCTTGCTGCTATAAAACATATCCAATAGAAAAAAAAAAAAAAAATCTAATTCTTCATCAATTTAGGCTAAATTGTATTCTGCTACATATTTTTGGTAAAAATAAATCCCAAAAAGCATATATTAATTGGTTTGCGCAAATGTTTGCCATAAACTATGGGATAGATTTATGGATTTTTTATTGTTTTTAACTAGTAATGGCGGCGATCAGCGATTTTTAGCGGGACTGTGACATTGCGGCGTACATATCTGACACTAAGTGACACTTTTTGGGGACCAGTGACACCAATACAGTGATCAGTGTAAAAAAAATAAAATAATGCACGACACTGTATAAATGACACTGGCAGGGAAGGGGTTAATATCAGGGACAATCAAAGGGTTAAGTGTGCTCCTAGGTAGTGCTTTCTAACAGTGTGGGGGATGGACTGACTGGTGGAAGAGAGACATCTGTGTTCTTGATTAGCAGGAACACAAGATCTCTCTCTCCCTCTGTGACAGAACAACAGTCTGCCTTGTTTACATTACATACGTTCTGCCTCTCCTACGAACGATTAGTGGGTCCCAGGTCCAATCACAGCAGGAGTGTGGCTCCAGCCGTGTGCGCCCCAGAGCCGACAACAGGAATCACATACAGGTATGCGATTTTGCACTTCAGGGCCGCCCTGCCACAGTAAATGTATGTGGGATGGTCCTTAAGTGGTTTATAAACTAGCTTTTTTTAGTTTAATTGAAGGACTGAGTGCATAGATTCACTGTTTCTACCAGCAGTAGCCGGTCCCCCCTAATCTCCATGCGGGACACAGGACTCATAGGTTTCTAGGAGTTTTTTTTATTTTTGAAGCCACTGGTTTCAGCTGTATATCTTTGTTGCCAAATTTTCAATCTTTCCGTATTCAAAAATTAGCTATAAATTTCTTTGAATAAAAAAAAAAAAGGAAACCCATCGGTAGGATGAATGGGGATTTTAACAAACTCATAGGTTCAAAGAAAGAAAGCTGCAGTGTTGGCATCTTTTTAGAAGTGATTAACCCTTGGGGAGTATCTCAACATAAATTACATTTCTGTTGCAGGGGGTACGTAAAATTTGACTCGCATGTTAGTGCAGACTTTGGGAAGATCTGTGGGCTAATCACACACAGAGGAAATGCCTTTTACGCCTCCAGGTTGCCATATTGCATTGAATATTACAGAGCTGCAGATTGGAAAGGTGATTATAATAACATTAAATTACAACATCGCTTGTGTAGCAACTGTATATGCTATTTTATTTTTCTTCACAAAAATGGAGTCAACATAGAAAAATATCCTTTTTCCACCTTTTATTTGTGTAAGCTTCCTTGAGGATCACTATAAAACAGGGGTGTCCAACTTTTGGCCTTCCTGGGTCACATTGGAAGAAGAGGAATTGTCTTCGCCACACATAAAATACACTAACAATAAGGATAGCTGATGAGCAGAAAAAGTCAGGCACATCACAAGTTAACAATCACCGATATAGATAATGTACTTTTCCGAGTAATAAAACTTCATTTTTTTTGTAATACTTTTTTATTATAAAATTAAAAGAGGGCAACATAACACTAATGAGATATTTGACACTGTTTTTGATAAACAACAATAAAGATAGCTGATGATCAGCTTCTCCTGCGGCTCTCAGCGAGTAGGTATGACCGTTGGCCCCATTCACTATAATTACAAGTCGCTGGCAGTCACACCTATTCCTGGCTCTCTGCACAGCCAGCAATAACCTGTGGTGATCGCTGCTGGATGCAAAGTGTGTCCAGAAGTGTTCAGCACGGGTAATTGCCGGCTGTGCAGACAGCCACAAACAGGTGTGACTGCCAGTGACCTGTCATTATGGTGACTAGGGCTGGCAGCCACACTTGCCTGCTGAGAGCTTTAGGAGGAACTGCCGTTACAATTCACACTGGCCCTAATCACTGGTGGGAATGTAGTCTATGTATGTGCTGGGTGAGGAGGGATTGAAATCAGAGGGGGCGCATCCCACTCCAGTACCCCCATAGATCCGGGCCATACAGCATTCTCACTTGGTGCCCCTGCATTCCCTGCTGCCAGTGGTATTGCAAAGATTGCAGCCCTGGTTCACAGAATAATCAACAAGCTCTGGCACTAGAAGTTGTAAAATAAGTTTTAATTTGGACCAGAGTTCTTTCATGAGAAACAAACCCCTCTTAGTTTAAACACAATAAAATGGAACTTTTTGCAACATGGATTTATTGCAAAATTAACCTGTACAACCTTAACCCCTTGGCACCGCCCGCAAATATGCGGCCTCTCGGCAGGTGGGTCTTGGCGCAGAGCGGCTGCACATTTGCGTTTATTAGTGTCAATACAGCTGTGCCGAGAACGAGTGCCCTGTGCGCTCCCAACACAGTTACCGGTGCCTATGGGAAAGCTTTCCGATGTGACCGCCATGACAGCCAATCACGACGGTCCCATGATCATAAACCCAGCTCCGCCTCCCAGCATCCAAAAAACCCTTAAAGGCCGGAGAGGGTAAAGAGTATGTAAACCCAACATTTCATATTCCTTATATGTGCTTGTATGAAAAAAAGTCTTCTGTGCTCTTTGTATGAAATCCCTGGTGTTAATGCCAGTCACTCTGCTTTCCTATCAAAAACTGCCCACACTAGTTAGGAGAGCACATGGTGTTCAGTTCTCCATCTGTGCTGGAAGTCAGCCTGCTCTCCTACAATGATCAGACTTGTCCTAATACCCCCTTCCCCCTGCACAGCCATTCACTGCAAAAGACCAGCGTGCTGCTGTTTCGTGTCTCTCAGCTCTTTAAGTATGCAGCTAGGAACAGAGGGTATTTAAATACTTATAAAAAGGGGGGGGGGGGGGGATAATTTATAATTTTTTTTATTATTATTTATTATCTATGCACTAAAATCTGCCTTTCATTTCTATTTTAAACATAATCTGTAGTTTTACAAGGTGAAGGTTTACATATACTTTAAATCAAAAATTGTTCTTCTTCATGTACAACCACAATGCCACAGTCTTGAGTTAGGCCCCAAACATCCTGGATTTTTACCGCCAGTGCTTGGGGTGGAGGGTACAAGTACACCATTCAGTCTGACAGCTGTTGCTGCTGGGTGGTGTACCTAGTGATATGAACATTTAGGGCAGTATGCACCCAGGGACGAATGCTGGGAACACAAGAAGTCTGTGTTTTGAACATTTGTCGCTGGATGCATATTGTCCTAAACGTTAGACCCCTTTCACACCGCACCGCCCATAGCGTCGAAGGTAAAACGCTGCTATTTTTAGCGGCGTTTTACTGTTGGATTTGCGGCGCATTTTGGGCGCTAGCGAGGCGCTTACAGCGCTGACCCATTGATTTCAATGGAGAGCAGCGCTGGAGGAGCGGTGAGTTCCCCCCCCCCCCAAACCCCCCCCCCCCCCCCCCCCCCCCCCCCCCCCCCCTGCCCCCACCCCCCCCCCCCCCCCCCCCCCCCCCCCCAACCCACTGCTGAGTTCACCGCTCCAAAGAAGCTGCTGGCAGGACTTTTCCTGACGTCCTGCCAGCGCACTGCAGACAATGGTGCAGCTGTTTAAGGGCGGATTGCAGGCGCTATTTCTAATGCTATAGCGCCTGCAATACGCCCTTGGTGTGAAAGGGGTCTTAGTATTGCTTAAAGCACTATCCAGCTGCAGCAGCTGTCAGTCTCTCAAAGTTTTACAGGTTTTCTGCAGTGGGGTAGGATGGCGTGCACCTGTGCCCTCCGGCTGCAGCCAAAATGTCAGAGCCCCATGTGTTCACTTAAATAGTATTTAAAACTAATCATCATAGACATTTGGAATAATTTATTAATTGACACCAACATAAAATATGGCCAGTTTTTTTACATTGAATGTTAAAAAGTGATCAGGCACATACATGTCTATAAATCACATTTCTATAAAGCTACTTCTTCAATCTCATCCTCAAAGGAATCAATAGCTTTTACTATTGGCCTTCCGGGTGGGTGCTGTGTGCGATGTCTTATGGCTTTGCCATCACTAGTGAAGGGCGTGTCACCTTTTCCTTTAAGTTTGTGGTTTTGCTCCCAGGTCAGAGCCTTGCTAGTGTCATTGTCAGTAACTCTATTACTGCTGGAAGAAAAAACGGTTTGATCAACGCCTTTTGAAACAGAAGGAAGTACAGTATGGGAGGTACCACCAAAGAGCTGTTCCATTAAATTAGATTTATTTTCCTTCTTTAAATCCAGCTTGGTGGTGCTTATGGTAGGCTCTGCAGACACATTTTTCTTTTGGCTGTTACCAGGCGATCTTCCTTTCCCAAAAGATGGGGTATAGCTCCCAAATGTAATATCGCCAGGGCTTTCACTTCTACGACTTGGGACATCTTTCTCTCGCCCTCCAATGACTGGAAGTCCATTAAAAAGATTCTCAGTTGGCTCAGAGAACTTGTATGTTTTTTGTTTGGTATCTGTCATGTCAGTTTTACCTGCTGCATCCCCAGGAGGTATGGTAGAAATAGGTTTAGTGGAATCAGAGTAAAATGGGTCCTGGTTCTCTCTGTCAATTTCAAACATTTTTGCAAGCAAAAGTTCCTTTCTAAGTTTGTCATCTTCGGGTTTGTTTATAGTTTCTTTCTGTAGAAGCTTATCTTGCTCTTCTCTCCTTTTTATTTCCAACTCTTCTTTTTCCCATTCTACAAACATTGGAAAACAAAAGTACACATTCTGAACTGAACTATATATGGGCCATGCAAAGATTAAAATAATGCCATACAATTTCACCAGATTTGTTTCAATTGCAATGAAATGGCTCCTTTCCAGCCAATATTTTGCCAATAAAATTTTCTTCTGCTCCATATTACCCCTGGCGTTATACAGATACTCATTACCAGCTAAAATCACACATTTTAAAAACATGGGCAGGATCTGGAGCACATTAACTGGAACCAACCCCCTTTCCTCCTGCAGCAGCTAAAAGCTGGCTTCTTTTCCTCTTTAATCGGTTCCAGTATATGCCACCCCTCCTGTCCAGGTTTTCCACCAGCTTTCCCTCCTCTCCCCTCTTGCTGGATGCCATGGGGAATTTTCAGGATAGAGAGCGTAGTATTACGGTTCACCTTCACCGTCAAAAGAGCAAGCTCTCAAACTCTTAAACTCAGAGCTACTGCATCCAGGGGAGAGAAAGTACATGTGAAAGGGTTTGAATCGGAGAAAGAGCTTGCTCTTGTGACGGTGAACGTGAACAGTAACAGCTAGGCCTTACCTAGCAATATCCTGTGAGTTTTCAGGTCAAGCTTCATGGAGGTACGTAAATGGCCTTATTGACATAGGCAGTTTTTTTGAAAAGGTGAACTAACCCTTTTAAAAAAGACAGGGGTCGGTAACCTACGGCCCGCGCCCGGCCGGCCTCCACTGCAAAATGTCCGGCCTGCCAGTGCATGTGATAAATTCACTTGCACCTGTCCCGTGGATATTTCAACCCCGGTCGGATTTCTTTGGATAAAAATCGATGCAGCTAAGAAAACGCTCGGCTGTTATTCCAACCACCTCTCCTGCCGTGGCTCGCCCGGGCTCTTCTGTCCCACCAGAATGCCAGAGAGACCAGCCGGCACGTCCGCCAGAAAGCTTTAATCACTTCCGGTTTACAGAAGAAAAAATGACAGTATTCACAATCACCCAAACTTGGCGTTTTGGATTCTTTTAAGTGCAAAGGAGGGATTTGGGGTCTTATAGACCCCAGATCCCTCCATAAAGAGTACCTGTCAGTGCCTATTTTTGTCACAAGGGATGTTTACATTCCTTCTGACAACAATAGAAGTGATCAGAATTTTTTCAAAGGGACAGTGTTAAAAAAAAAAAACTAACAAAAATAAAAATTGAAAGCGCACCATCCCTCCGGGCTCGTGCAGAAGTGAACGTATACGTAAGTCGTGACCGCAAATGTAAACAGTGTTCAAACCGCACGTGTGAGGTATTGATGCGATCGTTAGAGCGAGAGCAATGATTCTAGCACAAGACCTCCTCTGTAACACTAAACTGGTAACTTGCAATATTAAAGTGTTTTATGGAAGGTGGGGGGGGGGCTGTGTAATATGCAGGGGGGCTGTGTGATGTAAAGGGGTCCAGAGGTACTGGGGCTGTGCAATATAAAAGGGATCCAGATTATTATCTTCATTTATTAGCAGGTGAATGTGGCCCTCCATGCATTCACACACATTGAATCCGGCCGTTAAGTGGAAAAAGGTTGCTGACCCCTGCTTTAAGAGAACAAAAAAAATCTGTTTACTTTTTAGGTTTTTGCATTATTCTCATAAATATTGGTCTTTGCACAGGGTAGGTAAAGCTAAATTCTTTGTACCCCTTTATTTACATATAATTCTGCAGCACCATGTAAACTGATGCCATTATATAACTATGGACAGATTATGGTCTTTTGCCTGTGGCAGAATGATGTAGTACTTAAATAAACAAAAAAATTATTTGCTTCTTGTAAGCTTTTTCCTTACCTTCACGCAGCTTTCTTGCTTTGTCCTCCAAAATCTTTTGCTCTTTATCTCTGTTGCGCTTTTCTTCTAGATCACGTTTTCTTTCTGCTTGCTCTTTTCCTTTTTTTAGCTTTTCTGCTTCCTCTTTGATCTGCTTTGCAAGACTATCTTGTTCCTTGAGAAAATATGAACAAAATGTCTTAAGTAATATTTTCATTTGAATAAAAAAATTCTAAGCCATATGTGTGACAACAGTAGGTCAGATCTCATCGTGCTACCACCAATACGTGACAAACAATTAAACTCACACCTACCTGGTCGACACAAAATTTAGTTAGCTACACAGTCAATCTGTTACACACCAAACAGCTGCCACCATGAGTTTTATTGGAACTGCAAGTAGTTAACAAAATCTGCAATAACAATTATGACTGACAGACAGGGATGTTTCAGAGATTTAAAATATAGTAGTGTTCTTTAAAGAGACAGGGTTTCTTTACGTTCTGGCTTAGTGTATCAGAGATAAGTTTAATGATTTAAAAAAGGTAAAAGCGGTTCTGAATGGTGCAACAAGATGTGTATTCTGCAGGATAAATTATGTTATGATCGACCAAAAAAACCTGGCCTAATAGGTTCTTAAGCAGCCCATACACAAGTCTTCTTTTGTTGAACAAAAAGAAAAGACTTGATTCCCCCATCCATACATTCAAGGTGAATGGGGGAATCCCCCCCTGGTGAACCCTTGTATTGACAGCAGGGAGATTTCTCCGCCATCAGAATATAGTGATTAGAACTGCCGGCTGGAGCCGGTGGCACTGACCAACCAGGAGGATCCAACAGGCTGGTTGTGCAGAATTCAACTGGTAGATTGACTTCTGTGCAACCAGCCTACCCATACATAGATCGAAATTCAGCTGGTCACTGCTGAACCGGACAAATTTCGATCCATGTATGGCTGACTGTAGTTTGGACTAGCAGACTAATGTAAATTATTTAAAGTAAAACTATAGGCAAAAAACTCCCCCCCCCCCCCCCCCCATTTTGGATAGAGCAAGGGAGGGTTACAATCTGTCAGATTTTTTTTCCGCCATCTATGTCGCACTGCAGAGCTTTCCCTTCACTCCCTGTCCCATAGCCAAACAGGAAGTGAGAGGAAAATTAAAATGGCATTCCTTGGGGACCCCAAGGTCACCTGAACTAGTGTCCCTATTGGAAGATTTCCCCTCTATTACTTTTCTGGGGACAACCCAAAATTTGGGATTTTCTTTTACTTTCACTTTCAATGAGAATAGTAAAACAAGACAAATAGTGAGGGTGGATCTCCCCAACGAGGGCACAGACAGCAATAAGAACTGACAAACCTAATTCATCTCCACTCCACTACCAAAAACATAAAAGTTTTGCCTTTAGTTATACTTTAAGCCTGGCTTCCACACACCCTTTCCAATGCCATTAAAAATGGGATCTTATTTTACCCTATGCCCATATAAACACACTGTGATGAAATAAATGATAGGTCTTATTAGCAGATTTTTTTTATTTTTTTTTATTAGTATTCTTCCAATTCATTTTATTGCCAAAAAAGGGTTAAAATCCTCCGCTTATTCTACTCTCCTGGTGAAGGGAAGTGTGACTATTGAAATGGAGAAATCAATCACATAAATAAAATAAAATGAAAATATATAGATAAATAAAAGCTGCAACCTAAAAAGGTCCGAACCCCTACCATAAGCATAGATAATTAAAAGAAACGGGTACGCTAATCTATAAGAATATTCACAGTGCAAAAATATACATGACAAAAATTTAAGGGCATAAAGTTCACGCCTACAAAAACAAGTGTATAAAAAATAAAAAAAATGGATGTAATGACTCAAAGTGAAAAATATACGATTCAGTTCATAAAAAGGTGCCCCCTCCCCCCCCAGGCAGTTCCAAAAAAAAAAAAAAAATGTCCTTAAGTGCACCGTGTTCGGGCGCCGGACACAGTGCACTATGGGAAGAGACACGTCTATGCAATCACGGGATTGCAGATGAGGAGCTTCATTGGTGGGGTTTGGAGCTGCTTTGTGGCGCAATCCATTTCGCCGAACAGCTTCTGCCCGGCGCCCGTAGTGTATCACTACGGCCGATTGCTTTGTTCCCAGTGTGGGCACCCAATCCAAGGAGGGACTCCGCTGACGGGAGGGGCACCCAATCCAAGGAGGGACTCCGCTGACGGGAGGGGCACCCAATCCAAGGAGGGACTCCGCTGACGGGAGGGGCACCCAATCCAAGGAGGGACTCCGCTGACGGGAGGGGCACCCAATCCAAGGAGGGACTCCGCTGACGGGAGGGGCACCCAATCCAAGGAGGGACTCCGCTGACGGCAGGGGCACCCAATCCAAGGAGGGACTCCGCTGACGGCAGGGGCACCCAATCCAAGGAGGGACTCCGCTGACGGCAGGGGCACCCAATCCAAGGAGGGACTCCGCTGACGGCAGGGGCACCCAATCCAAGGAGGGACTCCGCTGACGGGAGGGGCACCCAATCCAAGGAGGGACTCCGCTGACGGGAGGGGCACCCAATCCAAGGAGGGACTCCGCTGACGGGAGGGGCACCCAATCCAAGGAGGGACTCCGCTGACGGGAGGGGCACCCAATCCAAGGAGGGACTCCGCTGACGGGGGGGCACCCAATCTAAGGAGGGACTCCGCTGACGGGGAGGGGGGGCACCCAATCTAAGGAGGGACTCTGCTGACGGGGGGGCACCTAATTTAAGGAGGGACTCTGCTGACGGGGGGGCACCTAATTTAAGGAGGGACTCTGCTGACGGGGGGCACCTAATCTAAGGAGGGACTCTGCTGACGGGGGGCACCTAATTTAAGCAGGGACTCTGCTGACGGGGGGGCACCTAATTTAAGGAGGGACTCTGCTGACGGGGGGCACCTAATCTAAGGAGGGACTCTGCTGACGGGGGCACCTAATCTAAGGAGGGACTCTGCTGACGGGGGGGCACCTAATCTAAGGAGGGACTCTGCTGACGGGGGGCACCTAATCTAAGGAGGGACTCTGCTGACGGGGGGCACCTAATCTAAGGAGGGACTCTGCTGACGGGGGGCACCTAATCTAAGGAGGGACTCCGCTGACGGGGGCACCTGATGGCAGGCGACATGACATACTGGCGAGTTGAATGATTTAATTTTATATTACAATGTAATAATAGAAATAATGCGCTTCGATCATCCTGACACCATAACAAGCATGGTGCCGGATGATTGAAGTGCTAACACCAGGTGTTTGGAGTATCTTTATCTGCTGATTGTTAAACTTTCTAGAATACACATTTTTCTATTGTGGTGTAGGATCTGGGCCTGCTGTCCCTCCATCTCTCTTTCTCCCTCCCTCATCTCAGATGCTAACCACACCCCCTTAGAACCACACCCATATAAGCCACGCCCACTATTCCGCTGAAACCATGTCCCTTTTTGTCAAGTGGGAGTGGTCAAGATGGAAGGGAGGGGTCTGGCGCCCCACCCATCCTAAAACTTCACCAGCCGCCACTGGTGAGACATCTAACCGTTTGAGCTGGTTGGTGCAAACCAACGCTCTGTTTTTTTATGTGCATTAATTTTTGCTGATGTTTGGTTGCCTTGATGTAAATTTTTAGTGTGCCGTTTTCATAAAACCTTTTGTTGAAAAATATTACACTACAAGGCTATCCTCTTCTTCCCTTATACTTTGGGATCCTTGAGCTGCCAGAAACATCAGTTTTTCCAAAGATACCGTGATTCCTATGTCCATTGAAAAACCGGGTCCACTTTTACAGCTTAAGGTGTTGGAGCCTGATCGGATCATTGTCCAGTGTCTGATACTGCTGTTATCTGGAATTTGGTACGTTTTTACAGCCCAGCGTGTTGGAGCATGGTGGGATTATTGTCCAGTGTCTGATACTGCTGTTATCTGGAATTTGGTTTGTTTTTACAGCCCAGTGTGTTGGAGCATGGTGGGATTATTATCCAATGCTTGAAACTACTGCTATCTGATAAGAAGTGAATCCGTGGTGATGGGATATTAAAGTCTTTGTGTTTTGAGGAGCACCAAAGTTCCCTTATATTTGGTTCACCCAACTCTCGTGAAGAGCACAGAAGTTTTCAAAATATTTGGTTCACTCAGGTTCCCTTTTGTAAAGGGGTTTGTCAGTTGGACATTTTTTTTTTTTTTTTTTTACACCTTATGAACTGAATGGTATATTTTTCACTTTATGAGTAATTTCATAAAAATATTTTATTTATTTTTATACACTTGTTTTTCTAGGGGTGGACTTTATACCCTTAAATTTTTGTCATGTGTATTTTTGCACTGTGAATATGCTTATAGATTAGCGCACCTATTTCTTTTATTAATTCTCAGGAATTGCCATTGCAATAAAATGAATTAACTAAAGCCGTTTTGAAGTGAAATGTTTATTTAATTGAAAAGTTGTTTGTTGGAATAGAATTTAAGATGTTTGTGGTTAGGGGGGAAAGATGATCCTACAGACAAAAAATGTAATTCCACTTACAAATTTAAATCAGAATAAGGGTACCCCAGTATTCCTGACTCAGTTTGGGGAGTGCTCAGACCTCATTATCACAGCATGGAACACCAAGAATCACGGATAGGGACAGCATTGTAGCAACCATCACCATAATGTGTTAGTGTATATTCCGATATATTTAGATGGACCCCATAAAGATTACCAGGAATATATTATATATATATATATATATATATATATATATATATATATATATATAAAAAAAAATTGAATAAGAGGAATCCACCTTAAAGCTGAACCCCAGGAATTTATTTATATATTATATATACATATATATATACATAATAAATATAATATATATATATAATATATATCCATATATAAATATATACACACACATCACACTTGCATTGGCTTGGCAATGCCTATTAGTTTGGAAGCTTTTACGAGTGGGGCTCTCTTAACCCTCCTGTTCTGAATTGAACTGTACTGTTTTCCCTTATATTTTAAAGGGTTGCATTATTGTCATTATATAATAAAAAAGTGTGCCTTACTCATACCTTATGGACTGCTAGGGAAGCTGAAAATGACTGCAGTAGTTATCCCTACTACAATGATACCTGAAATCATCTGGGGTCTTGCTCAGGATCTATGCAAGAAGCTGCCCCACCGCACACTGACAACAAAGGGTCGCTTGCTTGGTCGCAATTCATAAAATGCCTTATATTCTTTTCAATGAATGCAAAGCTTTCTTTGATTGGACAAATGGAATAGAAAAACAAAGAAAAATTGCGCTGGACACAAAAACGTAAAAAAAAGGCAAAAGCAGCAACCAGAATGTGATAAGCAAAATGTGACATGGAAAAAAGGACAAGGCTGCGCTAAAAAAAAATTGATATAA
The DNA here is from genome assembly GCA_028564925.1 of Lithobates sylvaticus. NCBI lineage: Eukaryota > Metazoa > Chordata > Amphibia > Anura > Ranidae > Lithobates > Lithobates sylvaticus. The sequence continues at coordinate 290,594,885 of CM053028.1, read as the reverse complement.
ATAAATAACAAATAGCAACAGTGATTCTGGCAACCAATATTGTGACAAAAAAAATATATAAAGGTGTATGAATGACAATAAATAACACATAAATAAAGAAACGAAATCACTGGTGATTTAATAAAGACTACTAAATGTCCGTCATGGGCATAATCAGTCAAATAAACAAACAGGTGATGCACAATAAGTGAAATAGGTTAAGTGGCGGAATGTCCAAGTAGCTTGAATATTCAATCAAGTGCAACGTTAAGTGACTTCCATATGTTGTAAGCAGTGACTTTCCAGAGATTCAAAAATGTGTGACAAGTGCTGTAGTGATCCCACCACCGGGAAGATTGCAGGCTTACCAGACTGTAGAAGGGGAAACGCATGCGGCTAATACCCAGCCAGGGCCTTTGTCCTCCGACACAGCTCGATCACACCACTACTAATATTCAAACTTCAAACACGGAAGTTGTTCACTCCAGGTGAAGGTGGACATGGGACTAATTGCTGATAGTAATGGTTCATGGACTCCACGGCCATGGGAATTAGTCCGCGAATCTCCAAAGAAGGATTGGCCAAAATATGTAAAAAGGAAAGGAAACACACCATGGGTAGAATCCAAGGGGTTTAATAGGATAAAAGTTGCCTATAGGCACACATAGACAAAAAACTGGATAAAAATGGATTTAAAAATTGCGGCCGGCCGGCAGCAGTACTCGCCCGTGTTATTGGACGTAAAGCGCGGTGACGTCAGCTCGTCGCTCCTCCCTACGCGTTTCGTCAGAGAATGACGTATTCTTGGTCCCATGAATACGTCACTCTGACGAAACGCGTAGGGAGGAGCGACGTGCTGACGTCACCGCGCTTTACGTCCAATAACACGGGCGAGTACTGCTGCCGGCCGGCCGCAATTTTTAAATCCATTTTTATCCAGTTTTTTGTCTATGTGTGCCTATAGGCAACTTTTATCCTATTAAACCCCTTGGATTCTACCCATGGTGTGTTTCCTTTCCTTTTTACATATTTTGGCCAATCCTTCTTTGGAGATTCGCGGACTAATTCCCATGGCCGTGGAGTCCATGAACCATTACTATCAGCAATTAGTCCCATGTCCACCTTCACCTGGAGTGAACAACTTCCGTGTTTGAAGTTTGAATATTAGTAGTGGTGTGATCGAGCTGTGTCGGAGGACAAAGGCCCTGGCTGGGTATTAGCCGCATGCGTTTCCCCTTCTACAGTCTGGTAAGCCTGCAATCTTCCCGGTGGTGGGATCACTACAGCACTTGTCACACATTTTTGAATCTCTGGAAAGTCACTGCTTACAACATATGGAAGTCACTTAGCGTTGCACTTGATTGAATATTCAAGCTACTTGGACATTCCGCCACTTAACCTATTTCACTTATTGTGCATCACCTGTTTGTTTATTTGACTGATTATGCCCATGACGGACATTTAGTAGTCTTTATTACCTCACCAGTGATTTCGTTTCTTTATTTATGTGTTATTTATTGTCATTCATACACCTTTACAAATGGAATAGAATCTGACTTCAGGGACCCTCCTCCCCATCTCATCTAATCAGAGAATGCCTTGTATACATTGAAAAAAAAAAAAATAGGTGATCTATTAATGCACTGTGCTGAGCTAGCGACTCCCTGTGGTCAATGAGCGGTGGGGCAGCCACTTGCACAGAAACTGAGAAGGACCCAGAATATTACAGATATCTCTTTAGTAATGCTGGCTAATACAGTCATTTCCATCTTCCCCAGTATTCCCTCAGGATGGAGTTACTTACTTACATTGTGCCAAGCTAGACCAGTGTAAGCATGCAATACAAATATTTGCTGGAGTTAGCTTTAAAGTGGTCTTTACCTAAAAAACTAAAAAAAAAAAAATATATTATATATAACACACACACACACACACATACATACATACATACATATACATACAATGCCTGTGGCACAGTGCAGTGTATACTCATGGGATTGCATATCTCCAGTGTGCTTATACATACATATACACATACATATACATACATATACATACAATGCCTGTGGCACAGTGCAGTGTACACTCATGGGATTGCGTATCTCCAGTGTGCATGTGACAAAGTTACCACCCAACAGCCAAAGAAAGATGTTGGGCCAAAAATAAAAAAAGCAGCAGAGGTGACAGGATACATATATGCATCTTAATCAGCTTCACAAACTGCTTAACTGCTTGACAGACCTGAACAATCACAAAAGTTATATCCTTTCATTATAACTTTTCTTTTTTTTTTTTAAAGGAAAAGTTTGTGAAGTTGCTTTAAAGTAAACTTGTGATCAGAAAAAAAAAAATGGACGCTGCCATTGATGACTTCTCTTTCTGAAAAGGCTAATTCCATGCCTGTCAAGCTTTTGCTTACCAATGTGGAGTCACTGACCTGAAACCAGTATGCAGACAGGAACCCATGACATTACTCTGACTTCTGATCTGTATATTAGTTGTGGATCACTAACTCAGGAAGTACTGTAGTAGTCAGTTGGCATAACAACCATAAAACTAGATTTTCAGCTTCTGTATTGCTCTCACTCAGGTTTACTGTAGACTTTTTACCAATATTTTAATGCATTACCATTTCCGAAATCTCTTGCTGGTTCTCCATTGTTTCATCCATGAAAATAGGCGGTGGAGGTTCTGGAAAAGTTGAGTCTGGGCTAGACAAAGATTCAGTTGTTTGAACACCCGCATTGATGCAAAGGTTTGTCCCTGTAACAAAAGCAGCAGCTTAGAACAGTGTTGGGCCTCACAAAAGGCCTCACACCTGACTGACTTTATTAGAAAAAAAATATATATGTGCAACACAAAGATGGTTATTTTATTATGGCCAGCAACCCTAAACAGACAGATGGTCCAGAAGAAGTGCAAAATCTCAGTTTTCTGTATTGTCCATTGAGGGATACAGCTTCATGATAATTAGGCAATGTAGGGATATCCAAAAGCAGTTCAGAGGGGTGGGATAATCAAAACAAAAGGGAACTTTTTGACCCAAACTAGCATATGCAGGGGTAGATACATCGACCCTGTAAAAACCTAAAGCGGTTGTATATCCACACAGAAATTATTATGATCTTTTTTAAAAACCTGTAAGGCAAAAGGCATACGAAGCTAGTATACAGCGCATACTAGCTCATTATGAAATACCTTAGAACGAGGACTCTGCATCTGATTCCAGTCCACGCCGAGGGAACCGACATGTTCCCTCGTGTTTCGTCTGGTTGTGCGGCTCCGGCGCTGTGAGTGGCCAGAGCCTCGATTACATCACTCCCGCTTGTGCGCGCGGGAGTCTTCTTCCCGGCAAGGTCTGGCAGCGTCTGCTGGACCTTCTGCCGGGCTTTCACAGCACATGCACCACTGACATCAGCAGCTGCCTGCAAAGTGAATATCTCTTATTAGGAGATATTCATTTTACCTACAGGTAAGCCTTATTATAGGCTTACCTGTAGGTAAAAAATATTTAAAAAAAGGGTATACAACCACTTTAAGCTGTGTACAAAACTAGAAGTTTTTTTTTGTTCAACCCAGTGAGCAAAAAACAAAAACAAACTGAGGGATCACTGTACTGACAATTGGTGTGGTGATCTCCCCCGCTATGCCCTTGTGTTCTGACAGGGGGAATCGGAAGAGCTTGGGAGGAGATCCTGTACTAACAATCTCCCCGCTGAGCTATTGTGTGCCGACAGGGGACAGCCTCCCAGCCAGAACACACCGGTCAGCTCTCAGGCACTGGCTGAGAGCGCAGATCGGATGCCGATTGGTAAACCTTTTTTTGGCCATGCCCCTTCAACAGCAGCCGGACCAGCCACCATACACATGGGCCGAATGTCGGATGGTTTCTATTGAATCGGCTGATACTGCCCGATATTCAGCCTGTGTGTACGGGGCTTTACAGAGGCTTAGAAGCCTGATGATGAAAAGCCTAAGAAGTCCTCTCTGCTCTAGTGGAGTGGGCTTTAATGGAAAAAAGAAGGCACTTTACCAAGCAACTGATAGACCTGCACAAAAATATGTCTATTACCCACAGAAATAGTGGACCTGAATGCCAGAGAACCTTTTTGGGACCTTCTGGAACAAACAGTACAGCACCACTATAACCAACTTCTCATACTCAAACAGTTTTCAGAGATGGGGTCAGATAAAATGCCATGACCCTGGTCCTGAGACCCAGCATGAAATCCCTAGAAAATTGGTCTGAAGTGAACAGCAGTAGGCAACAGTATAACCCTGCATTGCCTAATTATCAAGCTGTGTCCCTCAATAAACAATAGAGAAAATATAGGTTCCAGTGGGTCCATTGTGTGTCTGTCTTCATGACCCAGAGAGCAATTTATTATGGGTATATGCAATTGGAGGTCTGCTAAATTGCCTATTGGAACCCCTCCCACAGGTTCCACTATGCAAATTAGAAAAAAGAAGTAATAGTTTACCGTATATACTCGAGTATAAGCCAAGTTTTTAAGCACATTTTTTTGTGCTGAAAGTGCCCCCCTCAGCTTATACTTGAGTCAAGCACTTTTCTGCAGCAGAGAATGACATTTTCCGACCCGACTTTGGGGCCCCGTATCTCGGGCCACTTAGTGCTAGGAACCCCAAATTTGGTGTGCAAACCCAGTGGAACCAACACTACAACATGGGGTTCCTAGCACCAAGTGGCCCGAGATACAGGGCCCCATATTCGGTCAAATGCGGCCATCTGCAGCAATGTCATTTCGGGACCCTTTGGGTCCAGAGACCCCAAATTTTGGCTGCAGCTAGGGGGCCTTTAGAAACCCTTAACTACCATGTTTTAAGTTAGGGGGACCTATGGCTGCAAATGGGCACAGTGAAGCATGCAAATGGGCACAGTGAGGCTGCAAATGGGCATTGTTGACCCTCTTTTCCACTTACAGTAGCTGGGCATTTCTCACCCTAGGCTTATACGCGAGTCAATAAGTTTTCCCATTCTTTTGTGGTAAAATTAGGTGCCTTGGCTTATATTCGGGTCGACTTATACTCGAGTATATACGGTATATTTAGTAAGCTAACCAGCTTTGACATTAGTTTGCATATTAAACTTCTCCCTTGGGTTCCAATATACACATTTAAAAAAAAAGTAATAGGTTATATTTAGTAAGCTAAACAGCTTTGACATTTGACAGTTTAGGAGTTGTCCTTTAAAATGTCATAGGGAACAGGGAATAGTCAGAAAGCAAAATACTTAATGATGCAATTCTGATGAAAGCCACTCCCTTGAAAAGTGAAACCTGGGGCTGATGATGACCATCACGAGTTTTGTCTTGCAAGTACCTTTAGATATATAAATCATTATGCTTACCTTTTTTCCTAGGAGTTATTTCCGTCTCTTTTTTTGGTGAAGGCTTGGAAAGACGATAAGCATATATATTTTTTGCATCAAGTTCCCTTTCTTTCTCCTGTGTAAAAAAAAAAGTTATAATAGAAATAATTGATATAAGCACTTGCGATCATTCCCTGATGTGGACTCTTTTCAGTGACTGCGCAAATCAGAGTCCTTGTAAACAACATATAAAAATGTATTTCAGTTACATTTTACAGTAAAGCTTTAAGTTAAAATAGCAAAACTGAAAAATTAATAAAATAAATCAATCAACAAATTCCCATCTGTATGTTCTCCGTTTGTTTGTGCAGTATGTATAGGTCTGTCAACCATCAATGCAACTTTCATAAGATTTATTAAAAAGTCTAGCAAGTAAATAATTCCACATTGCAGAGTATTAGAGCACATTATATTAAAGATAGTACTGGATATGAAAGCATATTATCTGGAGCAATCAAAAAAAGTATTTTAGGCTCTGTTCACATTTGGAATTTTGGAAATGAATGGCACTCCAACATGCATTTTGCAATTGCAGTGGGATTTGAGATCAAGGGCAGATTTGCAGAAATTCTGTCTGCAATCTCAAATCACTGCAATGGCAAAACACATGTTCGAGAGCCATTCATTTTCAATGGCGCCTAAAACAAGGTGTGGTTTTGCCGCAATTATGGCAGCAAACTGCAACGCACAAAGCTTGATGCCCAGCAAGGAGCAGTAACTTATTTTGGGTGATGAGCTTCATGTGTTGCTCCTTGCCAATTTTGCGATTGCGGTGCGATCTGAGATCATGGGCAGAATTGCAGCGATTCTGCCCGAGACCCCAAAATGCCAAATGTGAATGGATCCTAAGAGTAGCCATACATAGATTGAAATTACAGTATTGATTGGATGAATTTCGATCCATGTATGTGCATGCTGGTTGTACAACAGTCGATCTATCGATTGACTTGTGTACAATTAGCCTGTTGGTTTTTCCCAAACGATTAGTGGGGCCAGCTATAACTGCTGAAGTGTAAGAATATCAAGTTAACAAAAATGTGGAGTACTCTAAGTAAACTTTGAACTTTTGGGAAAGGAACCAGTCTCACAGCATTTACAGAGCAGTTTTAGTAAATTTACGACCTATATGCTGGTTATTAAAGTCTTCAAATGTGACATCAGTCAATATACAACTGTATAGGTGTCTGGACTTGGTGCCTCTCACAGCTTACCCTATCAAAAGAAGAATTATGTGTGACACCATTTTTATATTCCTACCAATAGTGACCAAGATAAGAAAGGGACTGTCTGGTTAGCCATCTGCCTTTTAAGAACCTTATCGTGATGGGGTACCTGGTGGCAGCCATTGATCCACCTGTGAGAGCAATGCACTAAACAAAATTCTTTTCAGTCTTCTTCATGGTTAGAATTTGTTTTAGGTAGACCAGGTTTTCATTATTTTCCTCCATTTACTTTTATATAGCTTCCAACTTAGCATTTCATTTGTAATTTATAGGCATCAATGGTGTCCACAAAGTTGTTTTGAATTTTTCTCCAACTTAGCAGGTCTTTTCCCATTAGATTGTGAATTTCAAATATTGCCAAACTCGTGTGTTTTGGTCTAAAGTGGCAAAAGAGTCCATTAGATGTTCCCAGTCTTTGAGATGTGCTTTCTGCCAATGTGCAATTTGCTGAGAATGAAGCCTGCACCATTTAAAATTTTCTTGCCCTTGGTCAATTGTCTGGGTGCATGAAAGGGTATCCTTGCAGTGTGTTCACCTATAGTAAGCTGTATTTTGATGGTTTGCACTGGGACAGACATGAGGAGACACATCTGTTTTCAACACCCCACATAAATTCCTTCATATTAATGGTAATTTACTGGTACATCACTCATGTATTAAATAGTAGTTTCCTACCCAATTCCCCTATATGACTATAGAAATCTTAGGCCATCTAGACAACAGAAAAGTATTTTTAGTACGTGCCTGTAATTTGCAGTAAAGAAAATATAACAAAAGCAGCTGAGCTACTTATTCCATCTATACTGTAAGAGGAACTGTCTAGAAGGGGAGGGCATGCACGTAAATTAATAAATATACATCACTTCCATACACGACTGTCAAAATCAAAAGTTAAAATTTGACACATAGCATGGTATTCAAAAAAAAAAAAAAACTGTTGATCAAAATTTGTTCAATCTACAATGGTATTATTGAATAGTCTGACAAACAAGTTTTCATTTTTTTGAGATGAGCGTTCAAATACAATTCTTAAAGGTGTATGGCTTAAAGCCAGATAGTTTCCTCAATCTACCATTATCTGGGCTCTGGGTAATCCATTGCATCCAAAGAACACACTGTTCCTTAAATTATCAGCAGGGGGGGGGGGGGGGGGGGGGGTGCTGTGTAAATTCCTGTCTCTGCTTCCTGCATTTGCAATTTAAATCTAACTTCCAGTTTTTAATTATTGTTGCTGGCTGTGATAAACTTTTAAGTACTGGTATTTTTTTACATTAGGTTTTCAGCATGTATGAGACAGCAAAAAACTGTAGTGTGTGTTTAGCATCACAAGCATGACAATTTCACGGTCACTGGGTTATAGACAAAAAGGATTGGTGTAGACTGTTGCACTACAACAATGACTGGTTGAAAAACTAAAGCACAAAAGCATGTACACTGTTCTCCCTGTACCTGTTGCACAATATATCTAAAATCATCATTATGATGACCATGCAGCTATCAAAACAAATTTGGGATTAAGTTCCGATACATTGGGAAAGAAAGGCACTCATTTGAGAAGCAACCAAGAGGCCAATGGTAACCTTGAAGGTAGGTGTTCCAAAGGTGTGAGTACGACAGCTGAGTTGGGAGAGAACTATAGCCCAGACTTATCATAAAACTGAATTTTGGAAAAGTTTAAGCAACCAAGCTAAATGATAATGTAAAAAAAAAAAAAAAAAAAATAAAAAAAAAAAAAAGGAAATCCCATGTGGAGTTTATAATAAGGAAAGAAAGTGCACCAATTCCAATTGTGTATAAATCCAAAATAGTTGAAAATGATATTATATATCTGCAAACTACCACTACCATTAACATACAAAATAAATAAAAGTATCCTAAAACAATATATATCGCACACTAGTGATAAGTGGTGAATAATACAAGTGAAATCATCCCACACAATGATAATGGGTCTAGGATCCTTCCTTGGACACTTTGCTTTAATATGTGCCGCCTAGTGACATAATTCAGTGATATAAAACCACCAACTCCACCGCCAGGTGAATTGCCCACTCACCTTATAAAGCGACCAGTCAAGGTCTAATCACGCCTTTGGTTTTAATGGTCTTTGATAACCCTGAAAGAAAAAACACCGCTGGAGGGCGGGCGTTACGCAGGTCCTGGCAATGAGGAGACTTCCACTCCAGAGAAGCAGTCTTTCCAGCACACTTGAGGAGATACAAAGGGACCAAGACACAGTGGTGTTTTCTTTCAGGATTATCAAAGGTCATTAAAACCAAGGGCATGATTAGACCCCTGAGGGGTTGCTTCCTAAGGTGAGCGGGCAATTCACCTGGCGGTGGAGGTTGTATATAACTAGGTGACACATATTGAAGCAAAGTGTCCAAGGAAAGATCCTAGACTCATTGTGTGGGACAATTTCACTATATATTATATATTTGTAGTCAGTCTTCACCTGGAAAATGCGATACCCTAACTACCAAGGCCTGAGGTGTGCCTTGGCCTAGCTGGTCAGTAAGCCTGAAAGAGGAGGGTAAAAAGACACGAAAGTAGGTGTGATAAGAAACTTTGATGAAGGGTAGGTAACAATCTGTCTAGTGGAGTAGCTTCAGTATACGGATCTGGCATGCATCAGCTATAACAGGACATCATTATGACAAAACGTACGTCGAGGCATATCCCGGTCACATAATCCTTTTCCGGCCACGGTTTTCGGCTGATCAGGCGGTGAAACGCACGCCAATAAACTACAAGCGGGAGTAAGCGAGGAGGCTGCTACACACTTCACCTGACATTGCTGAGCCTGTCACCTTCAGTGCCGAGGAAAGACACGTTCTAAAGTAAGCGGCCACTTGGCCTGTTTTTATATGGTCTTTTAATAAACGGAATTACACGATGGCATTGCCTTTTCCACTTTTTTCTAAAATATCATTCTGGTGGAGCATTTCCTGGATTATTCACCAGGTACCAATAAAGAGTACAGACCATAGTTATCTAAAGCCCCACCTGACCTATCTTTTTAAGTAAAGAGGTCATGGTGGTTTGGTAAGTAGGATACTTACCTTTACTCACCGGGTGTCGCTGTATCCATAATCGCTTTTTGGCAATGGTGATGGTTAAGAGATCTGAAAACTTCACTTAATTTATGGGCATTTCTTTGGCACTTTTGTTGGCTGTTCATTAATGCACACTCACTTTTTGATTGATTGTGTTCACTTATGTTTAACAATGATGCATAGGATGGTATAACAGTCCAGAAAACTTCACACAATTTGTGGATGCTTGGTTTGATATATCTGTAGGCAGGCAGGTGTGTGATATGTCTGTTAGGAGTACAATATATCAGCTGGCTGTTTACTGATGCATATAAGGCCCCTTTCACACGGACGCAGTCAGTTTAGGCACGTCAAAAACGTATCAGTTCTTATCCGTTGTCTCATCCGTTTTCATCCGTCATCCATTCCGTTAATGTCCGTTTTCATCCGTTTTTTGTCCGCTTACATCCGTAAATGCACACGTTTACGTCCGTTTTTTCATCCGTTTTTGTATACGTTTTGTTCCGTTTATATATGTGTGCCTGTGCCTTTAAGAGGTTGAGTTCACAGATAAACACAAAACGGATCTTAACGGATCTTAACGGATCGGACGTTGACGGACGATGTCCGTCAACGTCAGTTAATATCCGTTTTGACGGATCTGAACGTAGCCTTGTACGTTTAAAAAAAACGGATAAAAACGGAAGTTAACTGATGGTGACGGATGTTCATCCGTCTGCCCATAGGAATGCATTGTCGTCCGTCGACGGATGGAAGAAAAACGGATAGACGGTCCGTCCGTGTGAAAGGGGCCTTATACTCACAATTATTGTGACATTCTATACTATATATTTTTACCCACTTCTGATTATAATATTTGCGGTATTGTTCTTATTGACTATGAAATATTGAGCACTAGCACTTTACTGTCACACTTATATACCATTAGTGCCCCCTTATTATACATCCCCCACAAGTTCAAAGTTTTCTCATTAAGCACTTTGAGGGGGAGCAGCTTTTATTCACTTAAATTAAATTTTTCATATCCTTTTTATATAACAGGAGGGAAACCAGCATCCCATGAATTGATAAGAAAGGACCCCCTGTTTGGAACCTGCGCAACTGCCCAGAACCCAATTAATGTTCCGTACATGATGGATTAAGCCTAATATCCGGGAAATGCAACCATGAGAATGAACTGTTGTATTGAGAGGATACAACCAGGAGAAAGGGAGTGAGGGCTGACCTGAGGAGCCCCTGCAAAACTTGCAGAGAAGATCGAATACTACAAATGGACATCAGTTAAGTAGCCCTGTGAAACACCTTCAAACCCCTGGCCTGACTGACTATCTGCGGTGTGGGGAAGTCTGAGAGGGTAAGATGTAAAAATGTACCAACTGAGAGGAGTTTGCAGGGGTCTGAGGTGCTGGATACCTGATGGATATGTATCCATCGTGTTGGTGTATAGGCCAATGTGTTGTGGCACTATGCATCGCTAAACATGAAGAAACCATACCAGACACCCAGCACTGGTCCCACACTAAATAATCGGGTCATGCTTCTGCTTGTAACCCGACAACCCTGAGGGAGACTATAAATCCCAGGGCAAATTGGAAACTTGCCCCTGGGCACCCTGGTGGCCCGGCCCCCTACCTCCAGAACGAAGGTACCTAAACTAGACCAATCACCCCTGGAAATTGCTGCCTCCAGTAACTTGATTGGTAATGAAAGCAAGGACTGTCCGCTGAAGCCAAGATACATCAAACAAAGAACCTGACGAGAAAGTGATGAGGCCCACGTGCAGGCCTGGAAAATACTTCCAGCAGGGCTGTCTGAGGACTGGGGATGGGAGATTCCAACACCGCCTCTGACAAGGAACGTACTTGGCAGAAAGACCGGACCAAGGGAATGCTGACCTAGCCTATAGGAATGCAAGAAGAGCCGGAGATGCGCCGACACCCTGCCTCTGACCGCGCAAGCTACGAACACCTCCATCCTAACTTGCAACTGTACCAGGTCGTGGAGCGCATATAAGGCCCACATGAATGCGCATTCAAGAATAATGCCAAGAACATGTACCACGCTGGTAGATGAGAGTAGCTGGGACGAAATAGGAAACAAACCGAAGCATACCGCTGTCCACTGAGACAAACTCCGCAGAGTGCTAAAGCATGGACTGACTCCTTGATGATTACCCTACTCTAAACCCTCACGTGGTTGAAGGGATGAATGTGAATTAGATGTTCCATAAAACGTGCGGCAAGCCCAACCTGAGGAAACACAGACTAGAGAAAATGACAACAGACAACCAGACATGAGAACTTCCCTCTGTGCCTACTTAAGTATGAGAACCAGAGCAGCAATGACAAGACCACTGCATGTGAATGAAGCCGATGATGGCCCCCCACCCTAGTGTAAGAGGTAGTGAGCCTGAGTAACCTGCAGCGCAAAGACAGGTAATTAACTGAACCCTCAGGGCTAATGCACCCACAGACCGTGGTGGGTAGTCATACAGGTGTAATGAATGAAACGTTTATCGTATGACAGACGCTATGGCAAAAACGCTGAGACTGAACGCAAGGCAGAAACGCCATGACAGGAACGCTATGGCAGAACACTGGGACAAAATGCTATGGCATAAACGCTGTGACAGAAACGCTGTGACAGACATGCTAATGGCAGAAAACGCTGGAACAGAAATGTTATGACAGACGCTGGGACAGAAATGCTATGGTAGACACGCTAATGGCAGAAACGCTATGACAGAAACGCAGAGATTGAAATGCTGAACAGGATGCGTGTGACAAAATCGCATTTATCCCAAGAAATTACCCCCAAACCTACCACGACCCGGACTGCAAAGATAAACGCAAGCAAACCCTCATGCATGTGAAACTGCCCAGCTCCCCTCAGAAATCTCAGACACCCCCCCCCCCACCGTTGGTGGACATGGGATCTTAGAGCTCCCCACCTGGTGCCTGAAGGCAATGACCCATGTTGTCAGAACAACTAGGAATTCTGGCACCTGAACAATTATGGTGTCCCACTACTGTTACCCTGATGCCCCAGGAAAGGATGAACAGAGAGGCATCTAGCATGAATCTGGCATCTGGGATGAATGGGTGGACGGTCCCCCCCCCCCCGATGGTGCCCGGACGTGAGCACCGGGAGAGGAACCGCCACAATTGCTGCGGCTGACCGCCGCTCTGTGGGAGGACACACACACACACACATTAAAATGTTCAACTATTTTCATTTATGCACAATTGGAATTCGCACACTAATTCCTAAGTGGTTATATATTCATGTTAGTTTAAGATTACTGTTTTAAATGGTGCAGCTGTTCCAAGTTTCACATCGTTAGTATTTTCTCATAGAAGCGCTTTAGTGATTCTTACACCCATGTGGAGTTTGCCAAAAGGCATGTACCAGACATGAAATATGTGGAAAAAGATTATTTAGCCGTATGAGACCAAAGCTGAACGTTTTGGTCATAGTGCTAAATGCTATGTGTGGGGGAGGAAAGCCAACACTCCCGATCACTCCAAGAAAAGCAAGAGTAGAAAAAAAAATAAAAAATATTAAGAACCTTTAACTTTTGAATCAAGCGTTGGAGCTCTTCCCGTAATAACTTGTTTTCTTCTTGTGCATCATGGGCTCTTTTTTTCTCAGCTAGCAACTGTCTCTGGAAGCTGCTTTGAGTCAGTTCAATATTCTTCTCTAGATCCTAGAAGATATCAAAGATCAAAATCCATTATGATGAGAATATATATAAATATTAAAGCAGAACCTCAGTCTCTCAATCAACATTGACTAGGTTTAATCTTTATGCTGCTAGCATTAGCATATGGATAGGAAAGTATATCACATTTGTTTTAAACTTTGTTTTTTACATTCCTTCAGTTACTTCCCGATTTCCAGGCTTAGACAAATAATGTCACACATCCCATGAGTCTTCGGGGGGGGGGGGGGTCGGGTTTGTCAGCCAAGCACACCCTCCTGCTTGCATGCCCAAGCTGAGGAGAGATGGATTCCATGAATTTATTGCTACATGAATCATCTACCCTTCCTCAAGATGACCACGGCCAGAAATGCTAGGGAGTGTTCTCAGCAAAATAAAGCAGTTAGTCTTTTTCGTTCAACTAGCATGTAAGAAAAAAAAAAAAAAAAAATGATTCCTCCCTCCACACAAATGAGGCAGATGGAGTAATCCCCCTGCAGATACATGGTAGTCAATAGAAGTCAATATAGCGATCGAGGGAGGGCAACACAGATTGAGATTCAGCTGATCCTACTGAACCGCCCAAATTTTGATCCATCAATGCCCAGCTTAAAACTTTTAGCCACAGCCTCCTGCGAAATTTACAGCCAAAATCTTCCCTGCTGGTGGCTGCGCCTGCGCAGCTGGTTCTCATAAATTGCATTGGGGCAATTTCTCAAGGCTGGAGATGTGGTATACTGACTAATCAGAAACTGACTTCATGATGGTGGCCTGAGGGCCCGATGTCCTCTAGTGGGCCCTATGCTTACTGCCTAGCACCTTGGAGCTCGACTGGAATTTGCAATTGAACACCAGAATTGGCAGGTCCGCCACTGGCGCCCTGTGCTTTTCACAGATGAGAGAAGGTTCACCCTGAGCACATGTGACAGACATGAAAGGGTCTGGAGAAGCTGTGGAGAACGTTATGCTGCCTGTAAAATCATTCAGCATGACCAGTATGGTGGCAGATCAGTGATGGTCTAAGGTGGCATATCTATGGAGAGGGACACACATACCTCTACAGGTTAGACAATGGCACCCAGACTACCATTAGGTATCGGGATGAAATCCTTGGACCCACTGTCAGACCCTACCCTGGTGCAGTGGGTACTGGGTTCCTCCTGGTGCACGACAATGCCCGGTCTCATGTGGTGAGAGTGTGTAGTCTGTTCCTGGAGGATGAAGGAATTGATACCACTGAATGGCCCCTACGCTCGCCTGATCTAAATCAAATAAAACACCTCTGGGACATTACGTTTCAGTCCACGTTTCAGTCCATCCAACGCCGCCAAAAACTACTGAGTATGATTTTGAGTTGCTGCAAAGAAATTTCAGCAAAATGGACTAGCCTGCTGCATAATTTTTTTCACTTTGATTTTCATGGTTAATTTGAATTCAGCCCTCCGTAGGTTGAGAATTTTCATTTCCATCAAATGATGTGGCATCCTATGCAATATTTATTAAAGTGGTTGTAAAGGGAAAAAAATGACTTTTACCTACTGGCAAGCCTATAATGAGGCTTACCTGTAGGTAAAAAAAATATCTCCTAAACCTGTACGGACTAGGAGATATTCCCCGTGCAATGCGCCGTTGACTGCAGCGGCGCATGCGCACGGGGGATTCTCGGCTGAAAGGCCGGCAGAATCCGAACCCTGCCGGGAAGAAGTCCCCCGTGCACCTGCGCGGGAGTGACAACATCGCAGCTCCAGCCACTCACAGCGCTGGAGTCGCGATACCCGGAAGACACGCCGAGGCAACATGTCAGCGACCTCAGCGTGGACCAGGTGAGTTACCGATGCCTCGTTCTAATGTAAGTATTTCATAATGAGCTAGTATGCGGTGCATAATAGCTCATTATGCCTTTTGCCTTACAGGTGTACTAAAAGAAATTTTTTTTTCAGCGGGTTTACTACCGCTTTCAATTTATTAAACAATGGTTGCAACTAGGTATTCATTGGTTGTATGTGATGTTCCTCATTTAAAGTCCCAATACAAATAAATTGGTTGTACGGAGATAAAGTGAAAGTAAACTTCCATCTCTTGCTTTTACCTATAGGTAAGCCTATAATAAGGCTTACCTATAGGTAGTGTAAATATCTCTTAAACGTGCCCGGTTTAGGAGATATTTACTGTACATGCAGCCAGTGACATCACTGGCGCATGCTCTCTGAAACTACGGCAACCCGTGCCGTTCCTTCAGAGCCATGTGTCTTAACCGGCAGCTCCAGCGTGCATGCACAGGAGTGACGTCATTGCGGCTCCGGCCAGTCACAGAGCTGGAGCCCACGAACTCTGTAGGAAGACAGGTGAAGATGAGAGTGCATGCAGTGCTGACATTTCGGTGCTGGAAGGCTCAGTTTTAAGGCAAGTTTAACAATGTAATGCATACCGTATATACTCGAGTATAAGCCGAGTTTTTCAGCACTTTTTTTTGTGCTGAAAATGCCCCCCTCGGCTTATACTCGAGTCAAGCACTTTTCTGCACCAGAGAATGACATTTTCCGACCCGACTTTGGGGCCCCCGTAAATCAGGGCCACTTGGTGCTAGGAACCCCAAATTTGGTGTGCAAACCCAGTGGAACTCGCACTACAACATATCCAAGATGGGGTTCCTAGCACCAAGTGGCCCCGAGATACGGGGGCCCCAAAGTCGGTTGGAAAATATTCTCTGCTGCAGAAAAGTGCTTGACATTTTTCGAACCGACTTTAGGGTTCCTAGCACCAAGTGGCCCCCGAGATACGGGGCCCCAAAGTCAGTCAACCATGTCCATCTGCAGCAATGTCATTTCAGAAATTGACAAAAAGAAGGGGGGGGGGGGCGCCTCTGAATATGTGTAAAAAATCAGTTTTATTAAATAAAAGTATCCACTCACATGGAAATATAGGGAGTCCTGTTCAGGTCCTGCAAGCTGGGCTGAGGAGGTGAGGAAGCTGCATGTTTTCAGCAAATCCACTTCACTTTCACTTCTTCTTGACAAAAACGAGGCCTGGAGAGCAAACAGACGGCGTCGCCCGGCCGTGCGACGCCGTCTGTTTGCTCTCCAGGCCTCGTTTTTGTCAGCTTGGAACACGGCCGTGTCTTCTAACACATCTCCCTGACAGGACTGATGGCTTCCTGAGTGATCCCCCGGCGCTGTCCCAGCTTTGACGCCTTCCCTCCTCACTGTACACCACCACCGGAACCCCTGCTCTGATAAGAAGGGAGCTTTTATGCCCCACTACCAGACTGGACCACCCCAGGAAAACCTGCATCTGGACCTTATCTGGATATCCTTCTCTCCACTCCGCTTTGCCATACCTTACTCTGTGACTAAGATCCTAAGCTGGAAGAAGAGAAAAGAAAGTGAAGTGGATTTGCTGAAAACATGCAGCTTCCTCACCTCCTCAGCCCAGCTTGCAGGACCTGAACAGGACTCCCTATATTTCCATGTGAGTGGATACTTTTATTTAATAAAACTGATTTTTTACACATATTCAGAGGCGCCCCCCCTTCTTTTTGTATATTTCTAGCTTACTGGAGCCCGCTTCTCGGTTCCCTTGGGAGGCTGCCCTGACTGACCTCATGAGATTCCCCCAGAGTATATATATATATATGTCTTGGACTATCTGGTGACCCTGCTAAGAGGTATACTCATTTGTACTGATGCGCTTTATTTTACTTGTATTTTTTTCAATGTCATTTCAGGACCCTTTAAGTCCAGAGACCCCAATTTTGGCTGCAGCTAGGGGGCATCTACCAAGTTTGAAGTTCGGGGGACCTATGGCTGAAAATGGGCACAGCGAGGATGCAAATGGGCATTGTTGACCCTCTTTTCCACTTAAGCCCCATACACACGGTAGGATTTTCGCATGGATTCTGTCCGATCGGACAATGTTGTTGAAAAATCCGACCGTGTGTATGCACCATCGGACAGTGTACGTCGGATTGTCCGACAGACAAAGTCCTATCTCCTGCTGGATAGATTTTCCAACAACACGGTCCGATCACACCAAATCCGATCGTGTGTACCGTTGTCCGACGGACAAAGTGCTACGCATGCTCAGATCACATTACAAGACCAAAGCTATTGGCTACTAGCCTCTACGTAGTCCCGTCGTAGGCAACAAATGTCACCACGTTCAGAATGATCGGATTTTCCGACAACTTTGTCCGACCGTGTGTACGCAAAACCAACATCGGACAAAGTATGACGGACATGATCCGACGGACCTGGTCCTCGGATAATCCGAGCGTGTGTATGGGGCTTTACAGTAGCTGCGCATTTCTCACCCTAGGCTTATACTTGAGTCAATGCATTTTCCCAGTTTTCTGTGGTAAAATTAGGTGCTGGGCTTATATTCGGGTCGGCTTATACGGTACTAACACATTATGACATTACTTTGCAGGTGCAAAATAAACAAAAAAAAAGTCTGCTTTAATGAAGGGATTGAGGCACATCACTGGGTGAACTAGGCCACATTCTGTTTTATTACACGAGAGGATTGTGGCCCACCCTTCCTGTTCTACATCCTGCCCCATGAGGGCTTAAGGTCACCCATCTAACTTTGAGGCAAGAAGAGTAGAAATCCAAAAAGCAAGCATAGCAGCATTGATTAACGTAGTTGTGTAGAGTGACCCAGAATTTCAGAATCCTGTGCCACTCCTGTGAAAATAACTGAACGTGAGTATCTTCATTATCATGATGCTGATTCAGTACAGCACAGGATCATATAGGTACTATTTAAACTGAGATGTTAACACTTTCAAATCAGACCAAACACATATAGTGCCTTGAAAAAGGTATTCATACCCCTTGACATTTTCCACATTTTGTCATGTTATAACCAAAAGCGTAAATGTATTTTATTGGGATTTTATGTGACAGACCAACACAAAGTGGAACATAATTGTGAAGTGAACGGAAAACGATAAATGGTTTTAAACAGCAATTTTTAAGTCTTGCCACAGATTCTCAATTGGATTTAGGTCTGGACTTTGACTGGGCCATTCTAACACATGAATATGTTTTGATCTAAACCATTCCATTGTAACTCTGGCTGTATGTTTAGGGTCATTGTCCTGCTGGAAGGTGAACCTCCGCCCCAGTCTCAAGTCTTTTGGAGACTCTAACAGGGTTTCTTCTAAAATTGCCCTGTATTTGGCTCCATCAATCTTCCTGTCAACTCTGACCAGCTTCCCTGTCCCTGCTGAAGAAATACCCCCACAGCATATTGCTGCCACCATGTTTCATGGTGGGGGATGGCGTGTTCAGGGTATTGTGCAGTGTTCATTTTCCACCACACATAGTGCTTTGCTTTTAGGCTTAACAGTCCATTGTTGGTCTCACCTGACCAGAGCACCTTCTTCCACGTGTTTGCTGTGTCCCCCACATGGCTTCTCACAAACTGCAAAATGAGAATTCTTATGGCTTTCTTTCAACAATGGCTTTCTTCTTGCCACTCTTTCATAAAAGCCAGATTTGTGGAGCGCACGACTAATAGTTGTCCTGTAGATGGATTCTCCCACCTGAGCTGTGGATCTCTGCAGCTCCTCCAGAGTTACCATGGGACTCTTGGCTGCTTCTCTGATTAATGCTCTCCTTGCCCGGCCTGTCAGTTTAGGTGGACGGCCATGCCTTGGTAGATTTGCAGTTGTACAATACTCTTTTCATTTTTGGCTGATGGATTGAAGAGTACTCCGTGAGATGTTTAAAGCCTGAGATATATATTTTTAAATTTTTTTTATAACCTAAGCCTGCTTTAAACTTCTCCGCCACTTTATCCCTGACCTGTCTGGTGTGTTCCTTGGCCTTCATGATTCTGTTTGTTCACTAAGGTTCTCTAACAAACCTCTGAGGGCTTCACAGAACAGCTGTATTTTTACTGAGATCAAATTACACACAGGAGGACTCTATTTACTAACTAGATGACTTCTGAAGGCAATTGGTTCCACTAGATTTTACTTAGGGGTATCAGAGTAAAAGGGGCTGAATACAAATGCACACCACACTTTTCACAAATTTTTTGGTAATTTTTTAAAACCATTTATCATTTTCCTTCCACTTCACAATTATGTGCCACTTTGTGTTGGTCTATCACATAAAATACCAATAAAATACATTTACGTTTTTGGTTGTAACATGACAAAATGTGGAAAGTTTCAAGGGGTATGTATACTTTTTTTAAAGGCACTGTAAAGTGCCCTTTAGCAACCCTGGTACCTGTTTGTGCACTATGAAATTTAGGATGTCCATATATTTTTATCTGCCAACATACTGAAAAGAGATCTTATACATTTTCTGTTATACTCCAAAATTCATTACAATATAGGTTACCAGTAGCACTAAAACACAGAAATTGAACTATGCTTGATGAGGAAAACAGTTAATACCTTTACTCGCCTTTCTCGTTCATCCAGTCTGCTTTCTATCATTTCTACTTTTCTAGTCAGCTCATCCCGTTCTGCAAGATGCCTGTTTTCTGAAAGCTGCTTTAACTTTTTTAGGGCAACATTTGTCCTGTATAGCTCATCCTCTGTTTCCTTTAGTTTCTTCTCCATATTCCTTTCCCTTTCCTGAGATTTGCGCAGGCGCTCCCTCAAAATCCGAACCTCGTTATTATGTCGCGATAAAAGCTGCGAGATCTCATTTTCTGTATCTTCAAACTTATTCAAGGCTTTTTCTTGCCTGAACTGCAGCCTTTTTAAAGTCTTATTTTCTTTTTGATATTCTTCTAGTTTCATTTGAAGTTCTACAACCTCATTTCTTAGTTCATTTATTTTCAAAAGTCGAGCCGAGAGAACTCTTTTGGTAACCATATCAATGTCCTTTGGAGGAGGCTCCTTGCTTAAACTCTGAGAGCGAAATCCCCATCTAGGTCCCCGTTTACTTGATGGAAACTTGGAGTTTATTTTCCTAATTCCTAGATATCAGAAGAAAAAGGTGAATTTGTAATAAAAAAACAAAAACAAACAAACAACCTCTCTGCTAGTGTCCTTAGGGCTCTTTCACACGGGCGGTCCGTTCAGGTCCGCCTGTCAGTTTTTTTTGGCGGATCTGAACGGACCCTCCGGACAGATGTCAGCGGTGACATGTCCGCTGACATCCGACCCGCTCCGATCCGAAAAAGTATGACTGAGGAAAAAGCTATTTTTCCATCTGTCTGCAGAACAGATCGGATGACGACGGGCTCTACGGTCCGTCGTCATCCGATCCCCCATAGGGGAGAGCGGCGCTCTGACAGGTCCGAATGCAGAGACGGACCTGTCATCTTCCTGCACAGCGGGGGATCGACGGAGCGATCCCCCTCTGTGCAGAGCGCGCTCCGTACACGGACACGTCCGTGTGAAAGAGCCCTTATTTGTAACAATTGTGTGTTAAAAGATCAAAGAAAGGGTACATATCCTGCCACAGATAACTCTTTAAAAGCAGACCCAAAAACGTATGTATGCGGGGAAAAAAAAAAATAAAATAAAATAAAAAAAAGGGGAGGACATATTCAGTACATCTTTCTATAACATGCACATACAGAAGAAATACCTGGTAACCCCGTTAGAAATCCAATGTGCTCCTAATTTCTTACGCTCTGCCTGGGCTGCACTAAAATCCAAACCAAACATTATCTTCCCAGTTCACTTCTGTTGAATACAGAACTCCCCTGCCTTATGTCATTGAAATAAGGAGGGAGGAGTGTTCTATAGTTCCAACAGGAGAACCCCCAAAAACACTGGCTTTATTATGCAGTGACAATGATTTCACAAGTGAAAGTGAAAAAGGAAGGCTTTGTAGTGCTGGTGACTTTCTGCATTCTAATACATTTGCTGCCACCACACTGCAAGGGTTAAATGCCTGTCTACATCTAGGGGACCGAAAATAAGTTACTTAGTTGGTCTACTGCTCCTACAGGCTCCTACTCACTGCAAGAATGATGCCAGCAGGCCGCAGGCTCTTCTCCCCTTTGACCCAGCTGTCAGATTCTGTCCGATATAAATTTTGGATAAATCCTCTACACACTGCTACATACCCTTACTAGCAAACTTTTCAATACAAAAAACAGGGCTTTTTAGTTCACACATATTGTACACATATTTTAGTTCACACATATTGCAATACGTGTTTTGAGAACCTAGTAGCTCTCCCCTACTTTGTGTCTGTTCGCCCCATGTTGGCATTGTGTCCACTGTAGCATTTGAATTTCAGTAGGACTGGCCATAGAGGGAGTTCTTTGATGCAGTTGGCCAGCTTAAAGGAGAAGTACAGCTAAAGCTTGTGGATCACAGGAGTGCAGTTCGTTCAGGCTGGGGCAAGATTGCGACAATATGGTCAGGATCTGCCCACAACCCTGGACTGGCAGCTGTGTCAACGAGCTGCTGAGAACCTGAGCCATCAGCTCACGTCCCCTCCACAGCCCAGTGCTCCAGTGAGTTGGGGTGGGGGGTGGGGGGGCAGAGCAGACAGCGGTGACTCTCTGCTCACAGAGCTCTGAGAACCAATCGATCAGTGATGTTTGATCGTTTGGTTCTCAGTCTTAAAGACGGCGAGGGACAGATGCAGCATCCACCTAGGCAAGTATGATTCTAAAAAACAAAACAAAAAACCCCAGAACTTTATATGTGTGAACTAAAAATCCCTGTTTTGTATTGCAAAGTTTGCTGGAAAGGGTTTATAGATGTGTGCAGAGAGTTTATCTGGAATTTCTAATGTTAACATTAACACTTTGGCACCTGATAAATGATATGCATGTACAAGCTATAGGGATTTTAGCACAGGTACATCGTATTTCACATTCTGTCCGATGTCATCAAAAATGATACATAGCCCTGTACTGTATTGGACATAAAGATGCTAAAGAATATTCTGCCTCTGTAGCATAGGGGAAAGCAAAACTGCTTTTTCCATCCCCTAGACCAGGGATCTCCAAACTACGGCCCTCCAGCTTTTGCGGAACTACACGTCCCATGAGACATTGTGAAACTCTGACATTCACAGACATGACTAGGCATGATGGGAATTGTAGTTTCTGAACAACTGGAGGGCCATAGTTTGGAGACCCCTGCCCTAGACGTAAACAAACATTTAACCATTGCAACGTAGAGGCAGTCCCACTGCGAGGGAGGAGTTTTACTTTTCCCAGAGATAAGCCTTAAATTGCTATTCTTTGCCATTTTTCTCTGCTTTCCAGTAGTGTAAAAATAGTATAATATTTTTATATTTAATTTCTAACTGTTCTCTTTTTACAAGGGTTAGCATCTTCCTTTAAAGTGTATCTATGGGCTAAATCAGAAATTGCATACATGATACAGTCTGTCACTATCTGCTGTCTTCAGCTTTCTACATTCTTTAGAAAGTGCACATCATGTTAGAAATATTTCTTTCTCTTTCAGCAGTGGGAGGGGAGTCTGAGCATATACGGTGTGACAGCTGATTGGAGGAAAGGCACATGCCCCTCCACATAGGCAGAGGAATGAAGAAACTTGCAGAGCTGTGCTGCGAATAGACAAGCTCTCTGCTTATCTGTCTCTAAGTTACCTCCCCGACACAAATTTCCAGCTGCTTTTATCTCTTGTGTCAGAAAGCTTGTCAGAAGTTATCACGCTGATAGGGGACCGGATTGTGTAAATTGTATGATTTTCTTATTCAATTTCCATTAGATTTACCTTCAAATATGTAGTGCAAGGGCCTACCTGATTGCTTACAAATTGAAAGTGTTTAGGGTTGACCTCATTATATGGTTTTGGTAAATCTAAAGTTATGCAAGAAAATTGTATAATGTATGGCCAGCCTTAGGGCTATGTAGAGAGAAAAGTAAACACTGCAGTTATATGTGCCCAGGTCAGATTTCATGAATGAGGTTTACATCCACTTTAACCCAGCAGTCTTTGCTTGTCTGGGCTACCCAGTAACAAAGTTTCATAACCTGTTGATCTTGCATGTAAATCTATTAATTGTCCATTTTCTTTAACAGGGTGTCAATGTTCTTAGTTCCGCTGCCAAGTCAAAAAGCAACATTGTCGCCCTGTGGACAAGGTAGTCTTAGATGTCCATGTAGGTTTAAAGTGGATGTAAACCCTTACATATACCCAGAAATGACACTTAGTGCTCTGAATAGAGACAAGTACACACTACAGAGGGATATGCTTTGTTCATGTTTCATATCTTAGGTAATCAAATACCACCAAAAGAAAGCTCTATTTGTGGGAAAAAAGGACATACATTTTATTTGGGTACACCGTTGCATGACTGCGGAATTGTCAATTAAAAGAACGTAGTGCCGTATCACAAAAAATGGCCTGGTCAGGAAGAAGGGTAAATCATCCGTGGCTGAAGTGGTAAAGTACCGCAATATCGGCCGAACATAGGGTTTTTAGTGTTGTGCAGAATGAAAGAAAAAGTGCCGATAATGGCTGCTAAAAACACCCCTGAGGTTGCCACGATTTTACCTTGATTATGGCGTTTTTCATAGGTCATGTGACTCAAAAAAATACATCAAAATTGTAACCGGTGCATTTTTGATGCATTCTTGCTGTGTTTTCAATACATTTCAATGTGGAGGTGCATTTTGCCAAAAATGCATATATTATATATATGCCAAGTGCATCCTGAATTTTTCGGTTTCAATATCAAAATTTTTATTTTGACGCACCACTACTTATTACAGTTCTATACTTCAAAGCAAATGTTTACTTTTTTTGGCGATACTATGGTGTAGCGAGAGTTGAAAGCTTTATTAAACCAAAAATAAAATCTATCGGCGCTTACCAACCGTTACATATGGTAGCTGCATTAGTTTTAGGCTTTTTCCTTGGCTTTCATCTGGTGATCTAGCCAGTAACACACCTCCTGTGCCCCCACTCTGAATGAATGTGCACAGGGGGCACAGCAGGTAATGTTAGATGTACTAGCAGATTTAAATATACTAACACACTGAAGCTAAACTCCAACTCACACTTTATATGCAGTTATAGCAAAGTTTTTTTTTTCCCCTTTTGGGATAAAGGTTTTACAAAAATACATCAAATATGATTGTTGTAAGCACCCCTGCCAGTGTTAAATGGTTTGTCTCATCCCTGTAAACTGATACATCTGAAAGGGAGCTTGTTCTTTTGACTGTTCAAACACACACACACACACACAACAACACCACACACACACAATCACCAAAAATCCACGCTGACCCAACAAGCACTACTTCAAATTACAACCAGTCCATCAACATTCTCTTGCTATAGGGGCTGCAGCTCTCTCAAAAATCCACTAAGTGGCAGACAAAATCTGAAACATAAAACGAAAGAGCGCGCACGGCATTTTAATGATAAAATGAAAATATAAAGATAGAGGTATTGCACTCACAAACATAGGGTGTAGGTCGCATGTACAGCTATGTGGATGCCTACTTTTCCTGGTCTGTATCACTGGGTATTCCCAAACACAAGTAGCGATGGTAAGGGGTATAGATCTGATCTTCCTTCCTTATCTCGTCAGGCGGTGTAACTGCTATCCACACGCATGGACCAGCCGGCGCTGTATGACGTCACCCGCGGCTGGAAAGGGGAATCAGAGTGAGTGCAGTGTCTTCCCCTATCTCCCAAAACAAACGATTGCCACGACACTCTTCCTCTATCTCCCAAAACAAACGGTTGCCATGACAAGTCGTGGCAACCGTTTGTTTTGGGAGATGGAGGAAGAGACTGCACTCACTCCGATTCCCCTTTCCGGCCGCGGGTGACGTCATACAGCGCCGGCTGGTCTATACCCCTTACCATCGCCACTTGTGTTTGGGAAAACCCAGTAATACAGACCAGGAAAGGAGGCATCCACATAGGGTGTAGGTCGCATGTACAGCTATGTTTGTGAGTGCAATACCTCTATCTTTATATTTTCATTTTACCATTAAAACGGTATTACACTAGGGTAGCCGTGCGCTCTTTTTTATATTTTTGTTCTTTTGACTTACTGGCTGGATCACCAGATGAAAACAGAAGAAAGAAAGTCTAAAAAAAGAAAAAACGACTACAGCTACCACTTCTAAGAATTGGTAAGCTGAAATATATTAAATGTTTGCTTTTGGGTTTATTATTGGATTTAGTTGACTGACAGTAGCCTTCACTTTTTCACACTGTAAAGATATCTGGAGAAGGTTCTGCCAGTCACAGGCTATGTCACGCCCCTCTAGCCTGTGTTTATGGTGTGTATGTGCTACGACTAACAGGGAGTTGAAGCCTCCATCAATCAACACCCTATATCCCACTAGTGTTTAGCAATACGAGGACATAGAGGAGGGGGGGGGGGGCATGCACAGTGATTTAGTGGTTTTCACTTTCACCTAGCAGCAATAGGGTCGATGGTTCAAATCCCGACCACGACACCATCTGCCTGGAGTTTGCATGTTCTCCCTGTGCCTGCGTGGGTTTCCTCCGGGTACTCCGGTTTCCTCCCACACTCCAAAGACATGCTGGTAGGTTAATTAGATCCTGTCGAAAAATTGGGCAAATATGTGTATGTGTTTGTAAGCGTGTCGGGACCCCATGGGGCAAAGGACTGCGCTATACCGCAGATGGACACCGGCGGCAAAAGCGCCCTGAGGCGATTCAGTTCGCATAGGTAGCGCTATACAAGTTATTCATTCATTATAGTCGTGTGGGCTGCACAGATAAGAAAAAAAAAAAAAAAAGGAAAAAAGGAACAGCTTAGAGGGGAACTGAAACTGGAACATGCTCAGTAGATGTGGCAAAGGCCAGTTTAAACAATTTTAGGCTGCAGCCGAGGCTAAGACAAGGAGGAATGAAAAAATAAAAATAAAACAGTGAGCAGTGTTTTTTGCAGTCTACAGAAAACTAATGCAGTGGCAAAATGAGATATAAAAGAATTATATCATGTATTGACAGTTTTTAATGATTTGAGTTTAAAGACACTTTACACTTACCACGGTTATGTACCGGTGTAACAGATCTTACTTTATAGTCTGCTCTCTTGGCACGAGGAGATATAGACTTTGAGCTAGGTGTTGGGGATCCCTCAGACCCATAAGTTGTGTTGTCATAGTCATCAGAATAATAAGAGTCGCTATTCTTGTCGTTGTCAGGACTTTTATCCCGGGTGCTCCGTGCAGCTCCCCATTCTTCCTTAGCCATATCCTGATCGCCCTTCATCTTGCTTTGTTTGTTTTTCTTCTTAGTGTCTGTCTTTGAACTGGTAGATTCCAGTGGAGGAGAATGACTATTTCTTGTCTGTCTGTCAGTTTCATCATACTGAGAGTAGGGACTCCTGTTGTTCATGTCAATGGCCTACTCATTTCTGCAAATAAAAATAAAATTATATATTACTGTAAATAAATCCTGTCTACCCTATGATCTAGACCCTGGCTTGTAGCTGTATTTTTTTTTTTACTTCAAATGTAATTTACTACTATAGGTGGTACCTATAGAAATCCTTCACTAAGAGCTCATACACACTGGGTGTCAAAAATGCAGCTTCATCAGTTTTTTGACTTTTTTTTCTGCCTCTAAACGCCTCATGCACGCTATACGCAGTTACAAGTGTTAAGAGGCAGAAAAAAAAAAAACACACACATTACTTGCACATTCAGAAGAGGAGCGTTTGTCAGGAAAAAAAAAACTGAACGCACCTAAACAAGCGTAAACTTGCCTAAACGCCAGGTGTGCTTTTACTGCTTGAGCGTTTATTCATTCCAGTGGTCAGAATAAATGAATATTCTGGCAAATGGAATGAATGAACTCCCAAACCCTTTAAGCGCCTAAACAGGTTTGCAAAACATGACTTTAGGTGCATTTTTAAAGCTGCTTTTCCCTCCACTGGAGAAAGAGCATTCAGGGGAGGGAAAAAAACAAATACCCATGTGTGCATGAGGTCTGAACATGCCAATGTTCCTGCCTCCCAAGAGCACGGGAATATCTCCTATTGCACGGATAAAAGGAAAATGATGTTGCTGCAACTTGGGGTAGTACTGCCATTACCTTGCTATACAGTTGTGAAAGGAAGCTTTACTTTATCATGACATTAAACATAAAAAATGATCAGAGAATTTCTGAGAGGGCTGGGCCAGGTATGGGCTTTCCCCGCGTAGCTTTGCAGCATGAGGCCACAGTTAAAGTCTGCATAAACACACACAAATCAAAGCCAATATGTGGCTGATCATGCACACTTGATATATGGTAAAGATTAAAAGGTGTGTTTCAGGTTGCAGTATTGCTTACAGCAATAGGCTACAACTGGCTAAAAGCTGCAGCTTGTGAGCTCCCCAATGTACATTTCTCTAGAACGTGTTCTAAGGAGTCTGGCACACAAGATGTTGGTACATATTCATTTCTTAAGGGACTTTTTAGGAAACATTCAGTTCACCAGGTAAAAAAGAAAGAAAGAAAGAAAGAAAGAAAAATGAATGTAGCCATCACATCTAAGAACTATCTAAGACACATCTAAGAACCGGGTTTGATACTGATTTACCACTTGGGTTCACAACATGAAACATTAAAGTCAAACCTAAAGGCTCCATTCAAACCTGGTAGGTTTTTTTTTTTTTTTAAAGCATTTTTGCAGCTTTTTTTTTTTACAAGCGTTTTAAAGGCGTCAGCCATTTTTGTTTAGCCAATAGAAACCCTAGGGGAGGAAAGTGAGACGAGATTAGGGGTAGACGTACAATTCGGACTGGTCGAAAAATGATCAACCGATTTGAATTGTGTGTGAATAATAGCTGGTTTTTAAGCAGCGGGTCGGGAAGCCGGTGGCCGCCGCATCCGTAACAACCGATGAGTCATGAGGAAGAAGATTCCCCCCCAATCCACACCAAAATTTAAAGAAATAAATGGCGTGGGGTCCTGAAGGGCCTGCTATGGATTGTGGGTGGGTGGGGGGATCCCACACATTTTTTCTGTTTATTTTTCATTGCCGGCATTCCTTTTTTTACATTCAGCTGTCAGCAGCTTTTACCAGCGTCAGATGTTTTTACAGCTATGATACCGGTCCTCAGAATGTGCTGGCCCTGGGTTTATTTTTTATTTGTTTACAGCTTGAAAAAAATGCCTATGCCACTTATAGCTCCTAAAAGCCTGTGTGTGCATGGACACATAGAATAACAGGCGTTTTTAAGCTGCAAAAAAAAAAAAAAATGCCCGGTGTGTATGAGGCCTAAGCGTTTGTGGGGGACTGTACCAAAATGGTTTTGCAAAATGCAGATATACCACATCCACTGGCCTACCTTTCTCCAGATGGCAGCTCACTTCCTCGTAGAATGTTAATAAGTTGGTTTGGCAAGAACTGCCTTTTACTGCGAATGATGCTGTTTTCATCAGAAAATTCTTGGATATAGTCCATTGACATGCCTAAAGTTCCTAGGAATATATCTCTGCCCTTTTTTTGAATATTGGTACCACATGGGCTTTTTCAACAATCAGCTGGTACCAATCCTGTCCATGAAGATAAGAAGAAAGAAGAAAGAAGAAAGAAGAAGAAACTTTTTTGGGACCAGTGAAATTTATACAGTGATCAGGGCTAAAAATAGCCACTGATTACTGTATAAATGTCACTGGCAGGGAAGGGGTTAACACTAGGGGGCGATCAATGGTTTAAGTGTTCCCTAGGGAGAGTGTAGTGACTGG
This sequence comes from Lithobates sylvaticus, assembly GCA_028564925.1. Lineage (NCBI taxonomy): Eukaryota > Metazoa > Chordata > Amphibia > Anura > Ranidae > Lithobates > Lithobates sylvaticus. The sequence continues at coordinate 290,565,907 of CM053028.1, read as the reverse complement.
AGGAGGAGACAGATCGCTGTTCCTAATCACTAGGAACAGCAGATCTGTCTCTCCACCCCTGACAGAACTGGGATCTGTCTGTTTACATTGTTCTGTCTCTCTCAGGAATGATCGCGGGTGGCCGGCGGCTGCGCATTAGCTCTGGCATCGCAGCGCGCCCCCCCCTAGTGGTCTTAGAGCGGCAGACGTACAATGATGGCGATTCGCGCAGGAGAACCATCCTGCCACTTAAAGCGGAAGTAAACCCATCGATTTAACAGTCTAAAAAAAAAAAAAGGCATGCCGTGAATGCTAACTGCACATTGGCTGTGCTCTCAACCAAACAGTCAAACCATCCAATGGCTGGTGTCATAACGGATCACATGTGCAGCACTGTGGCAGTTGAAGATTAAACAGAGGCAAAGATGGCAGCTTCCTTGGCTGAAAACGATAGGGGGGTTTACTTCCACTTTAAAACTGCGGCGGCTGCTCCATAAGTGGTTAAGGACTCTCAGGTGTAAGCCATCTGGTCCTGGTGATTTATTTATGTTGAGATTCTCTAATCTTTTCCGAATTGTGCCCTCTGTTAGCCACAAGGGTAGATCCTGTGGTGTGTTGCTAACAATACGGTCTTGGTCAGTATACCCATCCTTTTCCTGTGTGAAGACTGAGCAGAAGAAAGCATTTAGCACAGCTGTATTCTCCTTGTCATCTGTAACCATCTTCCCTTGCTCATACTTTATGGGGCCTACGTGTTCTGTCCTCGCCTTTTTTACTGTTAGTATATTTAAAAAAAAACAAACTTCTTGGGATTATTTTTACTCTCATCTGTGTCTTCTAGTCTTTATTAGTTGCCTTGATTGCGTTTTTACATCTTGCATTGCTTTCTTTGAATGCTGACACTGACCCCTCCACTTTGTACAGGCCATATTTTTGTCCTTCATAAGACATTTGACTTTTTGATTCAGCCACCCAGGTTTAACCTTTGTTCTTCTATATTTATCACCCCTTGGAATGCACTCGGCGATACTTTTATTTAATATATTCCTAAACATTTTCAATGCTTCAAGGATTTGGTCCCACTGAATATCCTGCAGTATTGAGCGAAGTTTAGAAAAGTTGGCTCTTTTGAAATTTTGTGTTTTTTATATTCTTATCAGAAATGGGTTAAATGTTCCTGTGTATGGGTATCTGTAATATTCCACCCATAATCCCCATGTAGAAAAATAATTATATGCATATTCATATCAGAAATAGGAATATATTAAACCTATTTCTGATATGAATATGCATATAATTATTTTTCTACATGGGGATTATGGGTGGAATATTGTAGTTAAATATACATAGGAATATATTAAACCTATGTATAGTTAACTACAATATTCCACCCATAATCCCCATGTAGAAAAATAATTATATGCATATTATCACTAATAGGTTAAATATGTTCATTGTCAGGTGTTAACATGATATTCCTCCCATAAACCCCATGAGAAATAATAATTCTACCCATATTCCCATCAAAACAGGTCAAATGTAATTTTTCCATTAGCAAGTGAACAGTTAAACATTAGCAACTGCTTCTTGCAACATTGTGTCAAGCACTGCAGGAAAGAATAACATATTTTGATAAAAAACAGTCTTTACCATATATATATATATATATATATATATATATATATGTGTATAAAGTACACTGACATCTAGTGAGAGTTCTCAGTATTGCAGCCAATCGTCCCATCATCCCACTATGCAGTTTAATACGTCCCTTTTTTGTACTCTCCTCGTGTCTCCCTTTTCTATGATTTATACAGAACGTAATAATCCTGTGGTCACTAGTTCCCAAGTTGTCCCATATTTAGACATCTGCAATCAGTTCTGTATCATTTGTAATTAAAAGATCTGGCAATGCGTTGCTCCTAGTCGGGAATCTACCAATTGAGACATGAAGCTGTCCTGTAGAACATTTAAGAAATGGCGGGCCTTTAATGAGTGGGCTGTCCCTTCCGCCCAGTCAATGTCGGGATAGTTGAAGTCCCCCATTATGACGACATTTCCCTGTCTTGCTGCGATTTCTAATTGTGAAAGGAGATTCAACTCCACCTCTTCCCTCAGGTTAGGGGGCCTGTAACATACTCCCCCACTAGTAATTTCCAGCTTACTTTCACCCTCTGGAGTTCCACCATTACGGACTCCACCTCCCCCCTTGCCCCATCACTGATGTCATTCCTCTCTTCTATCTGTAAATCATTCCTAATTCTGAACACAGCTACATCCCCAGCTATAAGAGGGCGTGCACACTTATGCATCGACATTATATTTTAATTTTTTTTTGTTTTTTTACTTCCTCCCCCTAAAAGATTTCAGTTTGTTTTTCAATTGAGTTTATAGGTCACAATAAAAAAAAAAAGGGTGGAAAAAAGGTCTGAAATGATTTATCTTGGTCTAATTTTTTTACATCACAGAAACCTGACATTTTATATCCACTGTTGTAGATAGATAGATAGATAGATATATATATATATATATCTATCTATCTATCTATATCTATCTCTCTATCTCTATATCTATCTATCTACAAAATTATATAAAAAATTGTTTATCCTCTGCAGATTTTGTAAGTTTCCCCACTTACAAAGAAATGAAGGGTCTATAATTTTTATCATAAGTGTATTTTAAAAATGATAGACGAATGTCACCGAAAATCCAGAAAAAAAAAAAAAAAAAAAAAAAACACACACATGATACAGATGTTATATATTGAGTTGCAGTTCGGTGAGTAAAATAAGCATTTGATCCCCAAGCAAAACATGACCTAGTACTTGGTGGAGAAACCCTTGTTGGCAAGCACAGAGTTAAGACTTGTAGTTAGTGACCAGGTTTGCACACATCTTAGGGGGGATTTGGGTCCACTCTTTACAGATCTTCTCTAAATCCTGAAGGTTTCTTGAATGTCGCTTGGCAACTCAAAATTTCAGCTCCCTTTTTCTATGGGATTAAGGTCTGGAGACTGGCTAGGCCACTTTATGACCTTAACGTGCTTCTTCTTGAGCCACTCCTTTGTTGCCTCGGCGGTACATTTAGAGTTATTGTCATGCTGGAAGACCCATCTTCAGTGTTCTGGCTGAGGGAAGAAGGTTCTCATCCAAGATTTTATAATACATGGCCCCATCCATTGGCCCCTCAATGCGGCAAAGTCAGCCTGTACCTTTAGCAGAGAAACAGTCCCAACGCAAAAATTTTCCACCACTGTGCCTGACTGTAGGGATGATGTTCCTAGGGTCATAGTCAGCATTTGTCTATTTCTCCAAACACGACGAGTCGAGTTATTGCCATAGAGCTCAATCTTAGTCTCATCAGACCACAGCACTTTCTACCAGTCCTTCTCTAAATCATTTCGATGTTTATTGGCAAACTTCAGACAGGCCTGTACATGTGCCTTCTTGAGGAGGGGGACCTTGCGGGTGCTGAAGGCTTTCAATCCATGGCAGAGTATTGTGTTACCAGTGGTTTGTTTGGTGACTGTGGTCCCAACTGCATTGAGATCATTCACAAGCTCCTCCTGTGTAGTTCTGGGCTGATCCCTCACTTTTCTCATGATCATCCTTACCCCATGAGGCGAAATCTTGCATGGAGCTCAAGACCGTCTGGAGTCTTATACATGTAACGAGTTGTCGTTAGGAGCACCTTCTTAAATTGACAGGACTAGTCTGTGTACCACGTGAGCACATACTGTAGCCAGTCTGTGGGAGCCAGAATTATTGTTGGTTGGTAGGGGATCAAATGCTTATTTTACTCACTGAGCTGCAACTCAATTTATAATATTTGTATCATGCGTTTGTTCTGGATGATATTATTTCTCCATCATTTAACCTCTTCCCACCCACGCTATAGCCGAAAGACTGCTACAACGTGGGCCTAAATTGCCAAGAGGGTGTCCTTGTACGTCCTCCTGTGCATGAGCTGCCTGCGGGGTGCGCGTGGCTCACTCTGATTAGAGAGTCAATGAGACTCGACTGATCACAGATCGGAGTAAGGGGCTGATCCCGGCCCCTTACCACATGATCAACTGTCAGCCAATGACAGCTGATCACGTGATGTAAACAGAGCATCAGGAGAAAAAGAAAAAAAAAAAACAGACCCACTGCTGCTAAGCCACCAGTGCATATCAGCACTGCTCAGCAGTGCCACCTATGAATGCTCACCAGTGTAACTCATCAGTGCCGCCTCATCAGCGCACATCAATGAAGGAGAAAAATTACCAGTTTGCAAAATTTAATAAAATCTGCATTTTTTCAAAATTTTCTGTCCTTTTTTTTTTTTTTGGTTTAGCAAAAAATAAAAACCCCAGTGGTGATTAAATACCAACAAAAGAAAGCTCTATTTGTGTGCTAAAAATGTCATATGGGTACAGTGCAGCATGACCGCACTTGTCATTCAAAGTGTGACAGCGCTGGAAGCTGAAAATTGGCTTGGGCAGGAAGGGGGTTTAAGTGCCCCAAAAAGCAAGTGGTTCAAATACACCTATGATAAAAAATTATAGACACTTAATTTCTTTATGAGGAAGGGGGCAAACTAATGCTGGCCATACACTATACGAATTTGGTCATTTAGACTGTTCATTCGTTTTTAGTCCAGTTAATGGGCACAAAATCGATAATCGTTTTTGAGCTGAAAAAAAAAAAAACGAAGGACAAGTTTGGAAATTTTCTGCCAAGCGAATGATAAATTGAAAGGTTAATGTGTTTCCCGTCTGAACTGTCTGCACTAGGTATATGTAAAAAAAAAAAAAAAAATAAATTTAACAAAAAATGCATTAATTTATGTCCACTGAATGAAAAATGGGTTCGGCCAATTTTTCGTTTATTGTATGGCCAGCATCAGGCAGGCCATACATAGGTCGAATTTCGAAAATATTTTCAAAAGAAAATTCTATCTAAAAAAAATTTTGTTCGTATTTCGCACCACAGCCGATTTTCGTACAGCCATCGAATTTGAGTAACATGACATGTTGGACATTTTTAAAAAAAAAACAATTTTCTAATCAATGAGGGGAGAATCATGCAAAAAAATGTAATTGAAAAAGAAATGCGCATGTGCAAAAAAAGAAAATTCCTAGAAAGAAAAGATTGCCAGCCACGAAAATTATTTTCTGAAGCAACAGGAGGTGAAATTTATATATAATATATATATATATATATATATATATATATATATATATATATATATATATATATATATATATATATATATATATATATATATATATATATATATATACATATACACTACACACACACACACACACACACACACACACACACTCGAGTATAGGCCGTCCTGAATATAAGCCGAGGCCCCTAATTCACCACAAAAAACTGGGGAAAACAAATTGACCCGAGTATAAGCCGAGGGTGAAAAATGCAGCAGCTACTGTAAGTGGAAAAGAGGGTCAGCAATGCCCATCTGCAGCTGCATGTCCCCTGTGTCCTGTACAAACCCCTCTGTGTCCCCAATGCAGCCCACCTGTGCCGATCTGCATATCCTGGGTCCTGTGTCCCTCCCTGTGCGATCTGTCTTCCACCATTGCAGCCGATGCAGTCTCGCTCTGTCCCCCCACAGCGTGTAAGGCGCCATTCCAAGATTACAAAAGCCGCGCCTCCTCCTCCTCCTCGTTCTGTGATAGGAGGAACACTGTTTTCCCAGCAGTCAGTGTGCAGTGTTCCGCCTATCACGGACGTCCTCTCATCCTCGTCCATGAGATGAGAATGACAGGACGTCTGTGATAGGCGGAACACTGCACACTGACTTACTGCTGGGAAAATGAGTGTTCCTCCTATCACGGACGAGGAGGAGGCACGGCTTTTGAAAACTGCCATCTGTCTGCATGACACGCTGTTCATGTAGGCAGACGGCGGTGACTCGAGTATAAGCCGAGGGGGGGACTAAAAAAAAAAAAAAGGGCTGAAAATCTCGGCTTATACTCGAGTATATACGGTATGTATGTCTCCAAATGCAGTAGTAATTATGTGCTACGTGTTACCAAACATTTTTTTTTTGCATATATTATATCTTGTTTTTAAACAGATATGATATATTATTATAAATACTCTTTTTCTTAGCAAACTCATCCTCTGAAGAGACCCCAAACACTATGGGTCGAAACGCGTCAGTAACTGTTATGCAATAGTTATTATTATATGCTGTGTATAACTGATGTTTGCTACTTCCTGTATTTGGCATGGGTATATTCCCATTCAAGCTCATATTTTATTATAACCCACTTCACCTTCCAATAAAAACATTTTTGCTCTTTACCCAACGTTTATCTCTTATTATCTACATTTAGCTGCCTAAACCCCCCCCCCCCCCCCCGAGGGGGACTTTTCCCATTTTCTCTCTCCATATTGGGGTGAGCAGCACCTGCATGCACCTTAAAGCGGTGTTCCGGCCGAAATTATACTTTTTAAATAAAAATACCCCTATAATACACAAGCTTAATGTATTCTAGTAAAGTTAGTCTGTAAACTAAGGTCTGTTTTGTTAGTTTTTAGCAGTAGTTTGTTATTTTATAAACTAGCAGCAGGCCGTGGCCATCTTAAGTGTGGGCATCTGAAGCCAGACTGTATTTCTTCCTGGATCTCATCCTTGCAGATCTCGTACATGCTCAGTGCAGCATAAGCAGTGTAATAGGTTTCAGTTCAGGTTTCCATAGCAACGGCAGTTTGAGAGGAAGTTGCTGCCCCTTCCCAGGAGGCATTGCAAACAGGAAATGATGCGATGGGCCGCGGCCAGGGAGGAGGAAGTGAAAAATGAATACAGCAGATATACAGTCTGTGCTGAAAAAAAAATAAAAAAAATATCCAGTTTACAGTGCACAGTTTAGTGAGGGATGCTGAAGAGTTGTAAAAGTGGGTGGAACTCCACTTTAATGTATCTTGCCTTTGCTGTGGTTTCAACTTTAAACCACTCTAGCCAAAGCTTTAAAAAAAGTTGTCCATACATAGACTTTACGCAGTTCCAAACTCTCTCCACCTAGACAGCTCAGCTGTGACATCAGCAACACGCTGTCATCAAGTAAACATTTACTCCCCACAACTGGTTGCTATAGCCGTACTTCTGCATGATTTTAAAACAATAACCCTTTCATGCCATTAAAGTCTTTACTTATTGGCGAAGCCTCAAAATTCCATATCGTAATGATTACACTAGTGTTACAAAGGGGTTTGGATTTAGAATACAGATTCTAAAACTCTGGATCAATCCTAAAAGAAAAAAAATAAAACTATAGACAGATAGAAAGCCTAAAAAACAAACAAAAAACAAAACAAAAAAAAAACCCTTGATCAATTATAGGAAACTATAAACCTAAAATAAAAAAAAAAAATGGATAAATCCTGGGAAACCATAAACAGAAGCAAATCCTAAAATAAAAGTGGATCTGTCCTAGGAATCTTTAGACAGAAAGTATATAATGTTACAACACATACAAAAGGTAAAAGTATATAAGATCAATTCTAATGTACCAAACATAGAAAGGTGCTTGCATTTGTTTACAGTTGTAAGAGCAGATGAATGACAGGCACCCCCCGCCCCCTGTCATCACTGACTGACATCTGTCATGTGGGCCGCACAGCAGTCCTACCCTGTTGCACTCCGTTAGTTGGTCCCCTCAGCTCGTAGATAACGGTCTCCAGCGGCCACCAGACCCTCCGATGTTCCGGTACCTCCGTAGTGTCTCAAGCAGCTCTCAGCCGTATATTTAGACGCAGCTCCACGGTAACAGGGAAGAGGAGGAGTCTATAGCCATCGCAACCACATCGCAACACCACGTGACCTACACCAGGCAACCATCTAAGCAAGGGATAGCCTCATTGGATGAAAGTAAAACCCCGTGTGATTAGTTCCCGCCATATGTCCCTGCACGGTGTACGGGTTGCTAGGATACCGTGCTACGCCTCAGTCAATGATCCAGCTCTCCAGCTGTGCGCGCCATGAACGACAGCACACTCTTATTATATTTATCTTCTAATACTCTGTTGTTCCTATACGCTGTGCGAGAATAAGCTGCCATATATATATATATATATATATATATATATATATATATATATATATATATATGTGATAGGGGAAAAAAAATGTACCCACACACAGCACTTTATATGGTGGAGGTTACTTAGGGTTGTAAACCCTCTACGCAATAACCACTTAAGAACCAAGCCTCTTTTTGACATCTGTTGCTTACAAGTTAAAACTATTTAACAAGCACATAGGAAACGACATCTGAGTTCTTATGACTGGAGGGGTCTATTTTAAGAGATTGGATGGTTACTTTACTCAATATTTGTCTAAACGTCAATTTGGAAATTTTATTCTAGCTGGTAAAATGGCTTTAGGCAACTTAATGGGATTTTACTCCTTCAAATGTCTTTGTTGTTTAAAGTGGTAGTAAACCCACTTTTTCAACTTGTACCTATAATGAGGCTTACCTGTAGTTACAGTGAATATCTTCTAAACTTGCACAGTTTAGAAGCTATTCACATGGCATGCACCGGCGCATTCCCTCTGAAGGTCCGGCATACTGGGCCAGACCTTCAGAGCCTGTGCCGTATCCAAGGCCCACTCATGTAAGAGGCCACGAACCTGGAAGGAAGATCGGGGGATGATGGAAGCCCTGTCAGTGGAGACAGCGCCCCCACATGATGGGCTTCGTTTCAAGGTAAGTGAGATGCATACTAGCGCATTATGCATTTGTCTTACAGGCAGGGCCGGCCCAAGACATTGTGCTGCCTGGGCCCAAGAATAAAATGCTGCCCCCTGCCCCAAAAAGAATCACGCCCACCAAAAGGCCCCCCCATTCATTATTTTATATCATGACAATTAAAGCTTAAAATTAAATGTATCAGGAAGTCAGATTTACATGCCCCCCTGACGTCTGCAGCTGCATGCAAAGTGAATGTCTCCTAAACCGTACCGTACGTTATTATAGGCTTACCTGTAGGTAAAAAATGGGTATACGACCACTTTAAGGAGAACAATATCTGGTAAAGACATTCTATCTGCCACAGAAGGATCCTGATCACCAGTGCCCAATTCATAAACAAATCTCACGATGCGATGGGCTTAGGGCAAAGACTTTGCAAGAGAACAAAAAGAGCTTCTCCAGAAATTTGGGATATACAATACTATAGGTGCTGTGCCTTCTCGGGCCATTTGGCTTTAACATTGTAAAGTTATTATCTCATGCACAAAATGCAACAGTGACAAGCATGTTACAGTTATGCACCCTATCTCAAATCATGGCAGGGAGCCACAAAGTAATATATTTCATCTGCAACAACTGTTTCCGATTTATGCACTGAAGTTTGTGCGGAAGGCTCCAATTACAAATGCTATGTCAAGATATACCCAGAGGGTCAAGCAAAAAAAAAAAAGCTACTAGGATGTGTGCCATAATAGATGAACAAAGCTACAGATCTCTGGGTAAACTAAAAAGATCTTCAGCATAAAAGGACATGCAACACCATATACCCTCAACACCTGTTCTGGTCGTGTAGAGACTTTTGATAGAAGGACTAATGGGTACATGGTCTTCTCGATCAAGGGAAATATGCACATACCCTTGCAATGAAAGCGGTAGTAAAGCACAGCTTTGTTATTTTTACCATGTAAGCATGGGAGCCTTCTGTTCAGGCAAGAAGCTCTAAAGGTCCGGCATGGTATGCTGGACCTTCAAAGCACATGCGCGGCTGATGTCAGCGGCTGCATGAGAGGTGAATAACTCCTAAACGGTGCACATTTAGGAGATGTTAATTTTACCTACAGGTAAGCCTCATTATAGGCTTCATAGGCTTACCTGTAAGTAAAATTAATATCTCCTAAACGTGCACCGTTTAGGAGTTATTTACCTCTCACGCAGCCGCTGACCGCTCTGCGCATGCGCTCTGAAGTTCCAGCATGTCATGCCGGACCTTTAGAGCTTCTTTTCGGAACAGAAGGCTCCCATGCATGCATAGGAGTGGCGTAATTGGGGCTCTGGCCACTCAGAGCGCCGGAGCCAACAAACCGTGAAGAAAGGCCAGGGGAAGATGTCAGCCCTCTCAGCGTTGTCGCTAGAAGGGCTTCGTTCTAAGGTAATTATTTCATAATGTGCTAGTATGCATACTAGCACATTATGCCATATTCTTACAGGTTGTTTATTTTAACCACTTCAGCGCCAGAAGGATTTACTTCCTTAATGACCAGGCCATTTTTTGCGATACAGCAGTGCGTCGCTTTAACTGACAATTGTACGGTCGTGCGACTTTGAACCCAAACAAAATTTATGTCCTCTTTTTCTCACAAATGGAGCTTTCTTTTGGTGGTATTTGATCATCTCTGCGGTTTTTATTTTTTGCGCTATAAACAAAAAAGACTGACAATTTTGAAAAAAAATAAATATATTTTTTATTTTCTGCTATAATACATATCCAAAAATAAATGAAAAAAAACAACAAATTTATTCATCAGTTTATGCCAATATGTATTCTTCTACATATTTTTGGTAAAAAAAAAAAATGCAATAAGCTTTGCGCAAAACTTATAGCGTCTACAAAATAGGGGATAGATTTATGGACTTTTTGTTTTTGTTTTATGTTTTTACTGGTAATGGCAGCGATCTGCGATTTTTAGCGGGACTGCGACATTGCAGCGGACAAATCTGACCCCAAGTGACACTTTTTGGGGACCAGGGACATTATTACAGTGGTCAGTGGTAAAACAAATGCACCGATTAATGTATAAATGGCACTGGCAGAGAAGGGGTTAACACTAGGGGGGGGGGAAACAAGGGGTTAACTGTGTTCCCTGTGTGTGTTCTAACTGTGTGGGGGGTGGGCTCACTTAGACAACACAGAGATCGCTGTTCCTGATAACTAGGAACAGCAGATTTCCATGTTGTCCCCTGTCAGAATGGGGATCCACCTTGTTAGATCCTCGTTCTGCCTCTCTGTGGAGTGATCGGGGGTGGCCAGCAAACATCGCTTCCGTCGGACTCGCGCCCACAGTATCTATTGCATGAAACGACGTAAAACATTGTTTTTCGCAATAGAGCCGACCTGGCGCAGTATATGTACTGTGGCTGGTCGGCAATTGCTTCATTTTGCAGCGGTTTACTACCACTTTAATTGAATGTGATCAGTTACCCCGACAGTATGCATGTGCATATTACCATCCCCACTCAAAGCAATAGGTTCATTTTGCAGCGGTTTAGTACAACTTTAATTGAATGTGATCAGTTAGCCCGACAGTATGCATATGCATATTACCATCCCCACTTAAAGCGGAGTTCTGCCCGCCCCTTTAAAAATGAAAAGTCAGCAGCTACACATACTGTAGCTGCTGACTTTTAACATTAGGACACTTACCTATCCTGGAGTCCAGCGATGTCAGCACCGCAGCTGATGTTTCCATCAGCTGGTTGGGTGCTGCCCCTGCCATTGCAGGTAAGGGTACCCAGCAGTGTAGCCTTTTGGCTTCACAACTGGGTCTCTATTGCCCATGCGTGAAGCGTGCTGCGCTCTCTCACTGGCCCAGCAGAGGGAGGAGGAGGGGGACCGAGCTGCTGGCGTAATTTGCCGCAGCCCAGCCTCCCAGAAGTGGGGACAGGGTATCTAAAAAACGAAAGATGACAAACGTGGCACTGGAGGGGGGGGGGGGGGAATCAGATAAGCGGAAGTTTCACTTTTGGGTAGAACTCCGCTTTAAGGCATCTGGCTTATCTAGTCTTGCTAGGAAGAGACATTCGTAGGTAACATAAGGTGCGCCAGCAGTGCAATGGTCCTGACAATGACCCATATGCACAAAGAGTTGATGATCTGGTTTGGGCAAAAGTGGGTCAATTCCTTCAAAACTCATGGACTTGCCCTCCAGAAGGTTTTACCCCCTTCATGACCAGAGCATTTTTTTCCACACAAATAAAGATTTATTTTGGTGGTATTTGATCACCACTGTTTTTTTTTTCTTTTATTTTTTATTATATAAATAAAACAAGACCAGAAAAAAATCTTCTTTCTGTTATAAAATATATCAAATAAAATAATAAAAAATATATAATTTCTCCAGAAATTTAGGCCAGAATGTATTTTGCTACATGTCTTTGGTAAAGAAGAATTGGTTTGCATGAAAGTTATAGTGTCTACAAACTATAGGATATATACTGGAAGTTACGCAACTGTGATGCTATACTGGTAATGGTGATGATCAGCAACTGTGATAGTGTGGCCTGAAATCTGGCACAAGCTGACACTGACTTGGAGGTACACTAACTGACAATGAAATCAATAGGGACACTAGTAAAGTGATCAGTACTAATACTTAACACCAGGGGTGCCCAACATTTTGAAGAGCGAGGGCCACTTAAATGACTTGGTAACTGGTCGCTGGCAACAATGAGTGGAGTGGGCAGATGACAGGTCTGTGTCCACTCCACTTATGCAGAGCAGACACGGACACAGCTGCTCTACTCTATGGGCCCTCCAATCCTATCTGCCCAGATGGAGGGGGACGGATTCCCTTCTGTCTTTTTTTAGCGGATCAGATTGGAGGTTGGCAGGTGTAAATGGACAAAAATCAGTTTACATCTGCTGCTCCATAGAGGTGAATGAAGGGTCCGATTGGGTCTGTCTGAAAAACAAACTGGCGGACCTAATCGAACTGATCTTGTGAAAGGGGCCTATGGCTAATGTGCTGCAGTTTACCCATACAGTGCAGGTCAGCAGGGGGCATGCACATGCACGCCCCAAACCTGGAAGCAAGCTGGCAATGCTTATTTATGTTGCTGAACTTGCAGCTGCTGCTTGGTCACAATAAATCTACTGTGACAGAGTGTCAAGTGGTTAAGATTTGGAGGTACCACTCATTTCAAATCATGTCTTCATCATTATGAGGTGAAGGAGAAGCCTGTAGACATCATCCAAGTGCCCGATGTCACTGCTATCCTCTGTGATAACAACTTAGGAAGCACAGTTTTTTTGTGCTACACCCACAATAACATATCCATCAATTGAAGAGAATTTATCAGAGTAAAGGACAATGAATTCTTCATTGATGACTCAAACAGCTGGATTGCACCTTTACTCCTCTGTGCCATAGCCAAGCTTCCAAACAATCGTGAGCAGGCCTTGCCCAGAGTTGTCTCACTGCAGAATAAAAACATTCTGAAATGAAAATTAATTTTGTTGCCTTTATGAAGAAGATATTTGACAATGATCATGCAGTGCCAGCTCCGCCATTACAAGAACACAATTGCTGGTATCTCCCCTTCTTTAAAAATGTATTGCAGAGAGACACCTCCCTTGCGTCTCCCACTCCTGGTTCCCTGGTAGGGAGACAGGAGACCCAGGAGTGAGGAGGAGCACGGTAGCCTGGCAGGATCAACAGACCTGTGGAGTGACACAGGGTCAAAATCAGCAGACAAGGTGAGTGATCTGGATAGCAGAGTAGACTGGATAGCAGAGTAGGCCGGATCTGGACAGGTAACCTGGTTCACAAAGCAAACAGGATAGCAGAGCAGGCTGGGTCCGGATGGACAGCTTAGCAGAGTGGATAGCAGAGCAGGCTGGAACTGGATGGACAGCTTAGCAGCTGGATAGCAGAGCAGGCTGGATCTGGACAGGTAAGCTGGTTCAGCAAGCAGACAGGATAGCAGAGCAGGCAGGGTCTGGATGGACGGCTTAGCAGACTGGATAGCAGAGCAGGCTGGATCTGGACAGGTAAGCTGGTTCAGCAAGCAGACAGGATAGCAGAGCAGGCTGGGTCTGGATGGACAGCTTAGCAGACAGGATAGCAGAGCAGGCTGGATCTGGACAGGTAAGCTGGTTCTGCAAGCAAACAGGATAGCAGAGCAGGCTGGATCTGGATGGACAGCTTAGCAGACTGGATAGCAGAGCAGGCTGGATCTGGGCAGGTAAGCTGGTTCAGCAAGCCAACAGGATAGCAGAGCAGGCTGAGTCTGGATGGACAGCTCAGCAGGCTGGATAGCAGAGCAGGCCGGATCTGGATGGACAGCTCAGCAGACTGGATAGCAGGGCAGACCGGATCTGGGCAGGTGAGCTGGTTCAGCAGCACAGGAAACCGGACTTCAGAACAGACTGGATCAATGCAGGTGATCAGGTTCATCAGAACAGGCCGGGTCAGGAATCAGGCTGTCAGCAAGGTACAAGGGGATGAAACAGAAGAGTGGTCACAACAAGCCAAGGTCGGGTGCAGGCAGATAGCTGAATAGTCACAGGCAGGCTGGGTCAAAACAGGACAGAGATATCAGGATCAGGTTACGTTCACCACAACGCTGTAGAGCAGACAGCGGGGACCGTCTGCTCAGGCCAAGTTTAAATAGGCTTACCTGGTGCCAACAAGAGCGCGCACCTGCCTCCCTGTGCGTGCGCCCGTGCGCAGCCGCACACGTGCACGCGCACCGGCGCGCATGCGCAGTGGCGCCTGTGGGCCAGGACGGCCAGGGTTCAGGGCAGGATCTTCATGACATTGCCCCCCGCCTAGGGGCTCTCTTAAAGGCTTGAACTAGACTCTTAGCGTGGATATTGCACTCGGGCTCCCAGGAATTCTCCTCAGGGCCGTAGCCCTTCCATTTTATCAAGAACTGATTCTGATTCCTCCTTCTCCTGAAATTCAGGATGGCTTCCACTTCGAACTCCTCTTCACCATCTACTATAACTGGATCCGGGGGTATCGTTCTCCTGTTGGGAAAGGGGTTGAGGGTGGAGGGCTTCAGCAAGGAAACGTGGAAAACCGGGTGGCCCCTGAGAGAGTCTGGGAGTTCCAACTCATAGGCCACTTCATTTATCTTCTGTTTGACTGGAAAGGGTCCCAAGAACTTGGGGCCAAGTTTCTTCGAGGGACATGCCATCCTCAAATTTAAGGTAGAAAGCCACACTGTGTCACCTGGTGCCAGTACCAGCTCCCCTCGCCTCTTCCTGTCAAAAACTGTTTTGTTGTGTTCCTGGGTCCAGGCCATGGTGTCTTGCAGGAGTTGGTTATTGGAAGCAAAGAAGTCAATCTTTTCCTGAACCGCGGGCACGGTACATTCAGGGAGAGAATTGGGCAGAAATGAAGGGTGGAAGCCATAATTGGCGAAGAAAGGCGTCTGTTGGGTAGCAAAGTGGATGGCATTGTTATATGCGAATTCGGCAACTGGTAACAGGGAGATCCAATCATCCTGGGTGAAGGAGGAGAAACACCGTAGATATTGCTCCAAGGTCTGGTTGGTCCTCTCGGTTTGCCCATTTGACTGAGGGTGATAGGCGGATGAAAATGACAGTTCAATATTAAGGGCCTTACAGAGCGATTTCCAGAACCGAGAGGTGAACTGCACCCCTCGGTCGGAAACTATGTTGGCTGGTACCCCGTGGAGCCTGATGACTTCTCGGATGAACACCTGTGCGGTTTCTGAAGCAGAGGGGGTGCCCTTCATAGGAACAAAGTGTGCCATCTTCGACAGGTGGTCGACTATTACAAAAATCGTGGTGTGGTCCTCTGCTGGGGGCAATTCCACGATGAAGTCCATGGACAACATTTTCCAAGGGCTATCTGGGACTGTTAGAGGCTTGAGTAGACCCCAGGCCTTGGTCCTGTAACTCTTGCTCCGTATACATATAGTGCATGTATCTACGAACTTCCTGCAGTCCTCCCTCAGCTGAAGCCACCAGAAGGTACGTTGTACCAATTCAGTGGTCTTGGTGACACCGAAGTGTCCAGCAAGTTTATGATCATGGCACAATTCCAGGACGGTTACCCGCAGATCCTCGGGAATGAAAATGTTATCTTCATGCCATAGCAGGCCGTCTTTGGCTAGCAACCCAGGTCCGGGAGTGGGTATGAGGCCACTGGAGGCCCGCCTGAGCTGGGAAAGAAAATCTTCCTGTAGCAGAAGAAAATTTCCAGGGGCAAGGATCGTGTCCGGAGGGGAATCATCCTGGGATTTGTGGTACATACGTGACAGAGCGTCCGGCTTCACATTTTTGGAACCCGGACGATAGGTCACGTGGAAAGTAAAACGAGAGAAAAATAAGGCCCATCGGGCTGGTCTAGGTTTCAACCTCTTGGCAGTCTTCAGGTACTCTAGGTTCTTGTGATCCGTGAAGATCAAGATTGGGTGAGTATCCCCCTCCAGCAGGTAGCGCCACTCCTCGAGGGCGGTTTTTATTGCCAGCAACTCCCGATCTCCCACATCGTAGTTCTTCTCGGCCGGAGACCATTTACGCGAGAAGAAGGCTACGGGGTGAAGCAGAGCCTTGGCGCCCTGTCTCTGGGATAGGATTGCTCCCACGGCTATTTCGGATGCGTCCACCTCCAGGACGAAACGTAAGGAAGAGTCCGGGTGCTTCAGGATAGGAGCGGAGGTAAAGAGCCCCTTGAGGGCCTCAAAGGCCCCTTGGGCTTCAGGGGACCAGTGGAAGCGGGTACCTTGTTTGGTAAGCCGTGTGATGGGCGCCACTATGGCCGAGAACCCTCTGATGAACTTGCGATAAAAATTGGCGAAGCCAATAAATCGCTGGATACCCTTCTTATCCGCAGGAGTAAGCCAGTCCAGGATGGCTGCTATCTTCTGGGGGTCCATCCGGATGCCCCTGCTGGAAATGATTAGGCCCAAGAAGGGTATGCTCTCCACTTCAAAGAGGCATTTGTCGGCCTTGGCATAGAGGCCGTGCTGCCGGAGGCAGCCTAGTACACTCTTGACATGCCCACGATGTGATTCTAGGGAGGAAGAGAAAATTAGTATGTCATCAAGGTAAACAACGGCAAAAACATCTAAAAAGTCCCGGAGCACATCATTAATAAAGAACTGAAAGGTATCAGGGGCGTTACAGAGTCCAAAGGGCATCACCAGGTACTCGAAGTGCCCGAATCGAGACCGAAATGCCGTCTTCCATTCGTCCCCATCCTTGATACGGACCAAGTTGTATGCCCCTCGCAGATCCAACTTGGAGAAAATGGAGGCCGTGCCAAGCCTCTGGAATAGTTCTGGGACTAAGGGAAGAGGGTAGCGATTTTTAACTGTCACATTATTTAAGGCACGATAGTCCACGCAGGGTCTGAGGGAGTGGTCCTTCTTTTCCACGAAGAATATCCCTGCACCTGCTGGGGATGTGGAAGGATGGATGAATCCTTTTCTTAGGTTTTCATCAATGTAGTCCTTCAGCTTCCCCTGTTCCACCTCTGTTAGTGGAAAAACCCTGCCGAAGGGAATCTTGGCCCCGGGGAGAAGTTCAATAGGGCAGTCGTAAGGCCTGTGGGGTGGTAACACATCTGCCCCCTGTTTACTGAAAACATCCAGATAGGTATGGTAGGCCTCTGGGATGGACTGGCGTAAGCTGGTCTCGGCCTCCAGGCAGAGCAGGGCAGGGGGCTTCACAGGAAGGGGAGAACCACAGGACTTCTGGCAGTAGAGAGAGGGAAAGGACACTTCCCCCGTGGCCCAATTGATGGCCGGATTGTGCGCCTGTAGCCAGGGGATGCCCAAGATTACTGGGAACAGAGGAGAGGAGATTATGTCTAATTGCAAGAGTTCCCGGTGTGATCCAGAGATGATCGTAGGTAGTGGGGCAGTCTCCTGGGTCACCGGGCCCGATTTAATGACGGAACCGTCAGCCAAATGGGCGGATAGTCCCTGGGCCCTTGGACGAAGGGGAACCTGGTGCCGGGCAGCAAAATCAGAGTCCATAAAGCAACTACAAGCCCCAGAGTCAATGATGGCGGTTGTCCGCAGGATCCTTCCTGGGAGCTGAAAGGAAACAGAGAGGGCAAGATGAGACGATACCCCGGTCACTGGATCAACATAACTGGACAGCACGGTCGGAAACTTACGGAGCTTAGCCGGGCAGTTCCTGACGTAATGGCCCGGCTCCCCGCAGTAAAGACATAGATTGTTGCCACGGCGTCGTTGACGTTCTGCTGGGGTGAGAGAAGGCTGCAGGAGTCCCAACTGCATGGGCTCAGATGCAGTAGGGGTAGGCACAGGCCAGGTGGCGGAAGCAGGGCGGAAATGACTGGGAGCCCTGGAGAGCATCCAGGTTGGTCTTGGGGACCCCATGGTTCGCTCGGCCCTACGCTCCCGTAGGCGCCGATCGATCTGGATGGTCAAGTCAATTAGAGAGTTCAAAGTCTGGGGGACCCCTACCCTGGCAAGCTAATCTTTGAGAGCATCCGAGAGGCCCATGTGGAACTGGTGACGGAGGGCAGCGTCGTTCCAGTCAGTGTCGGCGCCCCATCGCCTGAACTCGGCAACATAGTCCTCCGCCGGTCCCCGTCCCTGTTGGAGGGAGCGTAAGGCGGCTTCTGCGGTCGTTGAGAGCTGGGGGTCCTCATATAGTTGCGCCATGGCGTCAAAGAAGGTGGTGAGACTGGTCAGAGCTGCGTCTTTCTGTTCTAAGAGGCGGTGGGCCCAAATTTGGGGGTACCCGGTCAGCAGGGCTACCACAAACCCCACTTTAGTGGCCTCTAAGGAAAAGGTCCTTGGCTGTAGGGCAAAATGAAGTTCACATGAGTTGCGGAAAGTTCTAAAGCTGCTACGGGTACCCGAAAATTTCTCTAGAGTGGGAACCTTAGGTTCGGGTGGTAGCATCACCACAGTTGGGGCAGGTGCAGCCCCTATTGGGGATGTTGCCGGGTATGAAGTCTCTTGGGTACTGGCAGGACTGGACAAGACCAGTACCCGTTCTTCCAGCCGGGTGTACCCTTGTTGAAGGTTCTTCACCGCCTCGGTCAGACCCGCCAGGTGTTGGCATAGCCCCTCCATGGCGGAGGCTCCCTGCTCGGGCTCAGACATGGCTGTCTGCTACTGTCACGTACCTGGTGGTGCAAGCCCAATATTGCAGAGAGAGACCTTCCTTGCGTCTCCCACTCCTGGTTCCCTGGTAGGGTGACAGGAGACCCAGGAGTGAGAAGGAGCACGGGTGCCTGGCAGGATCAACAGACCGGTGGAGTGACACAGGGTCAACTCAGCGGACAAGGTGAGTGATCTGGATAGCAGAGTAGACTGGATAGCAGAGTAGGCCGGATCTGGACAGGTAAGCTGGTTCAGCAAGCAAACAGGATAGCAGAGCAGGCTGGGTCCGGATGGACAGCTTAGCAGACTGGATAGCAGAGCAGGCTGGATCTGGACAGGTAAGCTGGTTCAGCAAGCAGACAGGATAGCAGAGCAGGCTGGGTCTGGATGGACAGCTTAGCAGACTGGATAGCAGAGCAGGTTGGATCTGGATGGACAGCTCAGCAGACTGGATAGAAGGGCAGACCGGATCTGGACAGGTGAGCTGGTTCAGCAGCCCAGGAAACCGGACTTCAGAACAGACTGGATCAATACAGGTAAGCTGGTTCAGCACAGGAAACAGGACTTCAGAACAAACTGGATCAATACAGGTGATCAGGTTCATCAGAACAGGCCGGGTCAGGAATCAGGCTGGCAGCAAGGTACAAGGGGATGAAGAGTGGTCACAACAAGCCAAGGTCGGGTGCAGGCAGATAGCTGAATAGTCACAGGCAGGCAGGGTCAAAACAGGACAGAGATATCAGGATCAGGTTACGTTCACCACAACGCTGTAGAGCAGACAGCGGGGACCGTCTGCTCAGGCCAAGTTTAAATAGGTTTACCTGGTGCCAACAAGAGCGCGCGCCTGCCTCCCTGTGCGTGCGCCCGTGCGCGGCCGCACATGTGCACGCGCACCGGCGCGCATGCGCAGTGGCAGTGTGGGCCAGGACGGCCAGGGTTCAGGTTTCTGGCAGGATCTTCATGACAGTGATACTAAACTCTTTTCTCAAAAAATATATGTGTAGCTGCCCCTTTAAGTGCAAACCACTTCTGCTAAGAACAACAATACAAAATAAGGTTCACTATAGAGAAAATTATCAAATAAACCTTACATATTAATAATGTAGCACCCTGAAGTTTAGGCAGGGTTGCTAGCAAATTTAGTTGCAAGGCAATAGTTGCCTTGGCCAATTGAGATCAATTCATTTTCCCCTAATTTCTCCACTTCTCTCTTCTGTCACTAGGTGGCATGGTAGCTGGTGACATTGGATAAGACCAGGGCATACCAAGGACAGATTGTGAATGAATAGGGTGTCTCAGCCAATTGTCAGGGGTTTCTTTAAGTCCCTTGGCCTGCTGGGAGAGGCTATTTATTTGGGTTCTGTGCTACCTGGACGGCTGTCTGGGTGGACGTGTGTTGTACTGCTCTGGGATACTTGGCCAGAAGCCTGAGGCCGATGCTGGGGCATCTGGCTGCTAGGCTGCCTGAGGCCTATCCAGAAGCAGGAGAGCAGCATAGGGTTGGGACTGCGTGCCTGCAGTCAAACTAGAAATAACGGGTTCAGCCGGACGGGGAACCAGCTGTGGTCAGAGGTAGAAGGGGAATCTGTCGCCACTAAGGGACCATCCACCTTGTTCCCGGAGACCACTGTGAATAAACTGAAGTCAGTACCTGAGCAGTCTTCTTATCCGCCGGGGACAGTGAAGAAGTGGGAAAGATTCAGTGAGTACCAACTCAGCAGGACAGCAGAGGTGACGCTCCCGGAGCATCAGTGGATGCCAAGCCAGGGACCTAGTGGGTCAGCAGGGGTGACCCTTGAAGAGTGTGACGGACCTAGCCGGGACACGGGCTGTTGGAGGGGACTGAGTGCGAGCCTGTTGCCTTACGATTATGGGCCCTGGCATTTGGGGGAACAGTGCTCTTTGAGCTGCAAGCCTGGGACCCCTGAGCTGGTGATACTTGGATTCAGGTCCATGCTGGCCCCCCAATACACATAGAATCTGTATGTGTATTTGGCATATTAGCAAGAGACGCTAATGTCATGACTCATGAATTCCAGCCACCTGTCTGTTGTGTTAATGCATATAGTCTGGCTTGTAGGAGAGTTTCACCTATTGTTGTGTGTGCTAATTAACCCTGCAATTGAATGATGGAGCCCAGTGTTGATTAAGATAATTAGCTCATGCTAATTAGGTTAGGTGTGAGTCATCTAGCTGTATATAAGTGTGACATGTCAAATAAAGATTCATTCCTGATGTAGCCTACACTGGTGTTGTCTGGTGACTGGGTAAGCTAAGGGGGTCTTGGATTGTGTGGTACCGGACAGAGGAAGCAGTTACGGCGGACATCTTGGGTACGAGGTCCGTCACAATTGGCTGGCAGCGGTGGGATCGTGCTTCCTTGTCGTGAACACATCCAAACCATCACCTGGATCCAAGCCCCGGATAGCAGAGGTACAGATACGTCATGGAAGAGGAATTCGGAAGGAGGTTGCGAGAGATGCGGATACAGCACAGAGGACCAGTATCGGTGCAGGTCCTGCTGGGATGGTATGATTCTGTTCGCCTACAACTCTGGAAAGAAGCGCTAGCCTGTGAGCAGCAACACCAGGGAAAAGTTCTCCCCTCCATCCATGTAAGGTACTGGTCGCAGTATGAAGTACGAATGGTGTTATTGGGGGAACAACCGAAGCAGGAGTGGACAGCGGAGTTAAGCAGGCTGATCCGGGCAGAAATGCGTTTGGACGAGAGCTACAGAGCCCTCCGGTGGTATGTAGCACAAGTGTGCCCGTGGACAGCAGATGACAGGCCCACGGAAGGCTTTGATTATAATGGCCTGGGATTGTTGTACTGGAGGCTGTCTGAGGACCCCGACTTTGGGAGTGATCTGGAGTGGCGTTTGGAGGAAATAATGGAGCACAGAGAGCAAAGATTGAACGTCTCGGAAGTGCTCTGGGCACAGGAAGATTTGGAGTTTCTGGCCGCTCAGGAATGGGAGCTTGAGATCGCCTACATACAGCTGCTAGACACTGCTCAGCAGCAGGGTGGGGCTCCCTTTGCCTGGGACTATGAGGAAATACCAGCAGACAGCTCTGAAATCCTGGCTGAAGAGTCGGCGATGTGGCATAGTAACAGAGTGCTTTGCCCACCTGCCCCCGCAGCTATGGACGCGGAGGTCTTATGGCGGATGCAGGAAGTGCTGACAACAGGGCAGAGCTCTGCTAACCTCTGCCCAGCACCGATGGCATCTTCTAGGTTCCACGGACAGGTGGTGAACCTCTATCCCCAGCCATCAGTTGTAGAAACTGGGGATTTAATAGACTTTTCTGCTGAGGAAAAACAACCTCATGAGCCTCCATCAGAAGAGCTGGTATTAGGGCCAAACTTCACTGAGCTCTGCCCAGCACCAACGGCAGTATCCGTGGAGTTACAAGGAACTTCTCCAGCTGAAGCGCAGGTCACCGGACAGAGGGTCCAAGACCTCTGCCCCACCCCGGTGGCAGTTATGGAGGCTCAGGGTGAGAAGGTGGCAATCACTTCCCAGCAGCAGATACAGGGGGAGAAGGGAGAGGAGGTGTTTGTCGTCCCTCCCCAACAGTTGGCCAGGGTGGAGAAAGCGATCTTTCCTCCCCAGCAAAGATTTGTGCACCTGGGAGACAGTACCAGAGACATGTTGTCCCAGCAGCCAGATGAGGGAATGGAAAAGGAAGCCAGCCTCCTGCCCCAATGGTTTGCCAGAGCGGAGGATGTGGAGTCCCCAGCAGAAGTGCTGGCAACAGGGCAGAGTGCTACCCACCTCTGTCCAGCACCAGCAACAACTGTGGAGTTCCAGGAAGCTGGGGCAGTCGGCCTCTCTCCCCAACAGTTAGCTGGAGGAGATGATGTAGGGAAGCTCCTACACCCACCTGAACTGCTGGCAACGGAACAAAGTGCTGCTGGCCTCTACCCACAACTAACAGAGGGCAGATTTCCTGTAAAGGGGGATGGGACTGCAGTCCCCACCTGTATACCCCAGGGATGCTGGGCTGTCGGCCCAGATCCCCAACAGCATGATGGAGTGAGCCCAGTCACCCTGTCTTCTCTCCAGCGGCTGAAAAGACTCCAGGGAGAAGGGCCAGTCCAGGCCTCTCCCCAGCGGCGGATATGTTCTATGAGAGAGGCAGAAGTTGGCTGGGTGAGTCGTGCTCTGTTTGGAACAATTTGTTTGGGGTACTGTGTGTGTACAGGCATTAGAGGACTGGAACCACTGACTAACTTCGGAGTCAACCCGTCTGGGGTCTCCTCCTGTGTTAGTCTCCTGCCGAAAGGGGAGAAATGTGACGGACCTAGCCGGGACACGGGCTGTTGGAGGGGACTGAGTGCGAGCCTGTTGCCTTACGATTATGGGCCCTGGCATTTGGGGGAACAGTGCTCTTTGAGCTGCAAGCCTGGGACCCCTGAGCTGGTGATACTTGGATTCAGGTCCATGCTGGCCCCCCAATACACATAGAATCTGTATGTGTATTTGGCATATTAGCAAGAGACGCTAATGTCATGACTCATGAATTCCAGCCACCTGTCTGTTGTGTTAATGCATATAGTCTGGCTTGTAGGAGAGTTTCACCTATTGTTGTGTGTGGTAATTAACCCTGCAATTGAATGATGGAGCCCAGTGTTGATTAAGATAATTAGCTCATGCTAATTAGGTTAGGTGTGAGTCATCTAGCTGTATATAAGTGTGACATGTCAAATAAAGATTCATTCCTGATGTAGCCTACACTGGTGTTGTCTGGTGACTGGGTAAGCTAAGGGGGTCTTGGATTGTGTGGTACCGGACAGAGGAAGCAGTTACGGCGGACATCTTGGGTACGAGGTCCGTCACAAAGAGTATCTGCAAGTGCCAACCCAGGGACCCAGCAGGGAAGCGGGGGTGACACTTGAGGAAGATATTGAGTGCTAACAGTGAAAGAGCTCAGGGGATCTGAAGTCTAGTGAAAGACTGGGAGTTCATTGAGCGAACATCAACAGTGAGTGATTGTGGAGTAAACAGAGAACTGTTTGTGTTGTCCATAGTTAAATATACTACCGTTAGTAACTACTACAAGACTGTTGCCATAGGAGACAGGGGTCCTACCTATACAGAAGTGGTGTCCAGCTGGAGGCCTTCAACCAGAATAGCTGTCTTTCTATAGAAGTTTTGGAGTCTGCTGATTATCATTGCATCTACTTAAGGGTGTCCTGGCCCTAATCCTCTCGCCCCAGTTCTGTTCAAGAGACAATAAATCTCTTATTGCATTCTAAAAGTGTATGGTGCCCACCATTTCATCTTGCATTACACCCACCATGCCTTGCAACCCACTCTACACAGAAGGATATCAGCTGTCCCTGACTCTGGAGGTCACCACTAGGCTGCAAGGCCCCCCGGGACTTTTCTACATTTGGCGCCCAACGTGGGGCAAAAGCGTTATTCCTACAGCAGTCGCCCCTAGCAACCGGTTACAGCTACATCGGAATTTTGTCTGGCTCCATGGGAAAGTGGCAAGTATCAGGGAATTAGTAGACCAGACTGTGTGGACTGCACAGAGGAAACCCAAAACACATGTAAGTGAAATAATAAGTGTTTATTTAAATAAATGACAAGAAGTGAAAACAAACAGTGCACTACCAACCACAAACTACAAACAAATAATATATACAATAAATGGGAAATACCAGAATCGTAAACGAAAAGCCAGGCCGAGGTCATACACAGGGGGGTCAGTAGATGGGTAAGGATGGGGAACCAGCAGGAGAGGGAGAGGACGGATGGATGGGCTGCAGAGCAGGGATCCAAGGTAGGCAGGAGACAGGAGGGACAGGTCCAGGATGGGATTGGGATTGGGATAGATCAGATCAGATCAGATCAGGTCGGGTCGGGTCAGATACAGGCTCAGGTACAGCTAACACAGCCAGGGCCACCTGGAGAGAGCGATACCAAGGCAAGCATGTATGGGCTTGCCGGGTATTTATAAGAGTGAAATAATTGTCCTCACGTAACACCTGAGCGCAGGAGGTGCTGTCTGCCCCACACTGCCAGGATCCATCCGCTGGTGGGTGCTAGTACTGCAGCCAAATGATGACATAACAGCAGGGGAAAGTTCTCCTGACAGTTCCAAACTGCCAGGAGACACCTGCTGGTGGACTGCAGTACTGCATGCCAAAAGACAGATATCACCAGCGGATGGAACATTTCCTGACAGTACCCCCCCTCAAAGGAGCGGCCTCTGGACGCTCCAACTGGTTGTAGTTGCCCAAAGTCTAAGGCATCAAGCAGAACAATGGGTAGGGGTACTTCAGGCTGGGCATCAGGCACTTCAGGGCAGACAGCGGGCTCCGGACTCTTAAGCTGGGCGTCAGGCAACTTGAACTGGGCAACAGGCACATCAAGCGGGGCAGCAGACAGGAACACATCGGGCTGGGCAGCAGACAGGAACACATCGGGCTGGGCAGCAGACAGGAACACATCGGGCTGGGCAGCAGACAGGAACACATCGGGCTGGGCAGCAGACAGGAACACATCGGGCTGGGCAGCAGACAGGAACACATCGGGCTGGGCAGCAGACAGGAACACATCGGGCTGGGCAGCAAACAGGAACTCATCGGGCTGGGCAGCAGACAGGAACACATCGGGCTGGGCAGCAGACAGGAACACATCGGGCTGGGCAGCAGACAGGAACACATCGGGCTGGGCAGCAGACACTGGGACCTTAGGCCGAACAGCAAGTACCAAAAGGGCAGGCTGGATAACAGGCACAGCGCACTGGTAAGCTGGCACATCAGACCGGGAGGCTGGCACATCCGACCAGGAAGCTGGCACATCCGACCGGGAAGCTGGCACATCCGACCGGGAAGCTGGCACATCCGACCGGGAAGCTGGCACATCAGATTTGAGGACTGGCACATCCGACTGGGAAGCTGGCACATCCGACCTGAGGACTGGCACATCAGATTCGGGACTGGCACATCAGACTGGAAGGCTGGCACCAGGGCAGCAGACTGGAAGGCCGGCACAGAGACAGCAGATTGGAAGGACGGCACCGAGACAGCAGACTGGGAGGCAGGCAGCGAGTCATCAGACTGGGAGGCAGGCAGCGGGCCAGCAGACTGGGAAGCCGGCACAGAGACAGCAGACTGGAAGGCCGGCACAGAGACAGCAGACTGGAAGGCCGGCACAGAGACAGCAGACTGGAAGGCCGGCACAGAGACAGCAGACTGGAAGGCCGGCACAGAGACAGCAGACTGGAAGGCCGGCACAGAGACAGCAGACTGGAAGGCCGGCACAGAGACAGCAGACTGGAAGGCCGGCACAGAGACAGCAGACTGGAAGGCCGGCACAGAGACAGCAGACTGAAAGGCCCGGCACAGAGACAGCAGACTGAAAGGCCCGGCACAGAGACAGCAGACTGAAAGGCCCGGCACAGAGACAGCAGACTGAAAGGCCCGGCACAGAGACAGCAGACTGAAAGGCCCGGCACAGAGACAGCAGACTGAAAGGCCCGGCACAGAGACAGCAGACTGAAAGGCCCGGCACAGAGACAGCAGACTGAAAGGCCCGGCACAGAGACAGCAGACTGAAAGGCCCGGCACAGAGACAGCAGACTGAAAGGCCCGGCACAGAGACAGCAGACTGAAAGGTCCAGCACAGAGACAGCAGACTGAAAGGCCCGGCACAGAGACAGCAGACTGAAAGGCCCGGCACAGAGACAGCAGACTGGAAGGCCCGGCACAGAGACAGCAGACTGGAAGGCCGGCACAGAGACAGCAGACTGGAAGGCCGGCACAGAGACAGCAGACTGGAAGGCCGGCACAGAGACAGCAGACTGGGAAGCTGGCAGCGGGTCATCAGGCTGGAAGTCTGGCAGCGGGTCATCAGGCTGGAAAGCTGGCAGCGGGTCATCAGGCTGGAAAGCTGGCAGCGGGTCATCAGGCTGGAAAGCTGGCAGCGGGTCATCAGGCTGGAAAGCTGGCAGCGGGTCATCAGGCTGGAAAGCTGGCAGCGGGTCATCAGGCTGGAAGGCAGGCAGCGGGTCATCAAACTGGAAGGCAGGGACGTCAAGCTGGAACATCAGGCTGGAAGGCTGGCACCAGGACATCAGACTGGAAGGTTGTCAAGCTGGAAGGCTGGGGCATCAGGCTGGGTGGCAGGAACTGGGACGTCAAGCTGGGTAGCCGGAACTGGGACGTCAAGCTGGGTAGCAGGAACTGGGACGCCAAGCTGGGTAGCAGGAACTGGGACGCCAAGCTGGGTAGCAGGAACTGGGACGCCAAGCTGGGTAGCAGGAACTGGGACGCCAAGCTGGGTAGCAGGAACTGGGACGCAAAGCTGGGTAGCAGGAACTGGGACGCCAAGCTGGGTAGCAGGAACTGGGACGCCAAGCTGGGTAGCAGGAACTGGGACGCCAAGCTGGGTAGCAGGAACTGGGACGTCAAGCTGGGTAGCAGGAACTGGGACGTCAAGCTGGGTAGCAGGAACTGGGACGTCAGGCTGGGTAGCAGGAACTGGGATGTCAGGCTGGAACAGGTTGGTTGGGGTGGAGGCAGGTTGGGTTACTGGCAGGATAGTGTGGGTCGGAAAGAACTTCCGTTTCTTTTTTGGCTTAGCCACTGCAGCTTTGTACGTGGGTGCAGGGCTGTAAGAAAAGAAAGTTTATGGGCAAAATGAAGACCAAGGAACAGTGGCTGGAGGAGGATTTTGTGGGACTGTTACAGGTGGAGGAGAAGAGGCAGGTGGACTGAAGGCAGGATAGGTGCTACACTTGACGACTGGGTAATAGTTTTTGGTAGGAAGCGGAGAAAACTGGGCTGTAGCTGAGGTTGCCATAGGCAATGGGGAGATAGATACTTGGGAAGGCAGGTGATTAATGACAGGGCTAGCTTTGCACATAATTGAATTAGGGGCTGAACATCCTCAAATAACATGTAGCCTTGATCCACCAGGGAATGAGCTGATCGGATGGTTTCCATCAGCTGGTCACTAGTCCATCCTTTTAAAATCTGACAACAAGATTCACCATCCTCTTCTGCCAGCAGAGCATAATAAAGGATTTCATTGTAATCCATATTGGCAGACTAACAAGCCAGGATGGTTCCTCAATGCAGCCACGTCTGGTCAGGGATGGCCTTGGTATACTATCAGGGAATTAGTAGACCAGACTGTGTGGACTGCACAGAGGAAACCCAAAACACATGTAAGTGAAATAATAAGTGTTTATTTAAATAAATGACAAGAAGTGAAAACAAACAGTGCACTACCAACCACAAACAAATAATATATACAATAAATGGGCAATACCAGAATCGTAAACGAAAAACCAGGCCGAGGTCATACACAGGGGGGTCAGTAGATGGGTAAGGATGGGGAACCAGCAGGAGAGGGAGAGGACGGATGGATGGGCTGCAGAGCAGGGATCCAAGGTAGGCAGGAGACAGGAGAGACAGGAGAGACAGGAGGGACAGGGTCGGACAGGGTCGGACAGGGTCGGACAGGGTCGGACAGGGTCGGACAGGGTCGGACAGGGTCGGGTCGGACAGGGTCGGGTCCAGGTACCGCTAACATGGCCAGGGCCACCTGGAGAGAGCGATACCAAGGCAAGCATGTATGGGCTTGCCGGGTATTTATAAGAGTGAAATAATTGTCCTCACGTAACACCTGAGCGCAGGAGGTGCTGTCTGCCCCACACTGCCAGGATCCATCCGCTGGTGGGTGCTAGTACTGCAGCCAAATGATGACATAACAGCAGGGGAAAGTTCTCCTGACAGTTCCAAACTGCCAGGAGACACCTGCTGGTGGACTGCAGTACTGCATGCCAAAAGACAGCTATCACCAGCGGATGGAACATTTCCTGACAGAAAGTAACATCTTTACTTCGTATAGACTGTGTTATTGTGCATTCCAACAATGTGGGGAAGAACCAGCATGTCTCATTGCTCATGGAAGAGTATCAGCCTGGTCTTTTGACACTTTAAGCCAGTGCTGCAAGGGTTAAAACAGACTCCATTACAGTTTTGGCGTGCTGCGAAGAGAAAGAGCCCAAGGACACTCTGACTGACACCGGAGTGCGGTATACACCTAAGGGTAGTCTTGCCCTGTATACGACTGGAGGCTATGAGGTCTTGGGACTGATCTGCGGGAAGTGTTTCGGTTTGGCCACGCATCTGAGGCCTTGGATCATCTGTTTACGCTGCGGGGAACCCCTGTTTGAGGTAGTCTCACCAGCCCAACCTCCACTGACATTGCAAGCGGAGCAGCATTGAGAGTCCCCCTGCTATCACCCGGCATGTGAGAGAAGCTGCTCCTCTTGTTTCTGTGCCTGCTCCTGGACCCAGTGCTCCGGTTATCCCTCGAGGCCGGGGTTGGGCCCACCTGCTCTCCTTTATGGCGGAACCACTGGGGAAAAGGACACCAGAGTCGGGTAAGCCTGCAAAGGGTGAAGGTAGTGTCCCAGTGGGGGAGGTGATACCTGTGGCCATTAGGGGAGATAAGGGGTTATATCAAATAAAGACAGCTCCATGCACGCGCACCTATCTCCCAGCTGAAGAATGCTCTACTTTATCCGATTCGAACATCACATCCAATCGGGTCTCTGAACCCTTTTCAGACGTTTTATCGTGGATTGGGAAGTGGACTGGTAGTGATGATGAGCAATTGTGTGATTTAGAGGAGGATGAAATTCCCTCTGTGCCAGCGGTCAGTGTCAAAGTTGAATTGTCTGCCAGTGCAGCTCCTTTCTTATGCATTATTAATTTCTTTGAGGAGGGTCGCTGGGCAAGATGGGTTCCTAAAGCTGCATTGAACAAACCAATCCCGTTACTTAAGTCTGATTGCAAGCCAGATACTGTTGCCGGATACCCAGTTCAACGTGCACCAGATGCACGGGTCCTAGCTGGGTATGGAGACCCTAAAACAAAGCCAAGGCTGTACAAGACACAGCGTATAATTATTAAGAAAGTGGCTGAGGAGTATGGTTATCTGTACCCCTACATACCGGCCCATCATGGGAAAATGAAGCTGTGCAGAATTTCCTTCAGATCACTTTGCGGGTGGATTTTCAAAAGTTGTCTCCCCAGATAGCTGAGAGGTATACTTCAGTGTTGCAAACTTGGGGCTATGGTCGCAAGATTAACCCAGACCATGTAATTGTTTGCAGGCCAAACAAGAAAGACGTTTACCATTACATTACTACAAGAAATGCCAAAGAAGAAACCAGACCCCAGGTACTACTGGTAAATGCTATCAAATTGTGTTTTCACTGACCCCATATGGATTACAAATGTGTGCCTTGTGGAGTTAAGATGCTATGCTGAAGTCCACTCCACCTCTTGTACAGAAAGTGTTGCTAGTGGGGGACATTCCTGTTGGCTGTATTGCTGGGACTGTGTTGAATTGTGTGTTGCCGGCAGACACAGGGAGTGCCCACTTAAGTCATGCTGGCTGGTGCTCTGGAATTGCCAGTATGCCTTCCTTGAAAAATAACATGTTGATCTGACATTCAGCGTGTTTGTTTCTTCAACCAATGAGGAAATTCGTTCTCAGTCCCTGGCTGTTGTGTGGACAGAATGAGATTACCATTGAGATTACTATGTCAAGAAGTGTGGTCCCTTGCATTATGGCCTGGCTGCTTGTTGCCTAATTGCAGCCATGCCCCTGTCCCCAGAGTTATCCCTGAGAAGAAGGGAAACTGCTGGGAAACAGCGGGGAAATGTTTTTCTACCCTGAGTGAAAATTGATGGACTTTGGGGCATCAAAGACACTGGGGTGTTTAGTTAGATAGGTAGAATAAGCTGTGGCAAAGGGGCAAGTTCTCACCTTACACTTTGAATGATGGACTGTCATTGTTTTTCATATACTGGCCACCAGGTGGCGTGAGCCGTGCCAGCCTGAGTGAACCCTTATTCACATTATGCATTTATCGGATTGGAAAGTTTTTGTAAGATAGCTATGAAAAGGGGTGGCATCCTCAGACGAGGATGGGGCCCACTTTCACCTGTTCTTGTGTTTAGATCTAGAGATCATTGGAGTTTAGGCATATTATAGGGTGTATTTTCACTGCTTTGCTCAAGATTCACTTATGTACATATTACCAGTGATGTAAGTAACTGAGTTAAAATAAACTGAGTTACGTAACGCAGTTACTTTAGAGGGTAACGAGTAATCTAACTGATTACTTTTCCCCTCATGGTAACTCAGTTCCCATTACTTTGGCTTAGTTACCCCAATTACATCTACCGCCACTAGATGGCAGTAGTGTAATTCTGGTGTCCTGCCGGATAAGTACCCCCTGTACTGCACAGGCGCAGGGCTTGTGCAGTACGAAGGACTACGGAGCTTCTGAAAATTTCCGAACCTAAACAGCTCTGAGTGAACTCTACACCACGCAGGCGCAGTTAACATGTAATTGTACGAGGCAATGCCGCACGCTCCTGATGCTCGTGCTACTCTGCAAGGGGCGTCTATCGTGTAAGTAAGGGGCGGGTCTAGTATTACTGTAACCAAGGGGCGCATTTATTATTATTGTTATATATCGAGCTCTGCCCATTAATTTAACATTCGCCCTCTTCTGTAGCCATCCACCCCTTACACGATGTAATAATAATAGACCCGCCCCTTGCTTACACGCTATAACAGATCTGCCCCTTGGTTAGAGTAATAATAGAGCAGCCCCTTGGTTACACGATATATAACAATAATAATAAATGCGCCCCTTGGTTACAGTAATACTAGACCCGCCCCTTAGTTACACGTATAGAATATTAAAAAATTTAAAAAAAAAGTCAGTTACTTTGCTGCGTAACTAATTACTTTTCCATTGTAGTAACTGAGTTACTAACGCAATTACTTTTTGGGAGAAGTAATTTGTAACTTAACTAATTACTTTTTTAAAGTAAGATGACCAACACTGCATATTACACAGTGTTATCATAGGGATAGGATGCATTTCTTTGCTATCTATTCTTTCTCTTTCAGGTGTTCCTGCACCCATTGCGTCTTCCTTGGACAAGGAGAGACAGTGATTCCACGTGGATAGCAATGCTAACTTTTTATGTCTCTTACTAATATATATATTATATAGATAGCTATTCAATTCTAATTTTATTGAAAATTTGCAAGAAATTTACATAACAAAAAAAACATTATCCACATCCTATAGGTAATAATAAAGAACATACCACATTATAGTAATATATAAAACATAAGACATTTAAACATATACCAACATACTGCAGAAGTCCCTACAAAGAAGAAAAAAAAGGGGGGGGGGAGGAGAAAAAAAACAAGGTGATACTCCAGACCAGTGATGGCGAACACCGGCACCCCACACGCTCCGGCCCCACACCCCCCACAGCGCCCCCACACTCTGCAGTGTAGTTGAGCATCAAGGGAAGTGCAGCCCAGAACACCAGAACATCCGGGGGGCCAAGGTCCGCCACCACTGCCCAAGACCACCCACACACTTAAACTCTAATAAGAACATCCCTGCCTTATCTTCCTTCACCCAATTAGATAAAATTAAATATATAATTTCCTACTCCCTATCTTCACCTCCCACAGTAGTGTTATGCCCCGTACACACGGTCGGATTTTCCGACGGAAAATGTCCTATCGGACAAATTACAACCGTGTGTAGGCTCCATCGGACTTTTTCCGTCGGATTTTCCAACGGACAAAGTTTTATCTCCTGCTCTCAAATTTTCCGACAACAAAGTCCTATCGGACTTTTTCCGATCGTGTGTAGCGAATTCCGACGGACAAAGTGCCACGCATGCTCAGATCACATTACAAGACCAAAGCTATTGGCTACTAGCCTCTACGTAGTCCCTTCGTATGCAACAAACGTCACCACATTCAGAATGATCGGATTTTCCGACAACTTTGTCCGACCGTGTGTATGCAACACCAGTGTCGGACAAAATCCGTCGGAAAAAGTCTGACGGATTTTGTGGTCGGAATTTACGACCGTTTGTACGGGGCATTAGACATATCACACAAAACACACACACACACACACACACACACAACACAAAAAATAAATAAGTAGAGGAAAAAAGAGAAAAAGAAACAAAAAAACCCCACAATAATAAAAAATAAATAGAACTACCCGAAATAGCTACTCAAACCAAAATCACCTCCCTCAACCCGACTCTGCACCAGTTTCACATCCTACCTCCAACCTATATACAGATTCCATAGTTCAGGGGATTCCCTTAGTACCTTCCAAGGGAGCCAAATTTGACAACATTGTTCATAAGTGTCCATCTCCTGTGACAGAAGAATCTTCTTCCTTTCAATATAGTCCATCTCTGAAACCCACTCAATCAACAATGGAGCATACGCCGACCGCCAGTGGCGCGGTATAACCGCTCTTGCAGCTGTCAACCAGTGTCTCAAAAGGCTTTTTTTAATGCTTTTATACGAGCCGGGTAGGATGGATAGCAAAGTAATTTGTCCAATTAGATAAAACAAAATATATAATTTCCTACTCCCTATCTTCACCTCCCACAGTAGTGTTAGACATATCACATAAAACACACACACGTGTGTTGCTATGGGCATTTGTATAGTGACTTTATTGCAATAATATAGAGTTTAGATTTAGTAACAGCATATGTCTACAAAGGCCTCTTCCCCCTCCATTGATATGTAAATAAACCAGATAGCCAGGTTTTGAAGATGAGCTAAGGAAGTGGGTGGGAGGGGCATAGAGAGGGTTTGAAAGAAAGATGTGTTTTGGGACAGAGGGACAGTTGTGTTGTTAAAGCTGAATTTCTAGCTTAGTTAAATGAATATAGATACAAGCGAATAACGCGATTAAACCTTTGTCTGTATAAGAATATAAACGTACGATATCGGTGCGAAAAGGATAAACAGTTACAATTTATTTATATGTCCAGAAAAATAATAAAGAAACATTTTAGATTACCCAACATAGTATAGAGATGTTATAAATGCCATGTTGCCAGTGTTTACAAAGATAGTTAATGTAGAAAAGGGGATATATTACAATGGACATACACAGGCTGTTACTTAATACATATTAAAGTCTTAGGAGAAAGATTAAGGTTAGAGAAAGGATAGGGATACACAGAATACATTACACTTCATATTAATAATGAGGGAGAGAGGGAGAGAGAGAGAGAGAGGGGGGGGGGAGAGAGAGAGAAAGAGTACATTACCCCGGCAGCTACATGTCCAAAAACATCAGGCAAAGAGAGAGCTCGTATACAGCTGTAGACTTATTTATATGCCAAAAATGCCCCTTCCCCAGTCTCAATGTTCATTGGCTCCCGGGGGTCTTTGGGGCTAGCTCAGTGATTGGTCCTTTTCTAAAGGCAAAATCCCTGTCAGGTGGTCTCCAAGATCTATGAGTCATCAGCTCCTCCTAGGTAAAAGGGAGGGACTGGTGACACACAGGTCCTGATAACCAGATATGACAATAGTATGTTAATGACCCCTGGGGAGAAGGAGCCACATCTATTGTAAGAGAACAAGAGATATTCAATTAACACCTGGGCACAGTCAATCTATGGAAAGAGGAAAATCTACCTTGCCTGTCATGGCAATCCAATTCCATTTTAAATATTCAAACTCTCCACCACAGTTCCCCCTGAAGTTCATTCTTGAACTTAAGTAGTCCTTCAATGATTTTGTACCCACCCACAACAGCCCAGAAGTCCCCAACCCTTCCCCACCACCACCACGGCCTCCTCTTCCTTCCTTTCTTGAACACGCCGGAACTCCTCAAGGTAGGAACAAATCCAGGTGCCCTTGAGGCTTCACATCTAAACCATGAGTGTCTGTACTGCAATGTTTCATCGCCCCTCTGCCTTGGAAGAGCGGAACTCCAACATTGATGGCGGGATCCTGGCATATCTAGTCCTGTAACTTGGTGAGACCGTGTAATGGTTTCTCTGCTTGGATCGGACCGCGAGACAGCACTTTTCAGCATGGTGAAGAACAGTTCAGGGTAGTCTTACTTCTTCAGGTGGTGGTTGGGCGGGCCTCCAGACCGTTGTGCATGAATACATAAAACAAACAAAAAAGGAGAATGTCAGTGTACAGATATTGGAGGAATGCCAGACAGGAGCAACGGTCATCAAGACTTAATACTTATAAGGGGTGCAATGGGGATGAGTAAAGTGGGCTCCCCACAGGGAACGGAGTCCAAGCAACAGACAGTATCATCCATGGCCCTTGATGGTAGGGATAGTCAACACTGCCTGTTATTGCAAGGTCCCGGGGTCCACCACACTTGCTCACGGGGCTCAGGTTAAAGCAGTAGGTAGACTAAGGGGGTAGCATTACATTAAGACATAAAAACACGGGATGTCCAGGGATACTTTTGGTTCAAAGTATGGTACACTACTGGCGGACAGGGAAAATCCTTTTAAACAGATACATTATCTTGAGAAGATGGATGATGAAAACCCAGAGAAAAAATTAGAATGAAGCAAAAGCAACGGAAGAGAGGTGAGTAATGAAATTAATAATGGAAAGGGAAGAAAAAAAAAAACCTACAGATTTAATGCTACTCCAACCAAGACGGTTAAAGAGCATGGAATCTGGGTTAGACAAAAAAAACAAATATAATGGTTGGAAAAAAACTAAAAAGAAATAAAAAAATAAAAATGAAAAATAAAAAAATAGCACCAAAAAAATCATAATAAAAAATCAAAAACAAAATATAGTTTCTAAAAAAAAAATTCTCCCATACTAGCAATTAGCAGTATTTTTTTCCCAGGTCAGGTACACAGATATTAATAATGAGGGGGAGGAAAAAAATAAAATAAAAATGATCAAAACCTTTTTTTGGAATTTAGGTAAAACCTGACCGCATATTATTACTATAAATTGAAAAGGCTTATCCCCAGAACAGCAAAGAACAAAAAGGAAAAATATAGTTCTAGGGTCCTCTTTTAAATGCACACAATCCCCTACGTTGGTCTCTAATAGTTACCCAAATTAGGACGGCAACAGGGTGGAGTTTACTAAAGCTGTGGCCCTAAGACTGTACCTGAATTAACTTTTCCCACTAAGAAACTCAACCTTAGAGATATCTGGATTGACCTCTTTTGATCTTGAGATCACCCAAATCGTTCACTTCACTCCTCCCATGTTCAACATTAGGACCGCTCTGGAACTCCTCCACCCCAATATGTCCAGCCAGCCCCTACCCTGACCACCACTAGGTGATCCCTAGAAACTCTTTTAATGTTACCTCAGCTAGCTCCATATCAGATAATTCCCAACCGCTATTATTTTGCACCACCCTCCTCTCCTTGGATCATAAACCCCTGAGTCGGGCCCTTCTATTCACGCCCTACACAAACTGTTGTCATTATCAGATCCTGTTGCACAAACCACCCAACTACCAAATTTTTAACTCCTCCCCGAACCCCAACAGAAGTTTCAGTAGGTGTAAGGGGAGGTCAGGTTTTCCATAAAAACCTTCCTTCAGGGGTGATTGGGGTACAACCCGGGGTTCCTGCTATATCCATGCCAAGGGCAAGAGGAGATGTACAATAGACTCCCCGAGGTAGTGTACCCTGCTGATTACCATTTAACCTGATGCTGAAAACAGTACATCATTAGACATGTGATACCAGCACCAGTACCCTGGTAACTTTGTTTAGGACCAGTTGGGTCACTACCCCGGCCTCCATTAGACACGACCCCCTCCTGTGCCAGCATTGTTGCCTTTTCCCATAGCACAACACCTTCCTTTCTCCAGCACTCATTCGTACCAGTCATCTGAGGCTGTCCGGACTCAAACCATCAGAACAAGATGGACTGCAGGGTGTAACCCAGTAGAGTCTGTTAAAGGCTAGTACCCAGATTGACCGAGATATCTGCACAATGCTCCAACCCTGTCATTAGGGATGAGACCAGTGTAAGTTAGATTTTGATGATCCTGGAACTGAGTCATATACCAATCTATTATGATTCATAGGCAACCTGGATACTACCCTCACCTACCCGGTGCCCCCCCTCCAGCTCCAACGGCCGTCTCCATTAAGCCTCTCTTTATCCTAAGTATGGGAAATAGTCTGAAAACCCGTATTGAAAACCACCTGCCAACAGGTACACTCGATTCTTTATAGAGGCTGCACACCTTCTCCCTCCTTTATCAATTCGGTAATCAGACCATGTTATCCTTCACCCATACAAAATTAACTGCCTATACTATTCAGACAGGACTCACATGAATGACAGGGGCATAGCGTCACTGGGGCACTGGGCTTCCTGGCCTGCATGACACAGAATACGACATGCCTATACATCCTGCACAACTTTTTCTCCAGACTCAACCAAAACTATACAATACGAGGCCAGACCTATACACTTTCAACTTGTATGCAATCCGGCAGGCCCTCGTACTTCACCTCTGCAGATAAATTTAGGTAGTCCAAAACACAGCTGAATGGGCTGACCACTAGAAGCATAAACCACATAATGGTGCTGAACCCAGGGAAAATAAAAAAATTGTCTACGATTTCCTTCTGGTTCTGAAAGCCGTGAAACCCAATTATCATCTGAAAAACACCAATAAAATTTAGTAATAAACATTCAATTTTTCGCCTGAAAAAAAAAATAATGGTTATGTATTTGTAACAAGACATTAGCATATGAAACAAATATACATTTACATTACATAAACAGTGCACCTGATTTTATAATAGCAAACATTGTTGAGCTCAACTTATTATTAATATGTATTACTTAATACATATTAATACCACGTGGATTTTTGTTTTATGGTATACCAATAATTCCCCAAAAAAAAAAAAAAAAAAAATATTCACCTCATCAGTTCTATGCATTGATTCTACCATCCATGCGTTCCATGCATCTCTTTATTGTACCACTGGGCTTCCTAAGCTTTTGGTTTAAAAGTACCTTTTTTAGAATAAATTCTGTCAGTCCAGCAATCCCACCCTTGCATATTTCACAGTCCAAGGCCCATATTTATCTATCATTTCTTCCTTCGGGGTCAAGTGGTATGGTTCCCCACGGTTAGACACCCTCTTTAAAGCGATTCGATTTCCCATCCTTTACGGACAATGGACCTTGAACTGATCCCCCAACCTCTTTAGAGGTTGCCTACTTCAGAGGTAGCGACCCTCTGGACAAGAAGTGGGTAGATAGGCCCCTCCCCTATCAACGTTGCTGCCTTTTTTTTCACTACTTGCCAGAGCAATATTCTCTGCCCGGCTATAGTCCTTCAAAAAATTAGCCTAGAGATTTCCTGAACCAAATAATAGTCCAATCCCTTCCGTGGACTTTTTAGAAATATTCCAAAAACAAAAAGCTTATTACTTCTGTTATCTCAAGAATGTTTAGCACAAACTTGGATAATCCGGACCCTATGCGTATTATTACAGGAGGTAGTCAACTGATGCACACCTTTGCAATATGATTTATAGTAGTCACAACATCGCCAGTGTTTACAGATCTAATTACAAAACTTACGATTCACAGTTAGCAGTTTATAAAGAGAAAGATTCATACTAGGGCTGAAACAACTACTCCACCATAAAATCAATCGACTACTACCTTCACAATTGATCGGCCAGTAACACAATGGGATTAAAAAAACAAAATGAGCCCTCTATTGTACAAAAAAAACAACAATCACAAATGTAAACTATAGCTTCCACAGCTCTACAGTAAAACTGAACCCCATACAGTAGTGACTATCTGCTCCCCAAATTACCCTCTTGAAATGTATCGATAAATTCCATTTAGAAATGTCTGTTTAGAGTCTTTACTAGTTTGTCACAACTCCTCATCCAATATGCCTAAATATCATACACCGCTGTCATCACTAGAGCTCCGTGGAGACTCAGAGTAGACCCAACCATGTGTCCTGTTCACTTTCTTAGCTAGTTGGAAAATACACTTTAAAAATATAAATAAAGATACTTCTCTTCCTTGTTGTCTTGTTCATCAATCTTCTCTGTAACGTCCGAGTCACTTGTCACCTGTCACCTGTCACAAACTTGGCTAGAATTAGAGTGGTTAGTATCATTGGTTTGGAAAATTGTCACTCAGCCCATCCTCTTCCCCCCTTTTCCTCATCTTTACAAAGTGGAGGAAAACATACAGGATTTAGAATGGTGCAGAGCCTCAGAAACTCCTTGGACCTGAAAAGATACTTATACACACAAGCTATTAATGTGTCATTCATAAACAATACAACATTCGTAAATTGTCAATGACATTCCTCATAACCGATAATACTTTTTTTTTACTAAAATACAACACCCACAACACGACTGTCGCGGTAGGTTCAGACTTATTCTTGTTACCACATAGAACATGACACAACTAAAACTTTAGACAAACATTTTGATACAAATGTGGGGGAGATATTTCATAGTTCCTAAATCAAAAATTTTTATTAAAACCAACCAGATGGAATTCTGCCTTCACTCTTAGCAATAAAAAACTACATACAATGGGACAGACATGAGAACATCTCAGAATATTGTATGGACCAGCCACACCAAGTTCTGGAATGGGCATCTGGATTTTAAGCACAGTTCCTCCTCTGAGAATCACAAAAGCATGTACTACACACCCATCATCCCACTCATTACAGATTTCTGAAGCCACAACTGAACTACTTCCAAGATATTTTTTATTCTGGGGTCTACCACCAGACATCAAAAATACCCTCCACAGCTTTAAGGGGTCTCATGTCCGGAGCCCCAAACCCAGATCTCATGTGTAAGGCAGCTGTCTGACTGGTTTGGGGCCTCACCCAGGGCACCCATGCACTAATCCGATCAGTACTGCTTAGCGACTCATTTTTACAGTACTGGCACCCAGCGTTTTCCGATTATTTTACACGGCCTACTAGTGTGCTAGCGTACTAATCCTCACATTTACTCTACTACCGGTTAAATGTGTTGTCAGACAAACTACAAAACACCATGAAATCCTCCACTATTCAAAACAAATATTATGGCTTCTCTCTGTACCTTGATATTACAATAATTTGAATGCCTCCCCAAAACAGTATTACAATATAAACCTTAATTTACTTTAAAAATCAAAAAGATTTTGTCCTACTTCAAAAGACCCCAGGCCCCTCCCATCAACTTCCTGTTGCACACCTGAACAGGAAGAGGGAGGGGGAGGGGGAGTCTTGAATAGCGTCATATTTTGTCTATCAAGACATTAGAAAAATCTATGGCTAGCATCAGCCAATAAAAATCCCCCTTGACTCATATATCCCCTGGGAAGTTAAACCACCAGTTTTAAAACCAGAATACCACACAACAGTGCAACAAAACTCCTGCAAAAAGACGGCTGAAAAAGGTCAATCAAAGCCCTTCCCTTCCACGGTAGGCCACAAACAATCAAAAGCCCCTCCCCTCCTGTGGATACATCAAAACTCATCAAACTGGTTAATTTAAATATCAATGAAGAGGAAAGAGGGAGGGAGGCTAGATTTTCAAGTGCAGGCTTAAACAATACAAGCCTAAAAAGGAACAATGCATTACCCATCTGAGACACTCCCATACACTTGCAAAGCTAGTTTCACTATACACAAACCCAGTCTAGATTCAAATGGAAATCAAAATTCAATACAGAAAACGCAAAAGCTTTACTTAAAAAAAAATATAAAAAGTACAAAAATAGAGATCACTTAAAAAGGAGATGATGCCTGCACAGAACATGGCTACACACAAAGGAATCAGAGCTCTGGGATGATTCACAAGCTTAAAATGGCCGCCGTCTGCACCCTCATGGTGCTTACAAACAAATCGTAGGCCATCATAACAATGGGATTTTCCCGCCAAACAAAACTTCTTCGCTAGCTACACAAACTTCTCCCCACAAAATTACACATTTGAAATACCAAATGAACACTTACAAGCATTTCCCTCTATGTACCACTAGAGACCTTGGGAGGCCTCAAACACAGGTTCTCCATCTCCACAAAGCCACCCACCTGAGACACCACATGAACACTTAAACCATAGACACATTTTAGGAACAGTTCCACTGAAAAGCATGTCATCTCACCGCACAATTGAGCCCGTACACTTAGGAACACACGCTATCCAATGAAACAACAACTCCAAAACCACAATATAACACGGCTCAAACATAAGTTCACATTCCATTCTGGAAGATCACAAGATACAGTAACAACCATTTTGCATTGTAAGCCTGGCTGCCCTTCCCCCAAGGCACATGGCTCAAACATGCAGTTACCAACTGCTCAGCCAGCCACATTGTAAGTTGCAACTAAAGCCACATTCGCACGTACAATTTATTTCATATATACCCATTATTCAAAATCAGTCTCATCACAGTATTATTGCAGACAAAAGGTTATATATCTATAAACAGTGTTCAAAGAAGCTTACTAGTTTTGAATGTTTCGCTCAAAACGTCAAAACTCCTCACACACGGGCACCATCTGTTAAAGCTGAATTTCTAGCTTAGTTAAATGAATATAGATACAAGCGAATAACGCGATTAAACCTTTGTCTGTATAAGAATATAAACGTACGATATCGGTGCGAAAAGGATAAACAGTTACAATTTATTTATATGTCCAGAAAAATAATAAAGAAACATTTTAGATTACCCAACATAGTATAGAGATGTTATAAATGCCATGTTGCCAGTGTTTACAAAGATAGTTAACCACTTCAGCCCCGGACCATTTGGCAGCCAAAGGACCAGAGGTCTTTTTTCAATTTCGCACTGCACTACTTTAACTGGTAATTGCGCGGTCATGCAATTTTGTAACCAAACGAAATTTGCGTCCTTTTCTTCCCACAAATAGAGCTTTCTTTTGATGGTATTTGATTGCCTCTGTGATTTTTATTTTTTGCGATATAAACGGAAAAAGAGCGAAAATTTTGAAAAAGAAAGAGATTTTCTACTTTTTGTTATAAAAAAAATCTAATAAACTCAATTTTAGTCAAACATTTGGGCCAAAATGTATTCAGCCACATGTCTTTAGTAAAAAAAAATGCCAATAAGCGTATATTTATTGGTTTGCGCAAAAGTTATAGCGTCTACAAACTAGAGTACATTTTCTGGAATTTACACCGCTTTTAATTTATGACTGCCTATCTCATTTCTTGAGGTGCTAAAATGGCAGGGAAGTACAAAACCCCCCCAAATGACCCCATTTTGGAAAGTAGACACCCCAAGCTATTTGCTGAGAGGCATGTTGAGCCCATTGAATATTTTTTTTTTTAGTCCCAAGGGATTGAATAAAGACAAAAAAAAAAAAAAAATGTATTCAAAAAGTTGTCACTAAATGATATATTGCTCACACATGCCATGGTTATATGTGGAATTGCACCCCAAAATACATTTTGCCACTTCTCCTGAGTACGGGGATACCACATGTGTGGGACTTTTTGGGAGCCTATCCGCATACGGGACCCCGAAAACCAAGCACCGCCTTCAGGATTTCTAAGGGCATAAATTTTTGATTTCACTCCTCACTACCTATCACTACCTATCACAGTTTTGAAGGCCATAAAATGCCAAGATGGCACAAAACCCCCCCAAATGACCCCATTTTGGAAAGTAGACACCCCAAGCTATTTGCTGAGAGGCATGTTGAGCCCATTGAATATTTTTTTTTTAGTCCCAAGTGATTGAATAAAGACAAAAAAAAAAAAAATGTATTCAAAAAGTTGTCACTAAATGATATATTGCTCACACATGCCATGGTTATATGTGGAGATGCACCCCAAAATAAATTTTGCTGCTTCTCCCGAGTATGGGGATACCACATGTGTGGGACTTTTTGGGAGCCTAGCCACGCACGGGGCCCCGAAACCCAATCAACGCCTTCAGGGTTTCTAAGGGTGCAAATTTTTGATTTCACTCCTCACTACCTATCACAGTTTTGAAGGCCATAAAATGCCAAAATAGCACAAAACCCCCCCAAATGACCCCATTTTGGAAAGTAGACACCCCAAGCTATTTGCTGAGAGGCATGTTGAGTACATGGAATATTTTATATTTTGCCACAAGTTGAGGGAATATTACAAACTTTTTTTTTTTGCCCAAAGTTGTCACTAAATGATATATTGCCCACACATGCCATGGGCATATGTGGAATTACACCCCAAAATACATTCTGCTGCTTCTCCTGAGTACGGGGATACCACATGTGTGGGACTTTTTGGGAGCCTATCCGCATACGGGACCCCGAAAACCAAGCACCGCCTTCAGGATTTCTAAGGGCATACATTTTTGATTTCACTCCTCACTACCTATCACTACCTATCACAGTTTTGAAGGCCATAAAATGCCAAGATGGCACAAA
The DNA here is from genome assembly GCA_028564925.1 of Lithobates sylvaticus. Classification (NCBI taxonomy): domain Eukaryota; kingdom Metazoa; phylum Chordata; class Amphibia; order Anura; family Ranidae; genus Lithobates; species Lithobates sylvaticus. The sequence goes on along the minus strand of CM053028.1, from coordinate 290,522,797 downwards.
ACCCCCCCAAATGACCCCATTTTGGAAAGTAGACACCCCAAGCTATTTGCTGAGAGGCATGTTGAGCCCATTGAATATTTTTTTTTTTAGTCCCAAGTGATTGAATAAAGACAAAAAAAAAAAAAATGTATTCAAAAAGTTGTCACTAAATGATATATTGCTCACACATGCCATGGTTATATGTGGAATTGCACCCCAAAATACATTTTGCCACTTCTCCTGAGTACGGGGATACCACATGTGTGGGACTTTTTGGGAGCCTAGCCGCGTACGGGGCCCCGAAACCCAAGCACCACCTTCAGCATTTCTAAGGGTGTAAATTTTTGATTTCACTCCTCACTACCTATCACAGTTTCGAAGGCCATAAAATGCCAAAATTGCACAAAACCCCCCCAAATGACCCCATTTTGGAAAGTAGACACCCCAAGCTATTTGCTGAGAGGCATGTTGAGTACATGGAATATTTTATATTTTGCCACAAGTTGCGGGAATATTACAAACTTTTTTTTTTTTGCCCAAAGTTGTCACTAAATGATATATTGCCCACACATGCCATGGGCATATGTGGAATTACACCCCAAAATACATTCTGCTGCTTTTCCTGAGTACGGGGATACCACATGTGTGGGACTTTTTGGGAGCCTATCCGCATACGGGACCCCGAAAACCAAGCACCGCTTTCAGGATTTCTAAGGGCATAAATTTTTGATTTCACTCCTCACTACCTATCACTACCTATCACAGTTTTGAAGACCATAAAATGCCAAGATGGCACAAAACCCCCCCAAATGACCCCATTTTGGAAAGTAGACACCCCAAGCTATTTGCTGAGAGGCATGTTAAGCCCGTTGAATATTTTTTTTTTTAGTCCCAAGTGATTGAATAAAGACAAAAAAAATAAATAAAAAAAATGTATTCAAAAAGTTGTCACTAAATGATATATTGCTCACACATGCCATGGTTATATGTGGAATTGCACCCCAAAATAAATTTTGCTGCTTCTCCTGAGTATGGGGATACCACATGTGTGGGACTTTTTGGGAGCCTAGCCGCGTACGGGGCCCCGAAACCCAAGCACCGCCTTCAGGATTTCTAAGGGTGCAAATTTTTGATTTCACTCCTCACTACCTATCACAGTTTCGAAGGCCATAAAATGCCAAAATAGCACAAAACCCCCCCAAATGACCCCATTTTGGAAAGTAGACACCCCAAGCTATTTGTTGAGAGGCATGGTGAGTATTTTACAGCTCTCATGTGTTTTTGAAAATGTAAAAATGTAAAATGTAAAGAAAAAAAAAATTTTTTTTTCTTTTTTCAATTTTCAAAACATTGTGACAAAAAGCGAGATCTGCAAAATACTCACCATACCTCTCAGCAAATAGCTTGGGGGTGTCTACTTTCCAAAATGGGGTCATTTGGGGGTGGTTTGTGCCATCTGGGCATTCCATGGCCTCCGAAACTGTGATTGGCAGTGAGGAGTGAAATAAAAAAATTACACCCTTAGAAAGCCTGAAAGCGGATTTTGGATTTTGGGGTCCCGTACGCGGCTAGGCTCCCAAAAAGTCCCACACATGTGGTATCCCCGTACTCAGGAGAAGCAACAGAATGTATTTTGGGGTGTATCTCCACATATGCCCATGGCATGTTTGAGCAATATATCATTTAGTGACAAGTTTTTGTAAAAAAAAATATTATTTTTTTTTTTTGTCATTATTCAATCTCTTGGGACCAAAAAAAAAAATATTTAATGGGCTCAACATTGCTCTCAGCAAATAGCTTGGGGTGTCTACTTTCCAAAATGGGGTCATTTGGGGGGGGTTTGAACTGTCCTGGCATTTTATGCACAACATTTAGAAGCCTATGTCACACGTCACCCACTCTTCTAACCACTTGAAGATAAAGCCCTTTCTGACACTTTTTGTTTACATGAAAACATATTTTTTTTTTGCAAGAAAATTACGTTGAACCCCCAAACACTATATATATTGTTAAAGCAAAGGCCCTACAGATTAAAATGGTGGGTGTTGCATTTTTTTTTTTCCACCCAGTATTTGCGCAGCGATTTTTCAAACGCATTTTTTGTGGAAAAAATACACTTTTTTTTTTTTAATGCACTTAAACACACTATATTGCTCAAATTTTTGATGAAATAAAAAATATGATCTTAGGCCGAGTACATGGATACCAAACACGACATGCTTTAAAATTGCGCACAAACACGCAGTGGCGACAAACTACATACATTTTTAAAAGCCTTTAAAAGCCTTTACAGGTTACCACATTAGATTCACGGAGGAGGTCTACTGCTAAAATTACTGCCCTCGATCTGACCTTCGCGGTGATACCTCACATGCATGGTGCAATTGCTGTTTACATATGACGCCAGACCAACGCTTGTGTTCGCCTTTGCGCAAAAGAAGGGGGGGCAGGGGTGCTTTTTTTTTTTTTTTTTTAGTTTTTCTTTTTATTTAGCTTTTTTATTTTATTTTTAAACTGTTCCTTCCATTTTTTTTTTCTTAGTTGTCATTTTTATTGTTATCGCAGGGAATGTAAATATCCCCTATGATAGCAATAGGCAGTGACAGGTACTCTTTTTTTGAAAAAATTGGGGTCTATTAGACCCTAGATCTTTCCTCTGCCCTCAAAGCATCTGACCACACCAAGATCGGTGTGATAAAATGCTTTCCCAATTTCCCAATGGCGCGGTGGGTATGCCCACCATTAGAATACCTCCCTTCATCCACCCACTTCTAATGATGGGCATACATGCACCATTTATATATGCCGAAGCATGGGGGCATCCTCCCGCAAAAAAAGTTATGCCACGTACACATGGTCGGACTTTTTTCGACCGTATGTACGTGGCATTAGGAGCAAAATCGCTCCTCCGCCCTCTGCTGCCCCCATGCTTCGGCATATATGCTCTTTTTTTTAACTGTGGTGGTGAAATCACCTCCTACAGCATTGGAGTCGCGGCTTTATGTATCGTGGGAGCAAACGCTGTTGCTGTCAAGATAAATAAATCCACGCTGCAACTGAATGGCGTACCTGCTAAGCAAATAATGGTTAACATTAAAACAAAGTAACATTACAGTATAACAGTAAGACCTTACCATACCATACCTGCAAAGCAAATACCAAAAAAAAAACATAGTAAAAAATAAAACATTTTGTTAACGCAACCGGTGCCTAAAATATATATATGCCGAAGCATGGGGGCATCCTCCCGCAAAAAAAAAGTTATGCCACGTACACATGGTCGGACTTTTTTCAACCGTATGTACGTGGCATTAGGAGCAAAATCGCTCCTCCGCCCTCTGCTGCCCCCATGCTTCGGCATATATGCTCTTTTTTTTAACTGTGGTGGTGAAATCACCTCCTACAGCGTTGGAGTCGCGGCTTTATGTATCGTGGGAGCAAACGCTGTTGCTGTCAAGATAAATAAATCCACGCTGCAACTGAATGGCGTACCTGCTAAGCAAATAATGGTTAACATTAAAACAAAGTAACATTAGAGTATAACAGTAAGACCTTACCATACCATACCTGCAAAGCAAATACCAAAAAAAAAAACATAGTAAAAAATAAAACATTTTGTTAACGCAACCGGTGCCTAAAATATATATATGCCGAAGCATGGGGGCATCCTCCCGCAAAAAAGTTATGCCACGTACACATGGTCGGACTTTTTTCGACCGTATGTACGTGGCATTAGGAGCAAAATCGCTCCTCCGCCCTCTGCTGCCCCCATGCTTCGGCATATATGCTCTTTTTTTTAACTGTGGTGGTGAAATCACCTCCTACAGTGTTGGAGTCGCGGCTTTATGTATCGTGGGAGCAAACGCTGTTGCTGTCAAGATAAATAAATCCGCGCTGCAACTGAATGGCGCACCTGAAAACAAAAAAATGGTTAACAATAAAACATACCTGAAAAGCAAGCATGATAAAACATAATAAAACATTGCAGAATAGAATAGAGTAAAAAAGAGCAACAATAGAGAGAGAACAATAAAACGACAACTATTTTTGGTTTTTTATTTTATATTTTTTTGGGGTTTTTTTTTTTTTTTTTGTACTTTTTTTTTTTATTTTTATTTTTTACACTTTTTTTTTAAACTATAACTATAATTTTAACTGTAACGGTCGGGTCTCAAAATGCGATGGCATTCTTGAGACCCTGTAACTATAATTTTAACTGCAACGGTCGGGTCTCAAAATGCGATGGCATTCTTGAGACCCTGTGAAAGTGTATCCTAGCCTGTGAAATGCTGTACCCTACGCTAAAACCTCACTAGTTCGTGGTAGCGTTCAAAGCATTCACCAACGCAGAGACCAGGATTGTCAGGACAGCGTGGACAATAATAACGGGTGTCACGCCTAAATCCGCGCTTGGTACAGACACGACATCTTCTTTGGGGGGCTCGTTGGGTAGGGGTACTCTGGAGGACATGAGGATAATGCCTCTCATGCAGCCGGCTTACTGCATTTGGTAGGGGATGGTGAGGTGTGGAATCGCCTGGATACAGGAGTTCCATGACAACCGCTCCCTGGAATTCAAGGAAGGGTAACGTCCCGCCTGAAGCTCCGTATAGCACATGAGCATTCAGCAAAGCCAATTGGAATAAATAAATAGACACTTTTTTGTACCAGCGTCTAGCCTTACGGACAACTAGGTACGGCGCCAACAACTGGTCGTTGAGGTCCACCCCCCCCATATTAAGGTTGTATTCGTGGATACAGAGGGGTTTCGTCACAACACCAGCCGCCGTACGAATTTGGACTGTCGTGTCTGCATGAAGGGAGGTAAGAACGAAAACATTCCTATTATCCCTCCACTTCACAGCGAGCAAGTTATTACACTTCAAGCAGGCTCTCTCCCCCAGCCTAAGACGGGAATCTACAAGCCGCTGGGGAAAGCCCCGGCGATTAGGTCGCACGGTGCCACATGCTCCAATCTGATGATCAAACAAGTGACTAAACAGTGGCACGCTCGTGTAATAATTGTCCACGTACAAGTGGTACCCCTTTCCGAATAAGGGTGACACCAAGTTCCACACTATCTTGCCAGCGCTCCCTATGTAATCTGGACAGTTCTCCGGCTCTACGTGACTATCTTTTCCCTCATAAACCGAAAAGCTCCACGTATAGCCTGTTGCCCTGTCACAGAGCTTGTAGAGCTTGACCCCGTATCTGGCACGCTTGCTGGGAAGGAACTGTTTGAAAGACAAGCGGCCAGAAAACTTAATCAGGGACTCGTCAACGCAGACAACTTGATTGGGCGTAAACAAGGCTGCAAAACATTGGTTGAAGTGGTTTATGAGGGGCCGAATTTTGTAGAGCCGATCAAATTCAGGGTCTCCACGAGGACGACAAAGTTCATTGTCACTGAAGTGCATGAACCGCAAAATCATCTCGTATCGTGCCCTGGACATGGAGGCAGAGAACACGGGCATATGGTGGTGCGGTGAGGTGGACCAATAAGACCTCAGAGTCGGGAATTTGTGTATGCCCATGTTGAGGGAAAGGCCCAGAAAGGTCTTAAATTCGGAAACCGTAATTGGTTTCCAATCTCTGGCAAGGGAAGGCACTTGGGGATTAGCGGCGATGTGTTGACCAGCGTATATATTACTTTGGTCCACAATAGATCTATAGAGATCTTCCGTGAAAAACAGCGAATAAAAATCGGATGGCTTAAAATCAGCTGTTTCCACCTGAATACCGGGTTGGCCAGTGAATGGGGGAAGTACGGGTTCTGCAGAAGTGGTGGGCACCCAATCAGGATTGGCGAATTCTGCAGGAAGGACACTATGTGATCGACGGACCTGCCTTTGTCTTCTTCTTGGTGGCAGCGGGACACTACTTGTGCTTGCCACCTCGCCAGCTTGAACTGCACTTATGGGACTCGCCACGTCACCAAGTGTTACTGCAGTGCTGGTTTGACTACGTCCAGGGTGTACTAGGCCGCTGGTGCTTGCCAGTTCACCAGAAGGAATAGCGGCGCTAGTACTTCTCTGCTCCATACGAGAGACCTGCGGTTCCTGCACCTCAACAACATCAGAAGATCGGGATCGGGTACGCCTGACCTTAGCAGGGACCACACCTTCGTCGCCAGAGCTATCTGTCATGGAGCCGCTGTCGTCTACTGGATCGTATTCTGAGCCTGATTGTGACAGATGAGTGACCTCCTCTTCACTATCTGACATACTCAGAAACAAGTAGGCCTGTTCACTAGTGTACTTGCGATTTGCCATTTTGGGCTCTAAATTTAGTAGTACACTAGTGAGATTCACAGGAAAAAAAGCTCCTAGGCTGCTGGCGAATGAATCAAAACGCTACCAAAAAAACTGTTAGCGATCGCAGGGATCAGGCCTGACTCTGCGAACGCTGCAGTTATGTGTGCTTAGTGTTTTGGAAGTGACAGTGATCGATCGATACTGCACTTGGGTGGGCTGGGCTGGGCTGGGCGGAGGGGGAAAACGCAGATGCTAGCAGGTATCTGGGCTGATCCCGCTAACAATGCGTTTTTTGGAACCCTAAACTGCTGGGACGCTAGTATAGATCTGATCAGATCAGATATTGATCTGTTCAGATACTATACCACTAAGGGAGGTGTATGCTTTGCGCGTGGGTGTTTGCGGTACTGGCACTAACCTGGGGCGACGCAGACCTTATTTGACCCTAAAACCTAATTGATATCACCCGCCGGGCGATCAGGGGGTTAAACCGATAGTTGGGTAATAAATGGCGGGTGCCCTGACAGTATAAAAAAACAAGCTAACTAACCAGCGTCACCCGTAACAGTTATACGGTGATCACTGGTGAAAGGGTTAACTAGGGGCAATCAGGGGGTTAAAACCTTTATTAGGTAATATATGGGGGTACCTGACACTATATAAAAACCTGACGGGGAACCTAAATAACTAAATAACTAACTGGCTAACCAGCGTCACCAGTGACACTTATACTGTGATCACTGGTGAAAGAGTTAACTCTAGGGCAATCAAGGGGTTAAAACCTTTATTTAGGTTGTAATATGGGGGTACCTGACCTATAAACCTATTTATAATCCTATATAAACCTGGCGGTTACCTAAAAAAAAAAACTGGCTACCTAGCGGCACCAGTGACACTAATGGGAGCGATCAAAAAAACGATCGCTTAGTGACACTGGCAAAAGGGGGTGAAACTTGTAACATGTCTGCAGTCTCTGACCATCTCCTGTATTATGTGTGCAGCCTGACCGTCTCCTGTACTATGATTGCAGTCTCTGACCGTCTCTAGTATCACGTCTACAGTCTCTGACCATCTCCTGTACTATGTCTGGGGGCTCTTTCTAATAGACTCTCTAACAGAAGCCCCCTCTGTGTGCATCAGAGAGACTCCCCTCCAGGTGTCATTAGTGTACGCTCTTCCTGTATTTTCTTTATTGGTAAAAGATCATGGGAGGATCCCAGGGTAACGAAGACTTCTTACGGGAACATCTCTGTGTTGAAGTCGTTGTCATAGAAACATTTGTAAAGGGGAGGAGTTGGTAAGATGACCACGCCCACGTGGGGGCGCCCAAAATATTTCTGCACCCAGGCGTGACCCTAGGATCGGCCCTGCCTTTCATCATGGCCTGGCTGCTTGTTGCCTAATTGCAGCCATGCCCCTATCCCCAGAGTTATCCATGAGAAGAAGAGAAACTGCTGGGAAACTGCTTGGGGCTTCAAAGACACTGGGGTGTTTAGTTAGCTAGGTAGAATAAGCTGTGGAAAAGGGGCAAGTTCTCACCTTACACTTTGAATGATGGACTGTCATTGTTTTTCATATACTGGCCACCAGGTGGCGTGAGCCGTGCCAGCCTGAGTGAACCCTTGTTCACATTATGCATTTATCGGATAGGAAAGTTTTTGTAAGATAGCTATGAAAAGGGGCGGCATCCTCAGACGAGGATGGGGCCCACTTTCACCTGTTCTTGTGTTTAGATCTAGAGATCATTGGAGTTTAGGCATATTATAGGGTGTATTTTCACTGCTTTGCTCAAGATTCACTTATGTACATATTACACAGTGTTATCATAGGGATAGGATGCATTTCTTTGCTATCTATTCTTTCTCTTTTAGGTGTTCCTACACCCATTGCGTCTTCCTTGGACAAGGAGAGACAGTGATTCGACGTGGATAGCAATGCTAACCTTTTATGTCTCTTACTAATATATATATTATATAGATAGCTATTCAATTCTAATTGTGTTGAAAATTTGCAAGAAAAAAACATTATCCACATCCTATAGGTAATAATAAAGAACATACCACATTATAGTAATATATAAAACATAAGACATATAAAACATATACCAACATACTGCAGGAGTCCCTACAAAGAAGAAGAAAAAAAAGGGGGAAGAGGGGAGGGGGGGGGGGAGAGGAGAAAAAAAACAAGGTGATACTCCAGACCAGTGATGGCAAACACCGGCACCCCAGACGCCCCGGCCCCACACCCCCCCCACAGCACCCCCACACTCTGCAGTGTAGTTGAGCATCAAGGGAAGTGCAGCCCAGAACACCAGAACATCCAGGGGGCCAAGGTCCGCCACCACTGCCTAAGACCACCCACACACTTAAACCCTAATAAGAATATCCCTGCCTTATCTTCCTTCATCCAATTAGATAAAATTAAATATATAATTTCCTACTCCCTATCTTCACCTCCCACAGTAGTGTTAGACATATCACACAAAACACACACACACACACACAACACAAAAAATAAATAAGTAGAGGAAAAAGGAGAAAAAAAAACAAAAAAAAAAACACAATAATAAAAAATAAATAGAACTACCAGAAATAGCTACTCAAACCAAAATCACCTCCCTCAACCCGACTCTGCACCAGTTTCACATCCTACATCCAACCTATATACAGATTCCATAGTTTAGGGGATTCCCTTAGTACCTTCCAAGGGAGCCAAATTTGATAACATTGTTCATAAGTGTCCATCTCCTGTGACAGAAGAATCTCCTTCCTTTCAATATAGTCCATCTCTGAAACCCACTCAATCAACAATGGAGCATACGCCAACCGCCAGTGGCACGGTATAACCGCTCTTGCAGCTGTCAACCAGTGTCTCAAAAGGCTTTTTTTAATGCTTTTATACGAGCCGGGTAGGATGGATAGCAAAGTAATTTGTCCAATTATATAAAACAAAATATATAATTTCCTACTCACCTATCTTCACTTCCCACAGTAGTGTTAGACATATCACACAAAACACACACACGCAACACAAAAAATAAATAGATAGAGGGAAAAAAGAGAAAAAAAAAAAACACAATAATAAAAAATAAATAGAACTACCAGAAATAGCTGCTCAAACCAAAATCGCCTCCCTAAACACGACTCTGCACCAGTTTAACTTCCTACCTCCAACCTATATACAGATTCCGTAGTTCAGGGGATTCCCTTAGCCCCTTCCAAGGGAGCCAAATTTGGCAACATTGTTCATAAGTGTCCATCTCCTGTGACAGAAGAATCTCCATCCTTTCAATATAGTCCATCTCTAAAACCCACTCAATCAACGATGGAGCATACGCCGACCGCCAGTGGCGCGGTATAACCGCTCTGGCAGCTGTCAACCAGTGTCTCAAAAAGGCCTTTTTTAATGCTTTTATATGAGCCGGGTAGGATGGACAGCAAAGTAATTTGTGGCGTGTTGGGAATAGTTACCCCAGTTGCACGAGTATGAAGCTGGAGTATCATATCCCAAAAATGATGTACAGAAGGACATTCCCACCAAATATGCAATAACGAACCTTTGGCAGAATGACAGCGCCAACACAGGTCTGAGACATTTTGGATATATCCGGTGAAGCAACAACGGACATCTATACCACCGAGAGAGAAGCTTAAAATTTGTCTTGTGCGCTTTGGTTGCTAATGACATACTATGTGTAAGGATAAACACTTTTTTTCCATTCCTCTGGTTTAATTTGGACATTCAAGTCCATATTCCACTTACTTGTAAACTCCGGGAGACATGAATGAAGTCTAATGCCCCGTACACACGGTCAGATTTTCCGACGGAAAATGTCCTATCGGACAATGTTGTCGGAAATTCCGACCGTGTGTAGGCTCCATCTGACTTTTTCCATCGGATTTTCCGACAGACAAAGTTTTATCTCCTGCTTCCAAATTTTCCGACAACAAAGTCCTATCGGACTTTTTCCGATCGTGTGTAGCGAATTCCGACGGACAAAGTGCCATGCATGCTCAGATCACATTTCAAGAACAAATCTATTGGCTACTTGCCTCTACGTAGTCCCTTTGTAGGCAACAAAAGTCACCACGTTCAGAATGATCTTTGTCCGACCGTGTGTATGCAACACCAGTGTCGGACAAAATCCGTCGGAAAAAATCCGACGGATTTTGTGGTCGGATTTTCCGACGTGTGTACGGGGCATTAGAATAAGAACCCTATACACTGCAGACAAAATATGTTCTGGTACAATTTCTTGTAGAAGAAGAGACTCAAAGGTATCTGTCTCTCTATTAAACACATCTATTATATAGATAGTTAGGATATAAGGCTACTGTTTTTTTTTTCCCCTTAACTGTTTTGCCGTGTACACATGAGCGGATTTTCCGTCGGAAAACTCTTGAATGTTTTTTCCGATGGAATTCCACTCAAGCTTGGCTTGCATACACACGGTCACACAAAAGTTCGCTGAACTTTCGACCGCCGAGAACGCGGTGACATACAACACTACGACGAGCAGAGAAAATGAAGTTCAGCGCTTCTGAGCATGCGTCAAATTGTTTCCGAGCATGCGTAGGAATTTTGAGTGTCGGAATTGCCCCCATAAATTTTAGGTACAACGTTGCATGACCGTGCAAATGTCAAAGTAACGCAGTGCCGTATCACAAAAAATGGCCTGGTCATGAAGGGGGGAAAATCTTCTAGAGGTCAAGTGGTTAACAGACAAAGCTGTTGATTTAGAGTGTTGAGACAAACCATTTAACACAGACAAAGGTGCTTACAATGATCAGCTTTTATTTATGTAAAACCTTTATGCTAAAAGAAAAACAACTACTGCTGTAACTGCTTATAAACGGTTAGTTGGCTTCAATGTGTTAGCCAAGTCCATCTTTATTGGCTAGTCCAAAGCCTGGTACACACGATCAAATTATCGGATCGGATTCGTATGAATATTCATCCATTTTTTGTTGCATTCTAGACTCATATTGAAAGTGAAGAGGTTTACTCAACTTACGAAAATTCTCATACAACAGAATACAACTTCGGAAGTGATGTAATGTGTTGAATTGTTTTGCAATGTATTATTTAGTTTCCGAGCATGCGTAGTCTTGCTCTTGCGATTTTTTTTTAAATCGGACGATGTGTTCATGCACAATAAAAATGTTATAGCCTGAACCTTCAGGTTTTGTCGCCGGAAAAGTCGGAATCGCCTGTCGAAAGCACTATATTAATGATCAGATAATTGACCGATCGTTCATCGTAGAAAATGTTACTTCCGATTTTCTTATTCGGTGTATGGGCCTTAACATTTCCTCCCCCCAGACTGAAAAAAAAAAAAAAAAAACTGCAGCGACCACATGCAAAATATGTAAGCTGCAATACATTACATGTTTATCTTTAGGCTTAAACCACTTTAGTAAAAATAAACCTAAATGCTCAATGAGCCAATATAAATAGTATCACTCCATAGCTGTACTTGTGCTAGCAGGTTTATAAAATAAATAAGTAATAAATAACACAAGTAATTAGCTAGGAGCAGCAGGGTGTAATACCATCCACGTACAGAAGATGGCAGTACTGACTGCCGTTGACTGCCTTATCAAAGAGTCTGCTTTATATGATCAGTGTAGGGAATAGGAGATTTGGAATGTGTCGGCTGTCCATGTGTTTTATGGGCTGTATTGTACACAGACCGGGCTAATCCTTATTGATGTGTTTTGATGATGATGCAGCTGAAAAGTCAGGCTCAGTGCCCTTTCCTAGCGCTCCTCCCTTCCCAGTGAGGGCGGTGGAGGAGGCGGTAACTGGTTCCACTCGGCTGTCCGTTGGTGTGTTAAAGAGCCGTGCGGGTGGTTGGAGCGGATCCCGGGGTTATTCCACTGCTAGATTCCCATCGTGACACCGGAAGGTGGGGGACACCTGCATTGACAGCTGCTGGAGGAGCAGAGCTGCGTATACTGCTAGGCAGGATGGTGACCAGGGTGTACACAGCATCTTCATCCTCCTCTACCACGGTAAGTCTCCTTTACATGGGGCTTACTTTTCTGATGGGTCCTGTGTAACGTCTTTAGGAATTCCTGTATTCCCACTGGCTGCTACGCACATATACGTAACATTACTTTTCTGTATTCATCACTTGCTGTAGTTGAGTCCACCAGGTGAGATCACATTTTAGTGCAACACAATACAAATGTATTATAACTTTTACTAATTTCCCATTATTATTATTATTATTATTATTATTCAAATTTTTTTTTTTTTTTTTTTTTTTTTTTTATGCAGCATCTAAATCCCTTTTCTATTTTTCATGCTTCCTCCCTTTTTTTATTTTCTTTTTATTTTTTTTGTGTTTTCTAGTTAAACTAGTTTTAACAACACAACTCCTTTTTACACCTGTTCTCATGGCCTTGGGGGTGTTAAAGATTAAACTTTTCATAACCAGGGTTCCTTGGATCCCAAGGGTTCTTCCAGAAATTGCTAGGGGTTCCTTGAGCAGTGGCTGATTTGTCTCCCACCTACATTGACCACTAATATAAAGAAAAATGTATCCACTGACATACAATTTAGAAAGCCTTACTTAACCAGGGTTCTGTGGAATCCCAAGGGTTCTTCCAGAGATTGCTAGGGGTTCCTTGAGCAGTGGAAGATTTGTCTCCCACCTACAGTGACCACTAATGTGAAGGGAAATGTATCCACTGACGTACAATTTTAGAAAGCCTTATGCCCCTTACACATGGTAGGATATTCCGATGGAAAAATCCCGATCGGAAAATCTGATCGTGTGTGGGCTCTAGCGGAGTTTTTCCGTCGGAAATTTGAGAGCAGGAACTAAAATTTTCCAACAACAGACTTTTTTTTTTCTGATCGCGTGTAGAGAATTCCGACGCACAAAGTGCCACGTATGCTCAGAAGAAATTTGGAGACGAAAGCTATTGGCTACTGGCCTCTACGTAGTCCCGTCGTACGTTTTCTACGTCACCTTGTTCCGAACGATCGGATTTTCCGACAACTTTGTCCGACCGTTTATGTGCAACACAAGTTTCAGACAAAATCCGTTGGAAAGAATCTGATGGATTTTGTGGTCAGAATGTCCGACCGTGTGTACAAGGCATTACTCAACCAGGGCTCTGTGGAATCCTAAGGTTTCTCCAGAGATTGCTAGGGATTCCTTTGGCAGTGGCTGACTTGTCTCCCACCTACATTGACCACTAATGTAAAGGGAAATGTATCCTCTGACGTACAATTTAGAAAGCCTTACTCAACCAGGGTTCTGTGGAATCCTAAGGTTCCTCCAGAGATTGCTAGGGGTTCCTTGAGTAGTGGCCGATTTGTCTCCCATCAATGTAAAGGGATGTTTTTCCTCCTTGTCCCTGTTGGATGAACTGTCGTTATCAGCTTTTGAAAGCTGCGTATTAATGAATAGATTATCGTGTGATCAGTCTGAAATAAAAGTTTGATACGATTTTCTGATCATGTGTACTAGGCATTACTCAACCCAGAGTTTTCTAGGGGTTCCTTGAGCAGTACATTGACCACCAATGTACAGGGGCATTTTTTTTTTCTCTGATGTACAATTTAGAAAGTCTTTCTCAACTAGGGTTCTGTGGAACCCTAAGGTTCCTTAAACAATGGTGGATATTATTCCCACCTGATGGTGCCTGCATAGTTCTGGTACCTATGCCACTTGACAGAGCCAATGGCATGGGACCAGTGGTTCTCCTCCTCCTCCATTGGCTAACCACTAACGATGTTGGCTGCCTCTATAGGAGGGTATTCTTTCTACTGATCACAATTTTGTATATAAAATCCTTTTTAGCAGTGGTTACCCAAGCCCTGAATATTATTGGAAGGGTTCCTCCATGGTTAAAAGGCTGGTTTAGATGATATTGCTGGGGAACTGATGCATTAGAGCAGCCTTTCTCCACCAGGGTTCAATAAAACTCTAGGGGTCCTCCTGAGGTTGCAAGGGTTCCTTGGGTGAAGGTATTGGGTAATTTATCTCCCACCTACACTTAGCTGCTAAGGATGAACCTGGGTTTTTGAACCAGACCTGGAAAGAAGCTGTCATTCCTGCCCAGTCAACTGTAGCCAGGGTATTTCCACATAGCCATATAAAGTTAATGTCACAAGCAGTGATGAGTATGTTGGGACAAGAGTCTGAACCCATCTGAGCTATCCCGCCAGGAAGCTGTCAGTCAAAGATGGTGTTCCCAGCCACGCAAGCTGCGCATATACACACCCCTAGCGTATGTGCAGCTGTGGAGTGAGGAATGCGGTTGTCAGCTTTGATAGCCCTGGCCAGTTTAGACTTGTATACTAACACACCTGAGCTCATCCCTAGTCACGAGCATCTCTGCCCCTTTGTTAATGTGCAGCTGCTGGGCAGGGACTTCTCCGGCTGCAGTTCACTGGGTGGAAGTGGGCACGACATTTTTCCTTCTGGATTCAGACCAAACCCAAGCTCATCCTTGCTACCCACCAATGCAAGACTTTTTATACTTTCTGCTAGGGATGCACTGATGCTATTTTTTTTTTTTCTTCTTTTTTTTTACACGGAGTACCAGTACCGAAACTTTTTTAAAGTACTTGCCAATACCAATTACCGATACCTATCGCTTAGTGAGTGCAGGGTGGGGGATAAGCTAGAATGAACTCTGAGAACACAAAGGGCAGAGAGTAAGTGCAGTATGACCACAATTTAATGTATTAAAAGGTACGAAATACACTCGCAAGGTTAAAAGTAACGCCCCCCCCCCATCCTCCTGACCCTGGTTTGGTGCCAATTGCCCACCTTCCCCTGTCCCTGGTATCTTGCCAGTCCTTGTCCTCCCACCCTTGATGTGGTGTCAGACCCTCCTTAGTGTCCTTCCCCAGTCCACTATTGCCCTTCTGTCCCTGGTACATTGCCAGTCACCCCCCTCCCATTTCACTTGTACGGGCAGCACAGTGGTGTAGTGGTTGGCACTTGCACCTAGCAGCAAAAAGGGTCGCTGGTTCGAATCCCGACCACGACACCATCTGCCTGAAGTTTGCATGTTCTCCCTGTGCCTGCATGGGTTTCCTCCCGGGTACTCTGGTTTCCTCCCACACTCTAAAGGCATGCTGGTAAGTTAATCCGATCCTGTCTAGATTGGCCCTAGTATATGTATGTATGTATGTGTTAGGGACCTTTAGGTTGTAAGGTCATTGAGGGTAGGGACTGATGTGAATGTATATGTAAAGCGCTGTGTAAATTGAGGGCGCTATAAAAGTACTTGAAATAAATACCATGCCAATTGCCCTCCTTCTCCCCATGTCCTGCCCTTGGTATTGTGCAATTTCCCACCATACTGCAACTAGAATGATGTCACCCCCTCCTGTCCCTGGTATGGTGAAAATCACCTCCTACCTGCCTGTGTTACAATGGAAGCCCCCATCACCTAGTTCAATGCCAGTCCTGCTTCTGGTATAGTGGCAGCCCCTCCCTGCCAATTCCCCCATCATCCTGCCCTGGGTATAGTACCAGTCCCCTACTGCCCCTGGTATATTGCCCCCACCCCTCCTATCCCTGATAGTGTCAGTCCCACCCCTTAGTGTAGTGCCAGTCCCCCCTCCTCCCTATGTTTGGATCCCTCTTCATCAGTCAGGTGTCCCTCAGATGGAGCCTGGGTGGACGTCACTTGCTCCTCAGCATGGCGCTCCACATATTGTGTTATCGGCAGGGCCCGGACATGGCAGTGACTCCTCAGTGCTCCCGGCTCTCTTGGCTTTCCCTCTCCAACCTCTCCATGATGCGTGTGAGTGTCCTCTCCTCCCCCTCTTCCGCCTGGCTACCTCTTCCTGCCATGGACAGTTTACATCTAATCTGTCCATATACTAACATTGAGATTTTGATCAGATCTGCCTGAAAACTGATCACCGGGTATTATCAGACTGCCCATTTGAAAGGGGCCTTTATTGCAAGGATATTAATAGTAATTTCAATACAAAAGAATCTCAGGAGCAAAACAACATGCATTCTGGAGGCTGATCTTCTCCCTAATGCCTGGAATCTGCTGCACAAAAGCTCCATACACGCTATCAGATTTTCTGCAGATTTTTTTCCCCTTAAGACTTACCAAAACCATATAATATGAGGTCAAACCTTAGGAGTTTCAATGTGTATGCAATCAGGCAGGCCCTTGCACTACATGGTTTTGGTAAATCTGAAGAAAAAAAAAATCTGCAGAAAATCTGATAGTGTGTATGGGGCTTAACCCTCTCTAGAAAGCACTTCTCCTCCTTAGATCACTTTTCAGAAGACAGTAAGCCCCTTCCGCACTGGGGCGCTTTGCAGGCGCTACAGTGCTAAAAATAGCGCCTGCAAAGCGCCCTAAAACAGCTGGTGCTGTGTCTCCAATGTGAAAGCCTGAGGGTGCGCTTGCAGGTCGGTCAAAATAATCCTGCAAGCTGCATCTTTGGAACGGTGTATTTACCGCTCCTAAAGTGCCCCTTTCCATTGAAAACAATGGGGCAGCGCTGCAAACCTGCCGACACAGCGCCGATATAACGGTGGTTTTAACCCTTTTTTGGCCGCTAGCGGGGGTAAAAACCACCCCACTAGCGGCCGAATAGAGCCGCTAAAACGACAGTAAAGCGGTGCTAAATATAGCGCCGCTTTACCGCCGATGCCCCAGTGTGAAAGGGGCCTGAGAGACTGCTGCATGTGTGAAAGGGGACTTAGGAACTGTTATTGTTTTAAGTTTAAACATGACAGTACTCCAAGTGATTGTTTTTACAATATCTGTTTTAGTATTCTTGGGTGTTTGTTGTTCTCATATCACTATTGATCAAGTCTGCATTATTATTGGTTTTCTGTAATACTGTTGTCACCATTTCCGAGCCTTTGTAAATATTTGAATATAGGGACCTGTTTGTTGATTCATTAATTACTGGAACATTTTAAGCCTACTAAATAGCAGAAAGCTATGTTTTCTATAGATGGTCATCTGATGTCATAGATGACACGGCCTTTTAAACATTTAAAAATATTTTTTTAATACAGGAGCTGTTAAAGCCAGCTAGGATTTCCCCCGGACAGTTTAACTTGCCTTCTAAAGCCCTTCCCTAGACTGCCTCAATTCTTGGCAAGCATCTGGTACTCATTCTGAGGTTTGCTTATCTTTTTGTGATGGCTTACAAATTAGGAAGCTAGGTTGGAAGGTGGCCACATTGACAGACTGTCCCTGAATATGTTATATAGTAGTTTCCCAAGTGTGGGTGGCCTTAATTTTGTGTGGGGCTTAAATGGCTATGTCTAATGATTTTATATAATTGCACACATAGGTTGGACTTGTGTCTTTTTTTTTTTTTTTTTTTTTTTTTTTCAACCTCCACCTACTATGTAACGATCATGTTTTAGCAATTCAGGTATATTGTGGTATCTAATTTTATAGGTGTAGCATGGTGGTGGTCGCCACTATTTGCAAAGGTTTGACTGGCAGTTCTGCTTTGGCTCTAATTATGGCCACTCTCTATCTGTAGTATTCTTTGATTTCCACCATCTAATTGTTGTATTGCGAATTTCGCTGCAGTGGTTTACTTTTTTAATTTTTTTTTGTGTTGTACGTTTTTTTTTCCCCTGGCTGTAGCAGTGGTTAGAGGTAGTAGTGGTGGTAATTGCATGTGTCTGGTGGTGGTCATTCACTGCTATAGCAGTGATCTGTATTTTGAGTCTAGTCATCATCAAGCCCCGTGTCCTTTTGGAACTAATATCCATATTGGGAGTCATTCACTAGCTGTAGCAGTGGTCTGTGTTTGGGTCTAGGCACCGTAAAGCCCCATATCATTTTGAATTTAGAGGCATTGACTCAACCATTTAAACCAGGTGTGTCCAACCTGCCACCCAATATGGCTACGAATGCAACCCAACACAATCATAAAATGTTTTATTTATTTTTTTGTAATTTTAAGTATCATGAGCAGCGTTTTTCAGCTCAAGTGTGCATGAGGCCTAAAATGTATGGTGCCTCTTTACCTTGTTTTATACATGGTTTCACTTTGACTTAGATATTTATGGCTGCATGTAAAGGCAAACTTTGGGTCCTGATGTGTATTTCTTCAATTCATATTAAAAGTAGAGAATGTCTACTTCTCACTATTTTCCCTATTAAGGAATTGTATTGTATGAAAAATTTGTACCTGGCATTCAGTTTAAGTAAAAGTACTTGTTGTTGTTGGCTCCAATTTGTTCAGGACAATGTGTCCTGTATACCTTCTGCACGTGACTTACTTGGGGTAATATTGTTTGCAAATGTATACAGCAGCAGCTACATGATTATAGGCCAAATGCTATTTAAAATGATGTAATTCCACAGGGTTTATGGGGCTTTATGGCCTCATAAAATAACATTTCTGTTGTGGTGTTTTTTTTTTACATTTATTTTTTTCATTGAAAATGGCTGTTTTAGGTTAGGACTTTCTTTTTATTTATTTTTTCCTGGTTGGTCATTTGTTGATGGTTCATGGTGATAAGGTAAGCAGCTACCATTTTGGTTTATTTTTAGCAGCAAGGTTAGGTTAGAAAGCCCAATGCAGAATCTTGGCAACAAGTTTATTACTTGTATTGCTGATTTATTATGTGTGCTAGTACAATTTGGAGATAAGCTTGAGTGCAGTCCTTGCCATTCCTTGGCCAATCGGCTGAGACCTTTCCTCACCCACAGCTACATGTACACAATGGACCACATGGCCATCCCCTGATGAAGTCACGTGATTCATGACGAACACGCGTCGGGACTGTTTGCCACCGGAAGTGATGTTAATTGAGCTCGCCGCTCGTTTTATTTATACGTTTTATACACCGCTTGTTTACCAATTTCTATTTGTGAGTACCTGACTTTATATTTTTATTTAATAAATTCTGCTGAAATACTACACTATGAGGCATACCTCCTATCTTTAAATCCGTATATGGTTACTGGTGAGACCATCCACCCTGGACACCCTATAAAAAAGGGTACGCTCAAACGCTGGGAATAGGCAGGATAGGAATGCCAGCAAGGACCTGGGCTGCCATACTAGGATCCGCAAAGGGGACGGTCACCAAGGACCACAAAGATGCATAAGTTTATGCTGTAACCTTACAGCAGTAAGGTAAGGGGACACCCATACAATTACCACAAAGGATCGCACAGGATATCCACCACCGGCAGCACTTTAGACTGAATTTTGTTTACCAGCACTTTAAAATTGTTTGGCTTCAAAGCATCACCACACCGTGCACTTTGATTCATATGGCTGAAAATACCAATGGACATTTTTAACTTTTTTTTTTTTTTTTTTTTTTTTTTTTTTTATGCTTTCACTTTTTGATATTTTTATTGATTGCATTTTATTTTATATATTTGTATTTTCACGTCGCAATACCAGCACTACATTTATATATTTATTACTTTTTTTAGCACGTGGCTTCACCACCTCTATCATTCACTGCTACGCTTGCGTTTCTATTTTGGTACGCATCACGTGTATGGATACATAATTTTCTTTATTTATGCTGTTTTTGAATAAGCATTTTAAATAAGCACTTTACCACTTATCAGTTTATGCCATCTCTGAATATTGTCTCTTAGATATTGATATTCCGCAGATCAATATTCATCACCTTTATTCAATACCAGTGGGGCTATTGCCACTGGCTTCCGTATTCTTTTTAGTTAATCTGATTTGTATAGCGCACCACTATCCCCTTATCTTTTTTCCATTTCTTTGGGTTCAGACATTTCCCTCAGTGTGTGCAGCAGTACGTTAGCTAGCTTTCTTTGAGTTGGCGCAGGATTACCTTTCTTTACCATATTAGGTTAATGTCATTATCATTCTGCTCAAATATGACTGTTTTAATACTTTTATTTTTTGTTTGTTTTAAGGACCGGAAGATTTTCCCCCTTAATGACCAGAGCAGTTTTTGCGGTATGGCTCCGCGTCACTTTAACTGACAATTGTGCAGTCATGCGACGCTGTACCCAAGCGTTTTTTCCCCCCGCAAATAGAGCTTTCTTTTAGTGGAATTCGATCACCTATGCAGTTTTTTTTTTTTTTTTTTTTTATTTTTTGCGCTCTAAACAAAAAAGCGATGGTGTGGCTTTTTTTTTGCGGGACTGTGACACTGCGGCGGACAGATCGGATATTTTTGACGCTTTTTCTGGAACCACTGACATTTTATACAGCGATCAGTGCTATAAAAATGCACTGGTTACTGTATAAATTATTATTATTATACATGGTTTTAATAGCGCCAACAGTTTACGCAGCGCTTTACAATGTATAGGGGGACAACACAATTACAGTACAGTTCAATACAAAAGTGCAGCGGGCGTGTGCGTTCACCTGCTATAGCTCTTAAAAGAGCCGACTTACAGCTACGGCTGGTCGACAAGTGGTTAATCTTGCAGTTACTTGACCACACGGCCCTTGTTATTCCTTCCTCATTGTGCCCCTTCACAAAACAGATGGCTAGAGTACAAATGGGTTATTTTCTCTCCATCTGTGTCCCATGGGCGAGATTTCTTTCATTTTCTGTCCCATAGTCAAAACAGGAAGTGATGGAATCCAGGGGTATCTCCGTCTTATCCTGTTCTGGTGCCAACCCAAATGTGGGATCTTCTTTTACTTTCAATGATAATGGTAAACGGGACAAAAAGGGAGTTTCACCCTAACGGGGGCACAGACAGCGATACTAACTGGTGGTCTAATCCCTCTCCACTTTATCCAAAACTTTGAAGGAAAAAAAAAAACTATCATAACCGGGCTGGGCGAGGGTGTGGCAGCTAATCTTGCTACAGGAGATACAGGTGTCCCATGCTTCAGCACGGATTTTTGTATCTCAAGAGAGAAGGCGGGAATTGGTAAACTGACCATGCCAGCGTCTGTGCTTGACTTGGTCACCAGGTATTTTGGAGGAATTGATGCAATCAACAAGGACACACTAGATTTCATTTATACCAAATAAATTCAAATAATGCTATTATGGGGTAACACCTAACCTAAAAGTTATGAATATGGAAGGAAAATCACAAATTATGGTGCAAAAAGTTTCTGTTTATAAAAGGGACTGACCCCTTTAAATGTCCAATGTAAACAGTCACTCTTGGATGGTTGCAGCTCCTCCCAGAAAGGACTGGGTGCATCCTCAAGTCATGGCACTATAAGCAAACAAGCAAAGGGCATGACCATCTGAGTGTAGCAATCTATTGAATAAAAAGTTAAAAATGCATGCGCTCACATGTAGTTAAAGTGTTACTAAACCCATGACCCCTGGCCTTCCACAGTACACAGAACATGGGCATGCAATTTATTTTAGTAAATCCTAAACTGCTAAATACCTTTTTCTCATCGGCAGTATATACCAGTCTTGTGACTTCTATCAGCATCTGCCTCAAGCTTGTAAGTGGAGTTTTCATTTCCCCCTGACTGTCCTATGAGGCTGCAGGACCCCGACCCTGTGTCTGGACAGTGCTGATTGGCCCTGTGCTGGACATGATGCACCCTCCCAAGAAAAAAGCAAAACTGTGTGGGGGGGGGGGGGCACACCAAACTGAGCATGTGCAGCTTGTCCACAAGGCTCTGTACCATCAGCAGATTTGGGGACTTTGGAAGAAGGGGAGGTTTAGTGATATATATATATATTTATAAAAAAATTTTTTTCCCCCATGTTGCTATATTGTCACTTGTAGTTCCTCATAAAGGCACAGTATTTTTTATTTTTATTTTAATATTTTTTAATAAATGACAGCTAGAATCACATTATAGGCCGCCTAGAGAGAATATAGTATCAGCTGGAACAACCTGAAATGCATGCATTGAGAGTAACCAAGTAAGCTTCTTCCCATGTACATATATAATTAGGAACTATAAACAGAAACACATTTTTTGAGGCCTGCTTCACCTGGGTGGTGACATGCCTACACTGGATTCCAGCAGAGAGAATCATCTGATTATGTGACTAGAATGACAGGAGTATGTAAACAGCAGAGACTGCCCAGCCTGTACAAAGTAATGACAGGCTGACAGGAGCTGTCCTCTATACATGTATCCACATACCCAGTGCTTACTTTTGGTTGGGGCTGGATGAGCACCCCTGGGTGCAGACAAATGCATCCAGGCAGCTCTGACATCCATTCCTAACAGAAGGTAGACTCTGGTGTGCGAATACATGTGAACAGTGATGGCTCCTCTCAGCCTGTTATTGCTTTGTACAAGCTGGGTGGCCACTGCATCTTAGAAAAGAAATGGTTGCTGGAACATCTGAAAGCACAATGGAGAACATACTGTATGTAGCAGTTTAGTGCCAATGCTTGTGTAGTGTCCCCACGCTATACAAGCAGCACTACTTGTCAAGGTTCACTTCATCTCTGGTATGCATTCCACATAATGGGAATCGCTTAACTTTGAATATAAGCAGTGTTTGGTTTTTCTAGCACTTTTGTTTTGTGTGAATTCTCAGTTTTCATATAATCCATTTAAAAACAGCATTGTCTTAATGCAAGACTGTTTACATTGCGTATTTTGCTGTACACATGAACCTTCTTTGTCAAGATTATCGCTTCTCTGGTATGGGGAGGGGCAATTTAAGCATACAGTTTGTATTAATGCTATTGTGAAATGTGCAGATTTGCCAGCATAGACTCTTCTTTAGCCTGTGTGGGTTGTTGTGGGCTCCTCCCCCCCCCCCCCCCCCCCCTAAACTGTGTGTTTTTTTTTTAAATCCCCTAAACTTTTTATACTGGAAATTGTTTGTATTACAGTAGTTGCATGATATTATGTTGGCATGCATGGTGATGAGTTCTGCTGATTATTCCTTCTTTTTTTATTTTTTTTTTCTTTGTCAGCAGTATTAGTTCTGCTGTCACTCCTATTGTAACTGCTGTCGTGTTGTGGAATTTTTTTTTTTGTTGTTTTTCTTTTGATGGGGGTTAACATTTTTCATTCTTGCTGTTTACTACTTTACATGCCCCACAGGTTGTAGAACCCACCACACACAATATTAACATTTTCTGAAAAGAAAGTTAATGTGTTTTTTTTTTTTTCCTACCTTTGACCATGGTACATGTTCAGTGAGTTGTAGAAAATATTAACCCCAACACAGTGAAAGGTAAAACAAACCTTAACACCTGCAGTTTTGCAACTTTGACATTTTAGTAAAACTGTACGTATAATTGTAACTACATACTGTATCCAGGTGAACTATACCTCGGAGCCACATTTGGCACCTTTCGGAGGGGGGAGCGGGTACCTGTTTTTGATAAGTACCCGTTCCCACTTCCGAGTGATCACTCGGAGTCCATTCTGCCATGAAGCATCTGTTTGGAACTGGAGTATAATATCATGGCTCCCTGATTTGGAGGGACTGTCCCTGATTTGGAGCAATGTCCCTCTGTCCCTCTTTCCTCCTCATTTGTCCCTCATTTCGTTTTGGTCTGATCTATATAGTTGTATATAAAATGCACTTTTAAATCCAATATAAAGGAATAGTAGTTGTTAGAGCTGCACGATTATGGCTAAAATAAGAATCGCAGTTTCTTTGCTTAGAGGATAGATCACGATTCTCACGGCGTAACATCATCTTTCACATTAAAACAAAAAAAAATGGGCTAACTTTTACTGTTTTTTTTTTTTTTTTTTGTGTTTTTTTTTTTTTTTATTGAAATGTATTTTTTTTCCCAAAAAATTGCGTTTGAAAGACCGCTGGGCAAATACAATGTGACATAAAATATTGCAGCAATTGACATTTTTCTTATTTTTTTTTTTACCTAGGGTCTCTGCTAAAATATATATAATGTGTGTTTGGGGGTTCCAAGTAATTTTTCTAGCAAAAAATATTGATTTTTAACTTAAACAAGTGTCAGGAAAAAGATTTAGAGTTTAAGTAGTTAAACTCCCTGCATTTATGTTTAAAAACTTGGCAGACTGCCTGGATTATTTTATTTTTTTTCACACTGAAGTAGTTTCTCCCTTTGATCTAAGAGAGTTTGTACAATGTTTCATGTTAAACTTGGCAGACTGCCCAGATGTTTTCTTTTAACAGCTGAGTGAGCAGATAAGTCTCTTCACTTGTTATATGAAAGAATCGGCAAACTCTGCAATATAGATCGTGGGGGGGGGGGGGGGGGGCTGGGTTGAATTGAGATCACAATTTTTTTTAACGATTAATTGTGCAGCTCTAGTAGTGGTAAAAAAAGTCCTTGTGGATTTAATTAACTTTTATTTTTAGTTTTATATTTGGTAAATTCTCCTTTTTTAAGGGGGGGGGGGGGGGGGCGTGTCCCATGCCCACTTACATTTGTTAGTAGATGTCCCTCATACCCATCTCAAAATGTTGGAAGGTATGGCATTGGTCAATGAGCTTGTGGCATATGGACTAAACCTGTGTTCTCTCCAACAGATGAAGAAGCAACAACAGGAAGTGATCCAGTATTTGGAATGCCACAATATTGATTTTGAAGTAGTGGATATTACCACGTCAGAAGAAAAGCGCCAATGGATGTACAAAAATATCCCAAAGAGTAAATGGCCTGAGCATGGCAATCCTTTACCACCACAGATATATTATGGTGATGCCTACTGTGGGGTGAGTATGCCTGTATAAATGTGTGTGGGGTGTTTTTTTCATATATTTTTTTTTTTTATTTATTTTTTTTTTTTAACAATTTCACCTGTTTTATATTGCATTCATGCTAGACCACTTTAAAAAAAAAAAGCAATGTGAGCTTTTTTTTTTTTTTTTTTTTTTTTTTTGGAGTGATAACTGTTTTGTTAATATAACAATATTTATAAGGCCTCCTATACACACAGGCGTAATATAGCATACTATTATCACTTTTAATCACTAGTATTTATCACTATTATTCTTAATCACTGTTTTTACAGGATGATTGTTTAGTTTCATTCATATAAATTGTGAATATCAGCGCTGCTATTTTATTCATTTAAAGCGGGACGGTACCTGGAAAAAAAAAAATTAAAAGCCAGCAGCTACAAATACTGCAGCTGCTGACTTTTAATAAATGGACACTTGCCTGTCACAGGTTCCAGCGATGTGGGCAGCAGAGGCTGATCAATCGATCCGCTCTCTGCTGCTGCCGGCGCCATTCTCAGTGAGGGAATCAGGAAGTGGCTACACTTCCCGGTTCCCTACTGCGCATGCTCGAGTCGCGCAGCGCAATGAGAATTGTCAGCACTGTCTGCCGGGACGCGCGTGTGTGTGTGTGTGTGTGTGTGTGTGCGTGTGTGTGCGTGTGTGTGTGTGTGTGTGTCCCGGCAGACAGCGCGCCAGGACAGGAAGTGGCGTAAACTCCCGTGGGAGTTTATGCCCTGAAGTGGGTGCAGATACCTGTCTTAGACAGGTATTTGCACCCCCCCTCCCCCCTGAAAGGTGCCAAATGTGACACCGGAGGGGGGGAGGGTTCCGAAAAGCGGGAGTTCCACTTTAGGGTGGAATCCAGCTTTAAAATCACTCATGTAATATAGCATACACCTATGCGAGGGCCAAGAATTTCGTGCAGGCAGCCCCATTCATGTCATTTGGGATATAGCAGCAGCTGCATGGACACAGCATTTGACAGCCATGTGAGCATTTCCATTATTTACCACTTTATAGAACCTGTCCTTTTTTCTGCTTATTCTCCTCTTACCATGCGATCCTATGCTAAGGGGAGCAGGAGTTCTTTCATCTGGTGTATGTGATCCATTCACTTGGTTTAAGAGTGTTTAGACTCTTTAAGTAGATGGTGATAGCAACAGCCAAAACCCAAGGAGAGCCAAAAATCTCACCTCTGATGGTGACCCAGTTAAAGTGCGCACCACATAACTGCTATGTTGCTCAAATGTACCTAACAGGTACAAGCTGTACCAAAGGAACGAAGATAGATAGATGGATGTATATACAGATTTCTGAACATTGTTTTTGTTTTCCTGTAGGCTCCTAGGTAGTTTCTTATGTGTATGTGGGCATCAAACATAGTTTATACTGCACATTTTCCCAGGACAAATCACAAAGAGATGTAACAGAAATGTGTAACTGACACCTTTTTCAGTTACCAGTTAAATACTGTAGGAAACGTATTATCTCCAGTTCTCATGTCACACAATTTGCTTAGTAAAGAGGCTAAAAACATAAACTTTGGATAAGTTTTGTGTGCCATGTGCACAGCGCAGATAAGGCTCCACAGTGACGTCCAGAAACATGTTACTTGTCCCAGTGAGTATTTCTCTGTTTATTTTTAGCCCAGTGTTTTATAGCTAATATTCATAGCTTGGTGCAGCCAGGGTGTATCATTTTATAATGAATAAAGTATATAAAGACAAGGAAAGCCACAATCGGGAACCACACCTTTTAGCCTAACTATAGAATGTAATCCGCATCATTTCAGCAGGAAGAAAGAAGCTGCTATCATATTGTGCAAGACCAAGCGAACAAATCAAGGGGTGAATGCACAAAGTAATCCTTAGCACCCAGCATTGTATTAAAATAAAAGAATATGTTATTTTTTTCTACTTTCCAGATATATCATATTAAATTAACACACAATTTGATGTGAATACTAAAATAAGTGCTAAAAGTTTGTTTCCAGTCTATATTACTTTTTCTCAGTATTCTATGTCTTTTGGAAAGGCTTGAAACTCTGTTTTTATTTATGTTTAATCAAATAAAAGGCAAAAAAGCTCAACTCTGGGCATTTAAAAAAAATAAAAATAACAGATTAGCAACTTTCTGTACATGTTGGGAGTGCGTTTTTGTCTTAGTGTTCCAGGGTGACCATGTAATGTAGTAAAGTTGATTGCATTAAACTTCACCAGCCCAATATTTGAATCCTGTGATCTGACTCCTCAGGCAAAGCTGCTGATTGGAAAATTGTTCTCACTCCAAGTAGAAGACAGCCTGGATACCTTGTTACTCTGCCTAATTATACAGTAAATGACATGGAGTTTTAATATTGGCAGATCTAAATTGAACTACGGGTTAGTCAGCTGAAACATCTTGATAAGTAAATAGATACAGGCTCTGTTTTTTTTGTTTTATTTATTTATTTTTTTAAATTTTTTGTAGCCCCTTTTTACACGGGCCGCTCTCGTCTATGGGTAAAACGGATGGAAACTGACTTCTTCTTGTCTGTTTCCATCCGATCTGCCAGGCGGATGGGGAATAGGTCCCCCATCTGTCTGTCTGGTTTTTGGCAGACAGGATAGGATCAAATGGCTGTGGGTGTCAGCGGGCATGTGTTCGCTGACATCAGCCGCTCCATAGAAGAGACTAAGGAGGTCCGATCAGGCCAGCCTGAAAATAATAGGGGGCATGGAGGACTCCCCTATAAGAACATCTTTAGCTGGACTGAATTTATTCATCTTGCGGAAGATGCTATTAAAATGGTGCGTATATAAGCATCTATATAGACAATTTTCATCTTCCTCAGGGTGAGTTACATTTTATTAAATTTTTTTCAACCTGATTTAGTATATAATGATGTGCATTAATTTTGACTAACGTAAGACACTGGTTTAAAAACTTAATACGCAAGGAGCAAACAGATTCTGTGAGCTGACTTCATGAGCACCATTTCCCTGAGAACATTCCACCAACAGAAGCAGGCCAAAGATGCCAAAAAAGATGTAGGGTAGGCAGCAGAAGGGGAGTTAGAAGAGACACCAATTTCCATTGTCCCTAATGTCCCTCCCAAGCAGGCCTATGCATCGGAGACTGCTTTTTTAAATTTTTTATTTATTTTTATTTTTTTCAGACGTCACTAAATATTAACCCATATTTCTAACAGCCTACCATTTCCCAGTTTTCAGTATACTGTATGTGCTGATCATTTGCTTGCTGCCTAAACCCATCATGCCACTGCCTTCCACCTGAACTGACCCTGGCCTGTGTACCGTCTATGCCTCTGCTTGCCGTTTGCATTGTTTATCCACCACGCTTCTGCCTTCCACCTGAACTGATCTCAGACTGTTAATCAACCATTTTTTTTTTTTGCCTGCTGCTGGGACTAATCTTTTGCCCTTCTACTGTAGTAGTGGGATTCAAGATAACACAGGGGTCTCACACATGAGGGGCTTCAGAATAGTGTTCTGAGTAGAGAAAAACGTTTTTTTTTTTTTTTCTCTGGGTTTTGCAATTCCCAGATTAGGGTCTGGAGGCCCTGAACTTGATGTTCCTGCCTGTTGCCTAGACCAATACTTTGGCTGTGCTGATCATATCTCTGCCTGCTGCCTGTACTTACTATGGATAGTATTGCTGCCTGGACAATTCCTTCTGTTGTCGCTGACCACGTCCCTGCCTGCTGCCTGGATCACTGCACTGTAATTCCTTGTATGTACATGCTATGTGTTAGAAATATGAAGGGCCTTCAAAAATGTGATAGGTTGTCAGAAAATTAGATTTGTAATGTATGTCCGTAGAACACCTGATGGTACTCCATAGATGTTGGGCCTCTTTATCACTTTCTTTCCATATTTTCCAAAAACTTGTGGGGAAAAAAAATGTTCAAAAGACTCATTATGCCGCATAAAATTGTCGTTGTAGAATGTTACGTTGAGGTGTTTGCTTTCCAAAATTGAGTAATTTTGTGGGTAATTCCACTGTCCTGGTGCTCCAGGTCCTTCAAAAATGTGATCGGTTGTCAGGAAACTTTAAATGTATAATTTATGCCCTAGAACGCCTGAAGTTACTCCCTGGTATCGCCATACTCAAAAGTAGCAGAATGTATTTTGGGGTGTAATTCTTGGTATGTACATGCTATGTGTTAGAAATATCTTTATAAATTGACAATGGTGTGTGTGTGTGTGTGTGTGTGTGTGTGTGTGTGTGTGTGTGTGTGTGTGTGTGTGTGTGTATAAAGAAAATAAATTTCTTAATTTCCCCAAGAATTTGGGGAAAAACTCACCGTGCCTCTTAATAAATACCTTGGACTGACTACTTTTCCAAAAAGGGGTAATTTTTGAGGGTATTTGTACTGTCTTAACATTTCAAGGCCTCAAGAAATGAGATGGGCATCAGGATTTATCAATTTGGGGCTGAAATAACTAATCAGTCAGCCTGCATACAGAATGCATTATGCATTATGTGTTTACATATCAGAAAAAAGGTGCAGCACAAATGCAGCTCAGTACAACATCCATACATGTCATTAAGTGCCTGAGAACTTGTGAATGTGTGAGGAGCAATGTCTCATGGGATATATAGTAGTCCTGGGCAGGAAGTTTGTTCTAAAGGCAGAATATTTTTATTTTATTTTTTTCCTTGCCATGGGGGCGCTTTAACCGCTTCCCGACCGCCTCATGTAGATATACGTGTGCAGAATGGCACGGGCAGGCAAAATCCCGTACCTGTACGGGATTTTTTAAATGCCTGCCCGTGGGTCGCATGCGCACCGCCAGCGGCGCGCTCGCGACCCGGTCGGGAGCTCCGTGGCCGCGGGACCAGCGGACCCGATCGCCGCTGGTGTCCCGCGATCGGGTCACGGAGCTGAAGAACGGGGAGAGGTATGTGTAAAAAATACAGGAATCAATGCATTTAAATAGCATTGATTGTTGTATAAATGACAATGGTCCCAAAAATGTCCGATGTGTCCGCCATAATGTCGCAGTCACAATAAAAATCGCTGATCCCCGCCATTACTAGTAAAAAAAAAAAAATATTATAAAAATGCTATAAAACTATCCCCTATTTTGTAAACGCTATAACTTTTGCGCAAACCAATTAATAATTGCGATGATTTTTTTTTTTTTTACCAAAAATATGTAGAAGAATACGTGTCGGCCGAAACTGAGGAAAAAAATGTTTTTTTATGTATATTTATTATAGCAAAAAGCAAAAAATATTGCATTTTTTTTCAAAATTGTCGCTCTATTTTTGTTTATAAAGGATGTCAATTTTATTTGGGAGCCACGTCGCACGACCGCGCAATTGTCAGTTAAATCGACGCAGTGCCGAATCGCAAAAAGGGGCCTGGTCCTTTGGCTGCAAATTGGTCCGGTCTGAAAGTGGTTAACTGGTGATTGTGCTGTCATGCAATGTTGTAACCAAACAAAATTTTCGTCCTTTTCTTCCCACAAATAGAGCTTTCTTTTGATGGTATTTGATTGCCTCTGTGATTTTTATTTTTTTTGCGATTTATAAACGGAAAAAGACCGAAAATTTTGAAAAAAAAAAAAAAAAAAGATATTTTCTACTTTTTGTTATAAGAAAAATCTAATAAACTCAATTTTAGTCAAACATTTGGGCCAAAATGTATTCAGCCACATGTCTTTAGTAAAAAAAATGCCAATAAGCGTATATTTATTGATTTGCGCAAAAGTTATAGCGTCTACAAACTAGAGTTCATTTTCTGGAATTTACACAGCTTTTAATTTATGACTGCCTATTTCATTTCTTGAGGTGCTAAAATGGCAGAGCAGTAAAAAAAAAAAAAAAAATGACCCCATTTTGGAAAGTAGACACTCCAAGCTATTTGCTGAGAGGCATGTTGAGCCCATTGAATATTTTTTTTTTTTTTTTTTTTCCCAAGTGATTGAATAAAGACAAAAAAAAAAAAAGTTGTCACTAAATATATATTGCTCACACATGCCATGGTTACATATTTAGGATCTCCAAAGCAGGCTTTTAAAGCAGATATGAAGGAAAGTAATTAAAAATGTACCACTGATTAACACTTTCTCTTTTAATATAGGTTCCAGAACCAATTAATTTCCATAGCAAAAGCAGCAAAGAAGGAAATGGATCTAGAGATTAAAATGAGGAAAGTTGAAGAGGAATGGAGTGAGCAGGTACATCGTGGTTATTCAATTATAAGCGGTATCAGAAAAATGCAAGCCAAATCTCCATTGATAAATATTTTGATTTTCTAATACTACTACTTTTTTTAACATAGGGCAGCTTTGTTCTGTGGTTTCCATCGTTTCACCACAAAGAAGATAACACTTTAATTTTAGCTGAGTTTTTGTTCTTTTTTTTTATCAATGTAAAACAATTTTCTTGCTTATATCAAGCATATCTGACCAAAGCACACTATTTTTGTTAGCCGTCCGGCACCCTGCATGTAGACTAAGGGCGGGACGCCTGGATTAGGGTGGCTGCGCCCCGTATGGACGGGCCGCCACTGCCTATAAGCAACCACATTTCTGTTCTGTGCTCCTAAAATGAAAAAAAATCAGGCTGCAACCTTATGTCTTGGTTAACTTGAAGTTACTGATATCTTTGGAACGACCCCTGTTATTGAAATACGGTCCTGATTATTGATATAATCCAGCCTCTTAAGCAGATTTCTTTGTTCCACACTAATGTTACACCTGCTTGGTATAATGCTGCTCTCCATAGTGCTGAGTTCCAGACAGCTGCAAAACATAGGTCCCTGAAGCCTTCAGAAATAACATTCTATTTATTGTGAATTTCATGCACACAGGTGCTGAACTTCAAGCCTTACAAAAACAAGGTAGTATTGGTGAAGGAAGACTCCATGCTCTTACTGGAAGAACTGGAAGATGCCCAAGTACTTCTTGCACAGATGTTGACCTCAAAGGAAATTGATCCACTAAGAGAAGAGGCCACAACCTGGGCAGAGAAGCTGAAGAATGTCGGTGAGGTGTTAGAGCTGTGGATAGAAGTCCAAGAGCTTTGGCAGCACCTAGAAGAAATATACAATAATCCAAGCATAATCCAGGTAAATTAAGTCAATTTTAGCATGTTTTAAGTAAAATCAGGTCTTTAAGGTTTTAGTTGTATTGAATATTATAGTTTGCTCTAAATATTGTTGGGTGGGTAGATTTTCCACCATTATAGTTGTGTTTTTTTTTTTAAGCAGCACTCTTCATTGCAACAGTAGCTCAGTTTAGTTAAGAATACTGGTCAAGCACATCCCAGTCTAAATACTACAGTTCTATAACAACCATTGACTTTAACTGTTGGAATTGTTGTTTATCAGATAATGTAAGCATCAGTGAGAGAGGGTTTAATTTCTTGCTAGAGGTCTATAGGAGGTGATGATCAAGCCGTGTTACTAAATGTAGGGACCTGGAAATATATTTGATTTTTTTCTAAGAAATGCAACATATTGGTGTAACTGAAGCTAAAGTAGAGAAACTGTACAACAAATCTAGCTGTTGGCAGTAGCAAGGAACCAACCAACAAATCAAGTTTACCTTTTTGCTGTATGTACAGATTAAACAAGAATTCTGACTGGTTACAGTGGCTAATATCTCTTTTTCTTTTTTACGGTTTAATGAATCTACCCCTGCTTCTGATCTTTATTGCACATTGGACTTTTAACAAATTGATTTATTAATACATCAGATGAAATTCTCAGTATTATATACAGTAATATGTATAGGTTTTCAGCGTTATTGTTCATTTTTTTTTTAAATCAGGAGCTACCTCAGGATGCAAGAAGATTTGCTAAAGTCAACAGACGATGGACTGTGATGATGATCTCTGCATTCAAAACAAAAAATGTTCTGCAGGTGAAACTAAATGCAAATGATACTCAAAGCAATGTTATGATATGTTTAAGCTATGTTTATGACATATATATAAAACTGTTTTACCTGACAAAACTGAATTTGAGACAAAGAGCTAAACACACCGATTGCATAAACATAAGGGTTTAAACATAAGCAGTTTTACCTGCCAAACAATTTGTAATTCTGTCCATCTAGTTCCAAAATTTTGGGCTACACCCCAAATATTAGCAGTGCTGGGACAAGGTCATCCAGTGTCCAGAAAATGCTAAAGGACATCCCCTTCCTTTGGGATGTGTGTGCCAAGTTATCTTACCCATGCAGAATGTGCGCACCTGATTGGCATACCCATGTACAGAGTGCAGGGGTGAACAGCATGAAATGTACAAGGGTCAGGAGTGTGTAACATACATTGTGCAGGAGTTTGAAGCAAGTAATGCACAGAGTACATGGTTCAGGGGGAAATGTACAGAGTGTAGGGATCACATATGTGTACCGTACAGAGTGCCGATATGAGGAGTGTGTAATGCAGAGTACAGTGGTCTGGAGTAAGTAACATACAAGATGCAGGGCTCAGGAGTGTAAACCATATAGAGTGCTGGGGATCGAGTTGTATCATGTATAGAGTGCAGGGGTCAGGAGTGTATTATTTACAGTGTGCAGGAGACAAGAGCATGTAATGCATACAGTGCAAGGGTCAGGAGTGTATAACATACAGGGTGCAGGGGTGAGGACTATGTAATGTACAGAGTGCAGTGGCTAGGAGTGTAAAACATACAGAGTATAGGTCAGAATACATACTCTCACATACATACAGTATACACACACACATACATACAGTATTTCACAAAAGTGAGTACACCCCTCACATTTTTGTTAATATTTTATATATCTTTTCATGTGACAGCACTGAAGAAATGGCACTTTGCATCCAATGTAAAGTAGTGAGTGTACAGCTTGTATAACAGTGTAAATTTGCTGTCCCCTCAAAATATCTTAAAACACAGCCATTGATGTCTAAACCGCTGGCAACAAAAGGGAGTACACCCCTAAGTGAAAAATTGCCAAATTGGGCCCAATTAGCTATTTTCCCTCCCCGGTGTCATGTGACTCCTTAGTGTTACAAGGTCTAGGTCAGGGGTGTCAAACTGGCGGCCCTCCAGCTGTTGCAAAACTACAAGTCCCATCATGCCTCTGCCTGTGGGAGTCATGCTTGTAACTGTCAGCCTTGCAATGCCTCATGTGACTTGTAGTTTTGCAACAACTGGAGGGCCGCCCATTTGACACCTGTGGTCTAGGGTGTGAATGGGGAGCAGGTGTGTTAAATTTGGTGTTCTCACTCTCTCATACTGGTCACTGGAAGTTCAACATGGCACCTCCTTGAAAAGAAAGGTTGCTCTACATAAAGATGGGCTAGGCTATAAGAAGATTGCCAAGACCCTGAAACTGAGCTACAGCACGGTGGCCAAGACCATAGAGTGGTTTAACAGGACAGGTTCCACTCAGAACAGGCCTCGCCATGGTCGACCAAAGAAGTTGAGTGCACGTGCTCAGCATCATATCCAGAGGTTGTCTTTGTTGGAAATAGATGTATTAGTGCTGAAATAGATGTATTAGTGCTGCAGAAGTTGAAGAGGTGAGGGTGTCAGCCTGTCAGTGCTCAGACCATACGCCGCACACTGCATCAAATTGGTCTGCAATGGCTGTCTTCTAAAGATGATGCACAACAAAGCCTGCAAACAGTTTGCTGAAGACAAGCAGACTAAGGACATGGATTACTGGAACCATGTCCTGTGGTCTGATGAGACCAAGATAAACTTACTTGGTTCAGATGGTGTCAAGCGTGTGTGGCGGTAAGCAGGTGAGGAGTACAAAGACAAGTGTGTCTTGCCTACAGTTAAGCATGGTGGTGAGAGTGTCATGGTCTGGGGCTGCATGAGTGCTGCCAGCACTGGGGAGCTACAGTTCATTGAGGGAACCATGAATGCCAACATGTACTGTGACATACTGAAGCAGAGTATAATCCCCTCCCTTCAGGGACTGCAAGGCAGTATTCCAACATGATAAAGACCCCAAACACACCTCCAAGACGACCACTGCCTTGCTAAAGAAGCTGAGGGTAAAGGTGATGGACTGGCCAAGCATGTCTCCAGACCTAAATAGTATAGAAAAAAACCTTGTGCTAAATATAGGTAAGACTGCTGCACTTTTATTACTCCTTGAATATGAGGAGGTGAAGATATGGTGCTCAAAATATAAGATATGCACTGTCTTATGTGAATCAATAAAGTGAAGTATTGTGAACTGACACAAAAATTACCACCATGTGATTAAACAAACATAATAACATAATGTGAAACCAAATTCATCAGAAAATTGTTCATCAAAAAATAATATTCATCAAAAAAGTTCATCAAAAAAAAAAAAATGTTATTTTTTCATCCAAAAAATCTACATATAAAGTGTCCTGGTGTTTTCATTTCAATCCATGTTCAAATCTTTCTATAGAATCAAGTGAACCACTTCCAGTAAAATAATATTTTCAATCCGTTTTTCCAAATATAATTAAATGTGCCGCGTACCAGATCCCAATGATCTCCAAGTTATAAGAGATCATATATCACATGAGGTGAACAGATATGTGGATTCCTCCTGTATGTAACCCGACCTCCTTGATGGATCATTCCAGCAGCCTCTTAATTAGCTTCCCAGCCCTGCACACTCCAGCCTGGCCTCGCTTGATGCTCTCCACTCAGTGTATGTGTGGGGTTTAAACATAGGGAAGCCTCATTGCATAATACGTTTACCAAAAAGTTTATTAAAGCTAAAATAATGTGCTTACAGCAACTGGTGTAAATTAAGGCAATAGAGAGGGTTAGGCTTCATGTACACGGGATGTTGTTTAACTTCTCCTGAACGATTTAACTTGACAGCTAGAACCTGGCGTCTAAAAAAGTTCAGTTTAGCTGCGTTTGCGTCTAGAAGCGTTTGTAAAAAAAAAAATGCTTCTAAACTCAACTGCCTAGAAACGACTATAAACGACCCTGTGTACATGTACTGATAAGATAACATAGAGGAGAGTTCAGGGGCAGCTGAAAAAAATGCCCAACTGCTCCTAAACATCCGTTTACCAGCAGCAGTGTACATGAGGCCTAATCCAACCAAGAGATCATCAACAAGTATGAATCATCACATCACAGCTCCCATCTCCTTCCAACATGTTTCCCCTTAATAGGCTACTTCTGGGAATGGAGGATGTCTCCAGACCTAAGCCCTATTGAGCATCTGTGGGGCATCCTGTAATGGAAGGTGGAGGAGCGGAAGGTCTACGACATTGACCAGCTCCGTGATGTCATCATGGAGGAGTGGAAGAGGACTATAGTAGCAACCTGTGAAGCTCTGATGAACTCCATGCCCAAGGAGGTTAAGGCAGTGCTGGAAAATAATGGTGGCCACACAAAATATTGACACTTTGGGCCCAATTTGGACATTTTCACTTAGGGGTGTACTCACTTTTATTGCCAGTGGTTTAGACATTAATGGCTGTGTGTTGAGTTATTTTGAGGGGACAGCAAATTTACACTGTTATACAAGCTGTACACTCACTACTTTACATTGTAGCAAAGTGTCATTCCTTCAGTGTTGTCACATGAAAAGATATAATAAAATATTTACAAAAATGTGAGGAGTGTACTCACTTTTGTGAGATACTATATATACAGTACATACATACGTTCACAGAAATACAGACATGTCAACATAAACACACGAATACTCATATATACATACATACATACAGTACATACATATGCACAAACACACACACATAAATTAATATACTCACATACACACACAGATGCCCATGTACATACACCTACATACGTTACGTCTCCTAAAAAACCTTACATTCATTGTGGGTAACTTTCTTTTTCAACGCTGCTGGGTGCAAGGCAGGTTTACCACAGAACATGCTAGAGGTTGGGAGATGGAGCAGATGGGACACAGGAGGAGGGGGGGGGGGGGGGGAGATACAGCCTTCCCTCTAAACCAGTGGTCATCAACCCTGTCCTCAGGGCCCACTAACAGGCCAGGTTTTATGTATTACCTTAGGGAGATGCAGACTAGAATACTGCAATCACTGAGCAGCAAATGATATCAACTGTGATGTATTTCAGTTATCTTGCAAACCTGGCCTGTTAGTGGGCCCTGAGGACAGAATTGATGACTACTGGTCTAAACTGTTTATACGGGCTTGGGGCAAGCTTTGGAGACTTCTGAGGGAGGACAGTGATTGGTGTCGTGGTCTCCAGCAAATCTTCTGACAGCCAGTATAGTTTCTCCTGTATGTGATTCCACAGGTGTCCCCCCTCCCACTTCTTGTCCCCCACCTTGTCCCAGCCCTGAATATCAGCAAGTAATAGCAACAATGTGTACCAACACAACCGATATGCACCAACACATACAAACTCTTTCTTGGAATGTTAGGTTTGAGAGGCAACATATGATTTGCACAAGTAAATGAATTGTGAACTATGCCATACTTCATAATTGTTTGATAATGCCTTGTTAATGACAGATGATCTTTAAAGGATATCTAAACCCAAGAACAAACATTTTATATAAGGCAGCTTACCAGTCCATAGATAGGGTGGCTGCATTAGTTTCCCTTTTTCATGCTAAAAAAAAATGTTAGCAAGTAAAGAAAATTCTTGTTGATCTTGTCAAAAATGCAGGTCACTGGAGCTAAACTGAAAATCACAAACAATGTTACCTTTCTTCCAATCTATCTCCTGTAAACTAAAAAAAATCCCCATGTAATGGATTTGAAGATAGGAAGTGATTACAGTAGAGATCACAAGAGCAGCCCGGGGTGACAAACATGGTCCCTCTTTAAGTGGGATGAGTGAGAACAGCCACCCAGCGGCAGGAAGTGTTTTATTCACAAAACTGCCAGGAGAAAATAAGAAAACAAATGCAGTCACCAAATTGATAACCTGCAGTAAAATACGGATGATTGAACATCATGTTTCTTGCAATGATCTTATCTGTAGTTACTAATTACATTTTTGAATGTTTTTCCACACAGTGCTGCTGCACAGGCGATGTCCCTAAAGAAGTTCTTTTTAGGCACTTCTACCAGGAGCTAGAAATCTGTTTCTCCTCTCTGAATTCTTACCTTGGCAGGATGAGACAAGCTTTCTCTCGCTTCTACTTCCTGTCAGATTTGGCACTAGTGTCTGCGCTCAGCCGCCCTTGTGATATTAAATATCTTCAGCATCATTTGAGGTACCATATGTCCTGATGGAAAACAAATGTGTTTTGTTTCTGTAAAGTAAAAGCAATATGTGCACGTAATAATAATATCTTGTGCCATCCTCTCGCAGAGTATTTTTAACACTTTCTTTGCTTTTCAGAAATATTAGATCTTTGTAGAATGATGCTGAATGAATAGTATTACTTGTCTGAGAGCTTGATTTATTGTATGATTGATTATAAAATTTGAATTCTATTTTAACTTTATTTTTACGATTATTAAATTTTTTAACAAAAACATTACAGCAGTTTGATACGATCATATAAATGTGTCTCAAAGCAATTTGCTTTATTGCCCATCATCAAACAGAGTGTTGGTAAAGGAGTCCCTTAAAGCTTTTGACAAATACTTATTTGTCCTTTTTTTCTAGAAAGGTCTGATAGACAGATCAAGGCAGTTCATGAAACCGTAATGATATGCAAACCACTAAGCAATCAGATTGTAGACAGACAAGGAAGACAATTATTTGTGACTGTATTGCTGTGGGGTACTGCCGTTTCATGTTACATTTGCATTACAGAATTGAAAATACCGTATTTATCGGCATATAATACGTGCCAGTGTATAACACGCACCCCAAGTTTAGGAGGGAATCTTAAGGAAATCTTAAGGAAAAAAAGGAAAAAAATTTTAGGAGGGAAGTTTTAGGAAAAAAACTTACATTTAAATGCCCATCAATGCAGCCTTATCAGTGTCCATCTGCAGCCGTGTCCATCATTGTAGCCTTGCCCAGTGTCCATCTGCAGCCGTGCCCAGTGCCTTTGCAGCCTTGCCCAGTGCCTTTGCAGCCTTGCCAGTCTCTTTGCAGTATTAACCTGATTTAAATTTGGCGCCGATCTCCGCTGACTGTGAACGGAGAGGAGCGAGCAGAGCTGAGATACACAAAGCCGAGTGTACTTCGGCTAGGCTCGGCTCTGCTCACAGTCCCACCCATCTCCACTGATTGCGAGAGGAGAGGAGCGAGTGCCGCCAACATACAGAAAGCCGAGTGTACTTCGGCTAGACTCGGCTCTGCTCACAGTCAGGGGTGGGACTGCGAGAGGAGCCGAGTCTAGCCGAAGTACACTCGACTTTCTTTATGTCAGCGGCGCTTGCTCCTCTCGCAATCAGTGGAGGTAGGTGTGACTGTGAGAGGAGCCGAGTAAAGCCGAGTGTACTTCGGCTTTGTGTATCTTGGCTCCGCTCGCTCCTTTCCTCACAATCAGCAGGGGATCGGTGGGGATCGGCGTATAACACGCACCCACGATTTCCCCCTGATTTTAAGGGGAAAAAAGTGCTTGTTATAGGCCTATAAATATGGTACTAGCAAAAAACTGTTGATTCATTGATAGCTGGTTGTCCATGTGTAATGTAATAGTTTTTCTTTCAATGGTCATTAACGTGCTTGAAGACTGTTGGTATAAAATGGTGGAAGGTAAATTACAGACACGACTCGAAAAGCAATATAGCAAAAACACGAAGTTGTTTCATCTTTTTAATCAGTTAATTATGTAAATAAATGCCTAATAATACAACCAGAAGTAGATGGAGTTCTTAAATCCCTGTTAACTCTTCTGCCTGCCCAACACAAATTGAAATTTGACTGAATCACGCTGCATCATCCAAAATTTGAGCTTTGGGCAGCCCTGTCAACATCACCCAGCTCAACAGATTTTGACAAAAAAATTGACTGAGCCAAGTGCAAACGTGTTGGCAGAATATTCAATCAGATGCAGTCACAGTTCGCATTTTCAGACAGCCACTTGTGGGAATTGTGTGAATACAATAGTCACTAGAGGGGATTCCTCCATCCATGCTAGAAATGTATTAGAAATGTACAGGGGTTAAACAAAATTATGGAAACAGGTATGGTAAAAGAATAAAATCGTTACCTAAATGGTGCTTGACCAACTTTGGCATCCAAGACGGACTGAATTCTCCTGGGAATTAACAAATATAAGTCTTGGATGGTGGACAATGGAATCTGATACCACTCTTCAAGCAAAAATCCAGGTCACAATCTTGCATAATGTTCTTTTGTCTCACTCACTCAGTCAGTTGTCCATTGAAAATTATGAATATCCTCTACAAACAATATTGATGAATCAATAAATAATACATTTTCACCTCACCTGGAGGTCTGAGATGATGCTCCTCTACCCCCCCCCCCCCCCCCCCCCCCCCCATACATCACATCAGGAGGCCTATGTGAGAACATCCTTCAGGAGATTAATTCCCATTTGCAACTTGTTACAAACACCTTTCTGTGTAAACTGATTTGCCTGGTGCTTCAAGATGACCTCCAGCATGCCATCTGGCCCTGTGATAACCAGAGAGTAAAAATTGACTTTACTTCTTTGATCTTAACGATGTTAGACCTTCCAACAGCCCCTAACAAAGATATTACAGAAAACCACCAAAGTATGCAAATCCTAGACCCATATACAGTATCTTTATAATCAAAAATTGTTATAATTGCTCTTTCCACCCTTACCACATGACCATTGTGTAGTCTGTACAAACCAAAAACTGCACCAATAATGGTTGTGTAGCAAAGAGGCGTGTAAAAGGAAGTTGGTGGTGTATTCTAAACGTTATCTAGCATAATTCTGGCCTGTAAAATAAAAATCACCACTCTCACGATCCTCAGATTTTCATAAAACTCAATTGTAAATAATCATAAAGATCGTACTATCCTTTGTGTTATAAACCTACTACAGGTCAGACCAGCAAGGGGGTAAAACTACATTCAGAAAGTGCCCTACGCAACGACCTTAGATTCTGCAGCAGCATTATAAATATTCATCTCGCCCTTAGCAAAAGCACGGGTCAGAGCAGTAAATGCTTATAATCTGTTTTATTATTATTTAAGGTACTTATATAGCGCTGTCAATTTACACAGCACTTTACATATACATTGTACATTCACATCGGTCCCTACCCTCAAGGAGCTTAAAATCTAAGGCCCCTAACTCACATTCATATGCTAGGGCCAATTTAGACAGAAGCCAATTAACCTACCGGCATGTCTTTGGAGTGTGGGAGGAAACAAGAACATGCAAACTCCAGGCAGGTAGTGTTGTGGTTGGGATTCGAACCAGCGACCCTTTTTACTGCCAGGCGAGAGTGCTACCCACTACACCACTGTGCCGCATTACACATGATTGTTTGTCAATCCTCCTTAGGGCTAAGATGTAGGAAATTTGTATTCTGGCAATGTGGTGTGAGAAATAGTATCCCAAAAATCTTTTTAGGTTCTGTGGAACAAAGAGGGTTCCCAGTACCCCTACATGTGATCCTATTAGGATCTATGGAAAGCTCATTAGTTTACACAAGCTTGTAAACAAATGTTTTATATTAAATGTTAGTGTAGAATTCAGTGAATCCAAAAGGGTATAAAATGGTAAGATCTCGTTAGCTCTTGACTCTGTGTAATCCAAAGTACTTATAGAATTAACTGAGGAATGCCTGTCATGCAGTCTCACCATGAGGATTATGAAGATTTTCTTTGTTATCCTATTATTCATCTAAATCATTCCCGTCCAACTGGTGGTACATTGTTCAGGTAGCAAAACTGCTACCAGTTTTGTTACTTATATGATGCCTTTTACAAATCATTTGTCTCTCAATCTGTCTATTTGATTTTGGGGCTCTTTAGAATACCTCTGCACTGTACATAAATAATTTTTGGAAGGTGTCCAGAGTATTTTGTTTGAAAATTAAATATTTTTCACAATGTAAAGCAATGTACATAAAAGTATTTAATGCTATGTAGGATCTCCTAGCCCAGGGCATGGATTTGTGGCATTATATTATTTTTTTATTAAACAAAATTAATGTTCTTTGTTTTGTTTATTAACATATAATTGTTCAGGTCAATGTTCGGTGGCATTTTGTCTATAGAGGTGGAGGAAGCTGAGGAAGAAGAAAGTGTGAGCTCTGAGGAAGAGGCAGCTGAGGTGGCAGGTCCCATTCTTGACTTTCTTAGTGTGAGATCTGGAAATGAAGGATGGTTGTCTTTGGGACAGCGAAGTATGACACATGTCACTGATACTGAAAGTATTTTTCCAAGATCTCTAAAATCTGTAAGTACTTTCTATAGAATGTTCAGACAATTATAAACTGTCAACTTAGCCTAAGGCCCCTTTCACACTTGTGCGACTTCAAAGTCGCGTGGTTTCACCGCAATTTTGCAGTGATTTTTGCCACGATTTTGCCTCGATTAAGCCGCGATTTCAAGGAATGCCTGTGTAAGTGGCATCAAAATCGGACCAAAGTAGTGCAGGGACGACTTGAAGTCGTACTAATATAAATGGCTGTCATTGGAAATCATGGGGAACGACTTGTCATGCTACTTTTCAGTCCCAAATCGTGGTACAAGTATAAGTGTGAAAGGGGCCTAAAGGTTTTATTTTGTTTCTGATAGAGAAGGGAAGCGTCAGAAGGTTTGTCAGGTTTTTATTGCTATCTAAATCCCTAATTGGGAGATTTTCCATTACTTCTTGTCAAGACAGAGAGGAAGTCGTGGGAAATGTCTCTAAAGACAACACAGACAGAAACAACAGGTGATATTTAACCGCTTCCCGCCCGCCTCCTGTGGATATACGTCCACAGAATGGCACGGCTAGGCAAAAGCACATATATATATATACGTCCCCTTTAATTACCTAGCCTTGGGGTCGGGAGCTCCGTGACCACCGGCCGCGGGACCAGCGGACCCGATCGCCGCTGGTGTCCCGCGATCGGGTCACAGAGCTGAAGAACGGGGAGAGGTCTGTGTAAACAAACCTCTCCCCGCGCTTCCTACACTGCCTGTCATTGATCGGCTGTTCCCTGTCATCGGGAAAGCCGATCAATGACATCAGCCCCACCCCCTAATGTAAAAAAAAACACCACACGTCACAGACCATAACCCCTCCCCGCCCCCTAGTGGTTAACTCTTTCACTGCAAGTGTCATTTATACAGGAATCAATGCATTTAAATAGCATTGATTGCTGTATAAATGACAATGGTCCCAAAAATGTGTCAAAAATGTCCGATGTGTCTGCCATAATGTCGCAGTCACAATAAAAATCACTGATCGCCGCCATTACTAGTAAAAAAAAAAAATATTAATAAAAATGCTATAAAACTATCCCCTATTTTGTAAACGCTATAACTTGTGCGCAAACCAATCAATAATCGCTAATTGCGATTTTTTTTTTACCAAAAATATGTAGAAGAATACGTATCGGCCTAAACTGAGGAAAAAAAAAAAATTTTTATATATTTTTTGGGATATTTATTATAGCAAAAAGTTAAAAATATTGCACTTTTTTTCAAAATTGTCGCCCTATTTTTGTTTATAGCACAAAAAATAAAAACCGCAGGGGCGATCTAATACCACCAAAAGAAAGCTCTATTTGTGGGAAAAAAAGGACGCCAATTTTGTTTGGAGCCACGTCGCACGACCGCGCAATTG
Source organism: Lithobates sylvaticus (assembly GCA_028564925.1). Classification (NCBI taxonomy): domain Eukaryota; kingdom Metazoa; phylum Chordata; class Amphibia; order Anura; family Ranidae; genus Lithobates; species Lithobates sylvaticus. The sequence continues at coordinate 290,479,337 of CM053028.1, read as the reverse complement.
TCAGTTAAAGCGACGCAGTGCCGAATCGCAAAAAGGGGCCTGGTCCTTTGGCTGCAAATTGGTCCGGGGCTGAAGTGGTTAAAGAGGAACTCTAGGCTCCCCCCAAAAAATGAAAAGTCAGCAGCTACAAATACTGTAGCTGCTGACTTTTAATATTAGGACACTTACCTGTCCAGGGATCCAGCTTCACCCCAGTCAATTCTTCAATTGGCTTCAGGTGCAGGCGCTGGCATCATAACTAAGGGAACCTAGAAGTGAAGCCTTGTTGCTTCACAACTGGCTTCTTACTATGCATGTGCGAGCCACGCTGCACTTTGTGAATGGTCCTGTAGTCTTCTGGGACCTGTGATGTGTCCCAGAAGGCTGCGGGGGAAGAAGGGGGTGAACTTCTGGCTCAGATTGTCACAGCACATCAGACCGGAAGTGGAAGCAGAAAACCAGGTGCCTGCTCCCCCGCTCCCACCAAAAAAAGTGCCAAATGTGGCAGTGGAGGGGGGGGGGGGGCAAACAAGCAGACCTTCCCTTTTGGGTGAAAATATAAGTTTGAGTATAAAATGTATTGAAATGTTATTACTGAAACAATGTTTTAAATTGGTGTCATTCAGTAAGCATCTCAATCAATGACAGTTTTTTTTCTGTGTGCTTGCCTATATACTAGATTTCAATTGTTTGTATGGATTTTTCCCTCAGGCAGGTTTATCTCATGAAAGAAATCAACCAGTTACGTTTAAAGAACTGAATAAGAAAATAAATGCAGTCTCAGTCACAGGACAAGCTGGTGAATGTCTACAACTGGATGAACAGGTAGTCATATCACGAGTCATCTATACTAGTCTACTGTAACCCTAAAACCTGTTTTTCTGCATTTTTCATGAACGATCTTTTCTGTGTGCATGCTAAAAAATGCTAAAGTACAATTTCCTCCTATTTGCTGAGCAACTGTATTAAATGAATACGATAATGTTTTTTCCTTTTTGAATCTGCAGGTTGCCATTGGCCCTGGTTTAGGAGCTTGGCTCGGTAAACTTCACAGTAATGTGCGTAGTTCACTGAACAACAGAATCTTCAAAGTAATTGAAGACATTAATCAAGGAGTGGCTATAGATGAATGGGCACAGAAGGTACTAGAAATGAATGATTCATGCCATGTTGAGCCTGATAATATTAAACACACCTGTAATTAGAAACCAGGACCGTACGGCAGGGTGTTTTATTCCTTGAAACAGGAGGGGAATGTGAACTCAGATTGGCCCCTCAGTGATCTTCTATAAGATCGGCCTATTTATACTGACAGCAGTTTAGTGAGACAATATATGCTAATACCATTGTTATTTTATCGCTGACATTTAACTGCACTAACAAATAACTCTCACTTTCATTAAAAATAAAATGCTGTTGTCATTTGAGTCCACACATTAAAAAAAAAAAAAAAATTGAATATAGAAAATCCAAGATCAAATCTAAACCAATATTTTTTTATGTCACGTTATGGCAGAGATGTTTAGATCTCTAAATATAATTTTGTTCCAGTTTCTGAACCTGGAAAGGGCTGCTATTATGTGCAGTAGCTGATCTCCTAAGGAATAATCTGCTTTAAGATCATTGCGTGTCAGTGAAAGCCATGCCCACCCCCACTACAGACAGCTTTAACATGTTTATGTGTAGGAGTAGTCACACGCATATGTAAAATTCTTCTACCTATGTCAGGAACATGTAATCTTTTTTTTTCCTTTTTCTAGAAAGTCAGGTAGATGTCCTCTTAGATTTTCTGCAATATAATATGAAAACACTTACCGTATATACTCGAGTATAAGCCGACCCGAATATAACCCGAGGCACCTAATTTTACCACAAAAAACTGGGAAGACTTATTGACTCACGTATTATTGACTCGAGTATAAGCCTAGGGTGAGAAATGCACAGCTATTTTAAGTCAAAAAGAGGGTTAACAATGCCCATTTGCAGCTTTACTGTGCCCATTTGCAGCCATAGGTCCCCCTAACTTGGTGGTTAAGGGTTCCTAGATGCCCCCTAGCTGCAGCCAAAATTTGGGGTCTCTGGACCCAAAGGGTCCCGAAATTACATTGCTGCAGATGGACACAGTTGACCGACTTTGGTGCCCCGTATCTCGGGGCCACTGGGTGATAGGAACCCCAGATTTGGCGTGCATACCAAGTGGAGCTATCACTATAACATATCCATCACCAAGTGGCCCCCGAGATACGGGGCCCCAAAGTCGGGTCGGAAAATGTCATTCTCTGCTGCAGAAAAGTGCTTGACGCCAGTATAAGCCGAGGGGGGCATTTTCAGCACACAAAAAATGTGCTGAAAAACTCGGCTTATACTCGAGTATATACGGTAAATACAAATTGGAAGCACACTTGCTTTGCAGCATTGGCCCTATGTTTGTTTGTAAAAAAGATACTGGTAGTATAAAGGGATCAATCTCAAATGAACGAATCTAGTTTTCTTGTGCAATTAAATTCTCCCTACTGTGTCCTCATGCGTATCGTCATAGCAGGGGCATTAGACAATAAGCTTTTTCATGGATTGATATGAATAATTAAATGTGCTTTGTCAAGAGTAAATGCTATATAAATAAGTAACACAATTAAACTGAAATGACAAATGCCTAAGAATATGAAGCACAATCTTAGCAAAAGGTACTGTATGTCATTCTGACCTTTTTATGTTTTTTTTCCAGTATCCCACACAAGTAGCAGTACTTGGTCTGCTTTACCTGTGGACACGAGACTTTGAAAGTGCTATCTCTGAGTTCAGACAAGATCGTAAGGCACAATCTCGACTCCTAAAGAAATATTCTACATTGGCAATGAAGCTTTCCACTATCTCTTCAAGAGGGCACTGGAAGAATATGGAAGAGCCAGTATCCCAAGCTCAGAGGCTGAAGCTGGAAAATATAATCATGGTATACTAACAGCACTAATGAGTTAGTGTTTCAACCCCTAAAAGGGGATGGTCATCTGAAAATCAGAGTTGGGAGAAGCAAGTTTAGCCAGAGGCCAGCACAAAGTTTTTACCTCGATAGCTAATATGTGCCTTTTGAGCCAGCAAAAATGTTACAAAATGCTCGCACAACCTACCATTAATAGGGGAACTATACACTATATGATCAAAAGTATTTATATATGCCTTTACACACACATGAACGTTAACCGCTTCCCGACCGCCTCACGCAGATATACTTTGGCAGAATGGCGGCGCGCTCGGGACCCGGTCGGGAGCTCCGTGACCCCGGCCGTGGGACCAGCGGACCCGATCGCCGCTGGTGTCCCGCGATCGGGTCACGGAGCTGAAGAATGGGGAGAGGTAGGTGTAAACAAACCGCTCCCCGCGCTTCCTACTCTGCCTGTCATTGATTGGCTGTTCCCGGTCATCGGGAAAGCCGATCAATGACGTCAGACGTCAGCCCCGCCCCCTGATGTAAAAAAACACACACACACGTCACAGCCCATAACCCCTCCCCTCCCCGTAGTGGTTAACTCTTTCACTACAACTGTCATTTATACAGGAATCAATGCATTTAATAGCATTGATTGCTGTATAAATGACAATGGTCCCAAAAATGTGTCAAAAATGTCCGATGTGTCCGCCATAATGTCGCAGTCACAATAAAAATCGCTGATCGCCGCCATTACTAGTAAAAAAAAAAAATATTAATAAAAATGCTATAAAACTATCCCCTATTTTGTAAACACTATAACTTTTGCGCAAACCAATCAATAATCGCTAACTGCGATTTTTTTTACCAAAAATGTGTAGAAGAATACGTATCAGCCTAAACTGAGGAAAAAAAAATGTTTTTTTATATATTTTTTGGGGATATTTATTATAGCAAAAAGCAAAAAATATTGCATTGTTTTCAAAATTGTCGCTCTATTTTTATTTATAGCGCAAAAAATAAAAACCGCAGGGGCGATCAAATACCACCAAAAGAAAGCTCTATTTGTGGGAAAAAAAGGACGCCAATTTTGTTTTGGAGCCACGTCGCACGACCGCGCAATTGTCAGTTAAAGCAACGCAGTGCCGAATCGCAAAAAGGGGCCTGGTCCTTTGGCTGCCAATTGGTCCGGGGCTGAAGTGGTTAATGGCATCCCAGTCTTAGTCCCTAGGGTTCAATATTGAGTTGGCCCACCCTTTGCAGCTTTAACAGCTTCAACTCTACTGGGAAGACTATCCACAAGGTTTAGGAGTGTCTATGGGAATGTTTGACCATTCTTCCAGAAGCGCATTTGTGAGGTCAGGCACTGATGTGTAAGAGAAGGCCTGGGTCGCAGTCTCCGCTCTAATTCACTCCAAAGGTGTTCTATTAGGTTGAGGTCAGGACCAGTCAAGTTCCTCCACCCCCAGTTCGCTCATTCATATCTTTATAGACTTAGCTTTGTGCACTGATGTGCAGTCATGTTGGAACAGGAAGGGGGTCATCCTCAAACTGTTCCCACAAAGTTGGGAGTATGAAATTGTCCAAAATGTCTTGGTATGCTGATACCTTAAGTGTTCCCTTCACTGGAACTAAGGGGCCAAGCACAACCCCTGAAAAACAACCCCACACCATAATCCTCCCTCCACCAAATGTGTCCCCATCGGCATTCAAAATCAATGGTAAATCTCTCCTATGAGTACATGGACTGCAAGAAAACACAATTTCTCAGTACAATGCTGAAGGATTCTTCTCATTTATCCAGTTATTATTATTTCACCTGTCCATGTCTTTAAGTCCCAGTGAGAACTTAACTTCTGAATTCTTGTCTTATGGTCACAGGGATGAGAATTGAGGTCTTTTTAAAAGATATTTAGTTACAAACATTACCATATTTACTGTAATATTAATTGTATTAATCAACATAAACCAGAGTACATAATAAGCAGACAAATTTTATCTGCACAGGTCAGTAAATCAAATGTATTTTAGATCATAGTTTTAAGATAGTGCCATATATTTATTTTAAGAATCCAACATAGTTTTTAAATCTGCCAAATAAATTGTGTCTAATTTAACAGATGCTATTATTTGTTGACATCTTTCACTATCCCTTGTGTAGCTAAACATCTCCAAAAAAAAAAAAAAAGCATATTAACGTATACCATCTGTTAACTTATGTTAGGAATGGTCCCACTTCTCTGTGATATACCCTATGTGAATTTTTCATTAACTGTTGCTACTTAAAATAACTTATCTTGACAGTATATCTACTACCTACACTCAGTAAACTGGCAGATCCTTACAAATATAATGGCTGGGGTGAGGTTTTTGGCTCCAATGAGACCTGCTGTGATTTACTCCCTGACATGACAGGTGTTTAGATGCAGTGCATATTCTTTGAAGCAATCTTACGGTTTTCTGTGTAGTAAAGTAAACAATCACTGAATAAGGTTGCAAAACCTCTAAGCGCAGCAATAAGTACTTCAGGTGCTCATGCACATCAAGAATTATTGCCAACTGTCATAAGCTATGTTTGGTATCGCTGCTTTACTAGCATATAAAGGGATTTGTATAGTTTCCCTGAGGCATGCCAGGGATCCTAAATTGTGCTAAGAAATGCAGGCATGATTCTACTTCCAGATATCATTTCTTATAAACAAGACATAAACAAGTGTGCATTACGTGTCCGAATATGCATGTTTAGGTCAATGCAAGTTGGACGGGGCAGCATGTTTGGACTACTAAAAATTCTACCATAGGAAAATATTAGCACTTTGCAAAAATACTCAAACACACAACTAATCAGTGCAAAGAACCAAACATTCACTAATTAACCTCTATTGGCTTGGTGAAAGTCTAGTATGGAGACATTGAACTTTCTACATAGACTGCATGCTGGTATCGTAGCATTGATTTTATTCTCATCCTATCTTTTATGGGTCTGAGTGTGTTATAGTTCTAGGACTGTCTGATTTCCATATCCATACTAGACTTTCACCAGGCGAGTAGAGGTTAATAAGTGAACGTTGTGTTCTTTGCGCTGATAAATTGTCTGTTTGTTACTGCTAGTAGTTCAGTCTCCATGGATATTTCAGCGGCATACCATCCACTTTGGTGACTCTATACCTGAAAGACCTCAATATTATAGCACTGGCTTTCCCCCTTTTTTTGGGGTGGGGGGATGTTTTCTGTGTTTATTATGCCAAAAATGCTCATCACGTCTTATTACAATAACAAGATTCATCAGTCGGCAAAATCTGTTTCAGGCTTTTGATGCCCAGATGAAAAATAGATAGGCAGTGATCATCTAAAAGAAATGTACCCACTGAGTGTGTTTTTCTTTTGATAGGGTAGAAAACAGAACCTCCATCAGGGCTCTTTATGTTTTTCCCAGCTGTAGGAAGACTCTCGTTTGCTTATGCTTGGTCGACCGCAAAAGGAAATGACTAAAAGTAATACTTAGCACCCAATAGTAGTGCTATATCAAATACAATAGGTACCAAACCAGATAGTAAAGGTAAACTTAACATATTGTCACCCAATATGGTTGGTTTACGAGGCAAACATAAAATGGATTAAGAAGGGTAATAACACAATTTAGTATACAAAGTGAGCAACAGGAAGGACTAGGTATAAGAGGACGATTGGCGTCCAGATCAGCATAAACAGCATCAAGGCCACCTCAAGTGCAACAGTGGGCAGTAGAAGAGTTTAATCTACCAAGTGCTGGAACTATACTGCCAGAGTGCATTTATGGCAGCGATGCTAGTCTTATGCCGCGTACACACAGTCGGAATTCTCTTCGGAAAAAGCTCTGATGGTTTTTCCGACGGAATTTCGCTCAAACTGTCTTGCCTACACACGGTCACACCAAATTCCAACGGTCAATAACACTGCGGCATACAACACGTTCGACAGCACTATTAAAGGGAAGTTTAATACTTCTGAGCATGCGTCAAATTGTTTCCGAGCATGCGTCGGAATTTTGCGTGTCGGAATTGCATACACATGAATGGAAAATCCGATAGAAAGGTTTTCCGTCGGAAAGATTAAGAACATGTTCTCAATCCAATGTCCGTCGGAAATTCCGACAGAAAAAGGCCGATGAGCATACACACGGTCGGAAAATCAGATGAAAAGCTCCCATTGGACTGTTTCCATTGGAAATTCCAACCGTGTGTATGCGGCATTAGACTAATTGGGTATGCAGAGTCCAAAGAAAGAAGGAAGGAAGTGGAGAGGGCAGGGGAAGAAAGGGTAATTCTTTGAGGCATTCATCTGCCTGTTTCGTTGGGGACCTTCAAGAACGTTGGTACATTTAATGACAGTCCCAGTTAACCTGCATGCAGTATAGGTGCAGTATAGGTATGGTATAGTCTTGACAGATGTGCAAGGTAGATGTGGTTCAGATACAGTAACCGTTCACTATAATGTGGTATAGAGTTGGTACAGGTTTGGAATAAGTGAGTTGTAGAGTGCAGTATGGGTGCGGTTTTGATTGGGTGTCCTACTCTGTGGCCCAGGCTCTGCTAGCAGTATCAGCATTGTGCAAATAGTCTTCTCACCAGTCCACAGTAAGCTGCTGTGTACTCTTTCTGTAGAATGTGTGCCCCCTCTGTCTTTCCCTGAAGGCTTCCAGTAATCAGCAATTGGAAGCAGTGGGTGAGTGGATGCTCCAATCTCCCTGCAGCAGTGGTGCAGGTTTTGTGATGTAGGCATTGCTGCACTATACCTGGGTGTCCTCACTCCCAGTCTCTGTCTCGGATCTCCACTGGTATAGTCTCCAGCTGGCAGACAAATATTCAGTCAGAGGTGCTCTCTCTCTAATTCCCTTGGTGCCGGTACTTTCCAGGGAAGTTTGATAAAAAATCATTGCTTCATTCCTCCTACTGCACAGTGCCTATTGGGATCTGTGGTGTAAGCATTATAGTGTAACCATTGTATGGCTGCTGTCTCAAACTACAACTCCCAGGATTCTCAGTGATATACATAGAAGTCTACGGGCTTGCTTGGATTTAGCTCTCCCCCTGCTGGCTCCTGAGGAGGATGCTACAGCATAACATCAGTATCTCAGTAGAGGGAGAGAAGAATAAAGGGCAATGTCGCCATCTCCATATTGCTGTAGCCAAGCACCTGGTTACAGAAAGAAATGCAAGAGGCATACAGGAAAGAACTGTCTATTGGTAAAGTAATTAGTTTAGTGTCATTAGCTGTTTAGTATTTTCAGAAGGCCTAACCATCTATTTTGCATTTGGGCCCAGTAACTTTAGGGGGGATCTAATGTCAAAGACAAAAATATAACTTATTTCCACTTACCAGTCCTTGTGATGTGTTAGCCAAACTAGTTTTCTAGTAAGATTTTTTAAGCTTTGTTAACTTTATCTTCACCTGAAGATTCTGCCAGTGACACAATTCCAGACCTAGCAGAGGTAGACCTAGACAACAACAGAAACAACGCAGAACTATGGAAACCTGCACCTCTCATATTCTTCATAACATAGAGGGATGTAGTTCTGTAGTCCACAGAGACTGTTGAGAACATCATAACTGATAACTCAGCACAGGCAAAAGGCACATCAAGATCAACAGGTGCACTTATTAAATAGATTTAACAAAACACTTAATAGTATATTTAACAGACCAAAGGGAAGCAGATAAGAGAAGATGACTGTTGGGGTTTACAAAACATTTTAACTGCACTACTGCTTGCATGTATGTAGAATCTTGTGTATGTAATGATGGTCACATCTAGACTGTACTATGTAATTTACTTTTTTCTTCTTCAGCAAGTGCTGTATCTTCGTGATGTCATGGAAACTGTTTTCTCACACAAAGTCAGAGAAGTTGTAGATTTTGATTGTAGAAAAGCGACCAGGTTTTACCTTAAAGAAAACAGTAAGTTGCTTCATTCTTGAAAATAGTTGCTCACAAATATAGATGCTGACGAAAACTGATGACATGAGTAAGACGTGATTGTGAAGAGTGGAATATATTTCTTTGAGAAGATAAAACTTATAAAAGTCCAGTAAAGAGGCACTGCAAAATTTTTCTTTGGCGGCATGTGTTCGCTAAGTGTTTTTACAAAAAAAAATCAAAAAATTAACATTTAGGACATTTAGCATTTAACAAAACTACGTTTAGGATTTTCTGTTGGGCCGCATTGATAGATGCCTTGGGTCACATGCTGCCCGTGGGCTGCAGGTTGGACACCCTTGCCTTACCCCTTATAGCATCCTTGTGGGCTACTATGGCAGTTACAACACCCATAGTTGAGGTTTTACATTTAATGATACGTTTAGGGGGAGATATATGTTAAGTGTTAGCCTTAGTTTAAGGGAGAATTTTTTTTTAAATAGGTTTAGGTTAAGGATTATCTATTAGGGTTAGGGTAACTGATAGGTTAGGATTTAAGTGTTAGAATGCATTCATATGTACAGTGGAACCTTAGATTACAAGCATAATCCGTTCCAGGAGAATGCTTGTAATCCAAAGCACTCGCATATCAAAGCGAGTTTTCCCCATAGAAGTCAATGAAAACGAAAATAATTTGTTCCGCATTGACTTCTATTACATGCAATACCTCATGTGGCCAGAGGTGGGGGGCAACGGAGAGCCTCGGAAATTCTCAGGGACAGCTCGGCTGAACTCGGAAAGCCTCGGATGCACTCAGAAAACTGAGTATTTACGAGTATTTCCAAACGGCTCCGAACCATTCCGAGTGTCCCCGGTGCCCCCGCACCTCTGGCCAAATGGGGTACTGCACCGCCCATTAGCTTGAATTCGCAAACCGAGTCAAAATTAAAAAAGTTGCTCGTCTTTTAAAAAGCTTGTTAACCGTGTTACTCGTAAACCAAGGTTCCACTGTACGTGTTTTGATGTGTTATGGGTGTGGTGCAATGAAAAAAGCATCTTTGTTGTGGTTTTTAACAATTCATAGTAGTATATAGTAATGCATGTAAAACAAATGTAAATTCAGCCTAAAACCAAGAGGTTTGTATTTAGCTTTTGAGGTTAGAATTAGTGTAAACCATTAATTTTAAGGTGTAGAAGAAGTGTCATGTTAAAGGGATGGTGAGGTTAAGTGTAAGGGTGCCAATAAGTGCCAGGGGTAAGTGATAGTTGTGAACCAAGCTCCTGTATTGGCTTATATCATGCAATTTCAATAACAAAACATTGTTGCTAAAAAATATATTTTAATAAATTAAAAATGTATTCATTGCAGATGGATCACTAAGGCCGGAGCTGAACATATTGGATGCTCAGTATGTTTATGGATGTGAATTCTATGGAGCAACAACCCCGTTCATTATGAATCCCGTAACAGAGAAATGCTTCCTTAAAATATCCCAGGTAAATGCTATGGATGCCTTGAAAAGCACATACTGTATGTGCATCAATACTTTGATCACACCTTATTACAATTGAGGCTTTTCCTTGCCTTTCTGAGTTGTCTATATCCATAATGAGGCTAAATCTATGTCTTTAATTTGTTTTGTTTATTTTAGCATTATATTTTTCTTTTCTTGTCTGCTGTTTGTTCCCACTTTTGCCTATTCCAAAAGAAATACACCTAGACTCAATTAAATATCCTTTTTATTTTTTTTAAACGTAAAACATTGATCATTATATTGCATACATACCATACTGGCTGTTACGTATATCAATATTGTAAAATGATTGTGCATATATTAAATAAATATATAAATGTTTATAAATCTTACTTGAAACATCTTGTATTAAAAATTATTTTATTAGGCATTATTTAGACTAAGGAACAGCATTGATCTAGATATGCAATAAGCAGATTTGTACATTTTTGATTATATTTTTTAAACCACAATAATTTATATTATTGAAAAATTGATTCCTACAATATTTTCAAACCGGTGATTGTAAATGCAAATATTCTTTTCTATCAGTTCATGTAATAAAGATATGTTTTGACATACATTAACTCTGAAATATTAGCAGGACATTTTGGCTGTTTTTTCTTTTAATTGATATGTAAATTAATGCAATGGAAAAGTGCCCCAAGTTGAGTCATGTAGGAAGCATGTTCTAAAAGGACATTGATAAATGATTCCTATTGTCAGCTGGCTTGTAGCTGAGTAGTGTGAAAACACAATATTTTTTTTATCCTGAGGATACATACATGACAACACGGGATTTATCTTTTTCGGCATAACAAATCATACATATTTTATAAGCAAAATGCAAATTGTTCCAACTAATTCTTTTATGACTGGCAATTTACCAATGCACTATTTATTACTTACAGTCCATACATCTGATTACTGCACAGAGAATTATTTCCTTTGTTACATCATATATTCTCATTAAACTGTCTAGAATATGGACCTATATTATTATATTATTATTGTATTTAAGACCATAGTGCATGGAGCACTGGTGTGTAATAACCAAAAACAACCAGGGTTCAGCTATTGGTAGCTTAGGGTTTGCCTAGTAATGAAATGTTGGTTCTCATACATCCTCATGTTGGTGTTCATTCTTTGCAGTCATGATCTAACAACAGATAGTAAGCTTTCAAAGGTAGACACTGACATTCTAAGTTTAACATTTATCGAAATAGGTTTCTTATTTCCTTACACATCAGGACAAAATATACCCTAGTTAGATGCTGGGATGTTAGGGGATGCACCCATCTTCACTTCATCTGCCAATCTCTCTGCTTCGAAGCTGGTTCACACCAGAACGCGGTGCTGGAAAAGTGCGTATTGTGCACGTTTCCTGCACCTCAGGTGACCGCGCTGCCCTATGAATGTGGGTAGCGGTGCATAGTTAAAGGCACCCCAAATGCAGATTGCAAACGCAGTGCGTTTGTGGGAACCAGATGGCACTGTACAATGTAGTTTGGTGCAGAATGTTTTGTTCATGCACTATTTTTTCCATGTTCCAGTGTGATTGCTATGTACTACATTTCAATTGCACAGCGTTATCTCCTTGCTCAGAAAACTACCGACAAAGTGGAAGAGGAGGGGCCTGGGGTATACCATCCCCTCAAGAATGGGGCATTGGGAAGAAACACCTGAATAGGCGGTCACCTAAAATGCACCTAAACTCATTTACAAACTGCAACTATCTGCAGGAAAGTTTTCAAATGCAGTTTACTGGCATTTAGCTGCTGTCAGATACACATGTCTGCATAGCTCCCAACTGTCCCTGATTTTGAGGGACTGTCCCTGATTTGGAGCAATGTCCCTCTATCCCTCATTCCACCTCATTTGTCCCTCATTTTGGTCTGATCTATATAGTTGTATATAAAATTCACTTTTTATCTTTCAAAAAGTGTTTCCCAGTGCTAAACCTTTCATCTAAATTCTAAATTGCTGCATTTGTACATTTTAAGCCAGTATAAAGAAATAGTATTGGTAAAAAAAAGCCCTTGTGGATTTAATGAACGTTTTTTTTTTTTGGTTAATTCTCCTTTAAGGTGGTGTGGCAGGGGGCGTGTCCTATGCCTATTCATGGTAATGAGGGATACATTTGCCAGTAGGTGTCCCTCATTCCCATCTCAAAATGTTGGGAGGTATGTGTCTTTAGAATGTATCCTAATGATAATAGGTTCACAGGCAGCTAGTTCTTGGAAAACTTGCTGTTATAAGACAATAGTGAAAAACATGCATGTAGTATTATGTGCATTGATGGGAAATTGTGAATTGATTTTTCTATTTATTATTTGCTAAAGATTTTACAGCAGAGGAATGGTGTGGTTCTCCAAGGAGATCCCGGAGTTGGTAAAACTGAAACAGTCAAGGTAGGTGCCTGTCATCATTTTCATTACAAATTCAAAGAATTGTTACAGATTGGCATACTGAAACAGAAAATAAGTTATATTAATGATGAACTCAAGACAAACACCATATTGCATACACAAAATACATATATGAGAGCTGTTTCACTTATCGAAGGTTTTGAATTTCTTTCCATTCAGTCCTTAGATTAAAACAGCTCTGCCCTACATCACAGCCCTGTCTAATAGGATAGGGGAGTTGATCATTCCCTGCTGCAGTTTCACTTTCATTTTCAGGTGCCCTTCCCACCCCCCCACCCTGTAAAAGGAAAAACAGCGCACAGATGGGATGATCTCTCTGTCACTTTGCTCTTTCCTATTAGCATGCCCCTTGCATTGCAGCAGCCTTGATTGGCTCCTTGTGCTGCTTCTGCCACCCACAGTCTGATATTTGATATGCAGGGATTGAAAGAGGCCAAAACCAAGTCAAAAACAGGTACTTTCAATGCTTGCATTTCCAAAATACATGTAATGATGTATTGATAATTACAGAGCAGTATTCATTTGTGTATTTTATAGAGTTCATATTTAAGTCATTCGTTCTATTTTCCTGTTCTTTTTGGATAAAGTCATAAGGATTTTTGACCCCATGGACAACAGTGAAGGGCTCACAATGCACCTCTCCAAAGCAGCACAATAATTCTCAAATGTGGAACTTTGCAAAAACATTTTGCATCACAATGACCTAGTGCAGGGGTAGGTAACATCGGCCCTCCAGCTGTGGTGAAACTGCAAGTCCCATGATAGATTGCAAGACCCTGGCAATCACAGGTATGACTCCTAGAGGCACAGGCATGATGGAATTTGTAGTTTCAAAACAGCTGGAGTGCCGAGATTGCCTACCCCAGACCTAGTATTTAGCCTTAGGTGGACAATATTACAGTGTTGATGTTTATACATCTACAGTGGAACCTTGGTTAACGAGTAACGCGGTTAACGAGCGATTTGAAAGACGAGCAACTTTAAAAAAAAAATCGGACTCTGTTTGCGAGTGTTGTCTCGCAAAACGAGCAGAATTCAAGCTAATGGGGTGTGCAGTACTGCATTTGGCCAGAGGTGGGGGGGGTGCCGGTGACACTTGGAATGTTGGAACGGTTCGGAGCCGTTCTGAAATACTCGGAATCACTCGGAAATACTCGGAAACCCTCGGAAATACTCAGTTCCCGAGTGTTTCCGAGCCTTTCCGAGTTCTGCCGAGCTGTCCCTGAGTATTTCCAAGGCTCTCCGACGCCCCCCACCTCTGGCCACATGCGGTATTGCATGCAATATAAGTCAACGCGGAACGAATTATCTTCGTTTCCATTGAATTCTTTGTGGAAACTCGCATTTATATGCGAGTGCTTTGGATTACAAGCATTCTCCTGGAACGGATTATGCTCGTAATCCAAGGTTCCACTGTATAGGCATTTATATGTATTCCATAGAAAACAGTGATTATTCTTAAGTGAAACCACTTAGGGATCAGCACTCTTTATTAAGTAATAGCAACATAGCTGCAGACATTATATTACATATTTATACTGTATATATAATGTTAATGTATATACTGTACAATTCTCATTTTATACGAATGATGTTTTGTTTTTGTTTTCTTTTATATCACTAGGGCCTGTCAAATTTATTGGGGAATTTTGTTTTTCTCTTCACGTGTTCTCCAACAACAGACTTATCTGCTCTGGGGAGAGTATTGAATGGAACCGCTCTTGTAAGTTAAAATTTGTACTGAGAAAAGAGAATTAATTTGTCCGTAAAAAAAAAAAAAAATCTGCTGTATGAAAAGTACAATGCATGATTATACTTACTGTAATGCTCTCTTTCGCCAGACAGTTTTGTTATTTACAATCTACATATGAAGAATGCTCTTCGAATAAGGGAACAGGGAATTTAGCTGTAGGGAATATGCCTATTGGTAGTATGGACCATAAAAAAAATTAAACAGGAGGAGAATCGCACCTCTTCCTGGTCTATATTTAAAACTTAAATGAAAGATTCTAGTTAGAATTTGACTTTTGTACTTTAAAATTCAACTAAAGGCCCCTTGTATGACAGCAAGTTCCAAATCCAGTTACTATGTGATGCACAAGCCTCATAAAGTAAGCAAACAACTTGCTTTACCATCCCTGAATAAGCCAATTCCTCCTTCCCTTCCGTCCTACCAGGCACTACAGTTCACAGTAGAATGTTTTGGCAGCACAGTCAGTGTTCAGGTCTAGCTGTGGCCATTTGCTGATTGACAAGCTACAGGATTGTGAATCTGTGGTAACAATCAGTAGTGTATTTAGGTTTTGTGCTGCCCTAGGCCTGACTAAACTCATGCACCCCCTAATTTAAATATGACCCACCCCTTCCTGTCAAGGCCACACCCCTTGCTGTTTAAGACCCGCTCTGAAATTTTTGAGTGTGGACACTACTTCTGAGGGCCTGGGGGGGGCAGTGGATTCCCTTAATTTGCATATATTTCCTCTCACTTCCTGTTGGCTATGGGGCAGGAAGTGAAGGGAAATCTCTGCAATGGGACAGGGATGGTAAAAAATAAACTGACAGGGGCTATAACCCTCCCTTACTCTATCCAAAATGAAAAAATGATGTTGCCTATAGTTCTACTTTAAGCACCATTTTCTGATAATTTTATGGAGAGGACTAAGAAGATATAACCATGCCAATGATGCAGCAGAAAACTTAGCATAGTGAGGAAGGTTTGTGGTCCAGGATGATAGGACAGTCAAAATTAGAAGCGGCACCCCCCCACAGATGTGGAATGTCGGCCGCCCGTATACCGGAAGCAGTGCGTACATTTTATGGGGGCGCTAGACTCATTTTCCTCTCAGCCCAGTCCGCCCCATAAGACTGGCGCTACACTAACAGTGTAGTGCAAGCTGGCGGGGACTCTTTCCGTGCTGCCCCCCTACAAATTGCTGCCCTAGGCCTGGGCCTTGTCAGCCTAGGCCAGGATACAGCTTTTGTGACAATGATGGTAGCAACCCCCTCCCCTACAACATTTTTCTGTCACACTATAGTGCAAGCAGGCACAGCCTTCTTGAGCGTGGTAATATTGCTCTAAAATCAAGAGCAATGCAACATCATTGCAGCACCATCTCAGGAGGCTGCATTAGGTGGACATTACTGGCAGACTCAACAGGTATTTGTGGGACTTAGTTGAAGGACTGGGGCACCTATAATTAAGTGCTACAGCACATACTTATTAATGGGAGGACATACTTCTACTTTAAGTTTTTATTTTATAACTTGCCATTAAAAATGACAGTTGTAACTGAATAAATCAAGCTCGAAGCATGAATACTGCAGATAGCCTAAATGAAACAGCACAACCTATCTATTAGGTTCAAAGGTGAGAAGTAAGACGTACTGCAAGTGTTCATATTTATTCAATCACTGTGTAAACATACATGTAGAGCACTGTTTTGCCATCTGTCTTTGCTCACAAAAGAGGGAATACCACAGGCTCAGTATTAGAAAGTACTTTAGTAACACAGTTTGACAAAAAAAGAGACATGTCCATCGATTAAAAATAAATAAATTAATTACCTTGCATCATTAGAACCTTAAACTTGTAGTTGATGCTCAGAAAGGTGGACAGCCTTTATAAAGTGTGCGCCAATTTATAAACAGACACATATCCATCAAGTCCAATGATCAAAGATAAATAGAAACCTTGCTTTTTCAGAACTTTAATTTAAAGATTTGCAAAACCTTAGAAAACATGATGTATTTTGCTCTAACATGGGAAAAGCTCCTTCCAGATCCCCAAAGGCAACGGGATACTGCCTAGAAAGTGTTATCTGCTATAAATATTTTTTCCATTTTTTATTTAAGACATTGTGCAATACACAATAGGACAACACATCCAGTGTTACATCTTACATGTACTTGACTTTTCAGATACAGAGGTAAAGGGGTGTTAGGGAGGTGTATACAGTAGCAGATGCTGGGAAGCACCCCTCCAACAGGGGGTTCCTCCCAGAACATATACAGTGTCTTGAAAAAGTATTCATACCCCTTGAAATTTTCCACATGTTGTCATGTTACAACCAAAAACATTAATGTATTTTATTGGGTTGTTATGCGATAGACCAACACAAAGTGGCACATCATTGTGAAATGTAAGGAAATAGGTTTTCCAAATTTTTTACAAATAAAATTCTGAAAAGTGTGGCGTGCATTTGTATTCAGCCCCCTTTACTCTGATACCCCTAACTAAAATCTAGTGGAACCAATTCCCATCAGAAGTCACCTAATTAGTAAATAGAGTCCACCTGTGTGTAATTTAATCTCAGTATAAATTCAGCTCTCAGAGGTTTGTTAGAGAACCTTAGTGAACAAACCGCATCATGAAGGCCAAGGAACACACCAGACAGGTTAGGGATAAAGTTGTGGAGAAGTTTAAGACTAGGTTCACACTAGTGCGAATTGGATTCCCTGCATCCAATTTGTATGTCAGGAGATCGTGACCGCCTCTCTATGGAGCCAGTTCACACATCTCCGTAGCGGCTCCGGTGCAAATTGCACAGGAGTCCTATGTCTCTTCTGGTCCGTTTCAGGTCCAAATTCAGCCAAAAATTCGGACTGAAATCGGACCTGAACCAGTGAACATGGACGCACTGGACTCCTGCTGTGAGCCGTCTGTACTGCAGTGTGAACCCAGCCTAAAGCAGGGTTAGGTTATAAAAAAATATCTCTAGCTTTGAACATGTCACGGAGCACTGTTCAATCCATCATCCGAAAATGGAAAGAGTATGGCACAACTGCAAACTTACCAAGACATGGCAGTCCACCTAAACTAACAGGCAAGGAGAGCATTAATCAGAGAAGCAGCCAAGAGGCCCATGCACAACTCAGATGGGAGAATCTGTCCACAGGACAACTATTAGTTGTGCACTCCACAAATATGGCATTTATGGAAGAGTGGAAATAAGAAAGCCATAAGGAGTCCCTTTTGCAGTTTGCGAGAAGCCATGTGGGGACACAGCAAACATGTGAAAGAAGGTGTCCCGGTCAGATGAGACCAAAATTGAACTTTTTGGCTTAAAAGCAAAACGCTACTGTATGTGTGGTGGAAAACTAACACCGCACATCACCCTGAACACACCATCCCCACTGTGAAACATGGTGGTGGCAGCTTTTCTTTTTGCTTTTCTTTAGCAGGGACAGGGAAGCTGATCAGAGTTGATGGGAAGATAGATGGAGCCAAATACAGGGTAATCTTAAAAGAAAACCTGTTAGAGTCTGCAAAAGACTTGAGACTAGGGCGGAGGTTCATCTTCCAGCAGAACAACGGCCCTAAACATACAGCCAGAGCTACAATGAATCGGTTTAGATCAAAGCATATATCAAAGTCCAGACCTAAATCCAATTGAGAATTTGTGGCAAGACTTGAAAATTGCTATTCACAGACACTCTTCATCCACTCTGAGAGAGCTTGAGCTATTTTACAGAAAAAGGATGGGCAAACATTTCACTCTCTAGATGTGAAAAGCTGGTAGAGACATACCCAAAAATACATGCAGCTGTAATACTGGCTGAATACAAATGCACATCACACTTTTCAGATATTTATTTGTAAAAAAAATTGAAAACCATTACATTTTCCTTCCACTTCACAATTATGTGCCACTTTGTGTTGGTCTATCACATAAAATCCCAATAAAATACATTAACATTTTTGGTTGTAACATGACAAAATGTGGAAAATTTCAAGGGGTATGAATATTTTTTTTTAGGCACTGTAACACATCACACAAAACTCCCCACACCACCTGGCTTTTATTATATATATGGACTAAGTGAGCAGGACAGCACAATGTGGAACAGTTTACATTTTGCAAGCTTCCCACGCCATACCAGAAGTTAGGGGCAACAAAGGGGGATTTTGGACAGAGTTGGGGAACCAAAAAAAAAAAAAGAGGGGGGAAATAGGGGAAAAGAGATATGGGGTAAGAGAAGGTGGGAGGTACAGGGACCGAAGGAGGTAATTCTCTCCCCACTTCATCTTCCCCTGGTATGAGATCTCATAAGGTGGTTAGTTGGGTCATGGGTTAAATCCCTGCTGGTGGATTATCAGGTCCCCTGGTCAACTGGAGTCTGAGATATCAGCCCATTATATTGGAGAGCAGGTAGGCTGTCTAAGAGAGCCACGTGATCCTGAACTTGTCTTGTCTATTGTGAAGCGCTGCCTTTAAGCATTCCATAGATCTAATGTTGTTCAGTTTGTGAAACCAATGACCTAGGGTCGGTGGGGAGGTTTGTTTCTATACGTTTGGAATGCAGGCATGAGTTGCAGTCAGTATGTGAGCAGTCAACAAGTGCATTTAATGTTGCAGTGGTACCCTGTTGAGGTGTAGTAAATACCCTAAAGGTCTTCGCAGAGGTCCACTGATGTAAAATGAAGGATAATATTCTTAACTCCCATCCAGAACTGTTGCAGGGAGGGACATAGTCTTCCAGAGGGGCGCTTAGCAACTTGCACTGTACATAGAGATAAGCAGATTGGGTACAAAATTGCCCTCATTACACAGACAATCAAAGGAGGTCAAGGGTCTAGTAAAGACCTTGAGCAGGTAGGGAAGTCAGAAAATGTCTGAATTGGTACTAATCCTATGGGTTCAATTGATGATCCACTAGGTCACATAAACTTTGTAAAGTCATCCTTCCCTGTATAGTCCGAAAGTGTACACACCAGGAACAGCCCATCTCAGCTAGAAGTATTTATTGTCAGTGCCCGGTGGAAATTGAGGATTATCACAAATTACCGTCAGAGAAGAAGGATGGGGGGATAGGCCCTTCTGAGTAAATATCTGGTCAATGATCTCACTCATGGTGCCTATAGTAGGATGTCTGTTTAGTGTTCTATAATATTTGAGTGGGATCCAGGGGAGAGCTGAGAGGTTAACCAGAAAGAAGCTTTGTTCAATAAGTACATATGGTTTGCATCTAGGTGACACACACCATGTCACCGCTCTGGACAAGTGGAGAGCTTTGTAATACTGCCCCAGATTAGGGGGACTGATGCCCCCACTCCTTTTGGGGAGGGTACATTTCCTATAAATTTAATAGCCAATAACATTTTGTGCCGTTAGAAACTATTCAGTCCTTTCTAAAACAATGTACTGAGTTGGCTAGGAATAGTTCCTATAGAAAATGAGTCCACATTTTTACAGCCTTTACTCTAAAGGAACCGTCTGTACATGGAGGTTACACCTCATTCTCTCCAGGTGCAAAGAGTGACCCTTGTTTTCTGTGATAACCTTAAACGAAATAACTCTTCACTAAGTTTATAAAAGGATTATTTATGTATTCATAAAAGGTGATTCTATCTACCCCCGATGTACTCTTTTTAATGGTGCATAAATCTAGTTTAGCTAGTATTTCTTTCAAAACTAAGATCATATTTCTCCCCCACTTTAGAGCAAAGGCGAGGGAATTAATAAAAAGGATCTAGTTCTCAACTGGTGCCATTGTTCATAGCAACCCATTAGCTTCTATATATTATTTGTTTACACTGCTTAAAAAATGAACATTTAAAACTTGATTGACTGTTTTGGGCAACCGCTCCAGTTGACACAAAGTTTTTCTCAGACACTTTTTATTAATTCCTCCTATTAATTTATTTGGTAATGTTGATGTGTAATGTTTAGTGGTGCAAACAATCTGCGGACAGTTGCACAATCCTTAATCAATCAGGCCTACAGTGGATATCGCTAGTGATTTGTTTTGAATCAAGAAGTGTGATTCTACATACAGTATAGTCACTTCTTTGCTCAGTTTTGAGAATATAAAATGATCTGGCAAACATTCCTCCCAAAGAGTGTGATTGAATGCCTGAACAAAAACTGCAAAATCACACACGGGTTGTCTTTATCTTGTGTGTTTCAGTCACCTGTGTTGCTGTACCTTTAGAATCACAGTTTAGTGAGCTGTAACATGTCTTTGTAACTGCAACAGGATGAATGTATTTTCCATGTTTTTTTAGGATGGATGTTGGAGCTGTTTTGATGATTTTCACCTCCTCCGTGAGCAAGCAATCTCTGTCTTCATGCACAATGCACGGGCCCTTTATGACTCATTCAATGCCAGACTACCTAAGATCACTTTACAAGATGGATGCAAGGTCTGGAAGTGTTTACAGAGAATGAATCATGCTATTAAATATTCTTTGCAGACAGTATTTCCTTATCTGGTCTTTCTACTGCATAACAATTTTAACAGATTTTTTTTCCTCAGTAAAGGCCAATCTGATCAGTGGCTGTGCTTTCTCATACCATTACAGAGGAGTTGTTTGCATTTCTATATTACGTAATCTTACCCTCATGCGGTTGTGTTGCAATTACATTATTGAAAGCTATTAGCCCCATCTAGTGGGTGATTGCATACATAGAATCTACTGGTTAGCAAACACGAAAACAAAATGTCTATAGTAAAAAATATATTCACTTATATCCCTGCAGTAATACCTTAATCATTTATTTATTGTAATAAGAAATATCAAAATTTAATTTCAAAACGAAAGCTTTTATAGTTAAATTATATTCATTGCTTTACTGCAAGCAGGTACCTTTCACATGAGTTTATATACCCTAAAAGAGCTTAGTGTTCTCTTAGGCTGGATTCACACTGGAACACGGAGCGGCTCCCAGCAGGGATCCGGTGCTTCTCTATTCACCATTTCAGGTCCGATTTCAAACAAAATTTTTGGCTGAATTTGGACCTGTAACGTACCAGAAGATGCACTGGACTCCTGTGCAATTCACACTGGAGCCGCTGAAGAGATGTGTAAACCGGCTCCATGGAGAGCCGGTCACAATCTATGGCAATCCAAATTGGATGTGGAGAAACCACATCCAATTTGCAATAGTATGGACCCAGCCTTAACCCTCTTGTATTTTACTGTATTGTAACAGTATTGTCACCCTTTACATTGTAAAGGCGCTTTATTAATCCTGTATCCAGTGTGAGGCGACCAGTCGGGTCGCCAGAAGAGCCTGCCTGTTTCCAGGATGTTCATTTGGGCTTTGACCGCAGTATTTGGTGAGAGGGCACTTGCCTATCTGTAGGGAACAAGGACACTGCACATAGACAGAGTAACCGCACCTTTGCCTACACTTACCAGAACCTGGGTCTTGTGAATGGCCTGTTAGGCAGTCACAGTGTCCGCATTGTTATTCGAATACTGCCAGCATATCACAGATACACTTTTCTAAGCAGGAGTTTAAGTCCACCAACCAAAGTGGCTAGCTGAAGATCCAAAGCCTCATCCTTCCTCCAAGGGACTGAAGTTACTGGAGCCATACTGGCACACACAAACATACTCAGGGCTCTGTGTATGTTGTGGGTGTGGGGGATAGTTTATCTGGGAAGTTAAGCCATTAAATGTTGATTTGAATACAGTGTTTGTGGTTGGGCCTGTGGTGTCAGGAGACAGAAGAGAGAGGTCTGACATAAGAAAGGGTCATTCTTCTGCTCTTCTCCTGCCTGGACTTAGAGACAATTTATAGAGAGTTAACCAATCTGATATAGAATTGCCATGCTTTTGCCTCTGTTCTTGGGGTTATTCTCAGGTTTGAAATCCCCTGAAAGCAGCCTGAATACAGTATTGAGTTACAGTATATTGCTCTGGGTCCTAGTTATTATTGTTCGATTGATTCACTTGATATATGTATATTGTTACTGTGTATTACTTTTACACAGAAACCTTACAGTAAAGACAATTTCTGTGTTTTATTGCACTGTGTCTTTCTCATTGGTCCTTGCACTTACACTATTGCCAGGTGTGCCAGAGGGGGCTGAGACTGTTACTGGGGTTGAGAGGCAGCGTACACAACCAAACATACTTAAACGGCTCCTCTGGGGGTAGCGCTACAAAAGCAATTGTGCATTACCCTGATCAACCCCCGTTATTACCTATAAATGTTAGAATCCAATGTAATATGGAGGGCCGGAGATTACTAGCCAACTGCTTGTTAAAGTAAAAGCCAGCTACATGCAGTTTGTATTGCTACTGGTACCAGTGGCTATTCTTAAGTGTCCTTGTATTTACATACTACCTGAAGGGTCTTAGATATGGGGCCCACTCTCCCAGCTCCCCAAGGATAGACAAGGGTTAACATAATACCTGAGTCTAGTAGTGCTCAGACATGGAGTTAGTTAACCCAGATGTCACACTCTGTCAGATCCAGGCGGGCAGCTCATACCCTCTGGGTGTAGCAGGACAACCTCTATATAGATCTGCATTCCATGGGCTCCTCCTGCATTGGATATTGAGCCTTGATTTGGCACCAGGAGTGATACCGCTAGAACAGAACGTTTAATTCTTTCATGCCAGTGTAGATTTCTGGAACACAGGGAGTGCTGGTTGCTTTGTTTGTGAATGGCTTGATTTTCCTTGGCAAGGGTCCTTAGGGCTTGGCAGGTCCCAGTAGATCCTCCACCATGGTGTAATGCTTAACCATCTCTACAAGTAAGTCCATCATCTGAGGTTCCCCGTGGCTAACCCAATGCTCTAGTTCATTAGGTAGTGTCCATGACAACCTGTTCCATGATCTGCGGTCCCTTTAACTTCCCCGGCTGCAACCACTTTGTGGACAGCCGCAATAGGTCATGCATTTGATACCATGGTGACTGGCCAACATTTCCAGCATTGCAACCGATGGCCCCAAACAGCCAGAGTCAGCTCAAGGTGGGTTAAGATCTCCCTCTTGAGCTTCGCATAGTTCTTGATGCTGACTGCTGGTAGGTCATAGAAGGGCTTCTGTGGTCCCCTCGACAAAAACAGGCCCCCTGGTCCTGAGGCCACACTTCTCTCAAATGTACATTCAGTCATGGTCAGGAAGGCTTCCACGTCATTATGGGGGGGGGGGGGTAGTGCCATAATAGCGCATAAGCTTTTGTAAAAAAATGGCTAACCCCAGTGTATCAAATTGAGTCTGCTGAGCCTGTAACAATAGTGCTAGGGTCTGGTCCTGGCATGCCTGGGCTTCCTCATGGCAGCAGTTGGCTTCCATGGAGGCCTGCTTTCTGGATCACTGTAGCTTGCACCAGGGCACCACTACCTCATCTATGCTACCCTTCAGAGGTTTGCAAGGCCTCTGCTGCTCTGACCCAGGAATGCAAAAATGGATACTGGCCCTTTAATGCCAGTTTTTACTTCAGACGACTTGTATGACAGGATTGCCTGCATCCAAGCACCAATTGTAACATAGAGGGCCAGAGATTACCAGCCAGCCACTTGTAAAAGCAGACAGTTTATTGTTCTCTCAAACACATGCAAACACAAATACTATAGCTTTCTTCTGCAAAATAATGGCAAATGGTCCAAAGTCCTGGTATAAAAAAGACCACATAAAATAGCCCACCATCAGTATCTCAATCCCACACTTGGGCTTAGGGTTCTCATCTGTTTAAAGGAACCACAACCCAAATAGTAGAGAAATACAGTATACCCCCTGTCCAGGTCTCGTCCCTGGCAACCTGTAAACAAGTTATATTTTGTGCATTTAGGAATGCATCCAGCTCTTTTTTAAAAACAATCTACCAATCTGGCCAGAAATAGATTATGAGGCAGTCAATTACACATTTTTACAGCTCTTACTGTAAAGAATCCCTTACCGTATGTGCAGGTTAAATCACTTTTACTCCAGAAGTAAAGAGAGCCCCCCTGTCCTTGTAATGACCTGAAAGTCAATAATGAGGCATGAAAAGTAGCATAACCGTAAATAAATTATTTTTTTATAAAGCTGCACTTATTCTTTATTCATTTTTTTTTTTTCAAAGCTGCTAGAAAATCTGCACTAGGGTAGTTTGTAGTTTGCATTCATAATTGTGCTTTTATTAACACTGATTTGTATTTGCAGGTTGAAGCACACCCCAATTGCAGCCTTTTTCTCACTGTTTCCAAATCAGGATTCCAGAATCTACCTAAGGATGTACAAGCCATATTTAGAGCTGTCTCCCTGGTTGTTCCTGACCACACTGCACTTCTCAGAGCTAAACTTACCAGCCTTGGCTTTAAAGGCTCCAAGATCCTCGCTACAAGACTACAACTCATCTCAGAGCTTCTCAAGGAACAACTGTTAGTTTTCTGAATTCCTGTGTGCTTTATAAGTTATGCAGTTACTAATCTCAACAGCACAGCTCGCCCAGTACTACCTTCCTTTGTTTTGATTTAATATAGTGCATATTAGTAGAAACTGGCATATTGCTAAACCTACCCTATTGGTCTGCAGCCAAGACTAATTGTTGTAGCTTAGATGTTTAACATTTTATTTTAACTACAAATAATGTTCATTCAACAGCATGCTTGATTTTCAGCTTTAGGCATCTTGCACACTGCAGCTCATTACAGCTTTTTTTTTTTTAATGAGCTAAAATACAGCCCATTGTAATGTGCTTATGCATACAGGCATGTAAATAAGCGTTCAGCATTCTTCGGTAATAAATAAATTGAAAAATATTTTTGGTCAGTAATTTATGCCTTGTGCACGTGAATGCGTGCAAATACGTGCAAGTGCGCATACATGCGCGCAAATGCACATTTGCATATTATGCAGAATGAAAACGTGAGAATATATTTGGGTGAAAATGCACAAACGCATATAGGTGAAAATTTGCACAAATACATAAAAAAAAACACCTGAAATTCGGGCTAAAAAAGTCGATGTTCAAACAGGAGTATCATGTGCAAAAGGGCTTATATATTACTTGCCTTTTCTTTTATACTCAATTGAATAATGTAATTTGTATAATATGCTCTGTTCTGATGCATTTCTTCATTTTGTTGGTCCCTTAGCTCAGAGGAATATCACAGACATATCAGCTTCCAGTCTATGGTAGAGGTCATATACCGGGCATGTCAAAGGCGGGAGATGGAGAAGACGATTAATGGTCACATGGAGCTGGAAGGAGGAAGACTCTCCCGCTCTAGCAGTGCTATGTCTTATCAGCAACTTACAGCATTTGCAGCAAGTAAGATGTATTGCTCTTTATATCTGATTCAAGGAGTAAGGCATGCATCAGGCTCACTGCAGATACTTAGAATAAAATTAGAGTTACAAATTAAGTCATATGAACATTCGCTTTTGACTAATTCGCAGCCATATGCATGCTATGACATTATTGACATAGATATGCTCTTAAATTGAAATATTAAAATAAATATTGTAATCATATTAGTATCCTATTTGGATGCTTAGCATATTTATTTATTTTATCTGCTCTTGTATATATCAGGTCCTGTGCCAAGCTTAAAAACTGGCAACAACACAGACAAGAATAAAAAAGTCATCTCTTCTAACCCTGTTGTGGCTGCAATGAAGGAAAGCCACATCTTCGTAGCTGACGCATTGCAAGATGTGCTAGGCCCACGAATGACGGGTGATGTAAGTATTAGAGTTTGGTAAAACTGTGTTTGGTAAGAAATTGCAGACCAAGAGCAGTGGGCTTGCATCATACACCCAAGCAAAGGGCAATAAAATTACAGGGACAACAAGTGAATATGTGTTTCTTTATTAACTTCAATCTTTTTAGTGGAAGAAAGGTTTCAGCCAGTGGTAATCCTGGCTTCAGGAGCATACTATGGGATACAGTAAATATAATTATCAATCATGCATCTTTACATATTACATTTGTGTTTTACAAGCTTTTTTTTCTCTGTAAGGCCTAGGGCTTCTTCCTAAATGATTTATCCTTTGATAAATCCTTGAATACATATGTTTACCTGCACCCAGGAAAACTGGGGCAGTTTGTAGAGGTGCTTATTATTTTTTTTCAGATGGGCTTAGAGGGCCTGATTGTTGTAAGCAGCACTCTAAATTGGGAAAATATCAGGCTAACATTAGCATTTTTTTTTTTGCCACACTTAGATTGCCTGCAATAACATAAAGTACTCAGAAGGGTTATATAGTATACATTATGGCTAAAAATTTAAAAAAATGTTTAAATACATTTACTCAGCCCCGGACTGGCCATAGGGAGCTCCAGCCTTTGCCTAGTGGGCCTGGTAGTCACCGGGCCACATGTCGTAAAAAAGAGCTGGCTAATGTGACAGAGAGCTCCAGAGACTGAGAACCGCGATATAAAATATACAATTGTATCGCTTATATATTAAACACCTGGCTCTCACCCGCTGGTCTCTGTCTGCCGCAAGCCATGTGGGCCTCTAGGGAGTGACACTGACCAAGCATTACTCTCTGAATCCTTCTGAACTGGTCCTCCCATCAGCCTCACCATGGAACATGATGGCAGCGCTCAGTGGTAGCTGCCTGGAGGAGGAAGACAGAAAACAGAATTTGTTACGCAATGTGCGTAGCCAGATTCTGTTTTATACTTCCATATTGGGTCTGGTGTGGGCCTCCAGGGAGGGACTGTGACACGGGCAGGAACTTACTCTGCTCGAGTAATCCTCCCGCTGCAGTGTGTCACCTCTTGCGACACTCAGTAGAGGATGTCGGTTTTCATGGAGGAATGGTAGGCTGGTAGCCTAGGCAACCTGTCGGAGGAGGAATAAAGAGGTATCGGGCTACGCACAACGCAACATGCTTAGAACACACTATGGGCATAGCCAGATACTGTCTTTATTCTTCTTCTCTGGTGCTGTGCTGGTCTGCTACCCTCCAAAAAGCCTGCAGGGGTCTTGGTCCTCCTCTCACAGCAAGTTTGTGAGAATCAACTTCTCTGCCCAGTCCCTATTGTTTTAGTACAAAGTATTACAATCTTCTCAGTCCCACGTTGTATTATATAAATCATTTACATACTGTCCTCTTCTGGGACAGTCTCAGAGGAAAGTATTAAAAAAAAAAAAAAAAAAACTGTCTCTGCAGTGCGCACTTTAATAATATGTATGATGATTATGGATGTGGATTACAGTATATGCTCTGGCCTATTTTTTGTCCCAGTCCGGGCCTGCACTTCATACAAAGATGTGATAGCAGTTTTACAAAAGTCCAACTTTGACACCCTTATGCATTCTTTAGTTTGCACTGGCACAAAGATTTACAATAAATTTCTATAAGGTAACTGTAATTAAAGTATATTTCCCATGTGTTCAGTTTGAATGAAGCAGTAGCCATTTTTGTCTTATGCTGGCCATACACTATACGAAAAATCAGCCGAAATTCGGTCATTTAGACAGTTTGTTTGTTTTGTGGCCAGTTAAAGGGGTTAACCGGCCCCCCATTTTACCTACCTGACCCCCTTCATCTCCTCGGCGGGGACGCGTTGTCCCTCTCTCCATGGGGTCCTAGCTCTTGATTGGATAGATTGATAGCAGCGCAGCCATTGGCTCTTGCTGCTGTCAATCAAATCAAATGACTTGGGTGCCGGGGGCTGGGCCGAGTCCGGCATTCGTGTCTGTGGATGCAAATGCTGGACTCGGGAGCACGCCCGCAAGGTAACCCCCTCAGAAGAGAGCTTCTCCTAGGGGGTTATCTGATGCAGGGAGGAGCCGCGAGAGCCGCCGGGGGACCCCAGAAGAGGGCCACTCTGTGCAAAACTAGCTGCATAGTGGAGGTAAGTATGATATGTTTGTTATTTAAAAAAAATTTAAAACGATCCTTTACAACTACTTTAATGGGCACAAAATCGATAATCGTTGGGATGTTTTTGAGCCAAAAAAATTAAGGAAAAGTTTGGAAATTTTCTGCTGAATGAACGATAAATTGAAAGGTTAATGCGTTTCTTGTCCAAACTGTTTGCACTAGGTATATGTAAAAAAAACGAACAAACAATTACATGATGCCACTATCGTTTGTGCTCACGGCCGAATGTTTGTTTTTTGAAAATGGGTTTGGTTGATTTTTCGTATAGTTTATGGCCAGCATAAGGCAGGAACTATGTCATGTTTTTTTAGCTAAAGGAAGTCACCCAGTTTTAAGTTGCTAAAATAGTGTGGGTTAGCTAATTATTACATTGCAGCAGATTTCTAAACTGAAAAACCCTTAAAAATAGCATTGTCTTATTTGTTATGGTTTAGCTCATTTTTAATTGCTTTCTTTTTTGGGAACAATGACCAGACTATGGTTTTACTTTTTACAGAGTTATTTAGTGTTTAAACAAATTCTTGGAGATGTTTTTATGGGAATGCACGATACATCTGGTTCTAGACAAATCCTTCAAAAGGAATTAGAAAAAGCCATTCTGATGAAGGCAGATGAAAATAAATTATTTCCCCATTCACCCTGGTTGAACAAAGTAAAACAGCTCTTCAGTTTGTCCCTTGTAAATTCAGGTAGGCATATACAACAATATTTGTTATTTTATAAAAATGTTTTTAGTAATATTTGCACAGGAAATGTAAATGTGTGTGATGTAAATGAAATCGACATTGCTGCCAGCTTGTGTGTGTGAGACCTTTTTTTTTTTTGATAGTTGTTCAAAGCATGTACAGTATATATTACTCCCCTGTGTGACTGACTCAGAACACATGCATGAAATAATACAAACACATAGAACACAGGAGACAACGTAACAGTCAATATTTAAATTAAAGCATTGAGATCATATAAGTCAATGGTGGTCAACTTACTTGTAAAAGGGGGCCTCAAGTGTGGCTTCTGACTTTGTCAAAAGGCCACACATAATATTCAGTGAATATAACGCTATAGAAAGCTGTCAAAGGCTACAGACATGCAACAGGAGATGGTTATAAAATATTTATATGCTACAGGAGATGGTCAGAGACCATGCATGACCAAACAAACCTACTATAGGAGTTTTTTTGCAGACTGGGGCCCTGCATCAGTAAAGAGGCTTGTTACAGAAGTTGCTAGAGATCAATGCTATTGGAGCTCCTTCAAAATCAGTGGGGTTTACATTTGTGCTTCCTGTAACCCACTTTAAAATTACTTCTTTTATATTTGACAGTTGTCTCAACAACATCCATTATAAAAACATAAGAAAAAAAGGACTTAATTGCCAGAGGGCTTCAAATTAGGCACCAGGGTTCTATGGTGTATTAAACACTTACAGGAATAATAAGCTATTTAAAAGCTATTGTTTATTTTTGAAGCAATGTTTATATTGCCATGGTTTGCACAGATTTAATTATGAGTCTTTATTCTCCCTCAGGTGTGATTGTAGCAGGTCCACCCGCTTCTGGAAAAAGCTCTTGCATTCGTACCCTTGTACAAGCTCTCAATCATCTCCAGGTTTCTAGTGAGGAGCCATCCCATAAAATTGTGAAAATCAACCCACTGAGTGTGGATAGCGGAACTCTGATGTTTGGTGGCCAGAATGCGTCACACATGTGGCAGGATGGAGTTGTCACCTATGTGTGGAAGAAGGCTATCCGGGTAATCAGTTACTCAAAAAGAATGACCACATTTCTCTAATCTATTTCATAGTACCATAAAAGGAAAAGTCCATGCTCCTGGTGGACTTAGTCAGTTCTGTAAATGCCTTATATATTTCAGAAGCAAAATGTTTTTCTGTTAGAGTTTTGGGTGATCTTGCGTGTTACAGCACCTCTTACATTTTTCATACCAAAAAATACATTTTTATAAAATCCAGTAGGGTATGTAGGACTTCTCATAATGGCCACAGCAATTACACAGACCTAGAAACCTAAGTGCAGATATCTTATCAATAGAATCCCCTAGATATATCAGACATTGTCAGCTCCAACATCTCCAGCATCTTCCAGAAACTGAAATATCAGTTTAGAGTTGAGTGATGCTTTAAAAATTTGTATACATTTTATATAATGGGTAATCTGCAAAAGAAGTAAATACATTGTATTATATTATCTCTTATATTATCACTCTACTATCTCACTTCTCTCTCTATCTTTTAGTGCATGCATGGCATAAGGTTTCCGTAGCACTAGGAGTTTTCCAAAAAGAGCACAGCAAAAACTGTTTATCATTTTTTTTTTTTTTACCATAATAAATAAATAAATATATACA
The DNA here is from genome assembly GCA_028564925.1 of Lithobates sylvaticus. Classification (NCBI taxonomy): domain Eukaryota; kingdom Metazoa; phylum Chordata; class Amphibia; order Anura; family Ranidae; genus Lithobates; species Lithobates sylvaticus. The sequence goes on along the minus strand of CM053028.1, from coordinate 290,448,670 downwards.
AAATCATTATACATTTCTTTTAAAACTCATACTTCATCTGAATCAATTATGGTTGGCGCATGTTAGAATAACCAAATCAACAAATCACATTCGTTTTGTGAAAAAAGTGAATCTTACGTGCCATGAATAAAATAAATTTGCTCTTGAAATCTGTCATGTGACCCAAAGTCTAAGCCGAGATGTCATGGTTTCTGGCTACCAGGAAAATTGAGATAAATATCATTGGAGACAGTAGACTAGTCTGTTTCAGCCAGACAAGTCCATTCTGTTAGACTTGTGTTAAGAATAGTTAGAAGGATCAGCATAACTTATTTAGTCAACAAATACAGGTACTCTTTGGCTTACTTAAAAAGTATGTCTTTGTAAATCACCCACCCCCATGTTTTTAGCTTTAAATATGTATAAGAGAAATCATAGCATACTATGTTAAATTTTCTGAATTATTACTCATTTTAGTTAACTTGCATATTTAAAGTATTAATCCATTTTTTTATAATTCTAGAATCATTGCAATACATGGCTATGGTTTGATGGACAGCTCACCTGCACTTGGACTGACAACTTTAACAGTGTTCTAGGGCCAGAAAAGGTAACAACTTGTGTTTCAATTGTCTTCAAAAAATATTAATTTAACTAACAAGATGTTTACTTATAGACATTATTTCTAGCAATCAATGCCATTGGGAATAGAAATTTAACTCAAATGTTGGAAAATAATCATTTGATTGGCAGTTATAGTGAATTAGTATACAGATTTGTCAAAGTATCTAAGCCAAAAGTTATTTTTTGTTTTGGATAGAGTATGAAAGTGTGAAAAACACCTGTTGAGCCATTTTGCGCCATCTCTGTCCCACCCAGGAGCTTTTCCTTTATTTATCATCCCTCTAGACACATCAGGAAGTGAAAGTAATAAAAAAAACCCTACAAAGTATTGGAAATTCTTTCTTATGCCCCGTACACACGAGCGGAATTTCCGTTGGAAAAATCTTGGATGTATTTTCCGACGGAATTCCGCTCAAGCTTGGCTTGCATACACACGTTCACACAAAAGTTTGCTGAACTTTTGACCGCCAAGAACGCGGTGACGTACAACACTACGACTAGCTGAGAAAATGAAATTCAATGCTTCCGAGCATGCGTAGGAATTTTGCGTGTCGGAATTGGTACAGACGATCGTAATTTCCGATCTGAAGTTTTTTCCGACCGAAAAATTGAGAACATGCTCTGAATCTTTTGCTGGCTGGAATTCCGCCAGCAAAAGTCCGATGGAGCATACACACGGTCGCATTTTCAGACCAAAAGCTCTCATCGGACTTTTGCTGGCGGAATTTCCGCTCGTGTGTACGGGGCATAAGTTATGTTTCACAACAAGTATTCCCTTTGTTCCTGTTCCATTGGGAATACAACATTTGGGATTTTCTCTCACCCAGACACAAAGGTTTCCAGGACAAATAGAAATGAATCTCATCAGTTGAGACACAAAAAAAGACCGACAATTTTGAAAAAGAACAATATTTTTTCCATTCTGCTATAAAACATATCCAATAAAAAAATGTAAAAAATCTAATTTCTTTATCAATTTAGGCCAGTATGTATCCTGCTATATATTTTTGGTTAAAAAAAATCGCAATAAGCATATATTGATTGGTTTGTGCAAAAGTTATAGCGTCTACAAACTATGGGATATATTTATTTATTTTTGTTTCTAGTAATGGCAGCGATCATCCACTTATAGTGGGACTGTGACATTGCGGTGGACAAATTGGATACTAAGTGACACTTTTTTGTGGTGGAGACCAGTGACACTAATACAGTGATCAGTGCTAAAAATATGCACGTCACTGTAATAATGACACTGGCAGGGAAGGGGTTAACACCAGGGGCAGGGGGTTAAATGTGTGCCTAGGGAGTGCTTACTCACTGTGGGGGAGGTGCTTGTACTATGGGAAGGCAGAGATCTGTGTTCCTGCTTTGCAGAAACACAGGATCAAGGCCTTCCATACTGACAGAAAGGCAGTCTGCCTTTTTTTTACATAGGCAGACCTCCATTTTGCTTTTCTCCCACAATTGGCGAACCCGGTGGACATTGAGTCTGCCAGACCCGCTGATTGTCCCCGGCTGTGCCTAATCACAGTAATGCCCCATACACACGGTCGGATTTTCCGATGGATTCTGTCCTATCGTACAATGTTGTCGGAAATTACGACCGTGTGTAGGCACCTTTGGACAGTTTCCATCGGATTGTCCGACGGACAAAGTTCTATCTCCTGCTGGATAGATTTTTCGACAACAAAGTCCGACCACACCAATTCCGATCGTGTGTATCGAATTCCGACGGACAAAGTGCCACGCATGCTCAGATCACATTACAAGACCAAAGCTATTGGCTACTAGCCTCTACGTATTCCCATCGTAGGCAACAAACGTTCAGGATGATCGGATTTTTCGACAACAAAGTCCGACCGTGTGTATGCAACACCAGTGTCGGACTAAATCCGTCGGACAAAATCCGATGGATTTTGTGGTCGGATTTTCCGACCGTGTGTATGGGGCATAAGAGTGGGTTGCCGGCGGCGCACGCCCCAGACTCGGAAGTGCAGGATCACGTACAGGTACGTGATTCTGCACAGGAGAGCCGCCTTGACGCCGTATATGTACAGTATACAGTTGGGAAGCGGTTAAAGATGATTCTCAATTTTTACATAGTTACATTTATCCAACTTTGGCCAATATAACCATATACTGGTCCAGTGTGCTGAGGAAGCTGAAAAATCACTTTGACACCACCATTCCAGAGATCTCCACTAGCTTCCAAGTCCTGTGCTGAGCAGCTAGCCTGATACATTCTGAACAAAGAAGGTCAGCCACTTATCACAGGCGCCATTCAGACAATGCTTTTGCATGAAGTGGAGAGTGAAATGTCATCACCCTGTTTATCCACCTTGACCAATCAGAGAACACTTTTCATTCATTCATAAAATGCAAAGCATTCACTGAATGGTGCCTGTGCTGAGCAGCTGACCTCCTCTATTCACAAGTAGGCCAGCTGATCAACAGCAAGTGGAGGTGTCAGGGCTGGGCTCAGCCCTTTCTTCTCTGAGCTGACCGCTCTGCTGTTGGTTAATTGCCGTGTTCCCTCTCTGAAGTTGGCACCTCGGTTTATTGGTCCTTTCCGTATTCTCCACAGGATTACGCTTTAGACCTTCCTTCTAATATGCGTATCTCAAATGTATTCCATGTCTCCTTATTAAAACCTTTGGTCTGCAACCGCTTTACCACCTCGTGCCACGTCCTCACTCTGTACAGGTTGAGAACCATTAAGAGTATGAAGTACAGTCCATTGTTGACTCCCATAGGTTCAGTGGGCGCATACAGTACCTGGTGCATTGGAAAGGGTATGGTCCGGAGGAACACTCTTGGGTCTCATCCTCAGTCCTGTCCTCCTCCGTGATTTCCATAGCTGTTTTCCCCTCAAGCCTAGTGGTCCTCCGAAGGGGAGGGGTCGTTGAGGAGGGGGTACTGTCAGGGCTTGGCTCAGCCCTTCCTTCTCTGAGCTTTTCGCTCAGCTGTCGGTTAATTGCCAGCTCCTATCTCTTCACAGTGACTCACCTGTTGCTGATATTCTGCTTGTCAGTCCTGCTTACTTAAGCCATCCACTTTTATTATTAAACAAGTGTGATTTAACTACTTTAGATCCCGAGCATGGAGAGGCAAAGCCGCCTCATATGTGCCCACCGATCAGTGCCCACAATGCCCACCAATCAGTGCCCATCAGTACATCAGTGCCACCTATCAATGCCCACCAGTGATGCCAATCAGTGCCTCACCAGTGCCACCTAGCAGTGCTGCATATCAGTGTCGCCTACCAGTGCCGATCAGTGCCCATCACTGCCACCCATCAGTGCCCAGCACTGCCACCCATCAGTGCCCATCAGTTCCAGCTATCAGTGCCACCTATCAGTGCCCTTCAGTGCCACTTATCAATGCCCTTCAGTGCTGCCCAGTGCCACCCACCAGTGCCACATCTCAGTGTCCACCAGTGCCACCTCATCAGTGCCCATCAGTACAGCCTATCGGTGCCCATTAGTGCAGCCTATCAGTGCCCATCAGTGTAGCCTCATCAGCGTACATCAATAAAGGAGAAAAACTACCTGTTTGCAAAATTTATTAACAAAATATAAAACGGTTTTGTCTTTTTTAATTGTTTTAACTAAAAAACAAAAACCCAGAGGTGATTAAATACCACCAAAATAAAGCTCTATTTGTGGGGGGAAAATGATAAAAATTTAATTTGCATACAGTGTTGTATGAACGTGCAATTGTCATTCAAAGAGTGACAACGCTAAAAGCTGAAAATTGGTCTGGGCAGGAGGGGGGTTTAGGTGCCCAGTAAGCAAGTGGTTAACTGTACTTCTGTCTCCCTCTGATTCATGGTTTCTGAGAAGTCACTGAAGTATTGGTGTCTACTTAAATGATTAGGAAGCTGGACCATTGTAACTATGGAAAAATATACCACACCTGGAATTCATCTTTAAGTTGGTAGTGACCAATGGTGTCGCTAGGGGGTGGCTTTTGGGGCTATAGCCCCGAATCTGGGGCCCATAGCCCCGAGTCTCTGCAGGAGTCCCCAAGGGGAGGGGAGGCTCTCTGGGGACCCTGATTTTAAGGGGGAGGCTCTCTGGGGACCCTGATTTAAGGGGGAGGCTCTCTGGGGACCCTGATATAAGGGGGAGGCTCTCTGGGGACCCTGGTGCAAGGGGGAGGCTCTCTGGGGACCCTGGTGCAAGGGGGAGGCTCTCTGGGGACCCTGATTTAAGGGGGAGGCTCTCTGGGGACCCTGATTTTAAGAGGAGGCTCTCTGGGGACCCTGATGTAAGGGGACTCTCTGGGAATCCTGATGCAAGTGGGGGCTTTCTGGGGACCCCGATGCAAGGAGAAGGCTCTCTGGGGACCCTGATTTTAAGAGGAGGCTCTCTGGGGACCCTGATGTAAGGGGACTCTCTGGGAACCCTGATGCAAGTGGGGGCTTTCTGGGGACCCTGATGCAAGGAGGGCGCTCTCTGGGGACCCTGATGTAAGGGGAGGCTCTCTGGGGATATACACACACATCTATATTACTGTATATACATGTGTATGCCCGCCCAAGCATTCGACTTTCTTTACTATGCTGCTATGGGCTCTAGCCCCAGATCTTTTGTAGACCTAGCAACGCCCCTGGTAGTGACAAAACTGTAGTCTTGCATTTTGCAGTAAAATGAATTCTAAATTATGGTATAAGGATGGAGAGATTCTTAATATTTGTAAATATTGTATTCAGTTAGGTATATATTGCCTTTTTATTTTTTAATTGTTCTTAGGTGTTGCAACTCAGTAATGGTGACCATCTGAATCTCCCTGAAAATCTGAAGCTTATATTTGAAACAACTGATTTACAAATGGCTTCTCCAGCATTACTGTCAAAAACTGTGAGTATTCACACTTGCTGTTGAATTTATCTCAGGATTTCACCTTAAGCTAGAACTTCTACATAGACAGTAGGCCTGGTCTGGATGTGCTCTCTTAACAATATTTTATAACAAGCTCCTTTTCCTAGCCAGCAGGACTGTATTCAATATCTCTCCAATTTTCTCTCCTATGTTTATTCTTTTATTTATAGCATGATTATACTCAATATTGATACCTTCATTTCTGTATAGTATCATATATGTCTGTGTAAACCAAACCCTTTGATTACCCTATTTATAATACTGAGCCATTTTATAATCTTAATTTGAGCAGTCAAGCACTTTGTAGGCCTATTTAACAGAAAATCGCAGTGTCAGAAATGTATTAAACTCAGAGACAGTTTCCTTCATGCATTTTTAGAACAATAAATACCAATTATCACTCCAACAACTGAATGATCCTATGAATTATAACATGATGAAATAGAATGAAATATCACGCAAAACAAATTTATGGCAGGAAAAGCATTTATATGTAAAAAATTTGTTTTTATAACAGGGAATTTTGTATATAGAGGGAGATACTCTTGGTTGGAGACCTTTGTCTAAGATTTGGCTTGATGGGAGGAACCAACAAGAAAATACAGTAAGTATACTGTGAATGTATGCATACATTTACACACAGAATATTGTACACAGAATATACCTAGTTTCTTGTCTTGTAGACTTACCTAATAACCGTTACACCAAATTTAAAACCTTTATTTGTAGCAATATGTGAGCATAGACATATACACTACATGATAATTGATGTGCATATAGATTACCATTTATATACAATCTTAATTCTCTATTAGCAGTCATTTATGTGCTGACAAGAAAAGGCTAATTTTGTCTCCTTTGAAAAATGATATACTCCTTTTTGTCATAGTAGTACACCGTTTCATAAAACCAATAGCTATCAGTATGTATAATTAATTTCTTTATTTATGTATTTTTCATTTTAGGTTTTATCAAAAGCCTTCTATAGGACTTTGGATCCAGTGTTCAATCTTATTCTCTATGATACCAAGTAATTATTTTTTAATATGGCAACAAACAAACCTAGCAAACATTACTTACATTGTGTTTTGTTGATAGGGCTGATCTATAGCAAAAGCATGTTTCAAAGCGAGTTTCCCCATAGAAGTCAATGGAAACGAAGATAATTAGTTCCGCATTGACTTCTATTACATGCAATACCGCATGTGGCCATAGGTGGGGGAGGCGCCTGAGAGCCTCGGAATACTTGGGGATAGCTCGGAAAGCTTCATAAAGCCTCGAAAACACTCGGGACTGGAGTATTTCCGAGTGTTTCTAAATATTTCCGAGTCATTCCAAGTATTTCCGAGCGGCTCCGAACCATTCCGAGTGTCCCCGGCGCCCCCGCACCTCTGGCCAAATGCGCTTCTGCACCGCCTATTAGCTTGATATCTGCTTGTTTTGCGAGACAACACTCGCAAACCGAGTCAGAATTTAAAAAAAAAAGTTGCTTGTCTTTCGAAGCGCTCGTTAACCGCGTTACTCGTAAACCAAGGTTCCACTGTAGTTTTGTTCACTTACCTGATTGTATAAGTACAGCTGATTTTCCAACTAAAAATATTTTATATTTTAAATCTAATTTTTGAGTAGAGACATAGAGAGGTTACCTCTGCCAAACAGTCTGGCATTTTCATTGTTGATTACAATTCTTGTCCATCTACCGAGATGTAATGGCTGCCATAGATTTTGGTTTTATCTAAATGGACACGTAGTAATAGATTTGTTTCAGAGTTTTTCTGATTTGCTGTTGTGTTACTGATTTATTTTCTTCTACCTGTAGATCAGTGGTTTAGTCTATGCTAGCATTAAGACAGTTTCCATCTAAAATTGACATATTATGTCTTTATCTCAAGGCCGATTATTCCGGTAACAGAAGTTGGCCTTTTTCATTCATGCACGAACCTACTTACGGTCATGTTAAATGACAAAGCTCAGAGTATTGGAGGACAGCTGCATATTGAGAAGCTTTTCGTCTTCTGCCTTATTTGGTCAGTTGGAACACTTATTGAATCTTCGGAAAGGAAAAGGTTCAGTGAGCTGCTGAAGGTCTACACATCAGTGTAAGTGGCTGTGTTTTCTGTACTGTATATGCCATTGTTATTCTTTTAATAAAGGTTAGTATGCAATATTACCAGTTCCCAGCAAATAATGAATACTCCTACTGCTTCTTAAAGGCTAATCTGCACATCTGCACTGTATCTGGTTTCTGTATTAACAGACTGTTAGCAAGCAGCATAGTTTCAAAAAATCACTTTGTACAGTGTATAAACACATTCTGACTGTATTCTATGTGCTTGAGGCCTATCAGAGTTTTGATTTCAGACTCCCCAAACCCGTAAAAAGCTGCATTATTGAAAAGAGGTTTAAAGTGAACATGATATGACCCAAAGGCCTATGTCAGGGTTTTGTTAGCATCAAACCTGTTTCTCTACCCACACAAGTGGAAGGGAATGAAAAAGCAAATTGAAGCAGGTAAGAAGGAGGTCAACTGATCAAATGTATCTGCCAAAGAATTCTGAATGATCTCAGAAGCATTTCGAACTAATGTCACGCTGCATTTGAGAATTGACTTCTTGTGTCCTAGTGGAGCTCCTTTAGATTTATGCAGGACCTCCCTTTCATTGTTGAAATTAAAGCTCTTCTCCTTCTTCACATGTCTAATGGCAGAGCATCACTGGGCATTAAAGGCATGTGCACTTCAGCACTGTTCTTACGTTGACACTTTTTAGTTCAAGTCAGGCTCTCATCTATGCATTTTACAGTGGAGTGTTTTAAATAAATAATTTTTGCTGCATTTTTAGTGTGGTCTTCAAGACATCTTCCTACTATTAAATGGTAGTGGTACTGCATTTAAAAGTCATGTAAAATATATCAAGTGGAAAATACAGCTGTGTGAACTAGCCAAACTCATTTTACGTAATTTTATTCACCCCAACTGCTCGAATATATTAGTTATTTTTATCTCTTAAAGGGGTTGTAAACCCTCACTGACTGCCCCCCCCAGCCCCCCCCCCCCCCCCCCGTTTTGCTCACCTGAGTTCTTTATTCCACCGCCGGAGATGTGCTCTTCCTCTCTGCACAAGGTCCCGGCTCTTGATTGGTTAGATTGATAACAGCACAGCCATTGGCTCCCATTGTTGTCAATCAAATCCAATGACGCGTGTGTCGGGGATTGGTCCTACATTCAGCGTCTATGGACGCCCAATGCTAGACTCGAGAGCGCACGCGCAAGGTAACCCCCGGGAGAGCACTTCTCTTAGGGGGTTATATGATGCAGGGAGGAGCTACCAGCGCCGCCGGGGGACCTCAAAATTCGAGGACCGGGGTCACTATGTGCAAAGCGAACTGCACAGTGGAGGTAAGTATGACATGTTTGTTATTTAAAAAAAAAAAGAAAACCGAAGCCTTACAATCACTTTAAGCATGGCGTTTGGATCTCTTTTCGGATATTCTAGAATTGTAACAAGATTTTTACATTTCTCATTATGTTTATCTCAATCATAATTATGATTCCGATATCCTAGTTATGGTGACTTGTAAATATAACTACAGTCAAATTACTATTTTGTTCTGCTCTAAAAGCCAGTGTATGTATTTGTATAATGTGTTAAGTGATTGGTTTGTTTTTGGATTTCAGTTTACCAGATGATGAACAAGAGATTTCTGTCTTTGACTATTACCTTGATGAGTCGGGAGAGTGGGACACATGGCAGTCACGTTTACCAGATATCACATATGTTGGTAATACAGACATCATGGGAGAAGTATTTATTGAAACACAAGACACAGTAAGTAATGATATAGAATGCCTCTAAACGTATGCAACTAAGCTTTAGGCATACTAACAAACATAGTCAGAAAATTACCACTGAGACTTGGCATTGCCAAATGTCTAGATCTGACTTAATCATAAGCATTGGTTTAGGTGCCATGTTTCTGACTGCTATAGAGCATATATAGTTTTGTTTCTGTTTCCTAGATACATATTAAATTAGAAATTTTTGCAGTAAGGTGTAAAACAATCTTTTACATTTGAACTGCTGGCATGTAAATGAAAACACAGATTACTGCAGCTCTGTATTTATCTATACTAAGAACTAAATTGAATTTAAGTGCAAGCAGTGTAAGTACCTTTATGTGATCTGGTTTTAGCCTCCTAAAATCCCTGTACAGCATAGCTTTTAGTGGGAGAGGGAGAAGCAGCATAAGGAGCCAATGTGTTTTGCAGCATTGTTTTTTTGCTAATGAGAAATATGGTGATAACAGGAGATAATAGAGAGCTGAACTCATCAGTTTGCTGCTTCTCCTCTCACTGTCCAGTGGCAGGACTGGATAATGAGAAATACCAATCCTTTGCCAAGTAAAACTGTTTACTTACATTTATACCACCTATTTGTTTAGCTGTTTGCCTGAAATTCAGCTTTAAAAATAATAAAATGCATATTTAACTGCAGCTATTACAGGTACATGTATTTGTCATTTAATCAGCTTTCTGTGTAGCATCACTCAGACTTGCCTGCAGGCTGAATGGCAAAATCTACCAGATTTACCCAACCTCACGATGCCACATGGATGGATGAATCTCTCACTGGTTCTACTGCGCCAACGGTTGTTGGAATACTCAGATTAGGTGCTGCTGCTGTTTAGCTAACTATTTTCCACCTGACTTTCTTTGTTTAAAAAAAAAAATAAATGTCTGTCAGATGGGAGAATGCTGACAGGGCATCCACAAAGCAAATTTTGTCCGGGTCATCAGGAACCAGACAAAATCCAATCATTATATGCCCAACTTAAGGCATAACACTAGGAGCCAACCATGCTCTGCTTTAAAGCACATGTACCAGCTGTGAACATGCTTAGCAAAGCAAAGAAAGCAAACTGAGCACAGTACGGACAGTGAGACTTTGCTCCTTCATTGTTTGGTCAGTTGTATATTTACTTGAAGTTCAGCTTAATGTTACGTTTATTGGACACTGTTAAATGAGAAACTGTAGAAGGCATTCCAGAAGATATCTCCAATTTATTTTTTATTTTTTTCAATAGATTATAGTTCGCACCTTCTTAGAATATGCCAGCATGGGATCACAACATGTCTTGTTAACTGGACCTCTGGGCTGTGGGAAGACAGTGCTGATGAACGACTTAATTTCCACCCAAGGCATGTGAAAGATCTTGTGGAACAAAAATTCCTTTTTTTCATTAGGTGCCTTTCAAATGTGTTTTATAGCTGCCTCATTTTGTATTTACAGATCGAGCCCGCACATTGCTTAAAAGAATAGTGTTTTCAGGATCTTCAAAGGCTAAAGAACTACAAGAGCTTCTAGAGCAAAATATAGTTCACCGGCAAGGTACTGCATCTCCCATTTCGAACAAAGAGCAGCATCAAATAACAGACTATGTAAAAATATAACCTAGGCTAATGCAGCCTTTACAGCATTTTCACTGCAATGATTGTCAGGAGTAGGGATGGGCCCGGTGCTCGATGCGAACCCACGTTCGCATCGAGCACCGGGCGTTCGCTCGCTCGGCGAGCCCAGAACTATTTTGGCCGCTCGCATCACGTTCGTGTGATGCGCGCGGCCCCGCAATGCATTGCGGCCGGCGCGGCCGACGCAGTGCATTGCTGGCTGATGATTGGCCAAGCATGCACTGTGACCCCGCATGCTTGGCCAATCACAGCCCCGGAAACTCGAAGAGCCATAATTGGCTACAGGCAGGACGCCTGTAGCCAATTACAGCTCAGGGGCTGTAGTACACGCCCCCCCCTATAAAACGCCGCCACGCCGTCTGCGCCGGTCACATGCTGTTCCGGCGCAGATTGAGCAGGCTGATTCTGTGACACTCTGCTGCATTTAGATAGTTAGAGAGATTCACTTACAGAGATTGAGTTAGATAGATTCAGTTACAAAGATTGATTGAGAAAGAGGGGCTTGTAGTGTGCTCGTGGCAGGCAGGCAGAGCTACTATATTTTGTTACCAGAAGCACCTATAGGACTTGTAGTGTGTTCGTGGCAGGCAGGCAGAGCTCCTATATTTTGTTACCAGAAGCACCTATAGGACTTGTAGTGTGTTCGTGGCAGGCAGGCAGAGCTCCTATATTTTGTTACCAGAAGCACCTATAGGACTTGTAGTGTGTTCGTGGCAGGCAGGCAGAGCTCCTATATTTTGTTACCAGAAGCACCTATAGGACTTGTAGTGTGTTCGTGGCAGGCAGGCAGAGCTCCTATATTTTGTTACCAGAAGCACCTATAGGACTTGTAGTGTGTTCGTGGCAGGCAGGCAGAGCTCCTATATTTTCTTCCCAGAAGCACCTATAGGACTTGAAGTGTGTTAGTCCCATTACACACACAGAGCTATATTTTCTTCCCAGAAGCACCTATAGGACTTGAAGTGTGTTAGTCCCATCACACACACAGAGCTATATTTTGTTCCCAGAAGCACCTATAGGACTTGAAGTGTGTTAGTCCCATCACACACACAGAGCTATATTTTGTTCCCAGAAGCACCTATAGGACTTGAAGTGTGTTAGTCCCATCACACACACAGAGCTATATTTTGTTCCCAGAAGCACCTATAGGACTTGAAGTGTGTTAGTCCCATTACACACACAGAGCTATATTTTGTTCCCAGAAGCACCTATAGGACTTGAAGTGTGTTAGTCCCATTACACACACAGAGCTATATTTTCTTCCCAGAAGCACCTATAGGACTTGAAGTGTGTTAGTCCCATTACACACACAGAGCTATATTTTGTTCCCAGAAGCACCTATAGGACTTGAAGTGTGTTAGTCCCATTACACACACAGAGCTATATTTTCTTCCCAGAAGCACCTATAGGACTTGAAGTGTGTTAGTCCCATTACACACACAGAGCTATATTTTGTTCCCAGAAGCACCTATAGGACTTGAAGTGTGTTAGTCCCATTACACACACAGAGCTATATTTTCTTCCCAGAAGCACCTATAGGACTTGAAGTGTGTTAGTCCCATCACACACACAGAGCTATATTTTTGTTCCCAGAAGCACCTATAGGACTTGAAGTGTGTTAGTCCCATTACACACACAGAGCTATATTTTGTTCCCAGAAGCACCTATAGGACTTGAAGTGTGTTAGTCCCATTACACACACAGAGCTATATTTTGTTCCCAGAAGCACCTATAGGACTTGAAGTGTGTTAGTCCCATTACACACACAGAGCTATATTTTCTTCCCAGAAGCACCTATAGGACTTGAAGTGTGTTAGTCCCATTACACACACAGAGCTATATTTTGTTCCCAGAAGCACCTATAGGACTTGAAGTGTGTTAGTCCCATTACACACACAGAGCTATATTTTGTTCCCAGAAGCACCTATAGGACTTGAAGTGTGTTAGTCCCATCACACACACAGAGCTATATTTTGTTCCCAGAAGCACCTATAGGACTTGAAGTGTGTTAGTCCCATCACACACACAGAGCTATATTTTCTTCCCAGAAGCACCTATAGGACTTGAAGTGTGTTAGTCCCATTACACACACAGAGCTATATTTTCTTCCCAGAAGCACCTATAGGACTTGAAGTGTGTTAGTCCCATCACACACACAGAGCTATATTTTCTTCCCAGAAGCACCTATAGGACTTGAAGTGTGTTAGTCCCATCACACACACAGAGCTATATTTTCTTCCCAGAAGCACCTATAGGACTTGAAGTGTGTTAGTCCCATCACACAGAGCTCCTCTATTTTCTTTGCAGAAGCACCCATAGGACTTCTAGTGTGTTAGTGGCATCACACAGAGCTCCTATATATTCTTCTCAGCAGCACCCACAGGACTTCTAGTGTGTTAGTGGCATCACACAGAGCTCCTCTATTTTCTTTGCATAAGCACCCACAGGACTTCTAGTGTGTTAGTGGCATCACACAGAGCTCCTCTATTTTCTTTGCATAAGCACCCACAGGACTTCTAGTGTGTTAGTGGCATCACATAGAGCTCCTCTATTTTCTTTGCAGAAGCACCCATAGGACTTCTAGTGTGTTAGTGGCATCACACAGAGCTCCTATATATTCTTCTCAGCAGCACCCACAGGACTTCTAGTGTGTTAGTGGCATCACACAGAGCTCCTCTATTTTCTTTGCATAAGCACCCACAGGACTTCTAGTGTGTTAGTGGCATCACACAGAGCTCCTCTATTTTCTTTGCATAAGCACCCACAGGACTTCTAGTGTGTTAGTGGCATCACACAGAGCTCCTCTATTTTCTTTGCAGAAGCACCCATAGGACTTCTAGTGTGTTAGTGGCATCACACAGAGCTCCTATATATTCTTCTCAGCAGCACCCACAGGACTTCTAGTGTGTTAGTGGCATCACACAGAGCTCCTCTATTTTCTTTGCTGAAGCACCCACAGGACTTCTAGTGTGTTAGTGGCATCACACAGAGCTCCTCTATTTTCTTTGCATAAGCACCCACAGGACTTCTAGTGTGTTAGTGGCATCACACAGAGCTCCTCTATTTTCTTTGCAGAAGCACCCATAGGACTTCTAGTGTGTTAGTGGCATCACACAGAGCTCCTATATTTTCTTCTCAGCAGCACCCACAGGACTACCGACTACAATGGCTGGAAGACCGCCAAGGGGAGGCAGAGCGTGCAGAGCCAAGAACACAGGGCAGGCAGGCTCTGTTTCTAGTGGACGTGGCCGTGGACGTGGACGTGGTCGTGCATCGTCATCAGCACGTGGCCATGGGACACGCGCGTCTTTGTTTTCGGCAGCTGGACATGTGGAGCCGCATCATGCTGAAGGCTTGGTAGAATGGATGACCAAGCCCTCCTCATCCTCCTCATCCTCTCTCACCCAGGCTCAGGGTACTGACAGAGCATCATCAGCCACCCCTTCCCTAGACCCACCATGTCCTCCTGAGGAGTCCCCCGAACTCTTTGAGCACAGTGTTGGGTACATGCTCCAGGAGGATGCCTAACGATTCGAAGGCTCGGATGACGATACCCAGCTTGAGGAATCTGGCAGTACAGTTCCACCAGCTGCAGCTTACTGCCAGGTTTGCTCTAGTGGTGAAGAGGGAGGGGATGATGAGGTCACTGACTCCACGTGGGTGCCTCAAGGGAGAGAGGATGAGGAGGAGGACGAGGAGGAGGAGGATGCGGCGTCACATGTCCAACGAGGCAGGATGCCCCCTGGAGGCCAGGTAGAGGCCAGCACAGCAACTGTACAACACCGCAGAGCTCCGCCTGTGCAGGGCGCTGCCTCTGCACGTTATCAGAAAAGTTCTTTGGTGTGGGCCTTTTTTGAGACGAGTGCAGCAGATCGCACCACTGCTATTTGCAATATTTGTCTCAAGCGTATCTCGCGTGGCCAAAACATCAGCCGCTTGGGCACGACAAGCATGACCAGACATATGGCGACCTGCCATGCAGCTCGTTGGCAGGCACACATAAAAGACCCACACCAAAGAACTAAGCGGACCTCTCCTTGCTCCTCCTCAGCTGGGATCTCCATCCCCACTACACCTTCAGTCCTCTCTGAAAGCTGCTCTGAGAGGACTGAAGGTGTAGAATTCGGTGTGTCACAACCAAGTACTTGCAGTACACCGACGTCCGAATGCAGCAGGCAAATTTCCCTGCCCCAGCTGCTGGACCGTAGAAAGAAGTACACTCCCAGCCATCCACATGCCCAGCGGTTGAATGCTAGCCTTGCTAAATTGCTAGCACTTCAACTGCTGCCTTTTCAGTTGGTAGACTCGGCCCCCTTCCGTGAGTTTGTTCAATGTGCGGTTCCTCAGTGGCAGGTTCCCAAACGCCACTTTTTCTCGCGGAAGGCGATTCCGTCTCTCTACCGGCATGTGGAGGGCAATGTCCATGCCTCGCTGGACAGGGCGGTCAGCGGTAAGGTGCATATTACTGCTGACTCATGGTCCAGCAGGCATGGACAGGGACGGTACCTTTCTTTCACGGCCCATTGGGTCACTCTATTGGCAGCTGGGAGGGATGCAGGACAAGGTGCAGTAGTGTTGGAGGTTGTTCCGCCACCACGCCTCCAAAACCCGACTACTGCTACTGGTTGTGACACACCTCTCTCCTCCACCCCCTCCTCTTCTTCTTCCTCCAGTGCTCTGTCCTTGGAACCAGCGGTGCTCCGTAGGCGTACAAGGGGCTACGCAAGTACGCAGGCAAAAAGATGCCATGCCGTGCTTGCGCTGGTGTGTTTGGGGGACAGGAGCCACACTGGGCCAGAGGTTCTGGCAGCTCTGCAGGGGCAGGCCGAGAGGTGGTTGACGCCACGTCAGCTTAAGCCAGGAATGGTCGTTTCTGACAATGGCACCAACCTCCTCTCCGCCCTGCGACAGGGGCAGCTCACCCATGTGCCCTGCATGGCTCACGTCCTCAACCTGGTGGTGCAGCGGTTCTTGGGCAGGTTCCCAGGCTTACAGGATGTCCTGAGGCAGGCCAGGAAAGTCTGTGTGCATTTCCGCCGATCTTATAATGCCAGTGCTCGGCTGACTGAGCTGCAAAAGGAGCTGAACCTGCCCAAGAACCGCCTAATATCTGACATGCCCACCAGGTGGAACTCAACGTTGGCCATGCTGCAGCGACTGCACACGCAGCAGAGGGCCATCAATGAGTACCTTTGCGACTACGGCACCAGGACAGGGTCAGGGGAGCTTGGTTTTTTTTCCCCACGTCAGTGGAGCATGATCAGGGATGCATGCACTGTCCTCTCACCATTTGAGGAGGCCACGAGGATGGTGAGCAGTGACAGTGCATGCATCAGTGACACTGTCCCTCTTGTCCACCTGTTGGAGCATACGCTGCGTGGGATAATGGACAGGGCACTTGAGGCAGAACAGAGGCAGGAAGAGGAGGACTTCCTTGCCTCTCAAGGCCCCCTTTATCCGGACAGTGTTCCTTCTGTCCCACCCATCACACAGGAAGAGGATGAGGAGGAGGAGGAGGAGGAGGAGGAGGAGGAGGATTGTGTGAGCATGGAGGTGGAGCCTGGCACTCAGCATCAGCAGCAGCAGTCTTTTAGGGATGATGTACAGTCCCAACAAGCCAGTGGACTTGTACGTGGCTGGGAGGAGGTGGCTGGCGATCATGTCATCCTCAGTGACCCAGAAGACTCCGGACCGAATGCCTCAGCTAACCTACGCTGCATGGCCTCCCTGATCCTGCAAAGCCTGCGGAAGGATCCTCGTGTTCTTCGGATCAAGGAGAGGGACCATTACTGGCTGGCCACTCTCCTTGATCCGCGGTACAAGGGTAAGGTTGCGGACCTTATCTTGCCGTCGCAGAGGGAGCAGAGGATGAGACATCTCAGGGAGGCCTTGCAGAAAGGTCTGTGCAACGCGTTCCCAGAAACTGGGAGGCTACAAACTCCTGGTCCTGGGCGACGAGTTGCTGAGGCTTCGGTCAGTGGCAGAAGGAGCGGTGGGGAAGTGGACGTCTGACCGATGCGTTCAGACAATTTTTTAGTCCGCAGCCCCAAGGTATGATCGGTTCCAGCAACCATCGCCAGCGTCTGATATACATGGTGCAGGAATACCTTGGGGCAAGGTCAGACTTGGACACCTTTCCCACCGAAAATCCTCTGGCTTACTGGGTCCTGAGGATGGATCACTGGCCAGAGCTTGCACAGTATGCAATTGAGCTACTGGCCTGTCCTGCCTCCAGCGTTCTTTCCGAACGCACATTCAGTGCTGCTGGAGGATTTGTGACTGATCATAGGGTGCGCCTGTCCACCGCCTCGGTTGATCGACTGACATTCATCAAAATGAATCAGTCTTGGATCACCACCAGCTACCAGGCACCTGAGGCGGATATAACCGAATAATTTTTAATGTCACATCCCTTCAAGACTGCCTATGCTGATGCTGAGTGACTGTCCTCTTATGTTCACTGACTATCCTCTTCCTCCTCCTCAATGATCCATGCCACCACACCAGTGCCTAAGGCACAATTTTTCAGCCCCTGTTTAACAGGGGCGTGTACTTACAATTTTTTAAAAAAATGCTTCGCAACACGTGTGACTGCTGTGCTCCAAGTACAGTCTCTGTGAGGGCCGTGTTGCAGTGTTGTGGCACCAGCACCAGTGCCTAAGGCACAATTTTTCAGCCCCTGTTTAACAGGGGCGTGTACTTACAATTTTTAAAAAAAATGCTTCGCAACACGTGTGACTGCTGTGCTCCAAGTACAGTCTCTGTGAGGGCCGTGTTGCAGTGTTGTGGCACCAGCACCAGTGCCTAAGGCACAATTTTTCAGCCCCTGTTTAACAGGGGCGGGTACTTACAATTTTTTAAAAAAATGCTTCACAACACGTGTGACTGCTGTGCTCCAAGTACAGTCTCTGTGAGGGCCGTGTTGCAGTGTTGTGGCACCAGCACCAGTGCCTAAGGCACAATTTTTCAGCCCCTGTTTAACAGGGGCGGGTACGTACAATTTTTTAAAAAAATGCTTCGCAACACGTGTGACTGCTGTGCTCCAAGTACAGTCTCTGTGAGGGCCGGGTTGCAGTGTTGTGGCACCAGCACCAGTGCCTAAGGCACAATTTTTCAGCCCCTGTTTAACAGGGGCGTGTACTTACAATTTTTTTAAAAAATGCTTCGCAACACGTGTGACTGCTGTGCTCCAAGTACAGTATCTGTGAGGGCCGGGTTGCAGTGTTGTGGCACCAGCACCAGTGCCTAAGGCACAATTTTTCAGCCCCTGTTTAACAGGGGCGTGTACTTACAATTTTTTAAAAAAATGCTTCGCAACACGTGTGACTGCTGTGCTCCAAGTACAGTCTCTGTGAGGGGTTGCAGTGTTGTGGCACCAGCACCAGTGCCTAAGGCACAATTTTTCAGCCCCTGTTTAACAGGGGCGGGTAATTACAAATCTTGATCTAATAGTTCACAGCAGGGCCCATTCCTGCGCCCACCAAGAGTAACTATGAGGGCCTGCAGTCTTGTGGCAACACCGTCCACCACCACCGCCAAAGGCCCAATTTTTCTGCCCAGTTCATCAGGTGCTTGCAATTACAAATCTTGATCTAATAACTCACAGCAGGGCCCATTCCTGCGCCCACCAAGAGTAACTATGAGGGCCTACAGTCTTGTGGCAACACCGTCCACCACCACCGCCAAAGGCCCAATTTTTCTGCCCTGTTCATCAGGTGCTTGCAATTACAAATCTTGATCTAATAACTCACAGCAGGGCCCATTCCTGCGCCCACCAAGAGTAACTGTGAGAGCTTACAGTCTTGTGGCAAAACCGTCCACCACCACCACCACCACCCCCAATTTTTCTGCCCTGTTCAACAGGTGCATGCAATTACAAATCTTGATCTATTAACTCACAGCAGGGCCCATTCCTGTGCCCACCAGTCTTGTGGCTACACCAACATCTAATAGGGCAAATTTCTGCAGAGTATATACGCCAGGCCCCTACTTTCAAACATCCAACTTACAAACGACTCCTACTTGCAAATGGAAAGAGAAAACAGGAAGTGAGAGGAAATCTACCCCTAGGAAGGGAAATTCTATCCTGTTAGATTTAATTTGGGAAAAAGGTATCTCCTCTCTACTGATACTTTATCACCAATCCTTGTTTCAATTAAAACCCCACTTTTCCAAAAACATTTGTCATTGGGACGGAAAGTGAGGTGACATGTTCTGAACAGATGTGCAAAGACAGCAAATGTTACAGGGGTGATAACCCCTCCCTATGTTCTCCAAAAAGCTTAAAAATAGATTTTTTTGGGATGGAGCTACACTTTATAATGTACCTGTTCAGATTCTACTTAAGATCAAACCTAAAGCCGCAAGTGGTTTTAAATGGCTTCTTTTTTTCCTTTACAAATGTCATTTTGTGCAAGGACAGTTCTAAACACGGGAAACACATGCCACTTCACAGGCATACTTTAGACACCCCCCAGGTACCATATTTAAAGGAAAATTTCACTTTTTTTTTTTCACTTTATGCATCATTAAAATGACTGCTCCCGAAAAAACGTTAGTTTTTAAAAGTTCTTTTTGCATTGATATATGTCCCCTGGGGCAGGACCCGGGTCCCCAAACCTGTTTTATGACATTAACATGCATATTGGCCGTTGTAATTAGCACTTTTGATTTCGAACGTTCGCGTCCATTATAACGTATAGGGTTCGAAAATTCGCGCGAACTTTCGGTCCGTTCGAAGGTTCTGGTTCGAACCGAACCCGGGGGTGTTCGGCTCATCCCTAGTCAGGAGTCTAAAATATGGATCTCTACAACTTTTTAATGTCTTGTGTAGTTTTTTATACTATATATACCGCGGGTAAAATAAATATTGAACACGTGACAATTTTCTAGGTAAATATATTTCTAAAGGTGCTATTAAGTTGACATTTTCATCACATGCTGATAACAACCCATGCAATTTATACATACAAGGAAACCAAAACAAATACGTTCAGAAATTAAGTTATGTGTAATAGCATGGAATGACACAGGGGAAAAGTATTGAATACACTAACTGAAATGTATTTAGTACGTCGTACAAAATCCTTTGTTGGTAATGACAACTTCAAGACACCTCCTGTATAGAGAAACTAGTCGCATGCATTGCTCAGGTGTGTTTTTGGCCCATTCTTCCACACAAACCGTCTTCAAACCCTGAAGGTTCCGTGGCCTCTTCTCTGAACTCTGGTATTTACAGTAGTTCTTTCCATTGATTTTCTATTGGATTCAAGTCATAGGTTGGACTTGATGTCTTTTTTCAACCTTGTCTACTACTGTATTTAACTATGTAACTATATAGTACACTTTTGATAATTCGTTTCACTCCTCTGTCAGAAATCTTGCGAGGAGCACCTGGTTATGGTCGGTTTATGGTGAAATTATGTTCTTTCCACTTCCGGATTATGGTCCCAACAGTGCTCACTGGAACCAATGCCATCAGTATGTTTTGCGAATGTCTTGAGAGAGCTCTTTGCTTTTACCCATTATGAGATGTTTCTTGTGTGACACCTTGGTATTGACACCTTTTTATAGGCCATCAGTTGAGACTGAACCAGCTGATATTAATTGGCACTGACAAGGGGCAATATTGCTTTCTAATTAATGATAGATTTCAGCTGGTGTCTTGGCTTTCCATGCTTTTGTGCACCTCCCTTTGTTCATGTGCTCAATACTTTTTCCCTGTGTCATTCCATTTTATTACACACATAACTTCATTTCTGAACATATTTGTTTTGGTTTCTTTGTATTTATGGATCGTGGATTGTTGTTACCGGCATGTGGTTAAAATTTTATGTCAGTAGCACTTTTAGAAATATATTTACCTAGAAAAATTGTGATGTGTTCAATACTTATTTTACCCGCTGTATATGTGTAACAACACTGACAACACTGTGTGACAACACTGAAGAAATGACACTTTGCTACAATGTAAAGTAGTGAGTGTACAGCTTGTATAACAGTGTAAATTTGCTGTCCCCTCAAAATAACTCAACACACAGCCATTAATGTCTAAACCACTGGCAACAAAAGTGAGTACACCCCTAAGTGAAAATGTCCAAATTGGGCCCAAAGTGTCAATATTTTGTGTTGCCACCATTATTTTCCTGTACTGCCTTAAAGGGGTCGTGTTCGTGTTTTTTCACCTTAATGCATCCTATGCATTAAGGTGAAAATGGCTAATTGGGCCCAATTTGGACATTTTCACTTAGGGGTGTACTCACTTTTGTTGCCAGCAGTTTAGACATTAACCACTTGCCGACCAGCCACCATCATTATACTGCGGCAGGTCGGCTCTTTCCTGTGAATCGCCGTAGGTGTACGTTGGTATGTCGGCTGCACGACGGGGTTCCCGATGCACGTGGCCAGTGGCCGCGATGTCTGTCAGCCACCCACGATCGCAGGAAAGAGAACCAGAATGGGGATTTGTCAATATAAACAAACAGATCCCCGTTCTGACAGAGGAGGAGAGAGAGATCTGCTGTTCCTAGTGATTAGGAACAGCAATCTCTCTCTTCCTCCAGTCAGTCCCATCCCCCCACAGTTAGAAACACCTCCCAGGGAACACATTTAACCCTTTGATTGCCCCCTAGTGTAAACCCCCTAGTGTTAACCCCTTCCCTGCCAGTGACATTTACACAGTAATTAGTGCATTTTTATAGCACTGATCGCGTTATAAATGACAGTGGTCCCAAAAAAGTGTCCGATCTGTCCGCTGCAATGTCACAGTCCCACTAAAAATCGCAGATCGCCGCCATTACTAGTAAAACAAAAAAATGATATTAAAAATTACATAAATCTATCCCATATTTATGCGATTTTTTTTTTTTTTACCAAAAATATGTAAAATACATATTGGCCTAAACTGCTGAAGACATTTTTTTTTGGGGGGGGGGGGGGATATTTATTATTATATTATTTTCAAAATTGTCGCTCTTTTTTTGTTTATAGCACAAAAAATAAAAACCGCAGAGGTAATCAAATGCCACCAAAAGAAAGCTCTATTTGTGGGGAAAAAAAGTTGTTTGGGTACAACATCGCATGACCGTGCAATTGTCAGTTAAAGTGACGCAGTGCCGTATCGCAAAAAATGGCCTGGTCATTAAGGGGGAAAATATTCTGGTCTGTAAGTGGTTAAAGTGTGTTGAGTTATTTTGAGGGGACAGCAAATTTATATTGTTATACAAGCTGTACACTCACTACTTTACATTGTAGCAAAGTGTCATTTCTTCAGTGTTGTCACATGAAAAGTATAATATATATAATGTATATGTGTATATATATATATATATATATATATATCATTTTATACACTATAATACTACCACAATAATATATAATATACTATATATATACTACTTGTTTTAAAGAAATTATAGTAACAATTCAATGTGAAATGTAATATTTTGTGTTTTCAGGTTTCATATATGGTGCAAGAGATGGGAAAACATTACATCTATTCATTGATGATCTTAATCTCCCTACACCTGATGACAATGGGGTGCAATCCTGTAATGAGGTACAGTATTTAAATTTAAAAATTGATCTTATCAATAGCCTGGTGGCTTTGTGACTGTGATTATAATTATTATTAGCAATTTAGTAGTATATCATTACTAGTATGTTAAAACAATGGAAATTTAAACATTTGTCTATAAACTTCATTTACTTGAGAAGGCTAACAATATCCAGTGTTTGATATTCATTATTTATTGCTCATTCATTCTTATTTACAACTTGCTTTAAATAGGAACTTTAAGGATATACATTTAGCATCTGCCATTGCTTCCTTCCTTCTTGGAGTGTAAGCTCCATGGCTGTTATCTTTAGGTCCCTTTATTACTAGTACGGATGAGCCCGATGTTCGAGTCGGGTGTTCGCCCATTCGATGAATTTAGAACATTATTGGAAATCCGAGCGCCCACGGAACACCCCACAATGAATGGCGAGACCGTCAATGCATGTGCAGTTCATTGATGGCTGCTGATTAGCCAAAGCATGCACCTGACCTGCATGCTTTGGCCAATCGCAGCGCGCTCTGCTGTGAGAGCCATGATTGGCCAAAAGGCAGGGTGCCTTTGACCAATCATGGCTCAGGGGGCTGAGTCCATGCCCCACACTATGTTAGGCTGCTTACATAGCGGCAGTACATAATTTTATGAATGAGAGCAGAAAAAGGACATTTGTAAAGGAAACAATTTAATTTAAAACTGCTCGCGGCTGTAATGTATTGTCGGATCCCGGCAATATAGACATTGTTTCCTTTAGAAATGTAATTTTGTTGCGGTACTGTTCTAAACACTGGAAAGATGCGCTACTTTACAGACAGACTAAGGACACCCCCAGGCATGATATTTAAAGAAATATTTCATTTTTATTGTTTCACTTTAAGCATTATTAAAACTACTGCTCCTGAAAAAACATACATTTTTAAAACTTTTTTTTGCATTGATACATGTCCCCCGGGTCCCCAAACATTTTTTATGACAATAACCTGCATATAAGCCTTTAAAATTAGCACTTTTGATTTTCCATGTTTGTGTCCCATAGACTTTAACGGTGTTCACTAATTTTTTTTTGCCTGTTCGCAAGTTCTGCTCATCCCTAATTACTAGTCACTAACCTGTATGTGCCCCTGAGATGTGGTGCTGCCATCCAATATATAATCATGCCTATGACCACCGATAGCATGCAAAGCGTTGCTTGCCACAGGTGCCATTGGCAACCATACTGGTACATGTGCATCCCCTATCTCTTGTGTACTGTACACAACAGGCTTTGCTCAGGTGAAATAGCAACTGTACAAAGTACTACATCACAATCTACCACCAATGTAGATTTCAAAATGATAGAAAACCCTAATAAGTCATTTATAATATAATTGAAGAAATATATTTTGTGAAAAATGTAAAAATGTGATATTATAAGCTTTGGGATATTAACAGATATTGTAAAGCGATTAAGCCTTGTTCCTAATTGTTGTCTTATATTTTCATCCAGCTGCTAAGAATGATTCTTGATGATAAAACTTTGGTGAAACTGAACAAACCTTTTGAGTGGCAGATGCTAGAAGGATTCCTTGTCAGAGCTGTGATGGCCCTACCCCAGTATGCCAACAACACACAGAGAACAGCGGCACAGCGGCTATTGGTAGTTTGAATTATAACACTGACGTATCCGATTCCTTTTATCTATAAATGGATATTATTTACTGTTTGATGTGCTAAAACAGCATTTTTTTATATTTTTTTTCACTTTATCTTAAGTACAAAGCAAATAATCCTTAGAATATGTAAAAACAAAGAAAACATAATATTAAAAAAAATAAAGAATAGAACCACTTCCTTACTGGGCCAATTCTGGCATTCCCCTCCTACATGAAAACAAAAATTATAATTGTTTTGTTAAATGAACCCCTAAACATTATATATATTTTTTTTAGCCGAGACCCTAGGGAATAAAATTGTAGTCGTTGAAATTTTTTATGTCACACGGTATTTGCGCAGCAATTTTTCAAACTTTGGTTCCTTTTAAAATCTCCATAGGTTACGCTTACAATTTTTTACAGGCTACCAGTTTAGAGCTACAGAGAAGGTCTAGTGCTACAATTATTGCTCTCGCTCTAACGTTCAAGGCAATACCTCTCGTGTCGTTTGAGTGCCGTTTACATATGCGGGCGTGACCTATGTATGCGTTCGCTTCTGCATGCGAGCATGGGGGGTTTGGGGCACTTTTTTTTTTTATTGTTTATTTTATTTTTATTTTTTATATTTACACTTTCCCTTTAATTTTTATTTTTTTTATCACTTTTATTCCTATTACAAGGAACGCAAACATCCCTTGTAATAAGAATAGGGCATGACGGGTCCTCTTTATTGAGAGATCTGGGGTCTATAAGCCTGAGATAAAAATAAAAAAAATCGATCTCAGGCTTTCCAGTGTTTACAGCTGCCATGGCCTCTGAGGGTCATAGAGATGGTCGGGGACCATCTGGTCCACAGCCAGCTCTATGGTAAACCGCCTATAAAAGCAATCAATCGGCTAAACAGCTGCCATGATTGTTTAAACTTTGCAGGGAATTGCCAGATGAAAAAAAGATATCTGAATGATGCCTGCAGCTGCATATATTGCTGCATATATATTCCTACAATACATTTTCTAAAGATTTACATTAATTTATGTCTATTTTCTCATTAGCGTCACTTTTCCATATTTCATCTTCCGGATATTGGGGGCTCCCAGCTCCGACAAGTAATTTTCTCTATACTGGAAGTAAGTGTCATTGATAATATAGCTTGTTGGATTGAAGGGAAGACATTAAAGTGGTTAAAAACCCTCACATACACCCAGTGAAGTGACTAGCATGAGGTGATACACAAAAATGAAACCAATCCCCCTACATAAGTTGTACCCGTTTATCTGCAGCGATCTGCTCTCTACATCTATTCAAAGTCCAGAATTTACACAGAATTTCTCTGCTCTGAAAAGTTGGGGACAGAGATCTGAAGTCTGACAGTGCAAATCTCAGTGAGGACAGCTCTGAGCCCTGATTGGAGGGAAGGGACCCTCCTCACAGTATATGGAGAACATACACAGATAAGGATATTAATCACAGACTGTGTTCTGGAGCTCTCCTCCCCCATTACCTTTGTATTTCTTGGTGTCAGGAGAACCTTTCAGAAGTGACTCATGCTGATAGCAGAGGAATGAGGCAGCAGAGCGAAATCACATTCAGTGCTATGGGTAGAGGCAAATACACAGTATAGGAGAATATGCTTTGTTCATATTTCATGTCTGAGGTTTACAATCACCTTAAAGTGAAGCTGACCTGGTATAATAAAAGCCTTTGGTAATAATAGTGGTATAGCTCAGGCACCGTGTGGTGCCTGAAAATCTTCAAATCTATATTTCTGCCCAGGTAGAGCTTCACTGACCCTAAGTACAGGCTGCATTCATTACATCAACTTCTCTCAATGCACCCTATCCTACCGACTCGAAGACCTTTACATTTAATTGTCAAATGCCAGGCCTCTGTGGGTAGAAGAAACTTTGGCATCTGACAAATAAATAATGAGGCTTACTCAATGATCATGAGAACTAAATGCATTCTGGGGTAATAAGGCTTGCAATGATATAAAGCACATAATTGGTGTTCTCAATGCAGGCAAATATGGGTGACAAGGATGGCTTATCCTTACAAGAAGACCTTCAGCTATCCCTGGTCAATGCTTCATGCCACCTTTTGGAGTCTGTGAAGAAAGTGTTAGTACCATCTTCTACACCAGGCCGACAACACTACCGGTTCTCTTTACGGGAGATCACCAAAGTATTCCAGGTACAATTTTGTTAATTTGTATTTGGAATCTATTATGTTATTTATTGTCTCATATTTTAAGTCAACAGCCAAAGTTAAGATGGAAAATGTCTAAGATATTGACATAAATGTGTCTGATATTACTTGTGTTCAGTTCATTAAGTTGTCATACTGTCATAGGTTAAAGTGGTGTTCAACCCAAAGCCAAAAAAGGTATATATTGCAGTTTAACAATCCTTAGATGTGGTGGCTGCATTAGTTTTATTTTTTTGGGCTTTTTTCCCCCTCTATTGTCCCCTGGTGACCTGGCCAGTAATACACCTCCTGTATTAGAGTGCCTACACTCTGGGTGAAGGAGCATTGTTAGTCTGGGAGGAGGGAAGTGTTAGATATACTAGCAGATTTAACTAGCTAGCAGATTTAAATAACTCACACTGCAGCTACACAAGCAGTTACAGCTATTTTTTTTTCCTTTTTGGGAAAAAAGTTATACATGAATAAATAAAAGCTGATCATTGTAAAAAATGGTCAGTGTTAAATAGTTTGTCTCAACACTATAAACTGAAACATTTGTAGAAGAGCTTGTTCTGTTGAAAAGCAACAGACTTAGGTCAAGAAATTTTGCGTACGACGGGACTACGTAGAGGCTAGTAGCCAACAGCTTTGGTCTTGTAATGTGATCTGAGCATGCGTGGCACTTTGTCCGTCGGAATTCGCTACACACGATCGGAAAAAGAAGGATCTCAAACTTTTTCCGTCAGAATTTCCGACGGAAAAAGTCCGATGGAGCCCACAAACGGTTGGAATTTCCGACAACATGGTCCGATAGGACATTTTCCGTTGGAAAATCCGACCGTGTGTACGGGGCATTAGTGGTAGGATCACCAGACGAAAATAAAGGTAAAAAAGCCTTAAAAAAAATAATACAGTTTAATACTGTTTTAATACATAACCCAAATACATTTCTTTATGCTATTATACTTAAAAGTGAAGTATGTTTTTTTGGGGTTTCTTTGCACACTTATACTTAACTAGGTGGATGCAGCACCAGACCGATGCTGCATCTGTCCCCCGCCGCCTCTTCCCTGAGAACCGAGCCACCGAACACCGCCAATGGCTCGGTTCTCTCACCTCCCCGAGCGGAGAGATGCTGCCTGTCAGATGTTCCATCGGATGGGGGTGAGTGACAAGCAGTTGCCACTTGGGACGACCACTCCTGTTACCAGAGGCAAGTGAGGATCAATGTCAGAGATAGAGGAGACACAGTCGCCATTAAGGGAAAACCATTCCTGTTATCAGAGGCCAGTTATGGAAGTCTGAAGAAGTACCAGAGCAGCCTTATTCACTAGTCAGGGATGGTAAAGAAGTGGGAAAGCTTCAGCAGAGTGCCAAGCCAAGGACCGAGCGAGTTAGCAGGGGTGACGCTTGAGGAATATACAGCAGGTTTAGCTGTGGAAGAGCTTAAGGGATCCAGTAATGTCTGGAATCTTGAAGTCTAGTGAGAGACTGGGAGCTCAGTGAGTGAAGAGCTACAGTAGGATACTGTGAGAAGATCTATAACGGGTTACTGTGAGTTACACGTATGGATCCCTATTCACTATTCAAAGTTCAGTTGCCATAGGAGACAGTTCTACAAATACAGTTGCTGCATCCAGCTTAAAAGCCTCTACCTGTATAGCTGTCTGCCTATTATTTTTGTCTCTGAGTCTGCCAATTAATATTGCATCTGCCTAAGGGTGTCCTGGCCCTAACCCTCTCTTCACCAGTTCTGTTAAGAGACAATAACTCTCTTTTTCTTGCATTCCAAAAAGTGACTGGCTCCCAATCATTCAACTTGCAATACACCCACCATGCCTAATAACCCACACTACAAGGAAGAATGTCAGCTCTCCCTGACTCTGGAGGTCACCATTAGGCCTTTAGAGGGCGGGGATGCCGCTACACCTATTATGCATTAGTAAGACTGTATAGAACAGAATGATCTGACAGTTTCAATGATTTTTATTCATAAATAATTTGCTGTTTCATTTACCAAGAGAAAGAAGGCTTTGTACCAATACATATCAAATAAAACCGTAGAACAAGAATGCATAACATTATAATTTTACACATAACATTTATTATGTTGTAGTCTCTTCGAAAACTGTCCAGTGAAGATCGTGAAGACCGTAGTATTGTTATAGAATATTGGCAACATGAAGTTCATCGTGTTATACGGGACAGGCTGTGTCGACATGCAGACATCAACTGGTTTGACTCAGAAATGGCCAAGAAAACTAAAGAGGTATGTTATTTTATTGATCATAAGCATATTATCATGTTTCACATTCTTTATTGGTGACTGAGTGAACCTGTTCATTTTTTTAAAACTATTAACTTTTTCAGTAAGGAGTGGTTACTCATATTTACAGATCAGATTGCATTTTACTAGAATCAGTTAGTTAAATTCTAATTAGTTCCTCGAATCAGCTCTACAAGGCAGAATACTTTTGCTGAGCTAGTAATAAGAGTCATGTAATTCAAACAGTCTTGTTGTTCAGGTCCTAACACACTTGGGTTGATTTACTAAAACTGGAAAGTGCAAAATCTGGTGCAGCTTTGCGTAGACACCAATCATCTTGCAGTTTTTTTGCCAAAGCTTAATTGAACAAGCTGAAGTTAGGGGCTGATTGGGTACCATGCAAAGCTGCCCCAGATTTTGCACTCTCCAGTTTTAGGGCTGGTTCACACTGGTGTGACATATGCTCCGACTTTGAGAGCATGATGCGCATAAATAAATGATTCCCTATGAGAACCATCTTAACGGAGTGCAAAATCTAGGGCAGCTTTGGAAAAGGTTCCTGCGCTACTTTGGTCCAACTTTGGTCCGATTTCAGCCTATTGAATATCATTGCATTCGTATCCAAGTTGGATCAGCATCTTAACTGATCCGCCGACTTGTGACATGCGACTTGTGCTCAGAGGCAATGTTAGCACTGCAAAATGTATTGAAAAAAAAAAAAACAAATCCATACCAGACCCAAGTTGCACTCATCTCAAGTCGGATCCTGTTCATTAAGGTGTGACCGACGTCTGACCGATGTTTCAGGGCAACGTTGGATCGGAAGTTGTGGGCCTTTCATGTCAGATCAGTGTGGACCCAACCTTAGTAAATTAACCCTACTGCTTTACCAGGTCCTGAACCTCCATGTAGGCTAAACTGCAGTGAAGCAGTACAGCCAGACCTTCACTCTGCCTAGTCTGTGATTTGATTTTGTGAAATGCAATAAAGCCCTATTTAGATATACAGTATCTCACAAAAGTGTGTACACCCCTCACATTTTTGTAAATCTTTTATTATATCTTTTCATGTGACAACACTGAAGAAATTACACTTTGCTACAATGTAAAGTAAAGTAGTACAATGTAAAGTAGTTAGTTTGCAGCTTGTATAACAGTGTAAATTTGCTGTCCCCTCAAAATAACTCAACACACAGCCATTAATGTCTAAATCCCTGGCAAAAAAAAAGGCGAGTATACCCATAAGTGAAAATGTCCAAATTGAGCTTAAAGTGTCAATATTTTGTGTGGCCACCATTATTTTCCAGCACTGACTTAACCATCTTGGGCATGGAGTTCACCAGAGCTTCACAGGAGTCCTCCTCCACTCCTCCATGACTACATCGCGGAGCTGGTGGATGTTAGAGACCTTGCGCTCCTCCACCTTCTGTTTGAGGATGCCCCACAGATGCTCAATTGGGTTTAGGTCTGGAGACATGCTTGGCCAGTCTATCACCTTTACCCTCAGCTTCTTTAGCAAGGAAGTGGTCGTCTTGGAGGTGTGTTTGGGGTCGCTATGTTGGAATACTGCCCTGCGGCCCAGTCTCCGAAGGGAGGGGATTTTGCTCTGCTTCAGTATGTCACAGTACATGTTGGCATTCATGATTCCCTCAATGAACTGCTCCCCAGTGCCATTAGCATTCATGCAGCCCCAGACCATGGCACACCTACCACCATGCTTGACTGTAGGCAAGACACACTTGTCTTTGTACTCCTCCCCTGGTTGCCGCCACACATGCTTGACACCATCTGAACCAAATAAGTTTATCTTGGTCTCATCAGACCACAGGACATGGTTCAAGTAATCCATGTAGCGCAAGCCAAGCTAAGTCTATTATATATAACATGTACAGTATCTCAACACAGTGGTCATCCTTCTAACACATTTTGCCCTTTAGGGCCTTTTAAAGCCTGATAGGCGCAGCTCATGTCAATTAGATTGCAATCCAATTGAAACATATGTTTTTGCCTTACATTCGTTTATATTGAGGTAGCTATGTTAAAAAAAAATGAAAGGGGAAAGATGTGAAAGAAAGTAAAAAAAAATTGTTTGCTTTTTCTTTTACAAGGAGTTTTATTGAGATTCAATCCAACAGGTTAGGTCAACAATGAGATGGTTACATTGCATGTGAGACATACAAAAAAAGGAAAGTCAGGTGTTATGAGATAAATACAGTAACAATGTACAAAATTTGTAGATACATTTCAAATTCAGTGCTATTTTTAACGAGAGTCCCTAAGTAAGAGAACTCAAGAATCTCGATTGTATTACATACTGACTTGAATCATGAAGATCCAGCTAAACATAATTAAATATGAAAGTTCTTTGACAACAGGATTACGCATAGGTGAGAATGCAGTGTGCAACCATAAAAATGCTTTCACCGTAACCATTCTAATGCCCCGTACACACGGTCGGAAAATCCGACCACAAAATCCATCTGATTTTTTCCGAAGGATTTTGTCCGACACTGGTGTTGCATACACACGGTCGGACAAAGTTGTCGGAAAATCCGATCATTCTGAACGTGGTGACGTTTTGTTGCCTACGAGTGTGTACGGGGCATAAGACCTCACCAAACGGCCCAAAAGTCCAAAAAATAGATACACAATATGGAGCTAGAATAAAAGGAAAAAATTAGAAAGGAGAGAAAAAGAAAAGAAAAGGAGTCAGAGTTAAGACTAAAGAAAGAAGGAGAGGAAGAAGAGTCCAACAGGGTGTGCGCCAGGGATATTGTTTGCTTTTTTTTTAAGAAACATGCATAATTAATCAAATTTGTAAGGCCATGGGGTTTTTCTCCCTTTAAGACAAAATCTCTAACGATTCTCCACTTTCCATACATTTTTATCAATATCACCTACATTAATTTGCTTATATACCCTGTCCAACGCACAAAATTTAATTTTTCGACTTTA
Organism: Lithobates sylvaticus; assembly: GCA_028564925.1. NCBI lineage: Eukaryota > Metazoa > Chordata > Amphibia > Anura > Ranidae > Lithobates > Lithobates sylvaticus. The sequence continues at coordinate 290,417,130 of CM053028.1, read as the reverse complement.
TGGTAAAAAAAAAAAACAGGCTTTTTGTTTTTTCACTATAAAAACATCCACATTCACACTTAAGAGATATACAACCCCTTTTACATTACTGTTCACAAAATGTGCTACCGTGATTGATTGTCCATTGAGCAAAAGAAAAAAAGGGCTCTGAGTTACTATATAGGAGCATTGAGCAAGCTCCGTATTTATAAGCAACTTTCGTTTTGCAACAATGTGGGGGGGGGGGTGTTTTTCATAGCTAATACACGTCACTTTATCCTGTAAAGAGGAGGCCTGTTGAAAAGTATTCCAAATAAAGAGCACTACTTTGGATAAAGATCATTTTGTGTAACCATAGCCAATGTTTGTGCATTAATGACATGAGCTGGAGTCACTAACGAAAGTGGGGGTCTGGCTATTCGCATGAGGATGCGTTTCTTGAACACTAAGCAACCTGCATGCCATCCCTTAATAATAATAATATTTTCACAGTATGTATATACAGCATGCGATGTCTTCAACTGTCTGCTTACCAAAGGACAGAAAGCTGTAAACAGCCACTGGAATGGGTCCAAATCAGTGGAACATCAAAGGTCAGAGGATGAAGATACCTATTACTGCTTGCTGTTTCTGGGCTGAAATAATTTAATTCACTTTCAAATAAAGCAAAATATCCCTTTAAAGCTAAAATCCAGACCATCCACTGTTGTAGTAAATGATGTACCCCAGTGTATGTTTTTTTTAAATAAGCTGCTGTATACCTTATTTTATAGTGGTGCTCACGGGACTGGCCACCTCTCTCCTCTACTCCTCCTGGCTGACGTCAGCAGGGGAATTCTCAGCCCCACCCGCTGTAGCTGTCAGATCGAGAGAGGAGAGAAGCAGCCAGTTGCGTGAGCGTGGAGCTGCGCTATAAAATAAGGTATAAAGAGGCTTATTTTTGGAAGAACACACACTGGGGCACATATTTTACTATAATAGAGGAGATTGTAGCACGAAAAACAACCACTTTAAGGCACATCAAAAATTGACAGGAAATCTGTCTGTTACCAGAACAGGTGTCCATCCCCACACACAATCACCTGTCCTTTCTGAAGGCAGCTAAGTAAAAAATCAGAAAATACTAAAGGGAAAGGAAATGAGGCACTACATCACCATTAAATAATGGTGATGCAGTACCTTATGTCCTTTCACTCAGTTCTGAAACAGCAAACAGTAATGCCCTGTACACGATCGGACATCCCGACAACAAAATCCATCAGATTTTTTCCGACGGATGTTGGCTCAAACTTGTCTAGCATACACATGTCGCACAAATTTGTTGGAAATTCCGATAGTCAAGAACGCGCTGACGTACAACACGTACGATGGGACTATAAATAGGAAGTTCAATAGCCAGTAGCCAATAGCTTCCTTCTCGTAATTTATTCTGAGCATGCGTGGCACTTTGTGCGTCGGAATTGTCTACACACAATCAGAATTTATGCAATCTGATTTTGTTGTTGGAAAATTTTAGATTCAGATCTCAAACTTTGTGTGTCGGAAATTCAGATAGAAAAAGTCTGATGGAGCCCACACACGGTCGGAATTTCCGACAACACTCGCACAATTTCCGTCGGAAAGTCCGACCGTGTGTACAGGGCATTATAGTTATCTTCCTCTTTTGACCCTTGATGTCCCACTGACCGAGACTCATTCCAATGGCTTGGATTTTTTGAAATTACATTTTTTAGTAAGCGGACAGCTAATGACATGACCTGCTGTGTTTAGATAGTGGATTTTTAGAGCAGGTGGTTCATTCCCTTTATCCTTGACTAAAGCTGACAAATACAAAGTCTAATGTGCTGCTTGAGCGGGTTTCAATTAAGAAGATGGCTCTTTTTGTACATTGAAGATGTTCTACTCTTTAATTAAAGTTTAGGTGTATCTGGGCTAGCATTTTTTGTGATAATGTCATCCCCATATTAAATCTTTACCATATAATGGTATACATAGTGCATCAGAATTGGCTCCTGTCATGTTGCCTACCTGCAAATTGATAATACGGGCACTGGTTTGGGGAAGGGATTTGGGAAAACTCAATTGTCTATTCTACTCTCACTCAGAAATCTTGACTTATCTGTAAATATAAAATGAAGCTGAAAAAAACTGTGTGCATGTCTATGCATTTTTTAGATCATGAAGGTTTTCAAATGGTGGTCACAGACATTCCCTATCTTGTTTCTACCTTGTGTATATTTATTAATAGATTATTTTTTGGTCAGTATTTTCCAGACATCGCAGTGTCTTCACTCCAAAGAACATTTACAACATTTCCTCTAGAAATGAAGTTTTCTCATCAGAAAAGCACAGAGAATAAAGGTGTAAAGGTAATAAATACGCAGTAATTTATTATTATTATATATTGTATGTTACTATACCTTCATATGATAGATGCTTTTATAATCGTCTTTTGGTTCAGGTCTTGCTACAGTCTGTTACCAAACTAGATGATGTGCAAAGTTTTCTGAAGACCACTGTACAACATTACAATGAGGAGCTTGGGCACCAAAAACTCCACCTTGAATTATCACAGAATGCTGTATTGCAGATAATTCGTATACACAGAGTACTGTCTTCTGAGAAGGGGTGAGTTGTATTGCACTAGACCAAAACATGATAACATTTTTGCAGGCAAACCCATATACATACAGGAGTATTTTATAAGAGTGGAGGCCTTGACTAAGTATGTACTTTTTTGAGGGTGGTTTTAAAAGGCAAACATTAATCTAACTGCCTATGAAGTTTTTAATTTATACCTACCCAGACTTGTTTTTTTTTTATGTCAAAAACGTTTCGCTACCAACCAAATCATTCAAGTAGCTCCTGCAGTTCTAATGATTGTCAGGAACATACCCAGGAGTTACCCAGGCTGAGTTTTGTTTCCATCATTAGAGCTGAAGAAGCTACTGGGATGAGTAATTAAACACGGGGACATTACAGTGCAAGTTCAGTTGAATGTGACTAACTACTACTAGAGAGAATATTCCAAGCACATAATATAGGCAACACGTTACATATTCAAGGAAAACTTCCACTGAACTCCTTTAAAATACAATAGTACTGCTTCATATATTTTAACTGTATTTCCCAAGTAAGGTATATGAAACACATATACATGCTGATACACATGATATTTAGCAGCTGATGAACAAAATGTAGTCTTCAATGGAAGTTTAGAAATAAATTAGGCAGGATTGTCTGCTTTCCAAATCAAGTTCGCTATTAATTTGGCATTATCTTCCAACTAAAATTTACCTTAAATATTATTTGTGATATTTAATGTAGTCCAAGCTGTCAGAGAGCTGATGACTGTTAGTCTGCAGTTCTCTGCTCTGCTCCCTCGTGTTCACTGGAGTGCTGGGCTGTGAAGGGGGCTTGCTGAGAGGCTGAGCTGGGTACCGGTCCAGGCATGTGGGCGGATCCCGACTTCATTGTCGCTATCTTGCCCCGAGCCTGGACCACCTCTGTGATGTCAGCCGACAAGGGGATTCAGCCCGCTGTCTGCTGAAAACGGGTCACAAGAACGAACTGCACTCCTGTGATTCACAAACAAGCTTTGGCTGTACTTCTCCTTTAATTTTCAGGGATTTTTTTTTACTTCCTGTTTTGGCTACTGGATAGGAGGTGATGGGAAATCTCCCCAATGGGACATAGATGGCAAAAAAAAAGCTGACAGGGATTACAACCCTCCCTTATGCCACGTACACACGAGCAGATTTTCCGTCGGAAAAATCTTGGATGGTTTTCCCGACGGTCACACAAAAGTTCGCTGAACTTTCGACCTTTAAGAACGCAGTGACATACAACACTATGACGAGCCGAGAAAATTAAGATCAATGCTTCCGAGCATGCGTGTAATTGTTTCTGAACATGCGTAGGAATTTTGGAATTGGTACAGACGATCGGAATTTCCGAAACTTTTTCTGACCGAAAAATTGAGAACCTGCTCTCAATCTTTTGCTGGCGGAAATTCAGCCAGCAAAAGTCCGATGGAGCATACACACGGTCACATTTTCCGACCAAAAGCTCTCATCAGTCTTTTGCTGGCCGAATTTCCGATCGTGTGTACGGGACATTACTCTATCCAAAATGTAAAAAAAAAAGTTTTGCCCATAGTTTTTTAATTTATTTTACATTATTGTGTTCAATTTGGTAAGTGATTGAGGATACTTCTGCTTACTATGGCTCCTTACAACTATTTTGGTTTCCTGCATCAAACCACCCCCCCCCCCCCCCCCCCCCCAAACACACACACTTTTCCCCATTGGTTCGCTAATGTGATGGGTGGATCCAATGACAAATAGTGAGTGAGGTTTAAAAGTGAGGGCGGAGCTCAAGCTTGACCCTTACAGAAAAATTCAATATTGCATTTATTGTTAAAGAGGAAGTAAACCCTCTTAAAAAAAACGAAAAAAAAAAAAAAAAAAAAAAAAACCTGACAAGACAAAGGCATAATTAGCTAGTATGCATAGCATACTAGCTAATTATGTATCACTTACCTGAGATCGAAGCCCCAGCATCTGCCCTCTTCTCCCCCTCCGACCGCCGACATGTTCTCCCGGAGTGACTTCGGGGTATCGTGGCTCCGGCGCTGTGATTTGCCAGAGCCTCGATGCCGTCACTCCACGCATGCGCACGAGATCGGCACAGTACAACTGAAGCATCGGCATATAGCGCCGTTGCTTCAGTTGTCGCAAGTGCGCATGTGCCGCATGACGTCGGCACATGCAAATACAGGTATATCTCCTAAACCGTGCAGGTTTAGGAGATATCCTTGTTAGCTACAGGTAAGCCTTAATATAGGCTTACCTGTAAGCTAAAGTTGTAAACGAGGGTTTACTTCCTCTTTAACTGCTTGTATCTCTGGATTTATGGATTTACTGATCAGTTTTACTTGTGCATTTCTTTATCATATGCTCATAGATGAAAAATATACATACCTGTAGCTGACAAAAACACTTGTTTGCTATTACATTAGACACCATAATGGATTGCATGGATATTATACCTTTTACTAATATGTCTTTGTAATTGCAGTGGCAATGCACTGTTAGTGGGATGTGTTGGGTCTCATCTATCAACATTAGTGAAGCTAGCCCTCTATGTTGCTGACATACCTGTGCATGTAGTGGATACATCTGGACACAATAACTTCATCGGTAGTCTGAAATCCGCCATCCAGATTTCTGCAGTTGAAGGAAAACCAACAGCTATTCTGTTAACTGTAAGTTTATCATTCCCTTGAGCTTAAGTATCTCACAACAACAAAAAAATATAGTAAAGTAAATGTATTAATATTAAAACAATAGAACACGCCAGCAAACAGCAAACAAAAAAATACAAGTGAACCACAAGAATATAACCAAAATGTATAACTAACAGGAAACCTATCTACAAACTACTATATAGAATATGTACAACATATTATATAGGTCACAGGGAATACCAGAGATGCAAGGAAGGGGAGAATCAGGACTGGGATCAGTAAGAAGGGGAGCAGATGTAAGGCAGTGCGGTGCAGGGTACAGGAGACAGGGCAGGAGCAGGATAAATGGTAGCATCATCTGACTTAGCACAGCACGGACGCAAGGTGTATCCGCAAAAGAGGGACTTAAGGACCATCCCAGCATCCAGCATCAGATGAAGACTCATTACTAGAAGCTGCTGGGAGACACCCACTGGTGAACACTGAAAGTACAACCTTCTGCCCGGGGAACCACGGTGCCACTAGCAGGTGAACTAGGTCCTGATACTGATGAAAATGTATTAAATTATTTTAATTAAATCTGCATTGATTATTTGGGGTTACTATATGTTTACAACCACTGCTCTTTGTCTGGTTTATTACAGAGCAATTCTAATACTAAAATCAGAATATTTAGTCACTATACCTTCTCAGTAACTCAAATAAGGATACACAGGAAACCTCACAGGGTCAGTAAGTGGGCAGTAGGAGTGTAAATCACAATGCCTGTGCTATGCCATTTCCGAGGCTCCAAAGCAAATTTGAATCTTGTTGGCTGTAAAAAAAACTTCTCAGTACACACATTTCTTTACACTAATTTCTGTACATGAGAGGCAGTTAGGAGCCAGTAGTGGAGCATTCAAGCACGTAAGCGGGAGCATCACCAGATTACCAACAAAGAAGTGGGGTGGACTGAAGCAATACAGCAACGTCTGAATGAATATCTGATGTACCAAGCAAGTAGGCTTTGCACTACCTATGAGAGTTTACAGACTAGCTAACTATAAAGTTATTATGATCCTGTATACTTGCACTTTGTTTCTATCCTGGACATAGAATTGGAAAAATACTGTCTTTTCCCTATTCATCTGAAACCATATCAGAAAAGTGGCAGTTTGCAATTTACCTTGATTACTCTAATTGCCATCCTTTTTGAAGTTGCTGTGACTCTCTGAGAGGAACAATTGACTGATTTGTGTCTAGAAATTAATGTGTTCTGTTGCCATAGTAATTATCAGTGCATGCTGTGTGCATTCATGGTTCTGATTACAGCATAGGTAAAAGGCCAACTAGGCTTCTACTGTTAGCTTATTAGTCAAAAATACAGGTCATGTTAAGCTGTGTGGATACAATATGTCATTGTTTAATGATTTTCTGAGGTTCTCTTTTTAATGTTTGTACAGCTAAGTGACTCATTGTAGACTCCTAACGAAAATACTTGAATGTTCCTGTGAAGCTGCCCATAGAGAAAGGAATTTCATTTGATTGTTAGCAAATGATTAGTCTCTTGAAGTTTCACATGTTATTATGTTACCTCTATTTTGAGGCGCAGAGTAGTCTTAGGCCTCTTGCACACTGCAGCTTGAAAAAGCTCAGTACAGCTTATTTTTTTATTGAGCTAAAATACAGCCCATTAATTGTAATGTGCCTATGCACACAGGCGTGTAAGTAAACAAGCGATGTGTATTCTTCAGTAAAAAAGAATAGGAAAAATTGCATTTTTGGAAAGTAATTTACGCCTCATGCTTGAAAATGCGCACATTTGCGCGCACAAGAATAAATTGTGCGCGAAAATGCGTGAATGCATGTGCGCAAAAATATGCGCAAGTATATACCTAAAAAAAACGCCTGAAAAAAAGATGTTGGTGATTTTCAGCCTGCCTTTACACGCACGTGAACTTTAATGGCATCCCAGTCTTAGTCTCTAGGGTTCAATATTGAGGGCCCAACATAACAGCTTCAATTCTTCTGGGAAGGCTGTCCACAAGATTTAGGAGTGTGTCTATGGGAATGTTTGACCATTCTTCCAAAAGCGCATTTGTGAGGTCAGGCACTGATGTTGGATGAGAAGGCCTGGCTCGCAGTCTCTGCTCTAATTCATCCCAAAGGTGTTCTATTGGGGTTCTATTGAGGTCAGGACTCTGTGTAGGCCAGTCAAGTTCCTCCACCTTAAACTCGCTCATTTGTGTCTTTATGGACCTTGCTTTATGCACTGGTCCAAATCATTTGGTGGAGGGGGGATTATAGTGTGGGCTTGTTTTTTAGGGGTTGGGCTTGGCCCCTTAGTTCCAGTGAAGGGAACTCTTAAGGCGTCAGCATAGCAAGACATTTTGGACAATTTCATGTGTGGGAACAGTTTAGGGATGGCCCCTTCCTGTTCCAACATGACTGCGCACCAGTGCACAAAGCAAGATCCATAAAGACATGGATGCTTGACCTCGCAAATGTGCTTCTGGAAGAATGGTCAAACATTCCCATAGACACACTTCTAAACCTTGTGGATAACCTTCCCAGAAGAGTTGAAGCTGTTTATAACTGCAATGGGTGGCCAACTCAATATTGAACCCTATGGACTAAGACTGGGATGCCATTAAAGTTCATGTGCGTGTAAAGGCAGGTGTCTCGATACTTTTGGCAATATAGTGTGTGTGTGTGTGTGTGTGTGTGTGTGTATATATATACACAGTATCTCACAAAAGTGATACACCCCTCACATTTTTGTTATATCTTTTCATGTGACAACACTGAAGAAATTACACTTTGCTACAATGTAAAGTAGTGAGTGTACAGCTTGTATAACAGTGTAAATTTGCTGTCCCCTCAAAATAACTCAACACACAGCCATTAATGTCTAAACCGCTATTAAATAGAAAATGTAAAAACAAATCTGTGCTTAGTTATTCAGCCTGCATAACATTGGTGCATAGTGCCTTAATGGAAAAAGGCTAAGAATAGAATGTTAGCTTTTACAGATATGTAGATTTAGCCATTTATCCATTACTTATGATCTCAACATAGAGTACATTTATGAAAGGCTAGTACATTATTGGCTACTTCAAGCTACTGGGGTTGAGTTAATAAAGGCAAATCTGTTAACATTGCAAAGGGAATTGCCGTCAACTTAGTAAATGTGGTGAAAATACACTTTGCAAATGGTACCCTAACATGTGTAAAGGAAAAATTAAAAAACAGTATATATGTAGCACATGATTGGATAATGAAAGTCAGCAGAGCTTCATCTCATACTCTAAGCTAAGGGAAATGCCCTCCCAAAGTGGAATATCCCTTGCAACGTAACAATTCTTTTGCAAGGTAAATAGCCTATCTGCATTTAGTAAATCAACCTCGCTGTCTAAACCAGTGTAGGATTGTTTCAGTAGTAAAGTGCTGCTGCAATTTCTAACTTGTGCAGCAGAGGGCAATACAAGTATGTATTTAAATACTGTAAAATCATAAATTAGGCAAAATGTATTTATCTTATACTTTATTTTACAATTCTAAAAATACTTTCCCACCCCAGAGGGCCCCATAAATATAATTATTACTGAAATCTAGAAAGATCCACTAGAGAATTTTTAAGCCCAAAATTGCATATTCCTGTTATATGCCTGCTGTACAACGTAACTATATGAAAAAGTATCATGTCCTCTTTGTATTGCTTCCTTTATGTCAAATACCTGGTGTTCCTGCTAGTCCCTCTGCTTTCCTATTAAAAACTGATGACACTAGGCATGAGAGCACAGCTGGTCAGTTCGCTAGCTGTGCTGATAACTCAGCCTTCTCTCCTACAATGATCAGACTTATCCTGACCCAGGATACATATACACGAATGCTTTGCCTTTCATTTCTATTTTAAACCGAATGGGTTGTTTTACAGGGTGAGGGTCAGTGCGATTTCAAAGCCTCAGATCAGTGCGATTTGCATCTCCAATTTCATTGCAGCTTGTGACTTCATTTAACAGTCTAAGCAAGTCTCAATGAAATCTGCAAAAAGTATTACAGGAACCGTTTTCAGTCACTACAACACGATTTGCGGCAATTTGAGCGGTTCCATTGCTGGCAATGGCGTGTGACTTGTCATGCAATTTGGAACTGTCAAATCGCACGACAAATTGCACCGGTGTGAATGAGGCCTTAGGGTTAAAAATGTAAAAATATTTATATATCATTATTCCTTTCAAAGACACTAGTTCTCATAGTAATACTGTGCTGTCTTTAATACCTGTCAGGCGGATGAGCTTGTGGCTGATAGTTGTCTAGATGTCATTAACAGCCTGTTGATCTGTGGAGAGTATGATTCCTTATTCACCACTGAAGAAATGAAGGATCTCCTGCAGGTAGGTGTTCGAAAAGCTACTACTTATTAATCTATCTTTACACCGCTACTTAATAACTGTACCGTACATTATGTAAATACCATGTTTTCATGAGGATAGGAATTGCTTTGAAGGCAAGGCCACTTGCTAACATGTCTGGTTTCATGCTGAGAACTTTAGGTTTAGGTACCTAAACAGAAAAAAAAGACTTTCTACAAATATCCCACTTCACTAGTCTGTATTGGAAGCCCGTGTTGGTTTTCAGAGAGATCATCACTGTTGGGTGATGGAATAGAACTATTAGAGTAGAGTGCTTCCCATCCCTAGGACACCCCCCCCCCCCCCCCGCGCCCTACATTCCCTCCTTGTAAGCCTAACAATTATTGTAACATTAACCTTCTTTGTAGCATTAACCCTACCTCAAGAAATCCTCAATGTAGCCTCTTGTTTGCGTGACATCTCCTGTGTCAAGTTTTTTTTTCGCAAGACAAACTTTCCTGCGTCATAAAATACTGGTCCCTACATCCTGGCTCTGGGAACTCTTGCTTTGTTTTATTAAGACTACTGAGAAACATATAGATTAACATCCCATATCTAAAATAGCCTTGCCCAGTAGTTACATATAAGCTACTTAAGTTTTATAGGGCTCTAAGAACACAGTTTTCTTCAAGTAGTGCTGTTTAACATATGACCAACCGTTACTGCAAATAGAACATGGGCCAGTCATAAAAACCATCACACAGTGAGCAATCTTGAACAATAACCCAAACAATAGCTTAAAAGCCTGTCCTTTAACTCGGGTGCTAGGCAAGCATTTGACTACACCAAAAACCACTTGAGGGCATAAACTATGGACAACAATCCATAGATTAATAAAGCCATGACAATTACTACACTTGGAGAGGGGAACTTGTCAGATGGCTGAAGTCTTCATTCTCAGTGCCCGTACCAGTCATTGGAAACCCAAGCCCACCCTCTCACACCACAGCCATTTAAAATCCAATGCATCCAGCTGTAAAAACTGAAGGGACAATCATTCCCAATGAAAAAGATAAAAAAAACTATAGTAAACAAATTACTTTTATCCAAGCTTTACATAGATTATTGTTTGCAGTGATGGTGGTGTTTGCATTTTCTGCTGTTTGGCGTTAGCCATTGTGCTTGCTTTGTAAAATCATAAACAATGCCACGGATCACTGATTATGTTCTTCTCCTACCTTGATTCTTTTTTTTGCCACCCCCATGGTGCAACATAGCCAATTAATGTATTTTCAAACAATTGTTTTTAGGTTCTAGGCCCTGCTTTACGGAGAAAACACCCCCATCTCGGCTATGATCCAGCTAAGTACTTTGTTTCTCAAGTGAAATCTTACCTGAGGATAATGGTATGCATTCCACCATACCATGAACTTTTGGAAACTGCTTCAGGGTATGTCAGATGTAATAATTGTTGAGACATCTTCTTGTACTTTTTGTATTTATTGCTGCAAATGATTTGTCTTGTGGTACCAGTGTGATTAGCATATTCTGAATTAGCATTACTCTGCAGGTTTGTTTGTGATACCATCATTGTCCAGTTACTGCTGAGGGTTAGATTATAAAACAGCTCTATTTTTTATAATTTCTTTTTCATACATCATGGGACACAGAGTTAGGCTAATATTCATTACCTGCTGGGTTATACTTCATCTCCAGGTGAATGGACACTGGTAGACCAAAGGCCTTTAGACAGGAAGTGATCACCTATATAACCCCTCCCATCTTAAATGAATCAAGGGACTAACGTATCGGATCCATTTGACACAGGCTTTATATGCTTAGATAAATGGTACCCGAGCCTCGCAAAGAAGACTCAAGATCCTGCAAGGTTTTGCCTGTAATGCGGCTTCCGGGCGCTGGAACCTGCAAAGTGGAATCCTGGATACTACAGCACTAGGGCATTCCTGCAAGGTGCTGTACAGGTCCAAGGAAGTGGACTCTAAACATGAAAAGTGACAGAAACCCGCTGTAAAGGGTCAAGATTTGGCTCTTAGTTTCTAAGTTGCCCTGCGCCTGGACAGGTAAGTGAAACCCCTTTACTTAAGATTGTGGGGTGTCCCAGTGATTGTAACAATCAGTCAAGCTAGCTAGAGGCTTGACACCTGTGTGTGGTGACCATACAGGGGAGTTTTGGTCTAACTGAGGGTGTTTGCAAAGTGTACCTGTTTTGCTTGTGTCTGGCTGGCCCTTGGTTTGCCATGGCGCATTTGCGTTCGCAAGAGTGCCGCTGGACTCATCAGTTTGTTTGACGGCCATGGCGCAACACGGCTTCTAGGCACAGGCGCCGTAGCCTTTATCTTGGTACACGAAGGTTTGCGTCATACGAGAATACAGCCACGCTCATTTGCCAGGACCGCACATGTGCATACGCACGCACAGAACGTTCCAGCGCATAGCCAGCTTATTGTTAATTTTCTCCTTACCCAGGTCACGTGAGTCACCAGGTGTTGCTTGGTGGGCTAAAGGTGCTTAGTAGGATTGTTGCATAGGGGCTTGGTGAGCCCTATTAAAGGGTCTCCCTTCTGAGGTGTGTTAATACTACACCCAGGTATTCCCTTTTTGTGGCTAGTAAATGTCTTCAAAAAAGAGGACCGGGACTAACACTACAGGGAAGGGCACAGCTATGTCATCAGTAGTTCCTGATGAACCTAGTCGTATCCCTAATATTGTATCCCCTGAGGGACCAGAGGCTTCCGGGCAATCTGAGCCACTGCGCCTATCTGGACAATCTGGACAAGAAGATATCCAGTTGGTGTCTGCCTCTCACTCACAGAGACTTTTGGTCCTGACTCTTACCAAAATGGTTTGTTCTGCCTTTAAGTTGCCTCTTGCAGAGGTTGCTGAGCATCCCTGGTCCTCTTTGGGATCCCTGAGGTCTCTTCAGGCCACACAGACTTTCCCCTTACACCCTCTGTTGGAACAGGCGGTGTATGCTGATTGGGAACATCCTGACAGGATTTTTGTTCCTCCTAAGAGGTTTTCCCTTTTATATCCGATGGATGAAAAGTTTGGTAAGAAGTGGAGCATGCCAGCCTTAGATACAGCAGTCTTTTCCTTAAACAAGAACTTAACTTGTACGGTAGATAACGCACAGGGCTTGAAAGACCCTGTTGACAAGAAATTAGAGTCATTATTAAAGGAGCAGCTGTTGCAGCAATTGGTATCTGCCAGTCCGTAAAGGATCAGATCAGATGGCCCGACAGGCCTAACCAGGAGGATGATCTGCCTGAAAATAAGGCAGATATTCCTTGAGCGCTGTGTTTTGCTGTTGACGCCTTAAAGCATTCAATACAGCAGGTTTCTCGTTTGGCTCTGTTGTCTGTACATATGCGCAGACTTTTGTGGCTGAAGAACTGGTCAGCCGAGCTTCCTTGAAGCTTCCTTGTAAAAAGTTATTGGCAGATTTTCCCTTTCATGGGGAACGTTTATTTGGTGATCACTTGGACAAATATATCCAACAGATTTCCAAAGGGAAGAGTTCTCTACTTCCTGTGAAGAAAAGCACCAGGCGTCCCTCGTTTAAAACCTCAGGGACTGCATCCTCAAATGTCTCAGTGCCAAGGCTGCCAACAGGGCGCTAGGGCCAGGGGCAAGCCGTAAAGCCAAGACCAGAAAAAGCCCTGGGTCCAAAATTCTTCTAAACCCAGCACCAAGCCCTCCTTTTGAGCGGACACCCCCACTCCATCGGGTGGGGGGAAGGCTGCTGCACTTTGCAGACATTTTGAGAGCAATAGTTCAGGACAAGTGGGTCACCTCAACTATATCCCGCGGTTACAAGCTGGAGTTGCGGGGGGTTCCCCCTCAGAGGTTTTTAAGATCCAGCATTCCCTTGGATCCACCAAAAAGAGACTTATTGCTTCAGGCACTACATCATTTAGTGCATTAAGGAGTGATTGTAGAGGTTCCTGTACCCGAAAGGGTCGCCGGGTTTACTAAAACCTATTTAAAACCTATTTATTTATTTCACAAGACCCATTTTGGACCTAAGATCCCTGAACCAGTATCTACTGATCCAGTCCTTTCGATATAAAGGATGCGTATTTACACGTACCTATCTTTCAGCCTCACCAGAGGTTCCTGCGATTTGCAGTAGAGGAACGTAATTTTCAGTTTTTGGTAATACCCTCCGGGCTTGCTACAGCTCCCCAGGTGTTCACAAAGGTCCTAGCACCAGTACTGGGTCTTTTAAGGGCCCAAGGGATCCTGGTGCTCGGTATCTGGATGACCTTCTGCTCAGAGATCACTCACTACAGCCTCTACCCTGTTTCCCCGAAAATAAGACCTAGCGTGATTGTCGGTGATGGCTGCAATATAAGCCCTACCCCCCAAATAAGCCCTACCCTGTTTCCCCAAAAATAAGCCCTACCCTGAAAATAAGACCTACAAGGACTTTAACTAGGGCTTATTTGGGGGGTAGGGCTTATATTGCAGCCATCACCGACACTCACGCTAGGTCTTATTTTCGGGGAAACAGGGTAGAACAGAGCATAACATGCACAGTGCAGTATTTGGAAAGCTTAGGCTGGATCATAAATACCGAAAAGTCAACCTTGAGACCAGCTCAAAGTCTAAAGTATTTAGGTCTGATCCTAGATACGGTCCAAACAAGAGTATTCTTGCCACCCGCAAGACAACTTGTTGGCATGGAACAGGAGAGGACAAGCCCTGAATTATCCAATGTTCTTATCTCCTCGGCACGCTTAAGCCTAAGCTGGTGGTTGCAGGATCAGAACCTGCGAAAGGGAAGATCCTTCCTCCCGGTAACTTGGAGAGTACTGACTACAGATGCCAGTATCTCAGGCTGGGGAGCTACCCTAGAGGGGCTTACAGCTCAAAGGGAAATGTTCAAGGACAGAACAGATCCTGCCCATCAACATCCTGGAATTATGGGCAGTACGACTGGCCCTACGGTCCTGGGCGGTGGAGCTTCAGGACTGCCCTATCAGGGATCAGTCCGACAATGCCACTGCAGTGGCCTATATAAACCACCAAGGCGGTACCAGGAGTTGTTCAGCTCTAAAAGAAGGTGAACCACATACTAGCCTGAGCAGAGGGACATGTACCGATTCTATCGGCAGTCCATATTTCGGGAGTAGAGAACTGGAAGGCAGATTATCTCAGCCGCCAGCAGATCTGCCTGTGAGAATGGTCCCTCTATGGTAGTTCCATGAAGCCAGTACTCCCTGGTTTATGCTTTCATTCTGATCCCTCTCCTTCCACATTTGTTGTGCAGGATTCGGAGAGAGGGAGTTTCAGTCATTCTGGTGGCACCAGCCTGGCCCAGAAGGCCCTGGTTCCCAGAGATTGTGAGGCTGACAATAGACGGGCCATGGATGCTTCCACGGCACCCCGATCTACTGTCTCAAGGTCCTATATTCCACCCCAATTTACAGTCTCTAAATTTGATGGCATGGCTATTGAAGTCAGGGTGTTAAAGGACCGTGGCATTTCAGGGACCAGTGGTGTCTACCCTAGTGAATGTTAGAAAAGCTGTCACTAGGAAGATCTATCATAAGGTCTGGTAGACTTATATTGCTTTGTGTGGAGCCAAAAAATGGCATACTCGGAAATATGTGATTGGGAGAATTCTCTCTTTTCTACAGTCAGCTGTGGAAATCAAATTGGCTTTAAATACAATCAGAGGTCAAGTTTCGGCCTTCTTAGTATCCTTCCAAAGGCATTTAGCCTCCCATTCACTGGTCCGAACCTTTATGCAGGGGGCAACTCGCTTGTTTCCCCTATTAGGTCACCTATGTGTCCTTGGGACTTGAACTTGGTGCTGTCTGTGTTACAGAAACAACCATTTGAACCTATCAAGGAAATTCCATTAGACTTGCTGTCACGCAAGCTAGCCTTCCTGATGCTATCACCTTGGCTAGAAAGGGTGTCGGAGTTGGCGGCCCTTTCATGCAGGGAACTGTACTTGACCCTCCACCATGACAGGGTCATGTTACGACCTGTTCCATCCTTTTTGCCAAAAGTGGTGTCGGCCTTTCATATAAATCAGGACATTATTTTGCCTTCTTTTTTCTCTCTCAGCCTCGTTTGGCGGAAGAGAGATGACTGCATTCTTTGGACGTTGTCCGGGCAGTCAAGGTTTATTTGTCTAGATCTGCGTATATCCGAGGATCAGACTCCTTTTTTGTTTTACCAAAGGGACCCAAGAAGGGGCAGGCAGCTTCCAAAGCTTCCATTGCCAATTGGGTCCGTCAATTGGTCATTCAGGCCTATGGTCTGAAACGTAAAGCTCCTCCCTTTAGGGTGAGAGCTCATTCTACCAGGAGTGTAGGAACCTCCTGGGATTTTCGCCATCAGGTATCTGTGGCTCAGATTTGTAAGCCTGCTACCTGGTCTTCAGTGCATACGTTCACAAAATGTTATCAAGTGGATGTTCGAACAGCCGAGGATTCGGCTTTCGGCCGCAGTGTACTGCGGGCTGCTGTATAAGGTCTTATGGCTATTGTTTAGCAGGGTGTCTCCCTCCCTTCAAGGCTATTGCTCTGGGACGTCCCACCATGATGTATGAAAAATAAAATAAGATTTTTTTCGTCATACTTACCTGTGAAATCCTGTAAAATCCTATTCTTTGAATACATCATGGGACACAGAGGTCCCTCCCCTCTTTTTGAGGATTCAGTGCTTGCTAAGGATGGCCTCAGGCGTGTTCGCACACTCCACGTGCAGAGCCCGCCAGGAAGTCGGTCGGCACGGCGATGCGCTAATCACAAGCAGTGAGGCCGATGTGCGGCTGCAGAGATCGGGAAATGTCTCACTGCCTGTGATTAGCGCAGCGCAGCGCCGTGCCGACTTCCTGGCGGGCTCTGCACGTGAAGTGTGCGAACACGCCTGAGCCCATCCTTAGTGCTTGCTACAAAACTGAAGTACTTCCTGTATGGGAGGGGTTATATAGGGGATCACTTCCTGTCTAAAGACCTTTGGTCTGCCAGTGTCCATTCACCTGGAGATGAAGTATAACCCAGCAGTTAATGAATATTAGCCTAACTCTGTGTCCCATGATGTACTCAAAGAAAAGGATTTTACAGGTAAGTATGATGAAAAAATCCTATTTTTTGTGGATTTGTTTCTATATATACTATACATACCGTTTAATTATCTCAGTAGCAGGTCACTGACATGCAAATGCATATATGCACTAGGTAGTTCTGCTAGCTGCTTAAGTCCAAATGATATGTTTTGCAGAAAATATCCAGGATTTTTAAGTGGTTGTCAGCTAATTTGGATTGACAGCTGGTCACAAGATGCTATCAACAGAGAAGCCAAATACTACATAATGCAACACAAGATTATGGAGACCCACACTGAGGAGACACGGTATGTCTGCAGCTTATTTGTTATTATAAATAAATTACAGCTCATGGAAAATGCATTGCATTATTAATGTGGATTTGTACAGAACAATATTTTTTTTTATCGTTAAAGTGTATGTAATCCCTAACAATTGACTTTTCCTAATTGCTCCCTTTTGGTCTGTTAAATGTACAATGGAAAATGTTTTGTTGTATTTGTTCAATAAGTGCAAAAAAGTACCTGTTGATCATATTAGAAATGTAAAGCTGCCCTGTGCTCTCTGTATACTTCCCCTATTAGCTCAAGGTGTCTAATTAGGCCTCCCAGTTCTTATCTTGGGACTTCATCACAATGTCTCTGTTTTGTGGAGAAAATGATGGAAGGAAAGTTTGAATACTTTAGCAAAATAAAACTTGGCAGGGCTGACATCACACAGCCCACAAAAAATGCTTTGTGCTGTCAGCCCACAAAAAGATCAAAGTTGCAGCTGATTGGTAGCAGCCACTGATTGGTAGAAATTTTTCCAACACATTCCTTCAGTAGAAATTGAATAAACAATTGGCTTCTCTTGAGTGAGAGAGCTCACACACTTATTGAAATTCTATCCGTGTATGGCCAACTTTAGGAGTGCATTTTTGACAGATCAGCAGGAATTTTTGCGTACTTGCATGGTATTTAAAGGGATAAGACATTAGAAAATGTGCATGTATTTGCAAAGATGTACCGCAAATGTCTTTTTGTTGCTTACAATTTTCTGTATTATATTTCCAGAGAGAAAATAGCATTGGCTGTTTCCTTGATTCATAGTTATATGCTCCAAGAAAATAATCAAGTTCCATGGGCTGGACAATGCAATTCTGAAATTTCTATGAATTCTACAAATGATCCTAAATTAGATATTTTACAATCTAATCTATGCCAATATCATCTTCCACATTGCAGAGATATTGTTCAGGTATAAAACAAATATGTACACATACATGCTTATAATGTCACTCTCTATTAGCAGCCAGTAATGTTTCCATCCTAAAGCGCAACTAAAAGGCTAACTCCACCCTTTGCACTATTTCACAGGTTACACGTGTGAAAAATTGGGCACCCCACATCCTAGACAATCTAGACCCGTGGTGCCCAATCTGCGACACAGGGGGGCACATGCAGCCCTTTAACATCACATGACTGACGAAGGGGCCCTGCGTGGCTCCGAAACATTGCACTATCCTTGTGTTGTGATCATGCAATAAATCACCCTTTTGAACGCTATTTGTGTCGCTCCATGGTGTGCTGGCAAATATCTTCATTGTGACTTGAACCAGTATCCAGCTGGTTGTTGCTTCAGCACCCAAATCTGAGAGCATTTCCAGGAACGTGTGCAATGGGAAAATGGAGTACTACATGCAGCCCTTTGACACTAATTGTGAGGCCCTCAGGGTTCCTGCAAACTGTAGTCTTGTTTTTTCTTACCTAGGTGCCTACCAGTGGGGAGGTGCTGTCAGTGGAGAAAAATATTATGTAAACTGATTTCTAGTAGTGAAGTAGTCTGTTTTATTTATTTCATACTATGTTACTTTTTCTCTCTTGTCTATCCCTTTTTTCTTTTTAATGTGGCGCAAGTCAGTTTTAAGGAGGCTGTAGGGAGCACAAATGTGAAAGCACTGATTTGTAAATAGGCAATAATAGCAGTGATCCCCAAGTCTATGAGGCTTAGTTCACACTAGTGCAAATTGGATGCAGGTTTCCCCACATCCAATGCGCATGACAGGAGATTGTGACGGACTCTCTATGGAGCCGGTTCACATATCTCTGTTGCGGCTCTGGAGCGTCTTGCACAGAGTTCCTGTGTGTCTTTGGCTCTGTTTCAGGGCCAAATTCAGGCAAAAATTTGGCCCTGATTCATCCCTGAAACGGAGAACAAGGACGCACTGGACCCCTGCTGCGAGTCACATTTGTTGGAGGGGTGAACCCAGCCTCAATGTCTTCTATAGCATGCCCCCAGTCTCCAACAACTCCTGCAGTATGCTTGTGTCTCTAACCATCTCCTGTTGTGTTACATTCACTGAATATTACGTGTGGCCCACTGGTGACATCAGGGGCTGGTCTCGAGGCTCTCTATATCACGAGAGTTGACCACCACTGATCTAGACGATCTTGGAGGATTAAGGCTGCAAAACTCCATAAGGCAGGTTTTGCCCTGTATGATATCAGATGCTAGGCTTTTCTCTCTTACTGTAAAAACTGTTGCAGTTACCTGCATTACTATTGAATATGGTTTTATCTGTGTTTTTCCAATGCAGGAAAGACTGAAGCTCCAAATTTCAAAGAAAAGCACAGCAGCAAAGGACAAGGTTTTTATTGGTCCAAACATATTGCAGTTATTTTTGGATAGCTTTAGAAGTATATTTATGAAGAAAACTGAAGAACATTACAGCACAAATAATCAGTTAACGTAAGTCACACTATGTTTTACAATTAAAATACAAGCTACAAGTAGAGAGACTTTAGGGGAATCTACTTGGGTACACAAATAAGACTTTCCAAAGAGTAGAAAGATCATTTTTGAAATCTAGGCTTACAAGTGGGAGCTCCAACCACTGGGCTTTTAAAGAGAATAGCAGTAAAAGAGCTACAATTTCTGACTTCATTTAAAACATGCAGGCTCCAAAGCTGTCATCCTGTTCCCAGCCATTAACATAAGGCAAACATGCAGGGCAGGCATTCAGACTTTTAGATGACTTCTTCTTTCAGACTGCTTGCTTATTCCTGGTAATATACTAAGTCCTGAAACAGGTATCACAATGACAGCCGTGGAACTTGCACCCTTAAGAGCTATTTTTGCACTGGTAGCTCCCATACGTATATCTTTACAGACTCATTTTAAAGCTCCATATGGATATGGCAGAAGCAAAATAAAGATCAATGTAAAGTACACCTTGAAAAAAATCTTTCCATATACACCTCTTCAAGCTGAGAAACAACTTCCTAGTAAATTTTATTTTTGCATGGCAGCTCAATAAGTGCATGCCTATGCTTTTGCTGAATCCAAGCACAGAAATGTGAATTATAGTGTTTTAGCCTACTGGACCTCATGATCAGGAGAATGGTATTTCTGGACAGAATACGAGTTGCTACAGGAGTCCTTAAGAGTTTATATTCTTCAGTTTACCCAGATGTCAGTTTAACATTTAGAGAAGCGTATTTGTGTGCCTTTCCGAGGAGCTTTGCACAATGTGGATTTAATGCGAACAGAAATAATAATATAGAATTGTTTCTAAACTTTAAAAAATATGATCAAAAAACACTATGATTTGCAGTAACAGTATATGAGACTATCATGCTTGAAGTTGGGCATTTAAATATATAAATATTTTAGGTCAAAGCTAAATAAGTAAATATACAGGAGCACTAGAAACATGGGACACAGCATTTTTAAATACTTGTAATGTAAACAGTTTTCATGTATTAATCATGTATTAAGCATTAACTAACTAATGGCAATAATGTATTTAAAAAGGTATTTTGCAATATTTTCTTAAGAACCTTCAGACTTTAAAGACATCATGGGTATTCGGACCTCTTGAGATTATGCTTTGCTTTCTTTCCACAGATGCGTACTTGAGACACTTGATAACACTCGAATGGATGTAAAGAAAACTCAAGAAGCAATTGATATCCTAGAAAAAAAATACAGTGAAGCACAAATTATTGCGGCAGACATTTTAAATAAACTTATTACAAAGACTTCCATTTTGGAGAGACTGAAAGCCACATTGGGTGAGACAATTGATAAGCTCTTCAATTATTACATTGTAAATAGTTTAGTACTGTGGACTTGAAAGCACTAATCACATCTAAGATTGTACAAAAACCATGTTTGAACATCTGTATGTTTTTGTCTTTGTAATAAATGTTAATAGAAACCATTTCAAGGGTTACCCATGTACCTTGTCAGTAAACTAGTAGTGTAATAACATTGATTTCACACGCAGCGGGCCTTAGATATCTTATCACTCACCCTGATTTAGGAATGCATGTTTTCTTTAGGGTCTATGCACACTGGCTTAAAAAAACGCTGCCCTTAGAGGAGTTTAACGTTTTGCCTGTAGATGCAACTAATGTTATCCCATGTGTCCATGAACATTAGGTTGTTTAGAGGCATATTTTATGCTCAGTGTTTAGAGGCGGCAAGAAACCCCTCTGTTTTGCATTTTTGAGATCGGTTTTTCTGGCAGAAAAAAAACATAAATGCTCCTAAAGGCTGCTAAACGCTCCTAAACGCTAGTACAAAAAATGCTCAAAATTATAGTTTTTTCTGCCAAGAGCACTGGCGTTTTTTTTAACCACTTAACAACCGTGCTATAGCGGAATGACGGCTACAGCGCGGCTCCATAACTATGGGAGGATGTACTATGACGTCCTCCCAGAATCGCGCGCCCTCTGGAATATCTGTGACCACTGGGTCTGCATCATGGATCACAGTAAATGGCCACTGACAGCGGGCGTTTACCACTTGTAAGCATACCGGCGTCATGTCTGGTTCCTCTCTCCCCTCTCCGTACCGATTTGTGCAGTGGGAGGGGAGACAGGGAGAGATCAGGTGCAGCAGCGATGTGGGCTGGATGTAGTGCCCACAGCGCCGATCAGTGCCCATTCCAGCCTGAGCCATCTCTCTGCCATACCCAGCCATACTCGGACATACTCAGCCATACTCAGCCATACTCAGCCATACCCAGCCATGCCCAGCCATGCCCAGCCATGCCCAGCCATGCCCAGCCATGCCCAGCCATACTCAGCCATACTCAGCCATACCCATTTATGCTCAGTCATTCCATCCTTTCTCAGCCATCCACATTCATGGCTCAACCATGCTCAGCCATCCCCATCTACTAAAATCTACAATCTATTTTGAGGTGTATTTTTTGGTATGTACATGCTATGTATTAGAAATATTGTATAAATGGACAACTTTGTGTAAAAAGAAATGCGTTTTCATTTTCTTTCCACATTTTCAAAAAACTTGTAGAAAAAAATTAGATGTTCAAAAGACTCATTATTCCTCATAGATTATATGTTGGGGTGTTTTCTTTCCAAAATGGGGTAATTTTTTGGACGTTTCCATTGTCCTGGTGCTCCAGGGCCTTCAAAAGTCAAGAAATTACATGTGTAATTTATGCTCCTAGAACACCTGATGGTGCTCCTTGCATGGTGGGCCTCTGTATGTGGCCAGGCTGTGTAAAAGTCTCACACATGTGGTATCGCCACATGTGTTTTGGGGTGAAATTTGTGGTATGCATATTCTGTGTGTGAGAAATAACCTGAACATTTTGTGAAAAGAAAAAAAAAAAAAATCTTGATTTTGCAAAGAATTGTGGGAAAGAATTACAACTTCAAAAAACTTGCCATGCCTCTTACTAAATACCTTAAAAATGTCTATTTTCCAAAAAGGGGTAATTTGGGGGTGCTTGTTAGGGTTTCAAGAAATGAGATAGACCATCAGTACTTCAGGTGTGATCAATTTTGGACAATTTTGGATAACTTTCACACAGACCAAATAATATACACCGATTTGGGTTATTTTTACCAAAGATATGTAGCAGTATAAATTTTGGCCAAAATTTATGAAGAAAAAATACTAATTTGCAAAATTGTATAACAGAAACAAAGAAAAATTCTTTTTTTTTTTTTTTTTTTAAAGAATTTTTGGTATTTTTTCATTTATAGAGCAAAAAATAAAAAACCTAGAGGTGATTAAATACCACCAAACTAGCTCTATTTCTGTGAATAAAAGGGCAAACATTTCATATGGGTACAGTGTTGCATGACTGAGTAAAGCTGAAAATTGGTCTGGTTAGGAAGGGGGTTTAAGTGCTCAGTGGGTAAGTGGTTAAGGCAATGTGCAGCCTTTCTCAATATGTGTATGCGGACGGAACCCTTGAAAAAAGTTTGAGATCTCAGGGACCCTCTGAAATAATTGTTTCATCTACAGCTCACAGAATGTTAATGTTAATGTGATCAGGGAGTTTTAAATATCAAAATAGATAAAGAATAAATATTACATTTAGCTTTTTAATGTGAAACTTGGGTGTGTTTTTATGCAAAGATGCTTAATTCTAGGTTTGTCTTTTTTGCAGTCAGTGTTTTCTTGATGGTGAGAAGAGTTTTCATCAGGCAGTTTTTTTCAGGCATACAGACTTCATTGTTGTCATCTAATGCCGTGTACACACGGTCGAAATTCTCATCGGAAAAAGCTCTGATGGTTTTCCCGTCGGAATTCCGATGGAATTTCGCTCAAACTGTCTTGCCTATACACGGTCACACAAATTCCGACGGTCAGTAACACCACGGCATAAAACACATTTGACAGCACTATAAAAGGGAAGTTTAATGCTTCCGAGCATGCGTTGAATTTTTTCCGAGCATGCGTCGGAATTTTTGTGTGTCGGAATTGCATACACACGATCGGAAAATCCGATAGAAAGGTTTTCCGCCGGAAAAATTGAGAACAGGTTCTCAATCCAAAGTCCGTCGGAAATTCCGACAGAAACAGACCGATGGGCATATACACGGTCGGAAAATCCGTTGAAAAGCTCCCATCGGACTGTTTCCATTGGAAATTCCGACCGTGTGTACACGGCATAACAGTTGTTCACCTGTGGAGAGGAAATATTTTTAAAAAATGTCCAGAAAAACTGGAAATCATTTATTTGGTAAAGCCTTACTGAAGTCTCACCTGCTGGTGTGATTTGGTATTGTGGTGGGACCCTGATGACCTGTTAACAAACAAAAAAGAGGCAGAATTAATGGACCACTAGGTCCATTTTTGTCATCTTTCTTCCATGTCTCTAGTTTGGATTTCCACTAAGCTCTAAAACAATAGAAATTCTATAGTGGGGTGAACGTTTCCTGCTTATTCTCAGTGTAATCGTAAATTAATGGTTGTACATCTAACATTACAAAGTACATTTTTGCTATTTCCTTGTTAATCAGGTCTTGGAGATGAAACTCTTCAAATATTTTTGTCACAAAATGAAAATGAACTAGACAATTTTCAAGAGGATGATGACTTATTAAAGGAAGGTATAGTGTATAATTTTTCATGTGTTTTTGTATTTCTTTATACTCATATTATTATGGAATTTAGTGAGCAGTAAAGTGGTTAAAGGATGTAGATAAACACATTGCCCTTTAAAGAACATTGTAAATAGAAACACAGCCTTTTATTTTAAATGCAAGAGATGATTTCAACATTTACAAGCTGTGCCTTTGTGGCCATGGTATAGGGCAGTGCAAATCTGCTTTGATGAAAAGAACATGTCTACAAGTCTCAATAGCTCAAGCCCAAATTAATACACATAGCTTAATTATCAAAGAAATTACAAACAATCCCCCTAACCCTCTCTGCTTGCCGGTTTCACTGATGGAGTTTTACTTAAAGAGAGACAATCTGAAAATGTCCTTGCTGTGCTGTTTTGTTTTTAGAAAACCCATAATACTTTGTGACACCAGTGTCATGGGTATGGTATGGTATTAAATATCAACAATGCAATGTGCCAAAAAAATGCTTTCTATAATGTGACTAATTGCTATGTATTCACAAATTCGGGATGATCTATTAAGACATTTTTTCACTTCAATTATTTTTTTTAATAATTGAAAAACGTGCAAAACTATATTGTACTGTACTTTTTACCAGTGTTGCATAACTGAGTAATTTTGGTTGCAAGCTTTTCAAACCAAAAATTAAGTAAATATAGTACATTTTGCCATTTTTTTAAGGATGTGATTTAACAAGTACCCCAATTTTACACTGGTGTTAATTTACTAAAGGAATATAGACTGTTCACTTTACAAAGTGTATGTTCACTTAGCTTAGTGGTTGACGTTAAGCTGTATTCACTTTGAATATATAATCATTTGCAAAGAAAATAAAACTAAAATAACATTTTGCATGTGACTGAATGATTAAGCCTTTACTTCTTTAGTAAATTAACTCCACTGTCATTTAAAACTTTCATCAATTATCTGACTCCCCCCTTTCCCTGCCTTTGGCAGCAGCCAGATATAAAAAGAAACATTAGTAGAAAACATAGATTTACAAAAGTATTGCTTAACACAGTACTAGTATATACTGTAAGTAACGTGTATTCTTTACATTATAAACTGAGTATTACTTTTTTCTTGGTTAATCCTAGATAATAGTGATGAATATGATGATGCATTTAACCGCATGAAGGATGCCAGTAAAACGTCCTACCTTCAGGATGTCACACAAAAGACAGATAAAGCAGCAGATGAACTTAACGAACAAAAGAAAAATCTGCAAATTGTGAAAAATGAGGTACATCTTTTTTATATTAACATTTTTTTTATTAATAGGAGATAAATAAAAACAGAGAAGGCAAAGCCACAGCATCAAATTTAAATCTGCTTTTAACATTTTTATTTTATTTACGCCCTAATCGTCTATCCTGTTGCCACCACTCCACAGCAAATACTGTCAATATGTATCACATAGCAAAAACAGTTGCAATTCCTGTGTAAAATGACACTTAAAGTGGTTATGAAGTTTTGTTTTTTTCCTTTTAAAATAATAAACACATCATACTCACCTGCTCTATGCAATGGTTTTGCACAGAGCAGCCCTATCCTTCTCTTCTCAGGTCCCCTGCTGCCGCTTTTGGCCCCTTCCCTTTGCTGAGTGCCCCCAGAGTAAGCTGCTTTCTCTGGGGACACTCGTGTATGCTTGTTCCCGAGCCGCCTCTGTGTGTCTATGGGAAACACAGAGCATTGAGGAGAGACCCTGGAGGTGTACACAGATCAAGTAAATGTGATTAATAAAGTCTCTCAATAGGAGGGACAAAGTCCATAGCAACAGTCTCTAAGATGAAGAGGGAGAGAAATCCATGTACCAACACTATGGGCAGCCAGTGTAAAGAGCTAGAAGCAGTCTCTGCAATGCAACAAAGGAAAAGAAACACAGTGCCTCGTAAGTGCAGTATTGGTAAACCATTTAAGTCAAAAGTAAAACTACTCACAAAGGGAGCATAAACACAAGCATGATAGTAATCCTGCAGGAGGTGTTTTTTCTCCTAAACGTCCGTGTCTCTGAAGTGCAGCCATTGGCCTGAGGAAGGAGCAAGCATGCTTTGAACGCAAAGCCACCTCTTCTCACCCTGCACCTGGAAGTGAAGTCATCTCCGATCGCCCCTGTGTTCCCTGCTGTTCTCATAGGCTGCGAATTCTGGAATCCACCTGCACGAGCTGTCAGCTGCACTTCAGAGACACAAACGTTTAGGAGAAAAAACACCTCTGAATTTTGCTGCAGGATTACTATCATGCTTGTGTTTATGCTCCCTTTGTGAGTAGTTTTACTTTTGACTTATTAAATGGTTTACCAATACTCCACTTAGAGGCGCTGTGTTTCTTTTCCTTTGTCACAGCCAATGAGGAATGAGAGGGTGTGGAGAACCGCTGCTCTCGCACACATCGCTGAATCGCGCTCAGGCTTGGCTAAGTATTAGGGGAGCGGTGGGAGCTGCACACTGAAGGTTTAAACCTTCACCCTTTACAACCACTTTAAGTCTGGTACACACAGGTAGTTTTTTTTGTTTTGTTTAATCCAGTGGGAAGCTTGAGGAGCTTGCAAGGGGCTTGCTGTACTAAAAGCTTTTGTGTTCTGATAGGAGGACTGCCCCCCCTGCCAGAACACGCCGGTCAGATGTTCGTTCGGCAGAAGCCAGACAGGCTGCTGCATACACTGGCCAAATGTGGGACGGTTTCTGTGGAACCAGCTGATCCCAGCCAACATTTGGCCCGTGTTTACCACAATGCAAGAACTGTTACATCTTATTTACTATTGCATTCATATGTAGATCAAAGGTCTGACCCTGCAGTTAAAAAAACTTTACCTGTAAAAAAAAAATAAAAGCTTGTTTTTTTTTTGTTTGTTTTTTTATATATTCTTAATTAACAACAAATCAACCTTTAGTTGTCTATTTCTATTTATTTACCATATGTTTTATTTATATTGTTTTTGTAAAAAAAAAAAAAACAAATGGGGCAAAATATAGAATATAGGAAAAAAAATGCATTTTTTGTGAGACAATATTTCCAAAAGATTGTCCTACAAAAAAATCAATGGATAATACAAGTTCCAGAAAAAATGTATGTGGTTTTATGCAACTGATAAGGGGGGAAACTTTTGGTTCACAAAAAATTCTGGTTAAGTTTTTGTACACAGTAGACAGTGCTTACAAGTTTGATTGAGCTCCATAAACAGTACATCTTTTTCAAAGCTGAACATCTACAACTGCTGTTTTTTAGGTTATAAACTTTATGGTTTCCTTGCAGGTGATGCATTGGTGTAGTAAGGTGGACAAACCATGTGTGGAAAGACTTTTGCGATGCCAAAACCCCCCATATCTGGTTGCCCAGGTAAGGAATAACAATTTTTCTAAAAATCATAACAGGGTAAAATCTGGTGAGCTAGCAAAAAACTACTAAGATTAGACTTCCATCTTCTATAATATATTAGAAGTACTGTACATCTGAAACTACTTGATTACCGTAGATTGTATAATGCTGTCTTATGCATATGTCCTTCATTTAGTCTAGGAAATGGTATTCAGTGAAAAAGCTGGAAATACAGTAATTGTTCTGTTCTAAGTTATCTTCATCATTGCAAGTACAGAAACAATCGGACTTATTTATTAGGGTGACTAATTGTGACTGGTAACCCAGGAATATTCTTGTCAAGATTGCTGGGCCAGTGAAGTAACGTCCCATAATTATTTATTCCCCTGCTGTATGTCCTTTATAAAAATGGCAGGATATTTAGGTAAGCCATTTAATTAAAATAATTATTACACTTTTCCCCCCCCCTGATTTTAGATTTTGGAAATGGCTTTGGTCATGATCAGCTGCCTCCCAAAATCTGAAAATACAAACGAACTTCTAAAATCTCCAAGTCCATTAAATGAAAAATCAGACAGCAGAGCCAGTGGCAGATTCCAGCCTTCACCTGTAGGAAAGTCGTCCCCACCAAACCGAGGTAAGGATAATGTAATTTTCCTGCTGTGACAGGTTATAAACGTTTTATTGTAATATTCAGCATGACAGTAAGGTGACATAGGTTTGTACATTTTAAATTGTACATCTTACACTTGCATGGTAGCCAATCAGCTTCTAACTTCAGCTTGTTCAGTTAAAGAGGAAGACAACCCTTTTTCCCCCCTGCAAAGTAAAAGCATAATGTGCTAGGATGCATTGCCGCCCTAAGAGATCAGCCGCCCTTCACCTGGCTGCTTAAGTAATTACTGCTTAAGTAATCCCTATCAGGAAACACTATTTTAACCTGTGCACCTCAAGCCAGCCCTGCTGATCAATATTGTGTGTTTAGCTTCCGTGTGCTCCTTGCTTTGTGTTCTACGTCTGATTCTAGTTACCAATCTTGGCTTGTTCTTGACTGTCCTTGTCTGCTTCATTTCCCGACCTTGGCGTGTTCCTTGACTATCCTTACCTGCTTGTTGCCCCGACCTTTGGCTATCTCCTGACTATCCTTTGTTGTCACAGTCTGCTGCTTCCTCTCTACCTTTCTGTAGTCTACCGTGAGCGTGATCTGGGAGGCCCTGGGGGTCGTGACCTGGAGCCAGACTGCAGCTAAATCCATCCCCACCACTAGGGGCCTCTGGTACTTCTGTAATACATTAGATTCCGCGCCCTGGGAAATCTCATGCTCTAGCTCCCAGTGTGATCCGTGTTGGTGCTCCAGAATACCTGCTCTCCTGAATCACCTAGAGATTCATCTGCAGCAGTCAGCTGTAGGATCCACTACCTTGCGGCGCACGCCTGCCTCAACGGGGTGCACCTGTCACCTGGACTCAGGTGAACTGACAATAGGTAAGCCTTATTATAGGCTTACCCATAGGTACAACTTACCAATAGAGGTTTACAACCTCTTTAAGCTTTAACAATAAAATCTAGAAGCTGATTGGCTACCATACAGAGCTGCATAGGATTTTGCACTCTCCAGTTTTAGTAAATCAATCACTTAGTTTCTTTAAATGTATTAGTGTTGTTTTGTCAGGAAAAAGAAAAGTAAATACCTTTAACCAAAATGTCTGTTTGTTTTTTCGTTAGGCTTCAGAGATGCTGCTGACAAAGTTGATAGAGCAAGGTGGAAGAACATACAATATTTTATTGGGGAGACCAGCAAGTTTGTTGATATGATACAACAGTAAGTTAAATTCAAATGTATTTACTTAAGTACACACGGGCCGAAAATCGGCAGAAAATGATTGTCAGGAAACTTGCTGACTTTCAGCCCGTGTGTGTTCAGCTCCCTGTCCAATAGAAGCCGGTCTCACGACCAGTTTCTGTCAAACAAGCATGCTGGAAAACCAGCATCTGACCAGCGCTGGTAGCCAATGGATGCGAGCACTGATTAGAGTGTTCTGGCAGGGGGGCAGTTCGCCTGTCAGAAAACAATAGCTCAGTGGGGGAAGATTGCTACACTAACATTGCTGGGCAGTAGTATGGCACAATAAAGAACATACCCAACGTTCAGAGTAAAAATTCCCATGCCTCGTACTTCTGTAAGGCCCCTTTCACACGGCGGCGCTCTGCGGGGGGTGTTTAACCCTTTTTCGGCCGCTCGCGGGGGGTAAAACCGCACCGCGAGCGGCCGAAAACCGCGGTAAAAACGACGGTAAAGCTGGCTTCACACTGGGGCGGTGCGGGCGGCGACGGTAAAGCAGCGCTATATTTAGCGCTGCTTTACCATCGTTTTACCCGCGGTATGCGGCCGCTAGCGGGGTGGTTTTAACCCCCGCTAGCGGCCGCAAAAGGGTTAAAAACCTCCGCAAAGCGCCGCAAAGCGCCGCTGCAGCGGCGGTTTGCGGGCGGTATCCCTGCGGTTTCCCATTGATTTCAATGGGAAGGAGCGGTATAGGAGCGGTAAATACACCGCTCCTTCACCGCTCCAAAGATGCTGCTAGCAGGACTTTTGTTGCGGTCCTGCTAGCGCACCGCTCCAGTGTGAAAGCCCGCCGGCTTTCACACTGGAGTGAATGGGGTCGGTTTTTTCAGGCGGTATACAGGCGCTATTTATAGCGCTGTACCGCCCCAGTGTGAAAGGGGCCTAATACATTTGTAATTATACCAAGTTCTGTTTTTTTCTTTTTCATCCATAACAGGATACAGTCATGTGATTTTGAAGTTCATAAGGTCAAATTAATTAATTTAATAGACAATAAAGTTGATGCTGAAAAAAATACATTTTATATTTCAGCATACATTTAAACATTCTACACAATACTAGACTTTTAGGGGAACTCCACTTTAATGAGAAAAATATATTGCAAATCAAAAAAATAATATAGCATATGCATCACACAAGTCATATTGTAATTTATTATTATTAAAAATGATATTTGTATTTCAATCTGCAGGGCTGTATTTTTCTGTAAAATGTAATGCAATATGGCAACCTGGAGGTGCTCTGTACACAGTTGGTGCACAGAACACCCCCAGAGATGTAATTTCCTGCTTGTGTAATTGGCTTAATGATATTTCCAGAAGTCTGCACTAAGATATAAGTCAGATTTTGGACATTCTCTGCAACATAAATTGTAAGTTTGGTGAGATGCTTCCAACTGGTTAATCATTACTAAAGGGTGCAGACTCTGCTATTTTCCTCATTAGAGCCCTGCAAATGTATCAGCTGATCGCAAATAAAAAAGTCACTCCCATTCAGAATCACAAGACATGATATAATAAACTATTCTTTCAGGGCAGAAGCAGGTAGGACTCTTAAGCATGGTTTGTAAAAATCCTTGCAATGCACATTGAGGGGAGGGGATTGTTTTTTTCGCTAAAAAAGTGGAGTTATTCTTTAACAATTCTCCAATTGTATTTCTTAGTTTTTAATATAGTGAAGAAATATTTTATAGAGCTTCTTGATCCACTAGTTGCACATAAACTAGGACCATTTCTGGTGAAAGCCAGGTAAACTACCAGAATTGTTTTACAATTGTGGAATGAAACAGGAACAGTCAGAGCAAAGCAGTGCATTCAATGAGAAAACATACAGCAAAGTACTTGTTAAAAGAACCAGTTGAAATAGAATACAGGGTAGCCAAAAAATCATTTGAAAATCTATAATTTGGACCTTTCATTTGTTTTTTGTCCAGTTAAGGGGCACAAGCAGAAAACTGGTTTTAACTTTTCCGAGCCAAAAAATTGAAGGAACAGGTTGGAAAATTCTGCCGAACAAATGATAAATTGAAAGGTTAATGTGTTTGTTGCCCAAACTATTTGTACTAGGCATATGTGACAAAACAAACAAAAAAAATGATTCATTTGTGTCCATTGAACAATTTATTGATCAAAATTTGGTCAATACATGATGGCAAAATCGCTTGCTCTCACGGCCGAGTGTTCATTTTAGGAAAATGAGTTCAAGAGATTTTTCGTATATTGTATCGCCAGTCTCCAAGCTGTATGGCTATATACTGTATATTGTGTCTTTTTAAATAGCACATTTTTTTCACAAGTATAGGATATGACATATTCTCCAAAATAATGCATGCCTATTACATTTTCAAAACACCTGTATATAAGCAGGTCATAAAAATTGTGTTTTTTTTTTTTGGTAATATAAAATATATTCTAACACTTGTTTAATGTACTGTATAATCATATAACATTGTGTAGATTTGTTCATGAGGTTCGTAACTCTATTCAGGATTGCTAAACTTGAAGATGGACTTCCAGACCAGACTCTAAAAGATGTTGAGGCCTACCTTGGTAAAGCAAAAGAAGGTTCCACAGGTGTCACTGGTGAAGGCTCTTTGCTGGAAAATGCTGCCCCACGTAAGTACATAGCAATGTACCTAATTAGAACCTACCATTTATGCTTTAGGCTATCAAAAATAGTTACTTATAAATCATATGACAACAAAATTGGAAAAAGATGCTGAAGTTCTGAAGAACAGAATATATAGGCATCCTAGTGAATCCACCATACTACAGAAAAAAGTATATGTGCTCTGAAAGTTGAAACTAAAATAAATATATAAAATGCTTTTATTGCTCCTGCTTATCTGTGCTCTCCTGTGTGAGTGAGAACACCTGCTCGGGTGGGGTAAAGGGGCTCTTGGGCGTTACTAAGGGGAGAACAAATTCCAGTCAATGGTGACTGGCACTTCAGCGACCTTCATTTTGATGCTGTCCATTAAGAAATGTTTAGCTTAACACACATTTGCTATGCTTGTAATCAGGAAAGACAACTCTTACATCAACCAATATGTACAAATCTATTGTCAGTGATCTACCTGCAGTGGGTTGATCTAGCTAATAGTCTACGTCGTATTTGGCCACCTGGAATGCAGATGAATGTCAGGTGATCAGCTTGAGATCAGTACCTCCTGGGGCATGCTGTAATGGTTCCCCTTTATTTACTATGTTGACTTTCACTCCCACGCCTGCTGTTCTTGTTTCTGATACCTTCTTTCTACCTTTGGTCCTCATTCACTTCCAATTCCCCACCTATGACCAGACACAATCACCTTCGTCCCCTTCATGCTCTGAGGTTGGGCCATGATCCAGCACAAACTTACATCAGGAGAAATTGCCAAAAATAGCAAAATTAAAACAAGAATAGGCCATTTTAATCTAATTTTGCTCCCCCAAACACGTACTAAAGTGAATAAAGTACTGCATATGTTTCTTTATATTGACATGTAAACTAAATAAGTGAGCTGCAGTGTGTCTATATTCTAGTTGTTTTAATGCAGCTCTGAAGTGAACATCTGTTACAGGGAACAAGAAAGAAAAAAATATGAACATAGATTTATTTTGTGTATGTGATACAATCATCACTAAACACTAATCTTTTACAATTGCACATAGTTTACCGTGTTTATTTGGAAGGTTGGAACTTTAACTGCATTGTTCTTTGTCCATTTTCCACAGATGCTACACCCCAGTCCATAACTCCAGCTAGGAAATACTCACAAAATGATGGTGATAAAACAAAGGATAAAAAAAAAGGAGGAATCACTATTGCAGCAGCACGCTACAGCTCTGAGGATGCGGCATCATTGGTGGCATTTATTGTTGCGATTGTAGAATACACTCGGCTTTGTGTACCACTAAAAGAATGCCAGAAAAAGTTGTCAGACTTAGAAAGAGAGAAGGAGGACCTTATTGTGAAGGAGGAGCAATCGAAAATGGTAAGTGTATCAAAATGTAGGTGCTTTGTGCAGTTAAAGTGGTTGTAAAGGCAGAAGTTTTTTTTTTATCTGAATACATTCTATGCATTCAGATAAAAAGCCTTCTGTGTGCAGCAGTCCCTCCTAATACTTACCTGCGGTCAATCTAGATCCAACGATGTTGCACGAGGGACACAGCTGTCTGGGACTCCCCTCCTCATTTGCTGAGACAGCAGTGCAGCACTATTGGCTCCCGCTGCTGTCAATCAAAGTCAGTGAGATAATGAGGAGAGAAAGGGGGTAGGGTTGGGCTGCGGCTCCATGTCTGAATGGACACACAGAGCAGTGGCTCAGCTTGGGTGCCCCCATAGCAAGCTGCTTGCTGTGGGCGCACTCAACAGGAGGGAGGGGCCAGGAGCACTGATGGGGGGACCCGAGAAGAGGAGTATCTGGGCTGCCCTGTGCAAAACCATTGCACAGAGCAGGTAAGTATAACACGTTGGTGCATGGCATGGATGGAGCAAGCTGAGGCTAATTATACTTACTGATTCTATGACAGGGAATGGTGTGCGGCTGTCGGAATATCTTTTCAACTCTGTGGTGTGCCCTGGGTCAGAACAGACCAACTCCCAGTCTGCACCCTCACAGCAGTTTCCTCCCCATAGGACTATGGTTACCTGAGCAGGGACCCCTAAGTAAATTAGGGTCAAAGTGGGTCAAAAAAAACATTCAGTATATGCATTACATGCACATTATCCAGTGTTTTATCCATTTAAAATGCTCCAAGTACATGGAGGAAAAAAAGCATTTAAAAATGCTTCAAGTACATCGTCGAAAAAAAAAACCTAAAAATTCTCCTTTTTTTTTATGGCTTTTGAAGGTGCATTGTTGTCTGAGGGGGTTATGCACACAGCTGCATAAAGTTTTGTAATGCCTTTTTTTAAGTAAATTTAATTCGAAATATGTAATTTGTTATCCTTCACGGAGCTATATATCTTAGGAATTTCTGTTTAGTTACTTTTTTAAATTGAATATCTGTTAGGAATTTTTGTGTGTTATTTCGATTGTTTTTACCAATTTGAAAACAACTTATTAAAACTACACTGTGACTACTTTATTATACTCGAGACTGCAAAAGGGCTTTTATTTTATTTAGGTTACTGACAATTATGAAGATGAGCCTGCTGTACTTCATCATCACATTCTGAGCACCCTGACTGCTGAAGATCTTCCTTCTCTCCAGGCAGAGGTAAAAAGCTAATCAGAAAAAAAGCTAAGCAGATCACTGCACGGTCATGTTTATTATTATAGTTGCTTCATACATTCACAAATGTATATATATATATACATATAAATGTATATATAAGTTCCTTCTGCTTCACAGAATGTAAAGGATGCATTGTGGCTTTGTATATATTTTCATGGGAAGGACTAAATGAATACAATTTTTTTTTTTTTAGTCCAGTACGTCCTCAGGTCTGGTACGTCCTCAGGTTGAAGTGGTTATACCAGCAGCTGCATGCATCATCCTGGTAGCAAAATTTTCTGCGTTTTAATGGAATGTTGTTCATCCCTTGTGATAGCAATAAAGTTGGTCAAAAAAAGCAACAGAATAAAAAAGTTTTAAATAAAATAATAAAATTTCAAAAAAAAGTTAAACGTATCACTCTGTTTATTATTTACATTTTTATTGAGCACCAGGAGTACAGCTATTACTATACTTCCAAGGCTCTGGCACTGGACCATGGGTTTGGACCATGGACCAAGGGTTGCTTGCTGCTGCTCTGCCTACCCCACTCTCCTCTTGCCCAGTCACGGTTGGCTTAGTAGTATGCAAACCCATCCACAAAATGCAAAGTATTCTTTGAATTGCTAGCAGAGGGGAGAGGGAGGCAGAGAGCCTGCTGTGTATCTCACCTGTTTGAGTGCCGGGAGTTTAGTGATAGCTGTACTCTGAGCGCTTAGTAAAAATGTAAATAGTATATACAAGAGAGAAATCCTCCAAGGTGATACAGTATATAAACCAGCATATTTTTAAAAGTACTGCAATTTCTGGTGTTTCACTTTAAGATGTTTAATACTGTGTTTATATATGCCCTACTGCATTATTTTGTGCTAAGAATAGGCAGTAATAGGGAGCTGACTCAAGACACAAGATGAAGCTCTTTCTAGCAATATAGATATAACGTCCTGTAGCAGTGTATATAATATAATGTCAAGTGTATTTTTTTATTTTATTTCTGCTAAGCTTTCCATAGACAGAAAGTATTGTTTTTAAACTAGAAACGATTGCATCTATTTGAGTGTGCTTGTTTACCCATGAATGTATGAGAAGCATGCCTAGATGCTTGTTGGCAAGTAACATATGATCCAGTTGCTATTTGTTTAGAGATTAGACAGCTGGTGATGTATAGTGTGTATGTTCATATGCATGAGGTGACATGAAGTGCTCACAGACATGAAGTTTGTTGCTGGATTGGATCATCTCGCATCTTTCCTCACCTTAAATATATCTCCTTGTTTGATTGTGTACAGATTAGTAATGGTCCAGCCTTAACGTTACAGGTAGACAGACTCCATGAGGAATATGATGCTGCTATCAATCAGAAATACCAGCTGGTGGAGCAGCTGCAGTCGCATGAGGAGAAGCTGGAGGCATCAGTAGACATCCTGGAGAGGTTGGCTATAAGCAGAGTTGATTCCATTCGCTCCATATCAATCCATAAGAAATACATAAACATCATGTTTCTTTTGATACAAATTCTTTAGTGCCCTATATATTTGAGTTTTTTATTTGTCCTATGACTATAATGAATCATCAGGTCATTTGCTGCATTATGTGGACAGAGGGTGCTTGTTTTCAGTCCAAAAATGCTTGAAGTATATAGCTCAAAAGAAGCTCATGTACTTTTTAAAGCTGCAAACAAAAGGTTCAGTGCTTCTACCCATACAACATGATTTTAAAAGCGCTCACGGGTGCTTGATCCACAGTCATTTATCTGAGATAAGTAATCCATTAAGATGACCTGAGCAACCAGTTGTTGCTCTTAAAAATCTTAATTTTTATTAAAAAAGCCACATTGTAGACAGATAAAATCAGTTGACGTGTTTCAGCCTACAAAGCCTTTGTCATAACTTTTCAAGCTACAAGCTGCAAGCGACATTACACTCAGGTGTGAACCGGCACAATTGAAAAACCAGAGGATTTTGGATGTTGAGTGTTTTGGAGCCTAATGGAGTACTATATTTTTTTTTTTCTAAAGGTTGAAAACACAAGAACAAACATGGAGAGATAGAATTAACCAGAACAATACTAATGACCTCCTCACAAACTGTGTGCTGGCTGCAGCCTATCTCACATACTGTCCAGCTCTCAGTGTGGATGGAAGGTATGAAGAACTTGCCCTGTCACGTTATACTGTAGCACTCCTATACATTGAAGAGAACTACACTTGCTAAAATATTTTTGTTTTTCTTTTGTAATAGGATACGAGTAACCGAACAGTTCTTCACAGTGTGTGAGAACTGTGGACTTACTCTGCCTCAGAGAATGCTCCTGAAGGATTTACCCCTCATGAAGTTCCTGCACACTCTGGTATCATGTCTTATTATGTCATAGATTATTTCATATTATGTCATAGATTATATAGTTTTAAACAAAATATATACTGTTAAAAGGTTCATAGGAAATCTCTAGGAAAGACTTTTCACATTTATTGAGGGTAGCTAAGTGTTGGCCTAAATGGTCAGCAAGCTAACTTCATCTGGAAATTGGGGGGGGGTGAATTATATGTGAACTCTGAAACTTTATCTAAGATTAGATGAGCTGAGATGAAATGTCTGTGGGGGGAGCTACTGCCATATACTGTATACTCTTTATAGCTATCTCTGAAATCAAATTCCTTTCCAACCATTCCATTGAAGTTGACGGTTTTGAGTGACTGAGATCTCACACAGCCCTCAGCTTCCCCATGAAAGAG
The DNA here is from genome assembly GCA_028564925.1 of Lithobates sylvaticus. Classification (NCBI taxonomy): domain Eukaryota; kingdom Metazoa; phylum Chordata; class Amphibia; order Anura; family Ranidae; genus Lithobates; species Lithobates sylvaticus. The sequence continues at coordinate 290,380,013 of CM053028.1, read as the reverse complement.
AATGGGGAAAATGGGCTGTTCTGTAGAATGTTAATGATAGCAAAAATGGAAGTCCCTGGCAACCAATTCAATTCCATCTGTTATTTTTCTAGTGTTGGTTAAAAATGAAAGCAGTCTGCTATTGACATCACAAGTATTATTTTCTCTTGCAGTTTTTTTAGATACACGATATTGTCAAAAGCATTGGGATGCCTGCCTTTACACGCACATGAACTTTAATGGCATCCCAGTCTTAGTCCATAGGGTTCAATATTGAGTTGGCTTGGGTCAGGTGCAGGCCAGTCAAGTTTCTCCACCCCAAACTCGCTCATCCATGTCTTTATGGACCTTGCTTTGTGCACTGGTGTGCAGTCATGTTGGAACAGGAAGAAGCCATCCCCAAACTGTTCCCACATAGTTGGGAGGGTGAAATTGTCCAAAATGTCTTGGTATGCTGATGCCTTAAGAGTTCCATTCACTGAAACTAAGGGGCCAAGCTCAACCCCTGAAAAACAACCCCACACCATTAACCCCCTTCACCAAATGATTTGGACCTGTGCACAAAGCAAGGTCCATAAAGACACGGATGAGTGAGTTTGGGGTGGAGGAACTTTACTGGCCTGCACAGAGTCCTGACGTCAACCCATTAGAACACCTTTCAGATGAATTAAAGTGGAAACTGCAAGCCAGGTATTCTTTTCCACATCAGTGCCTGACTTCACAAATGTGCTTCCGGAAGAATGGTCAAAAATTCCCATAGGCACACTCCAAAGCCTTGTGGACAACCTTCTCAGAAGAGTTGAAGCTGTTATAGCTGCAAAGGCTGGGCCAACTCAATTTTGAACCCTACGGACTAAGACTGGGATGTCATTAAAGTTCATGTGCGTGTAAAGGCAGGCATCCCAATACTTTTAAAAAAATTGTGTACGTCAGCCCTCGCAATGCTAAGGGCATAGGTTTTAAGGCCCCATAGTAAAAAGTAACATAAACCCTTTTTGGTTAATGATTAGTACTTAAGGGTACCTCCAGCTACAACATTTTATTGAAGGGTTAGAACAGGTTTTTATTGCTGTTTGATGTCCTGGTGAAAAGATTTTTCTTTTCTTTTTTTTGGTGGCCACTGTCACTAGAACAGGAAGTGTATGCGTCTGCGTGTGTCTGTGTATATACTTTAATAATAATATTTTTTATATATTTATAAATCTTTTTTTATTCTATCTAGATTGAGATAAAGAAATTGGAGAAGAAAGGACTTCCCACAAACCCACTTGCGTTGAATAATTCATGCATTTTTATTAATAAAATTGCCAGTCTCTCCTGGATCTTAGTGAGTGATCCCGCGGGACAAGCTATTGACTGGATGAAAGGTCACCTACCAGAAGACACGGTGGAAGTAATGCACTATGTAAGAAAATAATTTAACATGTCTTTTGCTTCCAGAATACGTCACATTTGTGTACTTTTCAAGATTCTAAAATTACTATATTTTTTTTTTAATGTCTTGTTGCCTTATTTTCAGCTTTTTGATATTCACAACTAAGAACCCTATGCTTAGAGCCAGATTTTTTTTTATGCCCCTGGATTGCACTGCCTGTAGCAATCATGTGATATGGACATAAGGTTATTCAAACACTGGTGCTTCTTGGTTCATCACTAGCCTTCAAAAAGTAAAAGATGTGCATTTTAGCTAGGGCAGACTATGTGCCACAGTAAAGAAGCTTAACCTTTTCTGTACTGAGAAGCAGATACATCATGTACTGTAGAACAAAGATGAACATGTTGCAGAATCTGTGCAGTATCTATGGAGAGGCAATGATACTAAAGTTCATTATTGGAGATTTTATATAGGCATGACACTGGAATTCCACCGGCTTGATATGTTGTGCACAAGAGCTAATTACTGGTAGATTTCAATGCAGGGATAATGGGGAAGAAGACAAGTTTTTTTTTTTTTAGAAGACTCTCATCATCTTAACTCTTTTCCCAGACAAAAACTCTAAAGTATATCTAAAGCCATTTTTTAGTTTTGGATAGAGTAAGGAAGAGTTAAGACCATTCAGTTAATTTCACGTGACAATGGCCAACAAGATAGAGAGGAAAATCTCCCTAGTATGGCTAAGACAGCTAAAAGACTGGGGTTTTACACTATCCAAAATGTTTTAAAAAAATGTCTTTAGACACACTTTAACCCTAGACATTAACTTAACCGTAAGACTAACTGATCCTTAGTCCTAGATTAAAGCTGCAATAAATGGATCATTTTTTGTGTCAGTCAACGGGCTGAACGAAAAAAATAAATTAATGGATTCCCCATCGACATAAGCAAGGAGGAAGGAGTCGCCCCCCCCCCCCCCCCCACCGCCGCCGATTGACAAAAGTTCTCCAGTGTGTCCAATCAACAGAAGGCGGTCTAAGGATCAACTTCTGTCAAACAGGAATAGCCACATGTAGATCGAGAATTAGCCAGTCCCTGCTGAACCGTCCAAATTTGTATCCATTTATGGCCAGCTTGACCCTTTTTTGCAGATACCTTCTATGCTGAGACACTCCAAGTTAAAGCGTTTGTTAACCCAAAAAAAAAAAAAAAATGGATCCTGCTCCTTTAAAGCATGTTATACAGCACAGTGCTTGTGCTGTGTCATTTAACCCCCTTTAACACCTGAAATACCTGGATGATCCTGCCAGTTTCTACCCTCCCCTCTGTATGCTGACCATGATATATTAGGGGTGCTGAGCATTGAAACCATGGTCAGCATACATGCCTCCATCATCCGCAGCTATCTGCAGCTCTCCTCTGTCTCCCTCTGTCCTCCCCCTCCCCTCCCTGCCTGTCAGCTCTCACTAGCGCTGCTCTGCTCCTTGCTCTGCTGTTTTAAAACTATCTCATCTTTATATCATCCCCTCTGTTAGATAAAAAGCTGTATTCTACTGCCTTTGCTTTTTTTAAAAAAAAAATTGATTTCTACCTGTTTTAACAGCTTTTCCGAGCGATCACATGACTCCAGGCTCTCTCCTCCTCTCCTCCCCGGCTGACGTCAGCGGGAGAATCTTGGCCCCGCCCACTGGACCTACCAGATGGGGAGAGCAGAGAGCCTGGAGTCACGTGATCGCTGGAAGATGCTGTTAAAACAGGTAGAAATCTGCTTTTTTTTATATAAAGCACAGGCACTAGGACACAGCTTTTTATCTGACAGAGGGGATGATATAAAGATGCGATAGTGGCTTAACTTTAATGTTAAATGGTCCCAATCCAAAAGATACACTGCTATTTTCTGGACACTGAAGAATACTAATCAGTCAGCACCTGCCTCCCCCCATCTGATGACAACTTGCCTCCATATTTTATTGAAAGCCTTTAATAAAACAATGTTTTAGATCTATAGGCAAATGAGATGAGCATCAACCATGTAACTCAGGGGAGTCATTTAAGCTCCTTACATATAAAGGCTCTGCTTCCCACTTGGTAGTAATGAACTTTTAATGTTTTTACTTTTCTTTCTTGGTGCAATTCTATTGATCGTGTCTGACCTGACTACAAATAATAATAACAATTTCTATGAGGCCTACTTTGCTTAGCTCAACAGGTATTAAGAAAGGATCCACACTGTAGTCCTTGATACACAATTGACAATTAGAGGTTGTGTTTAGAAGTCAGTATATTTAGTAAAATAACCATTATAGGATATAAAAAGCAAGTAAACATTTGAAGATCTCATCAAAAATGATTTTAAATCTTAAATAGGTACTTACTAAAATACAGAAAATTTGATTCCCAAGTCATCCTCCGAAGGTTTCAGAAACAGGAGGTCGTGGCAGTTTTCTGTGTTAGTCAATGAGCTAAAGAAAAGTGACAGAGAATGTCTTATGGGAGTCTTATCAAGACAAAGTTGTTCGAAAGAGGTTATGTACGGTATATGATTATAAGCCGTTTTCTTGTGTTTTAATGCACTATTCTATACCTGCTTTGTTTTAAGTATTGTAACATTTTAGCCATCGATTCATTCAGAAAGTTTTTAGGTTAAGTAATACCCTTTACTGGCTAACTTAATAAGTCAAATAAAGGGTATCACTTAAACTCCACATTTTTCCATACTAGAATTAAATAATTGGACCATATAGAAAGCAGAAAATGTCATGTGCAGTGTTTTCATTATTAAAATAAGTACCAAACACTTATTGTGTATTATTCAAACTGTTTCTAGGATCTTCGTTCTGAGATGGATATATCCCTGACAGTCGGACATTCTCTTTTACTCACATATTGCAATATAGATGTCATATCTCAGGATGTCCGTTTTATTCAGATTCTGCAGTCAAAAAGAGAATTTCAGCAACACAAGGTTCCATTCAAAATGATGGTATGTTTAGTTGTAATAATTTCCCAGATGAAGGACAACATATTTGACAATTTTCTAACAGTTTATATAAAATTGTACCTAAGTGTAGGCACTTGCTTCATAACATTTTGTCATATGTGTTAGCCATATCAACACTACCTTTGATCTTCACTATGATTTAAGTTCACTTTGCTTGCTACTGGGGCCAGACTTTCCCTTAACCCCCCTGGCGGTATTCCCGAGTCTAGCTCGGGATGAGATTTCTGTACCAAAAGCGGTAACCAGACTCGGGCTTGCATTGCAGGATACAGGGGGAAGTTACTTACCTTATCCCCTGGATCCTGCGATGTCTCCCCGCTGTGTGAGCGAGCTGTCTGCTCGCTCGATTCACACAGTGCCCGAGTGCCGCTGATCTCCGTTCCCTGCGACGTTACGACGCACGGGAGCGGAGATCGGTGCCAAATTCAAAAAAGTTAAAAAACACAATACACATACAGTACTGTAATCTTACAGATTACAGTACTGTATAAAAAAAAATACACATCCCCTTTGTCCCTAGAGGTCTGCCCAGTGCCCTGCATGTAATTTTATATAATAAATAGATTTTTTTCTGCCTGGAAACTGGAGATTGTCCATAGCAACCAAAAAGTGGCCCTTTATGTCAAAAGTAGTTTTAGACCAGCTAGAAAACAGCGATAATAAATTAGAATCACAATTTAATGACAGCGACTATTCTGCAACTGAGCAAATGTCAGTGTTTTTGATTTGATTACATTATTGAATAATTTTTATATATATTTTTATTATATTATAATTTATGATTTTGTGTTTCAAACTTTATCATACCCGGGATGTCTACTAGACTCTGGTTTGGACAGATTTAAGTGAGTTATTCATAAGAATTGCATGCCTACAATATAAAAACGCCAAATTTCCATGCAAAATAATTGTACCGCTTTCAGCACTAAATTCCAGACAGAATCATACCGCCAGGGAGGTTAATTAAAGTGAACCTGTGACCAGGCTATGGACAATAAGGTATACACATGTTTTAGCAAGCAGTAAATGAGCTTTAAAACAAGCCCTCAGTGACATGTAGCTGCAGTCACTGTGAGGCAATTCATCCTTGTATTTCACAGAAGAGGCTCTGAAATAATAAAAAGTAATTCTATCAGACGGCTCAACCCATTCTGCTTTGCCCTCCAAGCAGTGATTCAGAATCCTTCCATCCTTTTACTCTCTAATATAAACACAGAGTAGTACTCTGGAAGGGAATGAGTGATGAGACCAGCCTTAAATGACTTTAGTGCTTCTGCTGTGAACTTTGAGGATAACTTGTTCCTGTATTTATAGAGATAAAGGAAGACTTGTTTTAAAGCTTTACTGCATGTTAGGAATATGTAAAAATTGTGCATTGCCTGGCCACCGGTGTACTTTAAACCTAATCCCTGACAAATACTATTCAACTGTCAAATTAAAGTTTCCAAAAAAAACACTCTCATTAGAGTGTGGCATGGCAGTTACTGAAGCTTGCAGAGAAATGAATGGTCTGTCGCAGACTATTCATTTTGACAATAACCTTCCCATGAAAAGATATTTGCATTGAACATAATTTATGTATGGCTTTTACCTGTAAAAACCTGCCTTGTGTAGACATCCAAAAGCACTGAGACTGTTTCTAGGTGCCACCATCTTGGAAGTCAACAGCCCCAGCTGATTTAGAGCTGGAACTGGACAGGGTCCAGATAAGGGTGACAAAGCTAATAAGCAGACTGGAGGATCTCAGTTATGAGGAATGACTACAAACATTAAACTTATTTACCCTGGAGAAGAGACATTTGAGAGGACATATGATAGCAATATAGAAATACCTCAATGGTGATTCTAGCATAGGGATTACACTATTTAGTTTCATGGAGCTTAAGAAAACACACAGCCACTCAATGAAATTTGAGGAGAAGGGGTTCAACCTTAAACTGTGTGGTGGGTTCTTTACTGTCAAAGCTGAAAGGATGTGGAACTCTGTTCCACAATCAGTGGTGTCAGCAGGAAGTGTCAATAGCTTAAAAACCTCTTAGTTAGGCATCTTAGTGAACCCAAGATACAGGGATAGGGGAAATGGTATTGACATAAACATACACACACACCTACACAGGTTGAACTAGATGGACTGGTGTCTTTATTTAACCTTACTAACTATGAAACTATAAGATATGATTAAACACCTGCAGTATTCTGAGAATGGAACTGCATTTACCTAGCAACAGTATATAAAGACAGTTCTAGCTTGCTATACCAGTCCTAGTTTTATCCCACTGGCCAGTGATGGGAAAAAATAAAACTGGCAGGCAAAGTTGGGGCTCTCGAGGAAAGCAGTTACCAGGGCACCCTTTTCTGGGTCTCTGGACATGTTCTCTGATTCTGAAAAGTCCAGTTCAAGTCACACAGGGATAGAATTTGCTAATGATCTTTCTCTTTCAGTCCTGCTGAGACAATCCCTTCTTTCCATTCCACAAGTGGTGGGAGTGCTCCCTAGTACACGCTGATCTCAACAGACATCCAAATCACACCCTCCCAGGGAGAAGATTCTCAGTTTCCTTGCTTCTCTGAGTTCTCACCCGATTGTGGTCAGCTATGGCAGGGATCTGTTGATCCAGCTGCAGCAGCTGTTCAGCACTCTAGGGCAGTTCAACAGGAACCAGATGAGTTTTGATCCATCTATGGGTAGGCTGGTTGTACTGAAGTATTCTCAGTGCTGGCCATTATAGCAGGCATCAGTGATCATTGTATTCTGATGGCAGGGGAACCTCCCGCTGTTAGAATACAGTAGCATAGTGGACTGTGTTGATGGTGAAATTAAGCAAATTATGCACCCCCCTTACACCACCCCCTATATCTTTATAAAGTGTTATGTATGGTGGTGAAGGGAGGGGCAAAGGAGATGCCAGCACAGTAATTAGTAATAAGTAATTAGCTACTCTCAGGATAGAGGAGAGGGTTATGAAGTGCAAAGAGTGAGGGGGCCTATGCTAGGGGACTGACTAGTCAGTTTTTCTAGGAATATTAAAGGTAAATTACAAGTGAAAAAAAAATTGTTTTGGAAAGGAAGACACTGAAAGTACAAATTTAAAATACTTGATTTTTCTGTGTGTTTACCTGCAATTTTTTAAATTGGTAACAGGGTCTCTTTAACCATAAAGTCAGGGAAAGTCAGACCCCAGTAATAAAGTGGATTTAAATAAGAGGAGGTCAAAGAACAGACTTTTATTGCTAATGCAGATAATAACCGACATCTGGTTGTGTCTGCTTTTTCGCAGGAAGATTACTTTATAATTGTAAAGTAGAGTACATGATTATAATTGTGTCAGCATGAACAGTAAACTAACATCTGTGGTTGTTCAAGGTGGGAGAACATGAAGTAGAATGCCATCCAGGTTTCCGTATATACCTGCACACCACCTGCACACCTGACAGGATACCTCCTGAGGTGGCCTCCTATTGTACCATACTGTACTTCTCCCAGGACAGACAAGGACTGACAGAACAGCTTCTGGACAGATTTATACAACTCGAAAAGCCAAGACTTAAAGAGGAACACTTACTCCTGAAACAGGTAGCTTGTGCACTTTGGTCATTTACTACTACTTCAGAGTGATTTCATATACTCTTAATGGTATATCTCTCCAAATTTGACAATATTAGGATGAAAACAATTAGAAAAGCATTGTCTACAGTTAGCCCAATATTTTGGATATGCACATTTCTATGAAAATGTGCTCATTTAATGTAAAATCTTCAGCACTGTATACCTGAAAACTGAACCTGTCACACCAAAACAGATATGTTTAAAAGGTACAGTTATCATTGTTTATGAGTGTAAAATTACACTTTGTTTGCTGTCCTTTAAGTAAGCATGACTCAAAAATGTGAGCATCATAGGTAGCTTTCCAGTCATTGCTGTGTATGTAGTAGACCTGTTCATTTAGTATTTCAGATGTTGGCCAATAGGATAGGATTCAGAATACATATGTTTACATTTAACTGAAAAACAGTGGAGAAATTGAGCATTACTCTAATGCCGCGTACACACGATCAGATGAGAGCTTTTGGTCTGAAAATGCGACTGTGTGTATGCTCCATCGGACTTTTGCTGGCGGAATTCCAGCCAGCAAAAGATTGAGAGCAGGTTCTCAATTTTTCGGTCGGAAAAGGTTTCAATCAGAAATTTCTATCGTCTGTACCAATTCCGACGCGCAAAATTCTTACACATGCTCGGAAACAATTTGACGCATGCTCGGAAGCAGTGAACTTAATTTTCTCGGCTCGTCGTAGTGTTGTACGTCACCGCGTTCTTGAACGTCGAAAGTTAAGCAAATTTTTGTGTGACCGTGTGTATGCAAGCCAAGCTTGAGCTTAATTCCGTCTGAAAAATCGTGACATAAGGGACCTATTTAAACAAAAAGCAAATAGCAATATCTGCTCTCCACTGGGCAACCTACTATTTACTTTCCACTGATCCTGAATTTTAAGAGTAATATATAAAATGCAAGTCACCATGTAGAGCCCACAGTTTCCTATGGAGTGTTTCTGCATAATGACACAGTGAACAATCCACGGTAGGAGAAGAGGTCATATGACTCTGACAGGTCATGTTACAGGCTGTCCCCCCTGGCACTTTTTTCTCCATTCTCAAAAAAGAAAAAGACTCCGAAGCAAGCAAATGGCTAAATACATTTGTACAGCGCATCTATATGCAGCTTTAAAAAGCTATACCACTGCTTTATTAATGAGCTCTTTCATCTAAACTAAAACAGTTATAACCTAATTTAAGTTATTCATGTTTTATATTTACAAAAAAAAAAAAAAAGAATAATACAATCCAAAACAGATTTACTAGTTTATGGGATGTAGGGCATGGTTCAAATCACTGGCTGGATTTCTCTTTTGGGGAAGCTTGGATACTTACTTTGTCCTTTTAATGTAATCTTCTTCAGAAAAAATACTGGTGATGGCAGTAGCCATGCTGAATAGTCAAACTTGGTGGGTTCCAGATGTGCTGAGTGTTGTTTAAACCAGACTTGGAGGTCAAATCCTGCTACATTCCACCCAAAATTGAGATAGTTATTTTGAATAGGGTTGTTTTTTTTACTATATGTAATGACTTTGTTCTTTAGTAATTTATTCTGTTTTAATAAATATTTGATTTGTATTTCTGCTGGCAAAATGAAAAAATAATTAAATGAACAATGCCTCCCCTTTTCCCTTACAGGAGTGCCTTGATAATATGGTGATACTTTCAAGTTTGGAAGATAAAATAATAGCTACTCTGCAAAGTCATGGCTCCCTCGTACACAGTCTGTCTATCACTAAGAAACTTGGACACCTGAAGTTACAACACGAAGAAGCCACAGAAATGTATATGCAATGCTATTATCCCTTTATTTCTCATTGAAACATAACATAGAATTAGTCATTATGATGGTAGTATTGCATGCTGGAATAATGGGGTTGATTTACTAAAGGCAAATAAACTGTTTACTTTGCAAAGTTTGGAAGTTCCTCCAGAGCTTAGTAAATGAGGTAAAGCATCACTTTACAAAGAATACCCAATCACATGCAAATAAAATTAAAAAAAAAAAAATGCATTTTTGCTTGCATCCGATTAGAAGATGGAAGTCAGCTGAGCGTTCCCTCGTTTAATAAGCTTTGAAACAACTGCACTTGGAAATTGCACAGTCTATTTCAATTTGCCTTCAGTAAGGCCCCTTTCACACTGGGGCGGTGCGGGCGTCGGCGGTAAAGCAGCGCTATATTTAGCACTGCTTTACCTTCATTTTAGTGGTTTTAACCCCCGCTAGCAGCCGAAAAAGGGTTAAAACCTTGGTATTGCCGCGCTGTCCCATTGATTTCAATGGGTAGGAGTGGTATAGGAGCGGTGTATTCACCGCTCCAAAGGTCCTGCTAGCGCACCGCTCCAGTGTGAAAGCCCTCCGGCTTTCACACTGGAGTGAAAAGACCCGCTTTTTTCAGGCACTATTTTTAGCGCTGTAGCGCCTGAAAAACACTTAGGTGTGAAAGGGGTCTTAATCAACCCCAAAGCTCTATGTCTATATTCTGTGAGCAGAAAAGCATACTTTGTATAAACTGCATATTTAAGATTGATAGCCTCTATTTCTCAAAAAAATTGTATTGTATTTCTACCTCAAATGGCTCAATTTCTTAAAGACATCTCACAGATCCTGCAACTGTTCACCATTCAGAAGCTAGTGGTATTTAACCACTTAAGCCCCGGACCAATTTGCAGCCAAAGGACCAGGCCCCTTTTTGCGATTCGGCACTGCATCGCTTTAACTGACAATTGCGTGGTCGTGCGACGTGGCTCCCAAACAAGATTGGCGTCCTTTTTTTCCCACAAATAGAGCTTTCTCTTGGTGGTATTTGATTACCTCTGCGCTATAAACAAAAATAGAGCGACAATTTTGAAAAAAATGCAATATTTTTTTACTTTTTGCTGTAATAAATATACCCAAAAAATATATAAAAAAAAAATTTTTCCTCAGTTTATGTCGATACGTATTCTTCTACATATTCTTGGTAAAAAAAATCACAATTATCGATTATTGATTGGTTTGCACAAAAGTTCTAGCGTTTACAAAATAGGGGATAGTTTTATAGCATTTTTATTAATATTTTTTTTTTTACTAGTAATGGCGGCGATCATCGATTTTTATTGTGACTGCTACATTATGGCGGACACATCGGACATTTTTGACATATAACAGGGAACAGACGATCATTGACGGGCTCAGTAGGAAGCACGAGAGAGGTTTATTTACACAGACCTCTCCTCGTTCTTCAGCTCTGTGACCCGATCGCGGGACACCAGCGGCGATCGGGTCCGCTGGTCCCACGGCCACGGTCACGGAGCTCAGGACCGGGTCGTGAGCATGCCGCCGCCGGCGCGCGCGAGACCCAGGGCTGGGCGCTTAAAGAGCCACGTACAGGTACGTGATTGTGCACAGCCGTGCCATTCTGCCGACGTATAGGTGAGGCGGTCCTTAAGTGGTTAAAGAGCAAAAATCTCTGTTTATTGATTTTAAAATAAGATGTTAATAAATATTAAAATGCTGCATAGATAATGTTCATATTCTGTTGTTTAGTCTACATGATATTTGTTTTACACAGATGAGGAAAATGCCTCATAGTGAAAACAGAATGGAAACATTGTGAATTGATGCCCACTTTCAAGGGCAGACAGGCAGTATGTGTAAAATCAGAATTCTCTGTATCTATGCTTTTATATATACCCAATAATCCCACTGTGTGTTAAATATTTACTGTATGTTCACTGACATTACACCCCAAGCTGTCCATATTCTAGTGAATGCTGTGAAATTTCACTTTGTAAAGAATACCCAATCACATGTAAGGAAAATGTAAAAAAAAAAGTGCATTCTTGCTTGCAGATGATTGGATAATTTAAGTCAGCAGAGCTTCACCTCATCAAGCTCTGTGGGAGATTTCCTTGCAAAGTGAACAGTTTGTTTGCCTTTTATAAATCTACTCCAGTATCAGGACTTACATATCATGATTGTTGCAGTCAGTCCATACAAGCGTATTAGATATGGCGGCTATTTATAAAGAAGTGGCAAACTGAAATTCGTTTACAATGGGGGTTATTTACTGAAGGAAAATCCACTTTGCACTTAAAGTGCACTTGGAAGTGCAGTCGCTGTATATCTGAGGGGGGACATGCAAGGGAGGGAAAAAAACAGCATTTTAGCTTGTACGTGATTGGATGATAAAATCAGCAGAGCTTCCCCTCATTTAAGATCTTTCCCTCAGATCTACAGCGACTTTTAGTGCAAAGTGGATTTGCCTTTAGTAAATCAACCCCTATCTCTGTTTGCCAAACATTTGACATATCTGGCCTAGAACTTGTGTGCCACGGTGCTGCAATAATAAGTTGGTATGGTGAAAATTGGGTGTTCCTAAAGGACATTGGTTATTGTGACATACCTTCACATCTTCCAGCATCAACTTCCTTTAGTCATATGGCATTTCAGAGCCAAAAAATAAGTTTATGCTGGAAATGAATGCCTTTGCCATAATTACAAGTCTGAGCAGGTAGCTGTATAATGACCTGTGTTGCTGAATGCAAGTCCCAGTCTTATCCCTGTGTGAATTGTGAAGTGTCTTCTTTCAAGGCCAACAGTGCCCCAGTTCAATCCTCCCCTGGTACTATGTTTTTACTTTCTTTCAAATAACAACTTACAAAGTGTTGTCTGTCATCACATAAAATGGTTATCCAGACCTTTTGACATATGACTCTATGACATGAAGACATGAATTTATTTAATGCACATCTAAAATGTTATGGGTTGCTTTCAAAGGCTTATGAAGAATGATGCGGCAGAAGACATCTTGTTACACGCCAGGGAAGGTTTCCGTGAGATAGCTGTGCGTGGTGCTGTGATGTTTGACAGTGCAAGAATGCTTCAGCAACTTAACAAGATGTATGACACCAGCTACAAACAGCTGCTGGAACTGTTTGATGTATCGGTGGCACATTCAGAGAGGTGAGTATCTGATCATCCAACTTTCTGTAGAAAGACAGTACCATGTTTATATATGCAAGATGCTTATTCTTTTTATAGTGTTTTTATTTTACATTTTTCCTATTTTTTTTGTTTTTTACTTAGATTTTTTATACACTATTCTGTGTTAGTAAAAACACAAAAAAAAAACATTACAAATATCTGTAAAAGTTTTTTTCTTTTTTTAATAACTAAAAAGGTCCAGACATTGAGCAATTTCATTGCTTTGTAGTTGCAGCATTTGACAGGAAAAGATGGGGTCAATAGGTCCTCTTCCTTTTATAATATAGTCCCCTATTATGTGCAAGGCTGGTATCCACTGTTCAAATTGAAACTAATAGTTCTCATAACATGTATGCCAGCTGCCTTACTTTGCTGTATATCTTTTGAGAGTATGGAATACTGTTAAACTCCTTTTGGGTGTTGGGGATTTCTCATTGTCTCCCATCTATATACACATCTTCTCACCAAATATAGGTAAATTCCTTTAACAGAGCAAACTCAGGTGGAAACAGGACCTGGGCCATAGGAAGATCAGTGAGAGGAGATCCTTAACATGTTACCCAAAATGTTGCTATCGGTGTCAGGAAGACCCACTCAAATGTTTATATAACATAGAAGATATTGCATTCCAGTTTCTCTTTAGAAGCAGGTTATATAATGACTCTGACTGTACCAACTGTGGGAGAGACCGGGCAGATCTAATTAATCTTCATGGAGATGCCCAAAGTTCAGATACTTATTTATGTAGTCTCTGCATTAAACACTGTATTTTGTATCTTGTATTTTTGTAACCCTCTTACGTATACTCAACTTCTTTAGTACTGTCACCCTAGCTTAGTACAATACAGGTAATGCTGTGTGCAGAGCTCTCTTTACCACACAGAAACTTATTTCTAGGATTTGGATTCTCTGGTCCCTCCCATTCCTGAGTACTGGTTTTGAGAGATGCACTATGTACTCTCACGTGAAAAACTGACATCAACTGATAAGGACTTTCCAAAATTTCAGAAATGATTACCCCTATGGCTTGAAATTGTTAAAGGCTCCCTGGGGCCTGGTCCTTCCTAAGTGGTTGTTCCTTCCTAATTTCATCTGTATTAAATGCCCCCTGCATGGAACTAAATGGCGATGATAGGTGTGGGAAAGGAGGATTTGACAAAGGATAATATGCAAGTTGATACATCTTGTTTATTCTCCTAATATATACATACATAAAGGGTGACATTGTATTTCACAGGGTTTGGACAAGGAGGTTCTTGCAATTTGTAAATGTTATATGGAATCTGTGCAACCTTTGTATTGGTTGCTTATTGCTGTTTTTATATGATACATGTTGCTCTGGTGTGCACCACATTCTGGGTACATTGTATTTCTCTATGTTCTTGGATTTATTACACAACCTCCAGTAAAAATGTTTGACTTGAAGGGTCCAGGCTTTGGTAATCTGATTCTTTCAGAGGCTTCACTTGCTGGTGAGTTACAAACCTGAACATCAATGCAGCCAGTGAAATGTAGAATCCTGTCCTGTGTACTTTTTCCTGGTCTGTTATTAACTAAGATACCAACACCAATCTTTTCTTCTTTAAAAACAACTCATCCTTAGCATCCTTATATCTGGAACAAAAGACTAAAATTGAAGTATTACTAAATTGAATTTGTTCCCCAAAGACAGTTAATTGACAGAAACCGCTCTTTAACCACTTCCAGACCAGCCTCGTTTTGGATTTTAGGTGTTTACATGTTTAAAACAGTTTTTTTGCTAGAAGAAAACTTAGAACCCCCAAACATTATATATTGTTTTTTTTCTAACACCCTAGAGAATAAAATGGCAGTCATTGCAATACTTTTTTTCACACCGTATTTGCGCAGCGGTCTTACAAGCGCACCTTTTTTGGAAAAAAGTCACTTTTTTGACTAAAAAAATAAGACAACAGTAAAATTAGCCCAATTTTTTTTTGGATTGTGAAATATAATGTTACGCCGAGTAAATTGATACCCAACATGTCACGCTTCAAAATTGCGGCCGCTCGTGGAATGGCGTCAAACTTTTACCCTCAAAAATCTCCATAAGCGACATTTAAAAAATTCTACAGGTTGCATTTTTTGAGTTACAGAGGAGGTCTATGGCTAGAATTATTGCAGTCGCTCTACCGATCGCGGCGATACATCACATGTGTGGTTTGACTACCGTTTTCATATGCGGGCGCTGCTCACGTATGCGTTCGCTTCTGCACGCGAGCTCGTCGGGACGGGGTGTTTTAAAAAATTTTTTAGTTTTTTCTTATTTATTTTACTTAATTGTATTATTTTTTACACTGTTTTAAAAAAAAAAAAAAAAAAAATGATCACTTTTATTCCTATTACAAGGAATGTAAACATCCCTTGTAATAGAAAAAAGCATGACAGGTCCTCTTAAATATGAGATCTGGGGTCAAAAAGTCCTCAGATCTCATATTTGGACTTCAAAGATAAAAAAAAAAATAAAAAATGTCATTTAAAAAAATGACATTTGTAAATTCTCCTTTAAGACGTATGGGCGGAAGTGACGTTTTTGACGTCGCTTCCGCCCTCCTATGGTATAGAGATGAGTGGCGGCCATCGTAGCGTCACTCATCTCTATACACAGGCAGGGAACGGACCCGATCGCCTCCGCCGCTGCCGACGGTTCCGGTAAGCGGCGGAAGGCGCGGGAGAGCGGCGGGAGGGGGGGCACCTCTCCCGCCGCCGATAACGGTGATCTCGCGGCGAATCCGCCGCGATGACCACCATTATCGGAAAGGGGACCGCTCACTGTGAAGAGGGATACCTCGGTTGTGGCAGCAGCTGCTGCCGTTACCGAGATATCCCTCTTCAAAAAAATGACGTATATATACAGTGAGCGGTCGTGAAGTGGTTAAAGCCCAACTCTGGGTACAAACATTTTCATAGCTTAAGAGAACTTAGTATTTTTTTACCCCTGCTCTGTAGTAGTGTAATGTCAGATTTCTTTATACAGTTAAAAAAAAAAACTCCTGATATACATCCAGACCCACATTGACATCAGTGTCTCTGCTCCCACCTACGTTTGGTCATTCACAAAATCCATGGCCATGGTTTCATCATAAGCTGTGTTTTGAGAATGGCCAAGCAAAGAAAGGGTGGAGACGCAATAACAGCACTGGAGTCTGTCAAACTGCAGCATGCATAAGTCTGTCAGCTCACAGGTTAGTTCTTCATTATTAATAATTGAATGATTGTCTCTAGAATTCAAAAATGTAAATAACATGGAAATCACACATTTTCTACTGCTGAAAACATTGTTTTGTAAACTATCACTCAGTTGACAGTATAGTGTATTTGTAGTGAGCACACATTTTCAATAAATTGTTTTTAGGGTTTAATCTAAAACGTTGTATATTTTTACGTTTTCTCTTTTTTCCTTAATGTAATTTGTAAATCAGTCACTAGATGCAGCTCTCTGTGCGTTGTTTTCATTGTGTTGGCAGACTAAACACTTTAGTAAAATCAGTATAGTAGTTTTAGCACATTTAGCAAACCAGTTTAATTGATTCACTTCTTTCTGCTGTTTTTTTTTTAAGATATTCGCTCAAAGGTGTAGTTGCCTATCTAACAAGTAACATCTTCTCATACATTTCCAAGTCCTTGCTGGAAAGGGACAGAATGGTGTATGCCTTGCTCACAGCATTTGAGGTAATGAAAAGAAAAGTTAAATTTTCAGGACCCATTTATAGCTCTATGCATTAACGGTTTAACCCACAAGAATTAACTTGCCTTGAATTAATTTACATGGGCTGCCAATGTTCCCCACTAAAAAATTAATATGCACAATTTTCAGAAATCTACACACGGTAGTGCTGCTATTTAAGTGAGATGTCTTGATGCTTTTGGGTGCCAAATAAAATGAATGGTATTGGAAACAACTACCATTGGTATGGTGCGTTGCTGTACGTTTACATTTTTTTTGGTTGCCAGCAAGTCAACATCATATCTCTCATGGATTCCACTGGCGAGATATCCCTAACAGAACTGGAGAGACCAACTATGACTTAGTATCACCTTTAGATCCAGGAGATCTTGCCACTAAAAGAGAGATAAGAAACCAGTAGGAGTTAGTAATTCAACCAAATGCTTCCCATCTTAAAGCATAGCTCTGAGCACAAGACCCATACCAGGCTGCAAACCCCCACCATGCAGTGTTTTGTATAGTGTGTAATAAGTAGTTGTTTTACATGCTGGGATATCTGTAATACAGCTCCCTCTCTACTTCTAGCCCATGACAGATTTAAGCACTGCAGGCTCCATAAACCCCAGTGCTAGTGTTGTGTCTTGACATCCCCAATCAATTTCCTCCTGGCCATTCACAGAACACATGGCCTTAGGCTTTGTTTTGCAATTGGCCAGGAGCAGGGGTGTGGAGACATGACACCAGTGCTGCTGTCATTGAGACCTGAAACTCTTACGCTTTAAATTGAAAAAAATCTTGTTGGAGGCAGTTGCTGTTTTTGAAGTTGATGTATAAAGTGTTAAGCAAAAGTGTATAAAGTGCCACTGACCCATAGAAAGAAAATCCCAGATGTGTAGTGTTGGCTACCAAAAATCAAGATCTGATTGGTTGCTTTGAGCACAATCACTCTTCCTTTCACCTAGTTTTTGTATTATGCTTGTCTGTATAGCAACATGTTACTAGATGACTTGCTTGGTCCTAGGTGGAACAGTCACTTGGCAGAATACGACCAGGGGAGAGAGAGTTTTTCATTTTGCCCGACCTATGTGGCGCAGTGCTCCAGGGTAGCAAAGTGTCTGAATCCCGGCAGCAAGCAAAGAACCCATTTGACTGGCTAAGTGAAGAGCATTTTAAAAATGTACAGGTAAGCTTTTTTTAAGTATATGTTTTATTATGTTCGATACAAATCATATAGTCATTGCCATGAAGTGTAAATTGATTCAAATCGAAAAAAAAAAAAAAAAGAATACATGGGACTTTTGAATTATATTGTTTTTTAGTAGAGGAAAAACAAACCGATTACTCCTCTGCGGAGGAAACAACAGTTGAAGTTTCAGCTTCACAATCTGAGGCACAAATCCTTATGGACATGGTTTGCTCCACTTTTATGCTACCCCTAACAGAGTCAGCTGAAAGTCTGGTTTCTTCTTTGGGTTCCTTGAAACCTTCACAACCAGTGCATGCGTTTCCAGTCCACACATTACTAGAGAAGCTTATTTATACCAAATGGGATCATCCGGATAAGCATTTTCTCCCTCCAAAGAGATTCTCAGTTCTATATCCTATGGAGGAAAAATTCACCAAAAAATTGAAAGTTCCAGCAGTAGATGCTGCGATTTCCAGTGTGAATAAAAGTTTAACTTGTCCAGTGGACAATGCACAAATGCTAAAGGATCCAACAGATAAAAAGTTGGAATTCCTGTTAAAATGCTCTTTTTCTTTAGCAGGTACTGTTGCTCAGCCTGGAATTGCAGCCATAGGCATCTGTCAGTCCTTAAAAGACCAGTTCACAGAGGCCCTTAACAAGCTCCCTGCACAACAGGCCAGTGAGTTGGCTGATTTACCAAAAGCATTATGTTTTGCCATAGATGCTATAAAGGATTCTATTCACCAGGCGTCTCGCCTTGCACTTGTGCTAGTACACATGTGTAGGACCCTTTGGCTAAAGGGTTGCTCTGCCGAAGCACCCTGCAAAAACCTACTGTCTAGTTTCTCATTTCATGGGGAGCGACTATTTGGTGATGATTTGGATAAATACATCCAGACAATTTCCAGTGGAAAAAGTACTCTTTTGCCAGTCAAAAGAAAGTATAAACGTCCTTCATTTAAACTGACTTTCTCTCCTGCGCCAAGCGCATCCGCCTCTAGGCAGTGGCTACGGCTTCCACCGTCAGATTCCAGAGGAAAATCGCAGGGTCAGGCCCAGGCTCAAAGGAAGACCTGGAGCCGCAAGACTACAAAGCAGAATACTAAGACCTCTTTATGAAGAGGCGTCTCCGCTCTCCAAGGTGGGGGGAAGACTTCTGCATTTCGCAGAAGTCTGGCAGAGGGAAACTCAGGACAGATGGGCTCTCTCCACAGGGACTCTAGGATACAAACTAGAGTTTCGGGAGTTTCCACCATCTCACTTTCTGAGATCAAACGTTCCCAAGGATCCAGGGAAAAGACAATCCCTGTTTCAAGCATTAGACCGATTATTGACTCAAGGGGTAATCATACAGATCCCCACAGAAGAACAAGGTTTAGGTTTCTATTCAAACCTATTTACGGTATCAAAACCGAATGGAGATGTCAGGCCCATTCTGGATCTAAAAAATCTAAATCGGTTCCTAAAAATTTGCTAATTTCGAATGGTTGATCAGGTCAATGGTCTCTATCCTACAAGGCGTAGAAACTCCTGGCGTCCATCGACATCAGGGACGCATATCTGCATGTCCCTATATTTCCCACTCACCAAAGGTTTCTGCGATTCGAAGTGGAACAACGGCACTTTCAGTTTGCGGCCTTACCCTTCGGGCTAGCCACAGCACCACGGGTATTCACAAAAATACTGGCCCCACCTCTAGCCAGGTCGAGGGCACAGGGCATAACAGTGTTGGCGTACCTAGACGATCTATTGTTAATAGACCCAGTCAGTGACTCGCTTAAGGCAAAGCGTACGCATTAAAACCAGTTACCTGGAAAGTCTCGGTTGGATCCTCAACCTAGAGAAGTCTTCCTTAAAACCAGTAAGAAGGCTGGATTACTTAGGCCTGTTCATAGATACAGCCCAGAAAGGGGTGTTCTTGCCTCCAGCAAAGATCAGCTCCATACAAGAGCTGGTACGGATGGTCAGATCAAAAGCAAATCCTTCAATTTGTATTTGCATGAGGTTGTTAGGAAAGATGGTAGCTTCATTCGAAGCAGTCCCCTGTGCCCAGTTCCATTCAAGACTGTTGCAAAACAGAATCCTCTCTGCTTGGAACAAGACGATCAAAGCTTTGGACTTGCCAATGCGGATGTCCCCAAGAGTGTCTCAAAGCCTCAGTTGGTGGTTACGAAGCCAGAATTTGCTAAAGGGGAAATCCTTCAGACCAATAATCTGGAAAGTAGTAACGACAGATGCCAGCCTCTCAGGCTAGGGAGCAGTACTAGAGGAGACGACTGTCCAGGGACAGTGGTCAAAACTCGAAAGAGCCCTGCCCATCAACATCCTAGATATTCGTGCATCCAGTGTATCCAGTCCGGATTCAATCCGACAATGCCAAGGCTGTGGCCTATATCAATCACCAAGGAGGCACCAAGAGTCTCTCAGCTCAGAGAGAGGTGAACCATATCCTAACTTGGGCAGAAAGGAATGTCCCATCCCTATAGGCAGTTTTCATTCCGGAAGTAGAAAATTGTCAGGTGGACTGTCGCCAGCAGTTATTCCCAGGAGAATGGTCTCTTCACCCCGAAGTATTTCGGGCTGTTTGCCAAAGATGGGGGACTCCGGACATAGATCTTCTAGCGTCCAGATTCAACATGAAGTTGGTCAAATTTGTGTCCAGAACAAGGGATCCACTCGCATACGGAACAGATGCGCTGGTAACCCTGTAGGATCAGTTTTCACTGACCTAAGCTTTTCCCCCGATTCAGTTGCTGCCTTGACTTCTTTGCAGGATCAAGCTGGAAAGAAAGACGGTAGTTCTGGTAGCACCAGCATGGCCCAGAAGGTCATGGTACGCAGAGATCTTAAAGATGGCAGTGGAGGGTCCTTGTCCTCTCCCACTAAGGCCAGACCTGCTATCTGATATTCCATCCTACTTTACGAATGCTAAATTTAACGGCTTGGCTATTGAAACCCACATTCTGAAGAAGTGTGGGCTTTCCAGGTCTGTTATCTCAACTTTAATTAATGCAAGGAAACCAGTTTCCAGAGCTGTATATTATAGAGTTTGGAAAGCTTACGTTTCCTGGTGTAAATCCAAGACTTGGCACCCTTGGAGATATATTATAGGCAGAATCCTTGCCTTTCTACAATTGGGCGTAGAGATGAAGTTGGTCCTAAGTACTATTAAGGGTCAAGTCTCAGCCTTATCGGTTTAATTTCAAAGACCGCTTGCTACGCATTCTTTAGTCCGGGGTTTTGTGCAAGGGGTGATGCGGATTAATCCGCCAGTTAAATCACCTTCTTTTATGGGGTTTAAGTATATTGCTTATATTGCTTGGCTACAAAAACTGAGGTACTTCTGGAAGGAGGAGGGGTTATATAGGGGAGTCAAATTCCTGTATTGGGTGTGCCAGGGTCAACACCTGAAGGTAGCTATAACCCACTAAGTAAATACTTAAGGCTCTGTGTCCTATGATGTACTCCAAGAAAATGATTTTATAGGTAAGCTGTTATAAAAATCCTATTTTTTTTATCACTCATTTTAAAATAATATTAAGCTATGCTGATGTGTCATTCATTTTATTTGGTAAAGATTCTTGCCACATACTTTGACTGGTTTGGAGACCTCTTTGATCGTATGTACAAGGATGGGAAAGATCTGACTTGGAAAACATTTTGTGAGAGTGAACAGCCTGAAAACCCTTCCAAGGTGATTGTAAATACATTATTGTCTACACTCATGCAGTATTAACATTTATAGTTTAAATATATTACATTTTAATGGAAACCATTGACTTTCTAGTGTTATTGTGTATTTTCATTTTTGATACTCAATTTGTTTTGTGGGGTTGCCAAATATTTTTTTAATAAATAGACAAGAGAAAGTAAACAGCAATTTATAGTCATGTTGTAGGGTATACCCATCCCATGAACATGCGTGATTTGTTTAAAAATATTTGAACAGGAAAATATTCAATCTTTATTAAACCGGTGTCCACAGATAATTGTGATATACTTGAACAAATTTCACATCAAATTCATGTGATTTGTTATGTGGTAAAAGTAAGTACACCACCACTTCAAAACCATAAATTAATATTTAGGTGTTCCAGATTATGTGCGAATAATTAGAACCTCCTTAGGGAGTATGCAAGTGGAACTTGTCTTATTAACACCTCAAATGTCTAGGGTCTGGTGTTCTATTTGCTAATCATGTGTGTAGTATCATCATGCCAAAAAAAATCCTCTAAGGCCCTAAGAAACATTAATGTGAATGCATATGAGTGGGGCAAGAGCTTTTAAAAGATAGCCAATTTGTACAAAATGAATAACTCAACTGTAAGAAATATAATCTGAAAGTGGTGTCGATTTTAAAAGAATTGCTAATTTCTTCAGAACTGGCTGGCTCAGCAGATTCAGCTCAAGAGGTAATTGTTTGATGCTAAAAGTAATTTCCAACAACCAAAAAATTGAATCAGTGGATTTGCAGGTCTTTCTTGCAACGGTGTTGTATCAAAGCACATGCATCTACAATCAGAAATAAATTGTACCAACTTAACCTGCATAGTAGGTGTGCTTGAAAAAGCCTTTGCTGCCAGAAAAGTAACTGTAGAACAAGACTAAAGTTTGCCACTGAACATATAGGCAAAGGTCAGGTTTTCTGGAACAATGCACTTTGGACTGACAAAGCAAAGATAGTTGTTTGGCCACAGTAGCAGAATATATGTGAGTCACAATCCAAAAATAGCGTTTCAGTAAAAGAACCAACTATGTTGCTTTGCACCTTCAGGGTCTTGGCAGCTTGCAGTCATCAAGTCAGCTATTAATTCTACATCATATGAAAGTGTGCTTGATGACAATTTGAGGCCATCTGTCTGAAAGTTAAATTGAATCCAAAATGGATGTTTTAACATTATAATGAGCTAAAGAACACTAACAAATTCACCAAAGAATGGCTCAGAAAGAAGAAATGGAGGGTTATGGTAAATCATAATGAAATGTTGTGGTGGGATTTGAAAAGGATAATTCTACCATAAAGTATACTGAAAAGGCAAATTTTCTGTGCATTATTATTCAAGTACAGTTACTCCTCGTTTAACGACTTATTTGTTTAATGACCACTCGGACTTACGACCAGGTCTCCCCACCCAAACAAAGCGCTGTACTTATGTGTTCTGTACTTATGCAAATTAAAACAATGTTGTTGAGCTGGAGTTTTGGGTTTGGACCTTTTTTTTTTTTTACAGTACAGTAGTTAAGAATGCTTAAAATATTGATTACTTTGTTGGAACGGAACCTGGCCGTTGGAACGGAACCTGGTCGTTAAGTGAGGAGAGCTTGTATATTACCCTAATCTGTTGGCACTGTTTGAATAAGGATCTAATGTTTACCTGGTCAAATGTCTCAGAACTTTGAAAACGGTCACACTTGGCTGTCCAATAATACAGACAAACAGGTCTGTAAACTTTTTGGAGTTTGCTGAAGAAGAAAACAACCTTATTTGCAACTAATTGTGTTGCTAATTTGCTTGAGAAATGCCCCCTGCTGTATTTTAGAAGAATAAGTAAATGAATTTGTTTGAATAAACCTATTCTTTACATACCCCAATTGTCCTACCAAGCTATCTGAACATCTCCTTTCAATATACTGCTTTCTTTCTATTTTTTGTGTAGATGCTTTTCCTGTATAAAATGATTTGATTTTTACTACTGTAAAATTAAAGTTGGTATGTTATTGTTAATGCCTCCATTTTAAGGTTAAATGGCCTGAAGGAATGGATGGATTAAATGCCCTTCATAGATTGCTGATCTTACGAGCTGTAAGGATGGATAGGATTCTTCCAGCAGCATCCAACTATATCAGTGCAATTCTGGGGAAGATGTAAGTAAGCAATGGAATATTCAGTAGAACTTTTTCCATGATAAATTATGTGGAAAAGATGTATATGTTGCGCTCAGATGATGGTATACATGTAAAATCACTCTTACATATTATTTCCATAAATGTAGGTTATGATGGAAACATAAATATATATCATAAATAAAATAAAATCAATATAATGTCATCCTGGAATCCATCCGTGGAATAGGGACCTGGTAACCCTCCACAACAAAGCTTGTCACGACTTATGAGGCGTACGTCTCATTTAGTCTGTGACTTCCGGTAAGCCTCTTTTCAATAAGCGCTGACGCCGACCAGACAGGATCACCATCACCTCACCTAGAAATACCATTTTCATCTACGGCTATTCACATATATTGTGCCACCCACCGGACTATATATATTGTGTCACCCACGGGACTATACCACTGTATAAACGCATACATACAGTTTGGCGACCTTTCCCACCCAATATTCACTTGCTATTTATTCATTTCAAATGGTTTGATGTTTATATATTCACTATATAAACAATTTTTACTGTTCACCTTTTTTTGAATTTTATTGAATTTTACCAGTCACAGTATCTGTTCACATTTTTACTCAGTTTTATCACTGTTCTTTTATATATATCTTTATATACAGTTTGATTTTATTTTATTTATGATATATATTTATGTTTCCATCATAACCTACATTTATGCAAATAATATGTAAGAGTGATTTTACACGTATACCATCATCTGAGCGCAGCATATACATCTTTTCCAAACCATTTTTCCGTTAGTCTATCGGCAATGTTTGCAGCTTCCATATAAACTATTCATACTCAGCGCAATATTTTCCAACTTCTAATGATAAATTATGTGCACTACTAGTATAGATAACATTAATATTCTGTTCCACCTATTTTTTAATTACTGTAGACTTTTGCACTACATATTCTGCCTTCCTCATATACTGTATTGATTTCTGCATGAATATAACTGTCAAATCTAAATGTTGTATTGTAATGCATGAGCCCTTAATGAGAGCTCCTTAATGATTGTATGTAAGTTCATATGATCCAGGGCACTCCTAATGCCGCGTACACACAAGCGGACTTCATGTTGGACTGAACTCCGAAGGACTTTTCAACGGAGTTCTGCCGAAACGGACTTGCCTACACACCAAAGTCTGATTGTTTAGAGCGTGATGATGTACGACGGGTCTAGAAAAAGGAAGTTCAATAGCCAGTAGTCAATAGCTGCCCTTGCGTCGTTGTTGGTCCATCAGACCTGCATACAGACGAGCGGTTTTGTTGATGGAAACTGGTTCCGGCGGAAAGATTTGAAACATATTCTATTTCTAGGTCCGTCAGAATTTTTGAAATAAAAAGTCAGATGAAGCCCACACATGATCGGAATGTCTGACGGAATGATCTGACCTTTTCTGACGGAAAGTCCGGTCGTGTGTACACGGCATTACAGTCATAAACACCTTCACATGTGTGGGTGCTGCAATGGCAAAGGAAAACATGCAGAAACATCATTAGTGGACCAAAAATATGCAAAAAGCAGGGTATTTTTTATTTTATTTTAAGAATAAAGGTTTATTTATTTAAAAGACATACAGAAAAAAGGAGGCAGATTAGCATATAGAAAGTACAGACCTTAAAACAAAAAAAAACAAAATGAAGCAATAAGCATCCTACCAAATGGATTTTACCCAGTGCCTCTTCTGGGACTCTGTTGAAATACTATGCCAAATGCAGCAATTGGTTTCAAGCAGTGGCCCTAGGATGGTTATTGGAGGTTTGCAAAGATATAGCTGATTACCAATTTTGCAAGAGGATCTTAGCTCAGTTGCTCTTTCCAGGCTCATGATGCCAAGTGGGGAAAGAAAAAAAAAGATACATTGGACAGTGAACAGTTGAGAATGAAAGAGAATATTAGGGCAAAGCCAAAAGTGTGTAGGAAAAAGACAGAAAGGACAAAAAATGTGGTGGAGGGCATGTTATGTGGATAGATGGGAGAGGTAAGACCCCTGGGCAAGTATGTATCAGGCTTTTATGAAATAATGGTTTTGAATTGTGGGGAACAGGAGAAGACGAACCATACATTCAAATTGAATATATAAATATAGCACCTATCTTGGTGTTGGGCTACCAGTTATTCTAGACCTGAAGGTTGGTTAGCTCAATGTACCACTCAGAAATTGTGGAAGAGGAGGTTGATTTCCAGTGTATCACGATCACATTCCTGGCAGCATGTAAGAAAGGGTGAGCATTGGGAATAAAGCAATTGAAGGGGATGCAGGTGTGTTTATATCTATGACCATGTCATAGATTTGGAATATAAGGGACCAAAAGACATGAATCAGAGCAAATTAACACCAGTGCGTAGCATAGTTAATATGACCTTCCCAGCATGTTATGGGGGTGGAGGGAAGAATCTTATATTGCATTGGGTGGTATGTCACGATCAGGGGTCAAGTTGAAGACCAGTAGCTATAGCAGTAGAAAGGTTCTCACAGTAACCAGCAGGATAAATTCACCACCAGGTCCATCTAACATGGGCTCACCTGAGACACAGGGTCTAAGCACTAACCAATCTTCACCATCTCCTGATGGTTGAGATGGGTTTTACAGTTAGCTAGAGCCAGGTTGCAGTCCTTAGGTTTGCCCCACCAGGAGGTGAGCAAGCAAGGGTCCAGAAACAGATGTACCAGGTAGGGATCAAGCAGAGGCCTAGTTGATGAACAAGCCAAAGGTCGGCAACAAGTGGTTGCAGATTTGGATCAAGCAGAAGCGTAGTCGATGAACATGCCAAAGGTCCATGGCAAGTGGTATTGAAGATACAGACATCAGCAGGAGAGCAAGGAGCAAGATATTGGCTGGAATAGAGCAAAATAATCTTGCAAACAGGTAGTGCTGAGACATGACTTAATTAGGAAGTTCATAAGCGAGGAACAAGGAGTTCAAAATTCACCAGAAAGGTACATAGAAAGGTGGTCCAAGAGATCAGGCTGGGAGCTGTCCAGCATCTCGGGTGGCCCAATAAGAAGAGCCACTGCCAGACACATCAGAGATCCTGGGCTCAAATTCAAATTCTGACAGGGTACTGATACCACCATGTAAGGATCTTGTTATGTTTTTTTCCTGAGACGCAGGCCTTATGTGTCAATGGGAACACTTTCTGTATTTTGTCTGCTGAAAATTAAGTGCCTAGGTCCTTTTCCCACGCAAAGATAAAATAGGGGATACTTGGGTTTGTATGCTGAAGCAGAATATCATAGAGTATATTACCATATATAAGACAATAAGGTTTGTCCATAGGTTTGTCCTTTTGGAAGCACAGAGCTTTAAACAGGGTTAACTCCCCATGAGGGGAGGCTTTTCTGGAGAGTGAACTAAGAAACCTGTAGATGTAGCTGTAGATATTGCCACAACCATTCGTGACCTTGCGGTAGGTTCAAGGTTAGTGTAGAGAGAGATTTTAGCTGTTTGTTATGAAAGTCAAGACTGCAGGTTATAACAGGGACATTTATTGCCACAAAGTTGTAGGTAGCTTATTGGGGCCACAGAGATCCCTTCATCAAAGGCAGTAGTAACACTACCGCTGCCTTAATGAAGGGGTCCTCTGTGGCCCCCGAAACATGGTATCACAAATTTTTGCCATTAAATGCTCCAGCGTTTTGCATCAATTTGGTGTACTGGTGACACTTCTGTTATTCTACTCTCCTTACTGATTAGCCTCATCATTAAATGTGGTATTTTTATTTGCCTTGTATTAGCCTTATTCATTTTTTTTTATGGAAAAATGCACAAGTTTAAAGATAAATTGCTATAAAATGCTATAATGGAAGAGGAAATGCAAAGTGAGCACAATAGAAGTAAAAAAAGGATATAAGGGAAATAATAAATATATTTATTATGTACATTTATAGGTATACATCAGAAGCAGTTGTTGATCTTCAGACCTCTTTGTCATGGATGTCACCTTATCAGCCAGGGCTACTTCTATATAGCAGTGACTGTAATTTGCCTCGCACCTTACTCCTTGAATTTGCAGAGCGGAAAGGCCAGAAGATAACTATATTCCCTATCAGTACGCCTGATGAAGAAATAGATGAATTGCTCATAAATGCCATGTCAGAGGTGAAAATAAATCATAATATCTGTGTCAACTTTTCTGACCGTAGAAAACCATCTTCTTCATAAAACATTTTTTGATTGTCTAATGATGATTTATAAATACAATGATAAATAGCTATATGCTAAGTATGCTTTTGTTACTCCTTTGTTCACTCTACAAGAATGTAGAGTGAATGCTTCTATTTACTTTCCCCTTACCAGATTTTTGTCTGTCCTTGATAGTTGTCAATGACAATAGGGGTATCAACCCTGATTTAGAGGACACTGGCCACATTATTATATTGAAGTATTTGCCACTATCTGCAGAATGGCCACCATTTACTTGTGGTGAATGGAGTCTGTCATGCACACACACAAAGCACAGGTCAATACTGCACCATACTCAAATAAACCACTGCACAAGGTTGTGTCTTATGTCAGCTGACAATGCACTGCAGTGCTATCCTGTGTACTCTTTACAAGATCATTTCCATCCAACATAGAATTAAATGTTAATATTTAACCAAAAACACATGTCCCAGCACATCTATGCCTGAGATAATGAAAATTAAATGCTTTTTATGCATTATGCCAGGAATGCAGAAGGTGGCAGAAGCTGTTTTTAGAGTCCCCAGATTGCAAACCATTGCATGGTTAAAGGGTCACTAAAGGAAACATTTTTTTTTTTTTAAATAACAAACATACTATACTTACCTCCACTGTGCAGCTCGTTTTGCACAGAGTGGCCCCGAACCTGGTCTTCTGGGGTCCCTCGGCGGCTGTCTCGGCTCCCTTCCGCAAGGACTCCACAACTTTATGCGAGCTCCCTCGCATACTGTGGAGTGCTTGCAGGCGCGCTCCCGTGATACAGCTGGCGGCTATAGCCGCTCACTGTATCACTCGGCCCGCCCCCCCCCCCCCCGGCATGCAGCATCATTGGATGTGATTGACAGCAGCGCGAGCCAATGACTGCACTGCTTTCAATCCATCCACTCTAGCCAATCAACGGCCAGGGTGAGCGGCGAAGAGGACATCGGGGGTGAGCGCGGGACTTTCGAGGGGTCAGGTAAGTATAACGGGGGGCCTGGAGGGAGCGGCATTGACGGATGTTTTTTCACCTTAATGCGTAGAATGCATTAAGGTGAAAAAACTTTTACCTTTACAACCCCTTTAATCACAACCTTAGGGATCCTAGAACAATATCATAAAAGTTAAAATTCCAGAATAATGTCACAATCATACAAGTTATGCAGTATAGGCTAAAATGAGACCATTAGAATATTTTTTTATCCATTTTTTTTTTTTTATGCTGAATGTATGTATATCTACACTAATCCAACGTGACTTCCAAATGTAATAATATGCTTATATCTGATGTATTTATTTAATAGGGTCATTGGCTCTTCTTAGAGAACCTCCAAAATTCTGTCAAGTTAATGATGTCAATAGGTGAGATCCTAAAGTCAAAGAAGAACCCAGACAAAAACTTCCGCTTGTGGCTATCTGTTCAAGCCAGTGAAGAGCTGCCAACAAGAATGCTTCATTACACTGTAAAAACCATTGTGGATATGCCAATGGTAAAGAACACTTAAGTTTTATGCATAACAATGGACAATACTGTGCTTTGATTATTTTCTTTATACATCCCAATTGGTATGTTGTTCCTTGTTTTATTTACAGAACATTAGAAGAGGAGTCATTCAGTCCTGGCAGTTTGTCAGCAATGAAACCTTGGTGTCAAGTCCTCGTCCCGAGTGGCCGGCATTACTGCACAACCTGTGTTTTTTCCACTGTGCTAGTCGCTTAAGATCAATGTATGGCATTTCAGCAGGCTGGACTTGTCCAGATACGATGCGTTTTGGCTGTAAAGAATTAATGGTATGCACAATGCCCAATATGTAAATTGCAAACTACCATTTAACTTATCGATGTAAGGCAATAATATACTTGTTTATTTTATATGTATATATTTCCAATTTAGTTATCCAACTTGAATTGAACATACATAATACTTCAATAATATACTTGTTTATTTTATTTGTCTCCAAATTAGTTATCTGACTTAGAGAAAATGGGTATTGAACATAGAAAATACTTCAAATTATTTATAATATAAAAACATCCACTGACTGTTCTAGTGAAAGTTTAAGGACTAGCAACTTCTCAGTCCCATATCACTGTGACTCAGACTTGTTGTTCCTGAGCTGTCAATGACCAAATGAATAGGAATGGGCTCCTGGTTCAGTCCGAACACGGGTTTGGGGGGAACCCCACATTTGTTTGTTTTTTTGTGTGGGGGTCCCCTTGACATCCATACCAGACCCTCATCCCACTTTGTTTACAAACAGTATGAAGCAGTCGGGAGCTGTCATTTATTAGAAATTAAAACTGCATTTTTTGATTTTGTAAATGTCAGTCTAGCTGTAGAAAGTTGTATACATTGCACAGATGTGCCACTTCACAGCCAGTTTAAGGGCACCCCCCAGATATGTTTTTTAAAGGAATTCTTATATATAATGTTTCATTTTAAGCATTATCAAAATTGCTCTCCTCCAAATAAAATTTAAATAGTTTTTTCTTAGATTTGGTACATGTTCCCTAGGTCAGTCCATGGCCCTTCCATGGAAAGGACAAGAGAACAGCGCCCTCTAAGTGCAGTATGCAAACATCTTTAATGTAAATAAAAGAATCAAGAATACACTCACAAAGGTGTAGTGATAACAGGCATGTTACAGGGTATCATCCGCTCTGATTGCCAGGTGAAGAGGAAGGTCCAGCGTCACTGTTTTGGATGTGTGTCCGCGATCTGGTCGTTCCTCCGGCCACACTGTTGGTGCATGGTGCTTCCGTATGGTGAGGACTGGGATCAGCGGCGTACATGGACGAGCGTCACTTCCAGGTCGGGTCAGTGGGCGGTGCTTCGTGTTTGGACCATGCATGCTCCTTCCTCAGGCTTCAGCCTGAGGAAGGAGCACACAAGCCTGAGCAAGGAGCACGCATGTTCCGAACGCGAAGCACCGATCGCTGACCCGACCCGGAAGTGAATCTTGTCCGTGTACGCTGCTGATCACAGTCCTCACCATCCGAAAGCACCGTGCACCAACAGTGTGGCTGGAAGAATGACCAGATCGCAGATGCACGTCCATAACAGTGACGCTGGACTTTCCCCTTCACCCAGCAGTCAGAGCGGATGATACCCTGTAACATGCTGTTATTACTACACCTTTATGAGGGTATTATTGATTCTTTTATTTACATTAAAGATGTTTGCATACTGAACTCAGAGGGCACTGTTTTCTTGTCCTTTCTTTTTTCCAGAGTTTTTTTGCCTTCTAAACTTCTGAACTGGCAGCCCTCCATGGACAGTTACTTGTTTATCATTTATCCTTACATGTACTAACTTCCTAAAGAACTTGTTTATATCCCCATTTTCCTACCCACACCTTTTATAAGTTTGCCATATTCAGAGTGCACCATATTATACAATTGTGTACATGGCCCTTCCATGCCATTTGTTTGACAATGGCTAGCCTTTAGCTTATAAAATGGCCATTACTGATTTATATGACTGTTTGGAAAATCTGTCCAGGCCCGGACCCAGATACGTTGAGTTCACAATAACACAGGACTATAATTTGCTCATTGCTGTCTGCTTTCTCTCTTTCACTAAAAGGCCAGGAGCAGCAATTCAACTGACCTTAATATTTCTATGTAATGGACTTTACCTTATTCTTAAAACACTAGAACCTGATATTGGGATTGATTCACAGAACACAAATCACTATAATATATTTGTGAATTTCCTTATCAGGAGGGCATTAAAGTGCTTAAAGATGAATTCAAAGACAGCAATAATGAAGGTGGAGGAAAGGCTTTATCATGGACAGCTGTGAGATATCTACTTTCAGAGGTATGTAAAATATATTTAAACAGTTTTCAGAAAAATCATAAATGTAAAAAATACAGGTTCTGTTTTACCTGAAAATATCTTTAAAGCCCAGCTCCAGGATTAATTAAAATACAGTCCAATTTTGTCTCAGCTAGACGAATGCTTGTGAGATTTGTCCAGCAACTTTTATATACATAGGCCACTATGTGTTTATAATAAACTGTCTTCCTATTCCATTAGGTTTTTATAGCTGTCCTTGTTGGGGAGCTTCATCCTCTCTTGTTGACCCTTGTCAGTGGGACAGATAATGTTGTTAAATGTAACATTTTACAAAGAAATCTTACAATTGAGGAAACCTGTTAGTATAACAACCGGCTAAGAAAGGATTTGCTTCCTTGGGAGGATTTCCTGTTGTGCTTCCAGAACATGAAGAGAAGGGTAGCCTTGGCAATGGTAATCAGATAAACATCAGAAAAAATATATATACACATATGGGGTTTTAGGGAAGGTGAGGTCACTTGTAAGAATCATATACACAATTACAACTAACAGTGTACAGTATCTAACATAATGGCTCATGTGCCAGTCCACAAAGTAATTATTTATGTGAACGGAGCATCTCACCATGTCAGGAACGAATGAGTGGAGAACAAATAAGGGAGCCTTAGCAAGCCGCATAGTAAATCTCAGAAACAGACATCAAGCTGCCGAATTCACAGCAGTGGATGGTTCCTCCAGCCATCCCACTCATTAATTATTAAACTTTTTCTTTCTGCCCCTATTTTCTTAGGTATCCTGCTATAAAGGGAGATTTGAATTGACCAAATGCTTTCAAAAGACAATAGAGGAGAGGGTTGCTCTCTTACAATGTATGGTTATTGACTTCATAGCACAGAAAAGTAGCAGGGGTGAATGTGTTTAACTTATGCTCCAAGGTGAATGGGTAAGAGGTGTTGTGGACCCTTACCAATTCTCTGTTCAAGGAAAGGGGACTGCAATTTATAAACAATGCATCTCTTGTGAATCCTGCTGTGCAATAGCTGCACCACATTTTGGGGCACCAGTGGTATGGAAGAGCCAAGTTCATTATCTTTCTGGTGCTTTGAGAAGAGGGGATTGGATAACAGGAGCTATCTGTTAATAACCCCTATATTGAAGTTATTTACATAGTGATTTTACAACCAGTTCTTATTTCTCTGCATTTTGGTTTCAGTAGCTAAACAAGACCAGGAAAAAGATGCTAGTTCATGATTCTTTAAGTTTTTTTTGGAAATTACCCCCTTAGAGCATTACCTCTTTCTATCCGAGATTTATGACCTGGAATTTCTAGACAGCTGTTTTTCCCAGAAAAGAGGATTTCCTTTAATCTGAAGCAAAGTCTTACATGCAATGTCAAGCTGCGGTTTCCAAAGCAAGCAAAGTCCTTCCTTGTATTAAGAGAGGTATGGACTCCAGAGAGAGAGATATCATTTTGCCCCTGTTCAAATCATTAGTAAGACCTCATCTGGAATATGCAGTTCAGTTTTGGGCACCAGTTCTCAAAAAGGATATCGGGGAACTGGAGAAAGTGCAGAGAAGGGAAACCAAACTAATAAGAGGCATGGAGGAGCTCAGCTATGAGGAAAGATTAGAGAAACTGAATTTATTCACCCTTGAGAAGAAGAGAATAAGGGGGGATATGATCAACATGTACAAATATATAAGGGGTCCATATAGTGAACTTGGTGTTGAGTTATTCACTTTACGGTCAACACAGAGGACAAGGGGGCACTCTTTACGTCTGGAGGAAAAGAGATTTCATCTCCAAATACTGAAAGGTTTCTTCACAGTAAGAGCTGTGAAAATATGGAATAGACTCCCTGCAGAGGTGGTTCTGGCTAACTCAGTAGATTGCTTTAAGAAAGGCCTGGATACTTTCCTAAATGTACATAATATAACTGGGTACTGACATTTATAGGTAAAGTTGACCCAGGGAAAATCTGATTGCCTCTCGGGGGATCAGGAAGGGATTTTTTTCCCCCTGCTGTAGCAGATTGGAGCATGCTCTTTTGGTTTTTTTTTTTGCCTTCCTCTGGATCAACTGTGGGTATAATATGGGGTTTATTGGATTGTACGATATATATTTTATTTTTATTTCTTTTTTTTTTATGGTTGAACTGGATGGACTTGTGTCTTTTTTCGGCCTAGCTAACTACGTAACTATGTAAAGTGCCTAAAATATATGAAAAATGTATATATACTAGTATGGTATCAAATCATCCTCCTGTGTGTAGCTCATAATGGGCATTATATGATGTTCATTATTGTATTGTTTACCAGTATTCCCCATACTGACACCAGGCCCAAACTGTAATTGGCAAGTATTTGAATTACATGATTACTGGAAAGAAGCAGTCTTTTACAATTTATTTCACATGCTCCTGCATAATTATTTATCCAATAATGGATCCCATGTATAACTCTGCCATGAATAAAAAGTAATTGCACCATTCTAAGATTGTGAAGTATTCTTTTTCATCAGATTATTTATGGCTGCAATGTTTCAGATGATTTAGATATGACAGTTTTATCATCAATGATCGATTACTGGATTAGCATTAACTCTACAAAGCGAGACAATGAACTCACTAAATGTAAGTTAATATATTTCTGTTTTTGCTTTGATAACCTTATATTTTAGAAATGTATTGGTTTTGTAGTGGTTTGTTCTTTATTTTGAATTAGAACTATTAGTAAATTTACAAAGGGCAAGTAAGGGCGCATATAAACTTGCAGTTGGGAGTGTTAAAAATGCAAGGTTGAGTCATGTTTTTAGCACTCCCTTCCCCTTTTAACTGCCTCCTTTAGGCGGCATTCACACCTGAGCGTAGCATCTTTGAGCATTTTTCTGGTGTTTTTATATAGCATTCTTGAGCTTTCCCGTTTTTTTTATTAGCCAATAGAGAAAACTATCATCTGTTGCAAGGTTTTTCAGCTTTTGCATCAGCATTTTTTTTTTTTTTTTTATTATTATTATTATTATTATTTATTATTATTTTTTTTTTTAGGGTAAGGGCTTAAAGTTAAGATTAGGTTAGGATTAGGGGTACAGCCAGTTCAGCAGGGATTGACCTAATTACAATCTGTGTGTGTGGCCATCTCTGCTTGACTTCTGTCAAAGGGACATGTTGTAAAACTTTTGTTGATTAGTGGCTGCAACCAATCCAGTCTCACTGTCAAAATAAATTGTAGGGGAGATTCCTCTGTCCACCTCATCCACTCTTTGGCTGACCAAAAAAAAAAACTAACTGTACATGGCTTTTAGACAGCAAAGAAGCTAGCATTTTTGAAACACCGTCTGCCTTCATATTTTAGCCATATATTTTGTACATTTTGCTTCTTTATCCATATGTGAGCTTGAAGCCTTCCAAACTCTTGAAATCGCTATGCTCTTGTCTGTTCTTATTATCTCATTAGTTTGTGTTGTCTATGTTGCACATACTGTACAATGTTCAAATACACATTGCATACATTTGTTTTTGCAGTAAAATTCAAGATTCCAGCAGCTTTCTTTAACTCTGATGTAAATCTTGCTTCTCTGAAACAAGCATTGGAATCCATCCCTCCGTATTCCCTGGATGCTCCAGAATCCTTTCACATGCACTCGTCACCACTGGTAATAAATATGAACCTTATATACAGCATTACTCAGCAACACACCCAAGACGTACCTAAACTGATACAACTATCCCCTAACTTCTTTTTCAGGTTCCTTTTGGTGAACAAAACTATGTTATCACAAGTTTAAGCCAACTTTATGATTCTCGGAGTACATACAGGCATTGGGTTCAGTCTGCAAATACAACACAAACATCCCAAAAAGGTGCATCAAAATGTCTACATTAATGTATGCTATAGTCCTGATGTACACTATACTGGTAATTCTCTCATGCATTCTAAAAGTGGTGAAGAATGCATCAAATACATGTACCCGTCTAGACTTGTACTTGAATTTGGCTCATGCTGCGCCACCTTTAGAATGCACATGAGACACTTTCGCAAAATTTGACTGGGCCGGTTTCTCTCTCTATACGCCAAAAGAGAATTGGTCTTTATTACCTCCACTTTTACATTTGGCACATTCAATGAGACACAATGTAAAAGTGTTGCATTTTAGAACTACCTGAATTTGGTGTATGAGTCACTGTGAGAACCAAAAGTCTCACAAATGCTTCATGAATTTGGCGCAATACATTAACAACAGAGATTACAACCACAGGGAATAACAACATGGATTAAATCCAGAAAGTATCCCAGCAGCTTTTTTGAATTTCCCCCCTATATGTTTTGCTAGTGAGACACCGCTATTCAGTAAATGTAAGGATGTAGTGAAAAGAGTATATTACCTGTACATCTTTCATTTGCACATCCAAAAAAAGGTTTAACACACATGGAGTCACATGGAACTGCCATGAACCACATGTACTGTATGTGCAGTACTCATCATCCAAGCTTTTCTGAATGTTTGATTTCTTCTGACATGCTGGCGTTCTCTTCCATTTTACTGTCTACTACTTCTACTATTGGTTACTTGGCATCTTCTTTCTTGATAAAAGTTTAGTAAACTTCGTATTTAACTATATTCTGCACAGCAGCATTGATTCCAAACATCTGGGGCCCCCCAGTGTTGCTGATCTCTGCTGACTGCTGTCAAATCTTTGTCTATTGTCCTGATCCCTCATCTCTTCTCCAATATCACAGATCTCCAGTGGTTGCTCACCTTTCCTTCTCCATCATCATTAATCACCACTGCCTCCTGGCCTATCACCACTCAACTTCACTGATCCATATTGATTGCTCACTCATCCCAATACATCATCACTAATCAATGCTATTCCCTCTCCCATCCCGATCCCAAACACTCCTGGGCCTAAGTTGGCACTTTTTTATTAGATATTTAAAAAAAAATGTACAACGCAACAGTATTTTTTTACCTTACCAGTGATGTTGATTAAAGCAGTTGTAACCCTAAAAAAATAAAAATAAAAATGTATCCTGTTCCATTTAAAGCATGGATTAGCACACTTCTTGTGTGGTGTAATTTGTCCCTTTGTATAATCTAAAATACCTGGTTGATCCTGCCTGGTGCTGCCCTCCCCTCTTTAAACTGATCACGTTTATCATGGCTACTGATCCATGGTCAGTTTACATGCCTCTATCATCCCGCTGTCTTTACTCTCTCCCTCCCTGCATGTCAGCTATTCTATGCCAATCTCTTCTCCACCCCTCCCCGCCTGCTGCAAAAATAACCGTCTCTTGTTCCTAGAATCCACTGTGTTAGATTAAGTTATGTGCCCCAGTGTATGTGCATAATAAAAAAGATATGCAGCTTTATACCTTATGTCAAAGCGCCGCTCAGCTCTCACATGACGGCCTGCCATTATCCTCCTCTCTGCTTATGCCAGCGGTGGATTCTCAGCCCCTCCCGCTGTAATTATCAGATGCGGAGGAGAGCGGCAGTTTGAAATAAGGTATACAGCTGCATATTTTCTATAAAGCGCATACACTGGGGCACATAACTTAAAGTGGATGTAAACCTGATTCATGAAATTTGACGTAAGCACATATATCTGCAGTTTTCTTATCTCTCTCCAAAGCCCTAAGTCCCGTATGTTTCTGCTGCTCTGTTCTTCTGTTATCAGCATGATAACTTCTGACAAGTTCTCCGACAACCGAGATAAAACCAGCCTGAAATGTGTGTCAGGGTGGGTGCTATAAATAGATTAGCAGATAGCTGGTCTATTCACAGCACATTCCTTCATCTGCCTATGTGGAGTGAGGGGGGTGTGTGCGCCTTTTCTCCAATCAGCTGTCACAGGGTGTATGCCAAGACTACACTCCCAGTGCTGAACAGGAAGAGAACATTTCTAACACCCTGTGCACTTTCTAAGGAATATAGCAAGCTGAAGACAGCAGATATGCATGTAAAACTTATGTAGGGAGATTTGTTTCATCTCTGTATATCATCTGAGGCTGTTCACTTCACTGGGTATATGTGAGGGTTTACATTCACTTTACTATAACTCAGGATTCTAGGAAAAAGACACAGTGGCTTTACAACCACTTTAAATAAATAAAAGTAAAAATGTTTCAGTGGAACCCTTTTAATCTTTTAGATTGTAAGCCCTAACGATTGGGACCCTCTTGTATTGAATTGTACTATAACTGTACCGTGTCCCTATATTTTGGTTTTATTTTTTCAAAGTGATATTTCTCTTTAGGCCTGGTTCACACTAAGGCGATTTCAGATGTGACTGGAAATCACATTATTTTCAAAGGAGCCCATTTATATCAATGTAGTGCAGCATGTTTTTAGAAAAGATATATGTGCTATTTTGGTGTGGTTGCAGCACAATTTTGGCTCCATAGACTGCAATGCAAACACCCCAAAAATGTATGTAAAATGCATGTCCATGCATGTTTGTGCATTTTTTTTGTAAGAAGAGACTGGATTTTATACATTTTATACATAGAACTCTACCAAAAATGCACTAAAGTATGAAAAACACATCAAAAACACACTACAGAATCGCACTGAAAATCGGATCAAGTCACAGCTGCACTAGTGTGAACCTAGCCTAAAGGTGTGAGTGGGGAATGTCCCAGTTTGTCTATACAGAGGTTTAAATTGTAAAAAAAAGGCATACTATTTAGTGAATACTGATCTATATTCATAAAACAACCCATAGATGAGTCTTTTTTTTGTTGTTGTTCAATCCACTCGATGTAGAGTGGGGAATCCTCCATACTCAGCTATTGTATCCAGACAGCAGGGAGATTTACCCACCGTCAGAATACACTGTTCAGTACTACTGGCTATAACCTGACAGAGTGGTAGATCGACGTCTGTACAGCCTCCCTGCCCATACATGGATCGGAATTTGTCTGGTCCCTGCTGACCTGGTAGAATTTCAATCTATATATGGCCGGCTTAACACAAAATACCAAAGCTTTCTCCATGGTGATGTTTAAAAGTGACTTTATTATACGCTATATACATTATATTTGTTAGAGGAAACAAATACATTGCATTGTAGTTAAATTGCTAAGAATGTTGTGTTTTGTGTCTAGCTGTTAAACCGGCTTCTGTTCAAGGACCTCGTACACTCTCTTTTACCTCAACTGACTCTCTGGTCAATCCTCCTATTATGTACCTACAAACAGCCAAGCTATCGGAGGTTCATGACATGTGTGCTTCTCTTCTCTCCAAAGTGCCACGTGGATGGAGTCGGGTATGTATACAGTGAGGTTACTATAAATGAGTATGGCTTATTCATGTTTGGTAAAATATAACGGTAGAGGATGACACATTTTTTGTGTGGGATACTATCCTCACTCTGGGCAGTACTCAGGATTGATGCATATGACATGTTTGTGGGTGAAGGCAGATGGTAGGAAGCATATTGATATAACCTATAGCTCAAAATCATTCACTTCTGCTAGCTTGAACTGTTTCATAGACAGGACATCTTTACTAGCAGTGGGTTCCACCCAGAAGGCAAAGTTGTGGCCATCTTAGGATGAATATAAAACAACTTTAGACCTATAATCCAATGGTATGAGTTCCTGGTTTTATCATGTAATAGAAACAGAATGTGAAAATAAACTTTTAAAGTATTTATAGGTTAGGATATCCCTAGTAACCATTTCATTAACCGATGTCAAATCTAATTAATTTGCATTAGATTTCAGTTCAGTATACAAATGGTCACTTTTTTCAATAAAAATAAGTACATTGGACTGTCCAAAGAAAATGCACCCATTATTAGTACAGATACTAAAATGGCCTGGTCCCCTTATTGGCTGAAAGCTGAGATTAAAGGGCCTGTCCTTACATTGCAACTGCTAACTTTCACAATATTGAACATAACATATTAGCGGGATCCTGAGAACACGTGGCATTCCCTGTGCATATAGCAGCCATCTGTACACATTGGGGCTGCTTTGGAGATGGGGTTAACATTTCAAACAGATCACTGTTCTAGTTACTACTATGAAATAAGAAAAATTTATTTTGGTTACTAAAGACTGTATATACAAATAATAAAGCAGTTGTGCATTTCATTTCTTTGCTTAAAGGATTTCATCAATGATCGTATCAAAAAGCTTGGTGGAGATACCCCTTTCAACCTGTTTTTAAAGAAAGAACTGCAACATCTCACATCAGTGTTGTCTGAAATCAGAAGGAGTTTACATGTGAGTGTTATCATATTGTTAAACAGTATAATACCTTACACAATAGGTTCAATTCACAATACTGACTGTACTTTGCAAATCTCATTGACTGAAAATAACTGACACTTATTAAAATACCTGTCCCTCTCCTGGTGTGTTAGCATTGTAAATTGAGCCTCATGTATCGTATGGTTAATAGAAGAATACATGGCTCCTAAGTATAATGTATGTCTACAACAGATATATCATTAAACAACAATGGGCACTGTGCCTCGTGGGGAGGCTGTGACATTACCAAGCTATCAACTGCACACACTTGAAACATTTGCTGCAAAATATCAAATTTGTTCTGCTCTCTGTGTAATATTGGTATACAGTCACGGTTCAGAGTTTGTGGCCTCAGTCATTCGTGGATTTTTCCTCTCTGGCAGATGCAGCTCAGCATTCCCACATTATAACAGTTTACCG
Source organism: Lithobates sylvaticus (assembly GCA_028564925.1). Classification (NCBI taxonomy): domain Eukaryota; kingdom Metazoa; phylum Chordata; class Amphibia; order Anura; family Ranidae; genus Lithobates; species Lithobates sylvaticus. Next base: position 290,339,676 of record CM053028.1, on the reverse strand, counting down.
CTTTGTAACTATCTCGAGTGTTTCGCTGAGTGTTTGCGTGTTTTTAATTTTGTTCTTCTTAAAGCCCTAAGATGCCGCCCAAATGCCCTGCACCTTCTAAGGCTTCTGGCAATGAACCTAAGCGCCAGAAATTTAAAAATAGGCATTTTTTTGACCACATCCAAAATTCATGTTTTTTCACAATTCATGGGTGCTCTACGAACATAACCCCTGCAAATTTCAGGGGTTGACTTCTCTAATAGGCATACAAAGCAGTAAACCTGGTAATTATGATGTTTGTCTGAAGTGAAAAATTATTGTGACAGCTGGTGTTCCTCTGATAGGCTGGAGGTAGTCACAATATCAGGGGGTTCAGAGAAGTAATAGCTAGAGATAGGCAGCTGTCCTATCACGGGTAGAGAACACTTTGAGTTGTCCTTACACAGCTTTTCCTCATCATGAAAATGAAGAGCAGATACCATTTTGCATAGCAGATTCCTTAGAACCTTGTGGGGTTCTATAATAAATACATGTATTAGGGGGCACAAAAATGTGTTAATGAATAAGACACATTCACAACCATTTAAACATTATTGGCATCGCCGTGTATATACATGCATTGGGAAATTTTAAAACCTTTAGCAAAAGCATGAAGAATTAATTTATTTCTCAGTAGGACTTTAATTTTATTTTGTTTTCCGTAGGTAATAAAAGATTCTCTTGAATCACCCGACACATTAGGTGATCAGCTATCTGACCCCAATGCTATCACAATTGTGCATGATCTATATCACAAGAAAGCTCCCACACAGTGGTTCAAGATGGAATGGAGCTTCCCCTGTCCATCGGATTGGTCTATCTCTTCATGGATACAAGATCTACAGCAGAGAGTAGCTCATTTTGAGAAAATACTTCAATTGGTAAATACAGCAAAGCATATATAATGCATATTGTTTTATTCTCTAGAGATGTATGCTCTTTACATCCAAATCTTAATTATATTATTTTTATTGGTCAATTAAACCATGACCCTCAAGCATTATATTGCTGCTTACTGTGGCCTTGGTGTTTTTGTTAATTACTACATTCATGCTATCTCCACTTTATTCCTAAATCACCAGGGCCGTGAAAAAACGCCAACATACTGGCTTGGGGCATTTCATAATCCTAAGGGTCTACTCTCTCTTCTTAAACAAGAAGCTATTCGCAGATACTCGGAGAGAACTGGAAATGCAGAATCAGTAGTGTTTAAAACTGAAATAACACAGAGAGACAAAGAACATGTAAGTGATGTGTAATTGTAATTTAGCAATGTATTGCATACATAAAGCTGAAGCTTACCGTAATCTGTTTATATCTTGCATTTATCAAGGTAAACTCTTCTGTTTTTGTTACACACGTTATTTTAGCCCCAGTGATATCATCAGATCATGGCTGCTGGTATGGTGCTATACATAACTTTCTGAAAACGTCACAGCACCCTACCTCAGTCCTCATGTCAAGAGCCCTCAGCCCCAATGCAAGATGTGGGCTGGCACTTGGGAGGTTTTTCTGCCAATGTAAAAATACCTTGTTATGTGGATGTCAGTCTGGAGGCATTCCTAGGCTAACTGCCTTTGCATGTAGGCTGCTTTAGGTAACGCTCACAGGTAATGTTGATCATCGATGATTTCAAGAACACAAATCCAGTTAACGAATGGGGGAAGGCAAGGAACAGTAAGGCAAGGGCTAGATTAGGCTGGATGTCCTTTTGCTACAGCTTCTAATGACCACTGTGTGAAGCTTTCAATGTGCCGTAAAATCAGAGTAAGCTATTTCAGTACAGGAAAGGAGTTGGTACAACTGTGTATTATTATTATTATACAGGATTTATATAGCGCCAACAGTTTATGCAGCACTTTACAATATAAAAAGGAAACCATCAGTTACAATACAATAAAATACAAGACGGTTAAGAGAGCCCTGCTCATAAGAGCTTACAATGTAATAGGGTGGGGCAATAGGTACAAAAGTGAGCTGATGGAAGTGATAAAAGATTAGTTGGAGGCGTGATTTGCTTCCCTGAAGAGATGACTTTTCCGGGGTCGCTTGAAGGCAGCCAGAGCAGAAGATAGCCAAACAGATTCAGGTAGAGTTCCAGAGGATGGCATAGGTTCTGGAGAAGTCCTGGAGATGAGCATGGATGGAGGAGACAATGGAGCTTGAGATCAGGAGGTCTTAGGAGTGGAGAGGACAGTTTGTGTGATATTTGGAGACAAGATTGGTGATGTAGGTCGGGACAGAGTTGTGAATGGCTTTGTATGTTGTTAGTATTTTCAATTAAATTCGCTCGGCGATCAGCAGCCAATGTAGGGATTGGCAGAGAGGGGTGGCAGACACTGAGCAATTGGTGAGGTAGATAAGTCTGGCAGCAGCATTCATGATAGACTGAAGAGGGGATAGCCTATGGAGAGGTAGGCCAATGAGAAGGGAGTTGCAATAGTCAAGGCAAGAGATAACAGGGGAGTGAATGAGTAGCTTGGTGGATTAATTTGTTAAAAAGGGACGCATGTTAGAGATGTGACAGAGGTGAAGTCTACGATTGGATTTGGGTGTGAAAGAATAGGTCAGGGTCTAGGATTACACCTCGTACCCTGGCATGATAGGAGGGAAGGATGGTTGCATTATTGACCTTGATGGAAAAGTCATGGAGGGGGGCACGGGTGGGTTTTACAGAGCTGTTTTTATTATTTATTGGACCATGGGCAAACATTTTCTTGGGGGCCACCATCCATGCTATTTCGCTCTCCACCTGCCTGCACACCATGGACTGGGGAGGTGAGGGGACCCATCAATAGACAGAAAATGCTTTTTTTTTTTTTACCGACTACCAATATAAAGAGGAGTTTCAACACTGGCCACCAATGTAATAGGGGTTTACACTGACCACTAATGTAATAGGGGTTTACACTGACCACTAATGTAATAGAAGCATTCACAGTAACCACCAATGTAAGGAGGGATTTACACTGACCACCAAGGTAAGGAGGGATTTAAACTGACCACTAATGTAATAGGTGCATTTACAGTAACCACCAATGTAAGGAGGGATTTACACCAATCACCAATGTAAGGGGGACCTTCACACTAGCCACTAGTGTGAATGAAAGGATTGTACATCAAGCCCCTATGTAATGAGAAGATTTACACTGACCACCAATGTAACTGAGACATTTAGCCTGCGTTAACATTTGTGTGTGTGTTGGGAACGCATTCAAAATCACTTTCCTGACACCACAGAAATGTGCTGCCCTTTAGCAGATACACAGAAGTGACATTAATTGTTAATGACACCCTCACGCATCTGTTGACATGTGCTGTGGCACCCCAAACTGTAATTCCTTCTCTGCCTACCTGTGCACACCCCACACTACCCTCCCCCACTAATTTGCTTACTTTTGCAGAAAAGGCTGATGTTAGGCTTAATGACCAGTTGTAGGCAGTACTTTCAATCATGCCCCTTTACTTCCCCAGTGGGCAGCATTCAGTATAGGTGATGGTGTATATGACCTCAGGGGGCATGATATACATATTAATGCTGCCGCTATTTACATATCAATGCAGGTTATTTACATGTAAACATGGGGCCTACAAGTGAGTCATCTGTACACAATAGGGCAGAGCTGGGCAGCATTAGTAGCAGCACTTCACACTGAGATATTGGGACTAAAACTTAATGGGACAAGGGAATTAAAACCAGGATAGTTGGCAAGTATGAGGCAGCTGCTTTGGGCCCGACAACCATGACAGGGCCCAGGGCAGCTGCCCCTTTTGCCCTGCCTCAAAGACGACCCTGGGGTTTTAGTAATGCGAGAGGAGACTGAAGGAGTGAGGCGGGTAGAGAGATAGATTTGGATGTCATCAGTGTAGAGATGGTATTGGAAGCCATAGGAGGTTATCAAATGAACAAGGGAGGAGGTGTAGCTAGAGAAGCGAAGGGGGCCCAAGAACAGAACTTGGGGAGCCCCTACAGAAAGAGGAACTGTAGAGGATACAAAGTTGTAGGTAAGGCTGAAGGAGCAATGTGAAAGGAGGAGAACCAGAAAAGAGCAGAATCTTGGAGGCCAATGGAGTGGACTTTATTGAGGAGCACAGAGAGGTCTAGTAGTAGGACTATGGAGTAATGGTCATTGGTTTTAGCAGACTCAATTTCTGTTTTAAAGGATAACTGTACTTTTAGAAAAGAAACATCGTTAAATAAACCCCATCTCTCCCTCTACCATCCTTCCCTAATCTTGCACTCACCTGTATATGCTGCTTGTAAATCTTCATGAAGCCACATCACCTCCTCATAAAAGGACTCCTAGCTGTGTACAGTAAAATCTCTATTAGGGCAAAGGCCATTCACCATTAAGGCTTTCTGGTGTGGCCTAGTCGGCAAGATTTTTTTTGTGCTGTGCTGTATGTGATAAAATGAGCACAAAAATGGAAAGACTGCGATGACCCCCAGACAGGCACTCAGTTAAAATGGTCTTTTAGGCACCTTTCACACTACCCAACTCGCACTTGCGCGATTTTTAGTGCAACTTTGGAATCTGAATTTGAGAAGACTCTTATGCCCTGTACACACGGTCGGAACATCCGTCGGATTTTGTCTGAAACTGGTTTTGCATACACACGGTCGAACAGAGTTGTCGGAAAATCCGATCGTTACGAACAAGGTGAAGTACAAAACGTACGACGGGACTACGTAGAGGCCAATAACTTTCGTCTCAAAATTTCTTCTGAGCATGCGTGGCATTTTGTGCGTCGGAATTCTCTACACACGATCGGAAAAAGTCAGATCGGATTTTGTTGTCGGAAAATTTTAGATTCTACTATCAAATTTTTTCCATCGGAAATTCCGACGGAAAAAGCCTGCTAGAGCCCACACACGATCGGATTTTCCGACAACATAATCCGATCTGACTTTTTCCATCAGAATATCCGACCGTGTGTACGGGGCATTACAATCTCTGGCGTTGAAGTCAGATCAAAGTAGTGCAGGAAACTTTTCTGAAGTTGCAGCAACTTCAGTAATGCCAATTGGAATGCATCTCATAGAGATACATCACATTTCACATGTCCTAAGATTCAGGGTCTCACAAGTCGGATCCTAAGTGGCACAAGTGTGAAAGGAGCCGTAACATGAGGTATGCAAATATGTCATCTTTATTAATTGGCTGGTTTCTGTTGGTTTCAGGACAAGCTTTCAAGGTGAAATAATGTGAATTACTGCGCTGTCTAAATTAAAAATATTGGTGTGAAACTTAAATACGTGTACAGGTATACCCCACTTTTAAGTACACAATGGGGTTTATTTACTAAAGCTAGAAAGTGCAAAATCAGGCTCACTTCTGCATAGAAACCAATGAGCTTCTTACCCCAGCTTGTTCAATTAAGCTTTGGTAATGAAACCTGGAAGCTCATTAGTTTCTATGCAGAAGTGAGCCTGATTTTGCACTTTCTAGCGTTAGTAAATAAACCCCATTGTGTACTTAAAAGTGGGGTATGCCTGTAATAAAATACAAATGGAAAAATAGCTGCTGCAACAAAAAATGTGAGAGAGAGACACACAATAAACAGATAAAAATACAAGAATTAGCTGCGCTGCCAAACGTGAACTAAATCTGATGATTTCAGTTAAAAACATCACCAAGTGATTACATAAATGAATACTGTATAGTAAAAATAGCTCAAACCTAAAATGAGCAAAAATACAACCTGAAATAAAATAAATAAGGAGTGTCCAAAAAATCTCAATGGCTCTTATAAAGTAATCATATAAAATTTCCACAAAACAGGACAGATTCTTCCAGTGACAGTTCCTTTGTGCTTTACTTAGATGGTGACAACACTCTCTATCACCCAGGAAAGTAGTGAGATCTTATAGCAAGAAAGGTCCTCCACCATTGAAAAAAGCTGCCGCTTACCAGATCATGAGATCTCTTGTTTAAGGCGAGCACTAGGGCTTGTTTGTGATACTTTTTTAACTTGCACAAGCATCCAATTTTTCAGGACAAGCTTTCAAGGTGTGTCCCCTTCTTCAAGGTCCAAGCAGTTTACCCCTGTGTTCTCCCGATGTCAGACAACAAACAAGCAGCCCTCTCTCCATTAATGTCTCCATTACTACCATTGGGTGGTTTTTTTTTTTAATTCCTGGGTGACTGACAGAGACACTAGCTGTCTCAATAGAAGACTGGAATGGGAGAGTGCACCCGTTGAGGAACCTTAGAGAGGAATATGGCGAGTTTCCAATGGGTACCTGGAGGTACCAGCAATTACAGCATTTTTGTACTGTTCATTTATGAGGGATTAGAATGGCATATCCTCTCACTGATTTAGAATCTCTGTGGCATAAACAGCTTATGGATAGAGGTTTGCTTTCTACCTCTCATAAAATTTTGAATAAACATAGTGTTACCACAGGCCTTCGATTTTTTTGGGGAGTGGGAAACAGAGCTAGATTGGCACACACATCCTCGATAAGTAATAAAATACAGGAGACAAATGATAAACTTCTGTCTAGGTAGTACAGGGTCCTGAAAAAGTTGGCCACTGCATACCGCTCAGTCTCAGATAGATGCTGGTGGGCAACAAGAATCTCATATCTACATCTGGTGGGAATGCCCAAAGCTTAGGCCATTTTGGGCTGAGCTCAGGAATCACATTTCTGACATAACAACGGCTTCAAGTTGGGACGATCCTTTGCAATACCGTTTTCATGGTACTCAAAGTTCCATCAGGGCATACAAAAAGAGTATAGTCCCATACCTGTTGGATGCAGCTAAAGCGATAATTTTGGATCAACTATAGTACTTTTAATACTATAGTAGTATTTTTTATGAATAGGTGATTGTCTTGGGGGATTTGTATGAGGTTGTTTTTTTAATGTTGGTTATCTGTCTTTCATTTGATTGCATAAATGTCTCAAATAAAGAATGTGGATACTACAGACATATTTTCATACGTACTTATATTAAACCATATGTTTTATAGATTCTGCTCCAAAAAGCTGAAATTCAAAAAGAAAAACGTATATTTGAACTCAGAACAATTCCTTTGTTCTTATGTGCATTTCTGCATGAGTGGAAATGTTGGGAGCTATGCCAAACTATCTCAGCAACTTACAATAATAACAGCATGCCAAATGACTAATTATTATACGTTTCTTGTATTTACTAGCAAGGATTACATTTTACATTTTAGATTAGAGATCCACCACATGAAGGTATGTTTGTATATGGCGTCCACATCTGGGGGATATTCTGGAACAAGACAGATGGAGAGATTGTGGATTCCCCACAGAAGAGTCTAAACACATTACCAATCATCCATGTGCAGTGTTTGCCCAGCTCTGAAAAATCTGGCATTAGTGATAATCCAAAAGTGTCAGATGCCTACATGTGCCCAGTGTATCTCTCCTTAACATCTGACAAACAGCCTGTTTTTAATCTAGACATCCACAAAGAAAACATTGCCGGCTCTCGGTGGGCTCTCCGAGGCATGAAAGCAACCATACATCCCTTTTGATAAATCAGCATTTGGGAACTTAATGCTTAATGCTGTCAATTGTTTGTTTAAGCATCGTGAATGCAGTTATTTCATGTTTCAGTATGTAGAAAGGTTCTATTCTCTTAAAATGACAAGCAACACAAAATAAACATTATTTAAGCAAACAGGCATTGAGCGCATACTTTACTTTTTGCAGCATATGGGTTTATAAAAATCTTTGACTAAGGTATGTTATAGGTAATAGAAGTTGTATTTGACAAGGTCCAGAATTAATTCTAATAATAGCTTTATATCTTAAATCCAGGTAGCTAATCCCTCACCAGAGTGGTTTATTTCTAATCTTAGTACGAAAATGCTATGCATTTCTAATTATTACAATGTATATATACACTTTCCCTGTCACTTTCACCTGAAATGGGCATGCTAGATGTGCAAGGGTACATTATTCTATCCATTTTTAGCTTTGTGTGTTTTTGTAGCCCTTCTAGTAATCGGTGTCAGCCATCAGCTTCTGCCTGGTAAACATCTCGCCATATGCAGTGCTGAGATTCTGCTCCCTCCCCACCCCATTCTTCACCGGTTAATGCATCTCAGGAACCTTGTGCTGGCCTTCTGCCTCAGAATTGCATTAGTAGTATCTTACCAATAAAAAATACCAGAATGTGATAAAACACATTTGAGGGGCTAATCAAACACAAAACAAGAAGGATTTGATACATGGAAATAACATTTTAATTTAAAATGATATAGTTAGTGGCTGCTTTGTTAAAAAGAGGAACAAAAATATAAAACAGCAAATAATATTTTTGACAGCATAACACAAGATAAACTGAGTTCTGGTGGGGAGAAGCATTCTTTCTGCTGCTTCCCTGTTCACTAACCACACTGAAGGGCACTGCAGGAAGCTTCTGCTAAGGGGGAACTGCCATTAGGAAGAACATTGTTATATAAACCAAGAGTCACTTTACCATATCTGCATATGACAAAAATGCTATTTTTTTTATTATATTCAGAGGATTAAAAGAACCACTGCACTAAATGCTTTCTCCCATTGAGGGTAATTTTTTTTATTTTTTTGTAAATAATTCCCCCCTGCTCACTTAAACTGGCCATAGACGGATTATAATTCAGCCGGTTCAGCAGGGAATGGCTAAATTTCAATCAGTGTGTGGCCATCCCCGTTTAACAGAAGTCAACTGACTGCAGGCGCTGATCATTGTATTCTGACAGCGGAGTGTCCTGCTCTCAGAATGTCCCGGTGGGGGATAATTCCTTCATCCAACTCACTTGTGTTAAATCCGTTTCATTTTTTCCATTTGGCCTGCTGGCTTAATGGAAAAAAAACGAATTATCTATTGTCAGCTTTAGGGACCACGAGCAACAAGCAGAACCGTACCAGAACATCTTATGAAGGAGGCAAATGTTATTGTGATAGTCTTGAATACATTTTTAGGTCTTAGCCTCTTGCTTGGTTTCATACATTAGGCCTTAAAAGCAATCTCACTTCATAACCGTTTTTGGAACAGTTAAAATAAGGGTACAACTTCAATTTCAATTATGTAAATGGTGCCTTTGGAGCAATGGATCGCTGTTTTTTTTCCCCTTACCCTATCTCACTACAGTCTTGGCAATACATCAGTGTTTGTGTAAAAAGTTGCTTAAAGAGGAACTCCAGTTGGGAAAATAAATAGATAAAAGTCAGCAGCTACAAATACTGGAGCTGCTGACTTTTAATATAAGGACTCTTATCTGTCCAGGGATCCCGTGATGTTGGCACCATAAGCCGATTCATGAATCGGCTTCAGGTGCAAGTGCTGGCATTGTAAGGGTAACCGGCAGTGAAGCCTACTGCACATGCAAGGGTCACGCTTTCTGAATGGTCCTGCCATCTTCTGGGATATGTGTGTGTGTGTCCCCCAACAAGAAGGCAGCGGGAGGGGGAGGAGAAGGGGCCAGAAATGCTTGGAGATCACCACAGCAATCTTATCTGGTGAAAACCAGGTATCCAAAAAAGTGCCAAGTGTGGCAGTGGAGAAGGGAGGGTGCGAACAAGTTTTGTAAATAGTTGCTGTGTTTCATTTAAACCTGTTGCTCATGCCAGTTTCTGATCTTTGGCTCTGAGGCCTTATTTAAAAGTGTGACCAGCAGCTCCCAATTCTGCAAGGCGGTGGTCTCCCTGGGATGTTATACAATCTGCTGCTGTCAATACCCCCCGGTTGGTTGATTGATAGCTGCTGTAACCATTTAGCAACTGAAAATGTGACCTCCTGTACATATAAAAGCCTTTTTGGTGCATAGCTTGGCCTTTTACAGTTAGTGGAAAAATAAATGGGTCTACTGGCAGTATGAATATTTAATAAAACTATGTTACATAAAGGGATCAGACCAACAATCACAGCAGAAAAATATAAGTCTAGATTGTCTTATCTCCCAAGAAATGTCTAGATTTGATTACAGAACTAGCTGAAGAAAATAACACATCCTTGGTCAAAGAGCACCATCTGAATCTGAGCGCAGTTTTCATTAAAGTGATTAAAAAGTGTTTTTTTTTTTTTAAATAACAAATGTTATACTCATCTGCTTATTCTGTGCATTGGTTTTACACAAAGCAGACCTGATCCTCCTCTTCTCAGGTCCCCAGCCAGGAATCTTGGCTCCATTCCCCCGCCAAGTGCCCCCACTCGTGCAGGCTCGCTCCCAAACCCTGCTCCCTCCTCACTGGCTGTGATTGACAGCAGCGGGAGGAAATGGCTCCTGCTGCTGTGTCTGAAGCTATGAGGAGGGAAAGAGCAACGCTGCTCTTGTGTACACTGCTGGTTCAAGATAGGACTTCGGTAGGGGGGCTGGCGGGGGGAGTTTTTTTTTTTTAATCTGAATGCAGAGAATGCATTAGGGTAAAAAGCCATTAGAACTACTTTAAAATTAAAAGTAATATAGCTTAATTAACGACTGCCCTACGTTGTGATTGGACAGTGAAGAACCAGCAACACATTGATGAGGTCAATCCTTTACTTTCCAATCACATCAACCATCTCCCTGTGTTATTGCAATTAAGTAAAGCCTGATTGGCTTAGATTGCTGGCCCTTTCTCTCCCTAGCTGAACCAGGAAACTACATGAGGCTAAAATAAAAGGATATAATATAAATATATTTAAGGATTTTTATTTTAATTATCATGTAACTGGGATAAATGGGGGTATTTTATATCTGCATTAATGTGTACATTATCAATTTTTAGACACTTGAAATTCCTTCTTCATGGCTGGCAATTGTCAGTCTTAAAATTACACAAATCAGTTTCACCCAGGAAAAAATTGACTGAATGGCATTGTTTGCGGTGGTTAGTTTGCTGCCAGCACTGCACGGGACACAAACCATTGTTGGATATTGACTTTAATTTCCTGCTACTGGCCCAAAACTTTATGAACATAAGTTTTACTTCCACAAACTGCATCCAAAAACAAAAATGAGTCTCAGGTTAATGACAAATCACAGAACTTGAAACACAAATGTACAGATAAGATGGCAATGCCAACATTCACACACTGCCATAAAATTAACAGAAAGAAAATAGATAACCTCAAAAGTACTACACAGTTTGTGTAATGGAAAATAACAATAAGACATTTTATTGGAACAGCTACCAGATTATGTATTGAAATCTTCATACAATGCTTTTATTTTTTTTTAACTAAAGAACATCATGGCTCATGCGTTGCACCCACAAACAATAGGTCAACAATCTTTGCAGTTGATGCTTTATCACCAAATCAGGTTCTGTGGTTATATACCATAGCTAACCTTTTAATTGCTTGAGATTAGGGGGCACCATCAGTTTTAAAGTCATGAATTATCCCATGTTGCTGCTTACCTTATGTATCAATCTACGTGAAACATGAGTAATTGCATAGCAGTCAGTCACATCCAAACCTGGATTTGGAAGTTGGAATATAAAAAAAAGTCTAAATATCACTGCAGAAATAGGAAGCAATAACCCAGCCGCCGCCCACCTCACCTGGTCCGAGTGGTTAGCAGGTAAAAGCAACCTCAGCTCGGTTCATCCAGACCACAACTCCAACATGTCCCCCCCAGCATGTTCTCTATGACTAGACAAGGTGGTACTACTTTATCAATTAAAAGTGGAGAACATCAAATTTTCATTCCGGACGAATAAACAAAATATAAAAACACAGGTGATGTGTGCCTTTCATTTTGTTTAAATAAAAAAACTCATGCCATCTTGAAACAAAATTCCAACAGCGGGTGGTCATGCTGGCTTGACAAACGTCAACTTAAAAATCAGCCAAACAGTGACTGCAGCCAAAAAGATGTAGCAACTGTTCAGGTATTTTGGCAGCCTCAGACACCTGCTGTCAGAATACAATGGCCATCAGCAGGAAATTTAGCATTTAGCGTGGATGGGGGACATTGAGTAAATTTTTTTTCGCATTCAGCCCAGCAAGCAAAGTTTGTTTGGATAGCTTAAGTTAGTGACTTATGCCCATAAAACAGTGCTTTTATTCAAGACCCTTTAAATACATTTTAGCATTCCATAAGACAGTATGGTTATCAAAAAGCAGTAAATAATTTAATAATAAATAAAATACGTACTTAACTTTTATGCAGTGTTTAGCTTATCCACAGGCAGAAAATGAATACATTGCATAAACTGTACAATTTGTGCCGTGTATTGCTATAATCTTACAAAAACAAAACCGCAGAAATGATTTCCATATGAAAAAAAAAGGAAAAATTGAGGTTACATTGACTGAAGTCACCTTACAAGACTAGTAACACCTTTCATGTCATGCACAGAAATGGCTTATACTTAAAGGTTAAGCTCACCTTTACAGAAAAACCAGTAAGGTGAATTTACACAGGACCCCCTCCCCACCCCCAGTCCCTCTGGAGAGCAGCGATCACCTGCACTGACACACCAGGTCACTGCCTCACCAGTCCAGGTCTTAGAAATCCCCTTAATCTCCAAAACCTACCTCATCAGGAGGTACATTTAGGAACATTATAATTGGGCGGCACCGACCAATTAGATCCCACGTAGCCCGTCCTGTCACTGCGGGAAAAGAGGAGAAAGCCGCTGGGATTTCAAATCCCCAGACCAGTACAGCAGCGATACGGGCTGTCAGAACGAACGATTGCCGGACTCCAGGTTAGTGGGACCGGAGGGGTTGGGTACAGGGTCCAGTGTAAGTTCACCTTACAGATTTTCTGTAAAGGTGAACTTACACTTTGAGGCTGGGGTCACACCATTGCGAATTGGAAGCGGCTTCCTCGCATCCAATTCGCAATAGCAGGAGATTTTGACTGGCTCTCTATGGAGCCGGTTCACACATCTCCGCAGCCAGTCCAGTGCGATTTGCACAAAAACGCTGTGCATCTTTTGGTCCATTTCAGGTCTGAATTCAGCCCAAAATTCGGGCTGAAATCGGACCTGAAACGGTGAACGAGGATGCACCGGACCCCTGCTGTGAGCCGCATGTGCCTCATATGTGAACCCATCCTAAAGTGGAACTTTAGTCAGAAAATTTAAGTCCTGCTAGATCACTTCAGGCTGGCCCCTTTTACAGGTATAGCTATGTAAAACATTAAAAATAAGTGTCTATACTGTTTAAAATCTAGTAATACACTCTCACCTGGCTCCGCATATGCTCAGTTGCTCTCCATTTTTAGGCACTGCAGAGTAGAGGCCAATCTGCTGATAGCCTTAAAGAGGAATTAAATCCTCCTATACTTTACAGCCCAGGAAGCTACTTCTGTTTGATCTGCAACTGCCATGGTGCGGCACATGCGATAAGTTATAACACCAGCCATTTGATTGTTTGGTTGAAGAAACAAGCAAATGTTGTCAGTTAGCAATTCTGGCATTCCAGCAATGTAACTTTTTTGAAACTGTTAGAGATGAGTTTAATTCCGCTTTATGATTTACTGCTGTTCAGGAGCTCTGGGCTTTAGCAAAATGGCAGCCTCCAGAAAGAAGAAACAGGAACAATGCTGGAGGCAATTTACACCACACTCATTTTGTTAGCACGTTTATTCATGTGGACTGTATGTTTCTTGCTAAAGAACTTTATTTTTTATCAAATTGTTATGAGTAAAGTCCCGCTTTAAAATTACAAGCGAATCAAGTTTTTTACTTTACCAGTTCCCCGTCAATTGGCTGAGCAGTTTCTCAATAATGAAGTCATGTATTAGTCAGTGAACTGGATTCAATATTGAAAGTTGAAAACATACCGTATATACTCGAGTATAGGCCGTCCCGAATATAAGCCGAGGCCCCTGATTTACCACAAAAAAACTGGGAAAAGTTATTGACCCGTGTATTAGCCGAGGGGGGGGAAATGGAGCAGCTACTGTAAGTGGAAAAGAGCATGTCCCCTGTGTCCTATACAACCCCCCGTGTCCCCAGTGCAGCCTACCTGTGCCGATCGATCCGGTGTCCCGCTGTCCCGTGTCCCTCGGGGGCCGCTGTCCCGTGTCCCTCGGGGGCCGCTGTCCCGTGTCCCTCGGGGGCCGCTGTCCGGTTGTCCTGGCGATCAGCGTACACGCTGAGGCGCCAGGCGCCATTACAGGTTTGAAAGCCGCGCCTCCTCCTCCTCCTCGTCCGTGATAGGAGGAACACTCGGTTTTCCCAGCAGTCAGTGTGCAGTGTTCCGCCTATCACGGACATTCTCTCATCCTCGTCCATGAGATGAGAATGACAGAACATCCGTGATAGGCGGAACACTGTACTGCTGGGAAAATTAGTGTCAGCCTATCACGGACGGGCGGGAGGAGGCGGCGCGGCTTTTGAACAGTGCCGTCTGTCTACATGACAAGCTGTTCATGTAGGCAGACGGCACTGACTCGAGTATAAGCCGAGAAGGGGACTTTCAGCCCTAAAAAAAGGGCTGAAAATCTCGGCTTATACTCGAGTATATACGGTAACTGCTGATTTAAAAAAAAAAAAAAAAAACACACATTGGGGAAATACAACAAAACCAGATACTCATACAGAGGAAGATGTTTGGTAACCAACACTTGTGTGAACTATCTGGTAAACACTATGGCTGGCTGAAATGAAAAGCCTACTCTAGGCCAAGTGTCAGTATATGAGAAATGGTATCATCCATTCTTTTCCTGTACATCCCTCACCGTCTGCAGATTAGAAGTTTAATGTGAGGGCACACGTGAAATAATAGAGGATTGCACATTGACTTTACATTCATTGGAACACACTTAAAATATATAACCAGCCTAAGCATCAAAATTAACATAGCACTTATCAAGGAGACACAAGTAACAATATTTCATACAGGACAATAACTGAATCAACTAAACGGTCATGGTATTTTCATAAATTTACTTAAAAGTTGACCTGTCACCAACAAATCAAACATTAGAAAAGACAACACATAAATTAACATACTAGACTCACATCATGCGTAGCTTCTTAATAAAACTATTAAGTATTACATCTCTGCAAAAAGGGGGTTTCTAGCTTATTTGAGACGATCGGTAATGAAAAACATTAAAGTTATATTATCAGATCCTTACTGGAAATAATTTCTTTTCCATACTTCTTGCATGAGAAAGAGCAAACTGCTTAACCAAATAGCATTTTTCTCTGCTTTCAGCCCTAGGGTTGTTCAGCCTCGCTGATCACCAAGTTGTGTCTCACCCACCCATGTATCCGATTTTGTTATTAACTTATAGTTTTAGAAAGGCTCATTACTGGAACAGAGAATGATACAAATGGATGCATTAGGCTCAACCCACTAAGCTTTTTTTTTTTTTAAATAAAATTAGTTTTTATTTTAGCCATATAACTGTATTTCATTACTGGACTGTAATTTTAAACACAAAAATACATTTTCCTGGTTTTAGCTTTACGAATTGATCTTATTTTGTGTACCACATTACAAGGTGGTAGACTTGTAATTTTTAAAGTTAAGCAGGAATCCCCCATTTAAAAGAAAGCAACCATCATCTGGCTGGAAAGCAATTTATTAAAGACTATCAATAAAAGGAGTAATCTCTTGTACTGGCAGCAGCAAACTCGCTGCGTGTCTGAGGAACGATGTATGACATTCTCACATTTCATAATGCATTTCAACTTTTAACACAGGTCTTTGGATTGGCCAGTAATGATGTCCAATAATGCCCACACAAACACATAAAAAAAACAATACTCCTGATATGCTGTCTGCTTTACACTGGGCAATCATTCAGTAACATTCATGCAATATGTGAACTAGAATATGTGCATGCCAGCACAAATCACCAACATGGCAATGCAATACCTTTGTGGGACTGCGCTACAGGCCCATGAAACTAAACTACCCCCCTTTACAACACACGTGACCAAACATTTCACTAAAATATACACCTTATTTAACAATCATCATTCCTTATATGATTTTTGGGTCTACAATTTTCTTATGGTTTTGGTGTTACGTAAATAAAAAAAATTAGCGTAAAATATTTAGTTTAAGAGAAACTGTACTTGGAAAATTATACAGGCTGTCATCGCTGACCTCCTCCAAAACATGGAAAAAGGGTGAAGTTAGCAATGGCAGCACAATTTTTCCAAAAAGTAAAGGATTTCCCTGTATGTACTACCTGAGGAGGTTTGGAGCTGTGTTCTTTATGACAGGCTGTTAAGCTGAGCATATGCTGATCAAATTTCGAACAGTTTCTGATGAACTGGGCGAAATACGTCTTATGGGTGACCTGTTTATCCCACTCCTGTCTTACATCCTTCAATTGAAGGATCAAAAGGAGCCAGGTGGGAAATTGCTGGCCGAACAGTGTCCACGTCCACTCAGACACTCAGATGGAGCACCACCTATTAGAAGGCAATAGCCACAGGAGATCTGTTCATCCACCCTGTATAGTATGGATGAAGGAATCTATTACATTTATTTCATATTCTGCTTGTTAGCTGAACAGAAAAAGACTGTGTGTGTGGCCAACCTTACAATGGGTGGCTCAAGAGACCATTTCTCTTTTTGGGCATTCTGGGGCATTCTGCACCTGCAGTCCTGGCCGGCCAACTTGAACACTTGCACTGCAAAGGATTTAGCAATTGAGATAAGACAGAATTTTACTCACAACAAACATATAAAGTGGGAAGTGGAGAGTGGCAGTTTTTATTCTGTTGCAACGCTACTTTAGAGCAGCAGAAATTGGAATTTATTAAATCAGCCTCTTTATCTGATTGCTCCAAGTTAGGCATTGTGTTTCTGTTGTAACAAAATGGACACACTGTAGCCCAGGTAACACTTGACTACAGGATGCCCCTGGCAACCAGCAAAAAAATAAGCAGGCAGGGCAACCATGCCTCAGAGTCCTAAAAGGTGCATAGAAAGGTAAAGTAAATACAACTTGATAGAAAAATGTACAGTAAATATTATCAAAGTAAACTTGCCTTAATTGTGTGTGTATGGGTTATGAGCTCTCTTTCGTATAACTTTTTATTTCATATAATCTTGAGCATCTTTGTTCTAATGCCTAGTGAACTAGGGAAGCTAGCATTTAAACTGGCTAAAAGTTATTATAATGGAACAGCAGTACAAGGAATATTAGAAGTAAACCAAATTTTCTCACATACAATCTCTGAATGTCATATGAAGAACAGAAAATAAGAAAAAAAAAAAGAAAAAAGAACAGAAAGAAAGAACAGAAAGAAAGAACAGAAAGAAAGAACAGAAAGAAAGAACAGAAAGAAAGAAAGAACAGAAAGAAAGAAAGAACAGAAAGAAAGAACAGAAAGAACAGAAAGAAAGAAAGAAACAGAAAGAAAGAAAGAACAGAAAGAAAGAAAGAACAGAAAGAAAGAACAGAAAGAAAGAAAGAACAGAAAGAAAGAACAGAAAGAGAGAGAAAGAAAGAAAGAGAGAGAGAAAGAAAGAAAGAACAGAAAGAACAGAAAGAAAGAAAGAAAGAACAGAAAGAAAAGACACAGAAATATAGAAAGAGACAAAAAGAAGTAAAGAAAGAGAGACACTCTAGTTAGATGCTTCTAGTTGTATTTTGCAACTAGTTCCTTTCTTGTTGCATCAGCTGCAAATCCTAAACTACATACTAAATAAAAATGGTACCTTGGATATACATAAACATGACATAAAAACGAGCTTGCGTATGGCTTTCACACACTACTAGCTCTTCCAGAGAAACTCCGCCCTCATGTTTCTTTTCGGATTCTGCGAGCAATTAAACCTAATAGCATCATCTTCTCAGCTAAACAAGGAGAATGTGCCATAATATTTTGACATGCTTAACTATAAGAGAATGGAGAGATCCCTTGGTTTATTTTGCTAGCAGTGATTTGTGCCTCCCCCTTAATCATCTGAATTACAGGTTATAGAATCCTCTTTGCTACTGCAACATATTATTCAGCAGGAACTCGCTTGCTGTGCACAAGCCAACAGAAACTGTCATTCCTCCCTCCAGAGAAACAGATTAAAAATAGCATTACTAGCTTGTGCAGTGGAAAGAATAAATTGAGATCAGTTCAAGCTCCATTATAGATAAAGAAATAATGCCTGCAGTCAAGTATTGTACCTAAAGAGCTTTTAAACCTTTTGTTCAAACAGGATAAATATAATCAAATTGACTCCTTGAAGGGGGTGCTTCACCCAGTCATGGTGGATCCACATCACCAGGCAGTATAAGGCATGAAGCTGGTCATCTACTCCCGCTTTGATTTTCCCTTTCTCTTTTTACGTCCAGTCTCTACACCAGCTTTGTGGTTATCCACTTTATGCACTACACCATTGGCATATGCCCCACCATTTGTAATCGCTTTCCCATTTTGGACAGGTTTTCCACTTCGTGCTGATCCTTTGGGCTCTTTGTATGTCCGATAGTAGAAGTTAGCAAAGAGAACTATGAAGGTGATGGCATATACAATTAGAGCCCAGTGCATCCATTTTGGAAAGGGGCAATCAGTGTAGAGAGAGAGTGCAGTGTGGCCAATAGTGACATGGAACTGGACCTACAATACGAAAAGAAACCATAAAAGATTATAACAGTATTCTATGAAGATGACCATCCTTTTACAACCCAAACCCAAAAGAAAAAAAAGTGCAATTTACCAATTGTAAAATTGTCAAGTATCGCTTCCACCAGAGATATTTCTGGAGATGGGGTCCACAAGCTGCTAACCCATAATACAAGTACATCACTACGTGAATCAAGGCGTTCATATGTGCACCAAAAAAGGCTGTAAGGTAACAGACAATGTACATAGTTAATAAAAAAAAAAAAAAAGTCAGTGTGAGTTAACACATCAAGAAATATAAATTCTGAAACTTCAAATATGCAGTGCATCTTAAAACAGCAAAAACACAAGAATTGGAGTAAACTGAATTGGAGCACACAGCATAATAATTATGTTTGGGTATCTGTTGAAGCCCAGAAAGGGGGGAGAGGGAGGATAAGGGGAAAGGAGAGGGAGGCAAAAGGGAAAGGAAAGGGAGGCTAAAGAGTGGGAGGGAAAGGGAAAAGGAGAGGGAGGGGGGAAGAGAAAAAAAGAGACTGTGGCCTCTTTGAGGCGGTCAATTCCGCCATGCTTCAAGCCCATAAACCACCTCACAGGGTTTTTCACTCTACCAAGAAGGCCTGTTTTCACTGATGTAAGTCTCCGAGGTACAATCCCCATACCTTTGAAGTTGGTCAGGTCCTTAGCTTCTTTTAGTCACAGGTAGATCAGTGTCCAGCACTGAGTACCATTGAAGAATAAGCCTTGGTTATTCTATTACCAGCAGCAAATGGCTAACTGTTACTTAGTTCATACTATTGTACAAGTGGTCACATTGCTCCTCCTCTTAAGCTAAGATCTGAGCTTTGTATTTTTGATTCTCCAGAAGCCCCCTTATAAACCTATCTGGGAGATTTCTTTGCAGATCTTGTCATAGAACATCACCTTCCTAGTAGCCATCACTTCATCAAGGAGGGTTTTGGGGGTAGCAGCCTTGTATGCAAAGCTCCATTCTTTTTTTCTTTACAAGGTAAATGTAATTTTTGCCTGAGGTCATTTTTGTCCAGCCTTAAGCCTTCTGAAGGAAATTGCCCTCCGTTTGCTTTATGTGCATTGTAAAAAGGCTGCCCCAGCTAGACCTCTGTAACTCAGCATTCTAAAGAAAAATAAAAATATGCCAAAATCATCAGCTCTGGTTTCTTCTCTGTGTTAAGTGGCTGCTGCAGCAGTAGGAGAGAACCATCTCCTCCACCGAGGGAAAAAATGGTAGTCAGTGAGTGACATCCCAGCTCTGTGTAATTCAGCCCTGTTGTAATGCCACTCATTGGAAATGGGGAGCAGGAGCTGTACATCACACCACAAAATAAATAAAAGAGGCAAAAGGGGAAAAAAAAAAAAAAGTATCTACACTGAGATTTCTTACAAACTGTATAACTGTGCTGTGTACTCCAATGAACGAAGGAAAAAAAAAATTTCTGTTTTTGATAGATGCTGTGGAGAAAAACCTAAAGGGCTTGTTATATCTCCTAGGTCTCTAATTGCGAGACATCTGTCTGTACGCTGGCTGGATCTGTGATACAGGGGGATTTTCTGTTTTATGGGGGACACAACAGGAACGGGAACATACAAAGCTGGGTGGAAACATGCTAGTCTTTAGATTAAGCTCTAGACTGTAAATAGTAAGCTCCTTGAGGGCAGGAACTGATTTGTATATATAATAAATATGTAAAGCATTATATAAAATGACAGTGCTATATAATTAGCTGTAGTGGTCACAGGTAACAAATTTAGGTCTTGGGTACGTGGACTGTGCCATTTCATATCCAAAGGCTCAATCTATTACAACCTCTGCTGACTTAGCCTTAGGCCAACGATACACTGAGCAAATTTCTTTCCTGCGACCACGGGTTGCAGGAAAGAAATCCAGTAATTTCCCCCATCAACACAGACAGTGTTGATGCAGGAATCCCTCCTTGTCTTCTCCCGGTGGGAGTAAACTAACAGAAACGATAAAGTACTGTACCATGCAAAGAACATTTGGAGGTAAAGAAAACCACAAGAGAAATATGAGGTTAGTTTACAAAAGGCAAATAAACGGTGCATTTTGGAAGTGCAGCTGCACTAATTTTCCCCAGAGCTTAGTAAATGTGGTGAAGCTTCATTTTGTAAAGAATACCCAATCAGATACAAGGAAAATAAAAAACAGCATTTTTGCGTGCATATAATTAGTGGAAATCTGTGAAGCGTCATCACATTCACTAAGCTCTGAGGGAAATTAGTGCAATTGCACTTGCAAAGCGAACAGTCTATTTACCTTTAGTAAATCAACCCCATTGGCTTCCAATGCTGCTTTCTTTCTAAAAATGTGAGTTGCCCGTCTTTCGTGCCGATCCTCCAGTCGAGCTGAAAACAAAGCTGAACGATATCAGTTGCAGCACTGGCTCAACTGACTCAACAAATTAAAGTGCAAGCTTGGGCATAACAGACTTCTTTATTAAACTTCTGAAATGTTCCCCAAATGTTCCTCTTCTCTAAAAACAATAAGACTTGATTGCAAGTTGTACTGTCAAAGTCTCCTATGTACCTTTTACATGCATTTCCTTTTCCAAGATGAAAAAACACATCTAGTTTTAGCGCCAGACTACCGAAAAGCAGCATTGAAATTAGGGTGAAATCGAGCAGGTAGAACCACCCACTGGCTCCTTACATTTGTTAAGGTTTTCAGGAACTACATTTTTGCACAAGTTGTTAGCTTCCAGGACCGCACTCCCACAGTTTGAATTATTTTACATCATGGAAAAGACAGTAGTGAGGATGGTTTTGCAGTGGAGCAATGGAGTCCCAAAGGAACAAAAATTATACTGATTCTACCACCAGCAACCATAAATAAAATATCAAGAAGTAGCAGTAAGCAGTATTGTGTGGGACAGAACAGGACAAACATTTGCAAACATTGATATTATGAGGCTACCAAGATTACAGTGATACATACATTGTCCTCCAGCAACCCACTTGATTCCTATCCACCACAAGGTAAACATTGTACAATGGTGATACACATGGAGGAAACTAATTTGATTGAATTTCTTCCTTAGTATAAAAAATACTGTGTCAAAGTACTCCACTCCTTTAGAGACATAGTACCACCATAGAGCAGAAGCAACCTGTAACAAGAAGCATGGGGAATAGTGAGCGAGAAGAACACATGAAATCCAAATTATAAATATGCAATTTAAATATAGATTTTAAAACATAGAAGTTACTAAAAATCATTGATCAGCTTCTGAAGGTAAGAGCTCCACAACTCAGTTTCTAGATCTACCCACCCATACATGAGTATTGTACATGTTCTACTATACAGAATACTTGCAAGATTAAGGCTAAACCACTACTGGACCGCACATTTTTTATTTCAGACATGCAGTAGCTCATACCAAAAATGCATGGATATCAATTTTTGTCAGATATAACAATCACAAATTACCCCTTTATTTATTTATTAAAGCGGTAGTAAACTTGGGCATTTAAAAAAATAAAAGAAAAAAATCCCCTGCAAGGCAAAAATCACATAATGTGCTAGTAAGCATCGCATTCTAGCACATTATGCAATACTTACCTTAGAACAAAGCCCTCGAGTGGCATGCGGTCACCTCTGACAGGGCTTCAATCTTCACCCGGTGTGTTCCCTTCTGGGTTCGTGGGCTCCGGCTATATGAATGGCTGACACACAATGACCTCACTCCCACGCACGGGCGCAGGAGTCATGGCCCGGGCATGAAGCTCTGAAGGGAGGGCATGGGTATGCCAACCCTTCAAAGCACATTCGACAGTGACGTCACCAACTGCATTCCATGTGAATATCTTCTAAACAGTGCAAATTTAAGAGATATTCACTGTACCTATAGTAAGCTATGCAATCCCTCTCTGTGGGACTCCCCCAATTCCTCTGCATCTAACTGCAGAAAGCTTTGAGTGATACAGATATAAATGAAAGCCTAGCATCCTTCTGTATTCCTATAGACATAAATATAGCTCATCTTCAACTGTTTATAACAAGCAGATGGTGCTGTACATATAACAAATGCATAGTTTGCAATACAAATTTGTGATAATAAAACAAAAAAAAAAAAAACACATATCCTCAAGGTGTAAGGATATTCAGGTTTTGTTTTTTTATAACTCGTCTCATCTTTCCATATGTCAAGAAGTATATAGATCTTTGTTATTGGGTTTAACAAGGCAAATATTTGGCACACTAAGAACTTACTTCCGCAAGCACAAACTTTTTTACCATATTTTTGGTACATCTTTACAGCACGATCATGCAAGTGCATGTGGTTTCCTGGCTAAATCAGGGGTTCTGTAAATATATTTTACATGGAACAAAGGTACTCTGGCTAGATATTAGCTTTCAATATTACCTGCTTAACATGTGGGCGAAGGGGTTTAATGTGCCCAAGTGGAGACCTGTAGAGAGCGCTCGCTAGGTGAGCTGATGCTGCTGTTTAGATAGCACTCCAACTTAAAATAAATCTTTCGCCACAGGAACACAATTATCTTCTTGTAATACGTGGCTCAGCTTCTGTAAGACTTCATATTGTTCACTATGGACATCAGTTCCTCATTGCACTTCATAACTCTTCTCTCAGTTTTGTTGTGCAGCTTTTCTGAACTGGTACCGCTGAGCTTCTACCAGACTCCACCAGCCCACTAACCCATTAGTGACTAGTCCCTAGTGAATACTAGGAGGCTTGACTTGTGTACAACACACATGCTTATTATTCTCCCAAGGCCTTACTCCATGTTCCATGACTTCCAGGCTACGTCCCTAGGATGCCCTGTGCAGTGAAACAGACCCAGTATTGGGGTTCTGGTCACTAGGGAAGAAGCCTAAGCACACAAACTCCTTCACTACCAGGGCCTTCCGTCATCTTTACCAAGTCACACTGCTTCCTCACCGGCTGGCTGCTTATGCACTCAACACTAGTACTGTAGTCATTAGCAATGGCAATATAGCCTCCTCTGAATAGCTTCACTGCACATTAGACATTTGTACAGCATCTCTATCACGTCTAGTTCCCTAATAAGCCCTGTTCATGTGATATTCAATACGTATATGCACCCTTTAAGGTTGTCCTCAAGTATCTTCAGACGAGGCCAAATTGAATAACATTAAACATTCTTTACTGAAGGTGTTTAAATGTAATAAATAAACAGTTCAACAAAGATTTCGTTGATGCATGCTTCTGTACATAATCTTCTAAGTGCCCTTTAGTTAGTCCACCTGTGCCCCTGGTTGCCTTATGAGGCAGTCATACCGCAATATAGTGAGAAAGTCCTTTTCAGTCCAAAGAACGAGTCCATACTTTTGGAACCCTAACGTGGCTCCCACAAAAGAAGGGCAAACACAACTAAACAGTGATACACAGTTATTCTAAATTGTAGCCACATACTTCAACTGAAAAACAGTAAAATAGAGGGGTGGACCTCATCAGTGTCCTGCTGCTCCTTTTTGGCCCATCACAGACTAGCATGGGTGATGGACAAAGCTGTATTACTAATGGCAAAGGTAAAGGACCTGGTAATGTTGTTTGGCAGGGGTTTCTTGATCACAAGATGAGCTGAATAGAATTTTAGGGCCCTTCATAGGGAGGACAGATTGCATATATGAATTTCAATGATTTATTTGTTTTATGTTCAGTTTAAAGCAGAACAAAACCCTCCTATCTGTTTTGGCCAAGGAAGCTGCCATCTTAGCCTCTGTTTGATCTGTTACTGCTACGGTGCTGTATATGTGATCAGTTGTGACACCAGCCATTTAATGGTTTGACAGTTTGGTTGAGATTACAAGTAAGTGGTTGTAAACCTCAGACCTGAAATATGAACAAAGCATATCCCTCTGTAGAGTGTACTTGTCTCAATTAAGAGCGCTAAGTGTCATTTCTGCCTGCTGCTTTGTTCCTCTGCTATCAGCATAAGTCACTTCTGACAAGTTTTCCTGAAACCAAGAGGTGACAGGTGACGGAGGAGGGGGGAGGGACCTCCAGCTGAGTGACAGCCTCAGCTCTATTCCTGTTTGCTGTGTGAAGAGGGGCCTGTGCCTTTCCATCCAATCAGCTATCCACCCTGGTTTTTCTGAAATCTCAGACAAACTTAAAATTTCAGCAATTTGAACAGATGTAGAGAATAGAAGACTGCAGATAGACAGATACAACTTATGTAGGAGGATTTGTTCAATCTCTGTGTATCGCCTGAGGCCAGTGACTTCACTTGGTGTATGTGAGGGTTTACAATCACTTTTACATTCCTTGCATGGAAATAAACCCCGTTAAATTGATGGGTTTAGTTCCACTTTAAGTCTCACATGCTCAATTTTAGAGTCACAGGAAAAAAAAAAAACGAAGTTACTTACGGTAACGTTCTTTCCGGGAGTCTTTCAGGACAGCCACCTGAGAGACCTTGGCTCCTCCCCTCTGTAGGAAACACCTGCGCCAGCTTGCTATAAATTTCCTCCTCCCCTGCTGCTCCTCAGTTCTTTGAAGAGCACCTCCAGTTTGCTGGGGAGACACAAGAAACATATGATACACATATAATAATTTATATCACATTTCCTGTAAGGAAACCTCATACTTGATATACATTTGGGTGGGTACCCGGCTGTCCTGAAAGACTCCCGGAAAGAACGTTACCGTAAGTAACTTCGTTTTTCCCCTATCGTCTTTCAGGACAGCCACCTGAGAGGATAACCGAGCACTTACCCCTAGGGCGGGACCACAGCTTGTAAGACCTTACGTCCAAAGGTCTGATCTTTAGCTGACCATAAGTCCACTCTATAGTGTCTTACAAAAGTGGCAAAGCTGGACCATGTTGCCGCTTTACAAATCTGTTCCGGCGTCGCTCCAGCTCTCTCTGCCTGTGACGCTGCCATTGCCCTTGTGGAGTGTGCCCTGATTCCTTCTGGGATCTGCATACCCCCTATTTTGTAAGCCTGCTCTATGGCTTCCCTTAACCATCTGGCTATTGTACTCCTTGAAGCCTTGTGCCCTTGCCTGGCTCCAGTGTATAAAACAAATAAAGACTCCGTCTTTCTGATTGACTTTGTTGCCTCTAAATAATGCAGGATGCATCTCCTGACATCTAAACTATGAAATTTCACCTCCTTCTCCTGAGAAGGATTCGGACAGAATGATGGTAATACAATTTCTTGACCCCTGTGAAATTTTGAGGCCACTTTAGGTAGAAACCCCGGATCCATTTTGAAGACTATACGATCCGGAAAGATCTGGCAAAATGGGGGTCTGATAGATAGGGCTTCCATCTCACAGACCCTTTTTGCTGTAGTAATTGCTACCAAGAAGATTGCTTTAAGTGTCAGCATCTTCAGGCTGCAATCCTTTAATGGTTCAAAGGGATCTGCTGTCAGAGTTTGTAACACCAATGACAGGTCCCACTTGGGAAAGGCTGTGTTTTGTGGCGGCCTTTGTCTGCTCACGGATCTAAAGAGTCTGATTATCCAGGGGTTTGAGGCTAAACTCCTCTCCTGGTAAACTGACAGTGCTGACACTTGACTCTTTAACGTGCTGAGGCTTAGTCCTTTGTCTACACCACTCTGTAGAAACTCTAGGACTGCTACTGAGCTTTGTGTTTTAAAGTTGTTCTCTGTACACCAACGATTAAAACATTTCCATACCTTCTGGTAGATGTTACGTGTCTCAACCTTCCTGCTTTTCAGCAGTGTGTCTATCAGACGGTTTGAGAACCCTTTGGCTCTTAATAGCTGTTCCTCAGATACCAGGCGGCTAGTTTCCACTTTCCCACCTGTGGACAGTGCACTGGGCCCTGGGCTAGCAGATCCTCTTGGATTGGTAGAAACCAAGGAGGCTCTATGGCTAGTTCTTTGAGCATAGAGAACCACGGTCTCCTGGGCCAGTGAGGTGCTATAAGGATTAATGACGTGTCTTCTGTACGAAATTTCCTTATTACTGCGGGTAGTAGTACTGGTGGGGGAAAAGCATAACATCTGCTGAACGCCCACTTCTGCGCCAATGCATCTACCCCGAGTGCTTCCTCCTCCCTTTTTAGGGAGAAGAAGGCTTGGACTTTCCTGCTTTCTCTGGAAGCAAATAAGTCCACCTGAGGTATTCCCCATTTTTTGGCAATCTGGTTGAATACCTCTTGTTTTAGCACCCATTCTCCTTCTCTTACTTTCTTCCTGCTGAGAAAGTCTGCCACTCTGTTTAAGTCTCCTTTTAGGTGTACTGCTGAAAAGGAGAGTATGTTTTTCTCTCCCCATCTCAGGATCTCTTCTGCTAGGGCCCACAGAGCTCCGCTTCTGGTTCCCCCTTGCTTGCTTATGTAAGCTATTACTGACGAGTTGTCTGATCTGATCTGTACATGATGTCCTTTTAATTCCTTCTGGAAGGACTGGAGTGCGAACCATACCGCTTTCAGTTCCTTCCAGTTGGACGATCTTGTCCGTTCTTCCCTCCCCCAAGCACCTTGTGCTAACTGGGAGTCCAGGTGTGCTCCCCACCCTACACCGCTTGCGTCTGTGGTTAGGATTCGGGAGATAGGTAGGATCCATAGCCGTCCTATGTCTAAATTTTCTGTCTTTCTCCACCACCATAAGGACTTTTTTACCTTTGCTGGTATTGATACCTGCAAATCCAGAGACTCCTGCCTGTGATCCCATATCTTTAATAGGAACATTTGCAGTGGTCGGAAATGCAGGTTTGCCCACTGAACTGCTGGGATTGCAGATGTTAGCAACCCTAGTGTTGACATTATTTTTCTTATAGAACAGGGTATACTGGCCTGTATTGCCTTTATTTCTCTTTGAATCTTTGTTATCTTTTCCTCGGGTAGAAAAACTCTTTGCTGAACCGAGTCTATTACATAACCCAGGTATTTTAACCGTTGCGTGGGTTGTAGACTTGATTTTTCCACATTCACCAACCAACCTAGACTCTCTAGGAATACCCGAGTGTACTCGAGGTTTTCTAATAACCTTTCGGGTGTCCTTGCAAACAGAAGAAGGTCGTCTAAATAGGCAATAATGGATATGCCTTTTAGTCGTAGTGGTGCCAAAGCTTCTGCCAGAACCTTGGTAAAGATTCTTGGCGAAGATGATAGGCCAAAGGGCAGAGCCTGAAACTGAAGATGTACAGTTTCTTTTCCTGTTTCTATTGCTAGCCTTAGAAACTTCTGGTGATTTGGGTGTATGGGTATGTGCAGGTATGCATCCTTTAAATCCAGCGACGCCATATAACAGTTTGGAGGCAACAGGGCCTTCACTGAATATATGGAGTCCATCCTGAACCTTTTGTAGGTTATGGATAGATTTAGTGGTTTGAGGTTGAGGATCGGCCTGACCTTTCCTGAGGGTTTCTGTACTCCAAATATATGGGAGTAGAAGCCCTGACCTCTTTCTGCCCCTGGTACCCTGATGATTACACCCTGTTTCTTGAGGTCCTCTATGGATCTCATTAACCCTCTGGCTTTTTCCTTGTTGTTTGGCAGCTTGGTGATGTACAGTCTGTTTGGGGGGAATTTTGAGAATTCTAGGGAATACCCGTCTCTTATCGTCCTTAAGATGTATTGACTGGAGGATATTTTTTCCCATTGTGAGATGAAGGCCCCCAGTCTTCCTCCCACTGAGAGGACTTCAGTCCTTATTGCGGGTCTGCTCAGGAGGGCGAAATATTGCTCCTCCTTTGCTATTCCCTCGCTGACCCCAAGGTTTCTTTTGATTAGTTGCCTTGGGTACTGAAAACCGGGACTTGGTGTCCCTCTTTTGCCTCTTTCTATTTTGTGGAGGCTGGGCCCAGGGTGCTTTCCGTTTTAGCGGAAAAGCCTTCTTTTTGTCCGCTGTACGGTCTAACACTTTCTCTAAGCCTGGCCCAAATAACAGGTCTCCCGTAAACGGGATCCCGCATAACTTGGCTTTGGATGCAGCATCCCCTTGCCAAGTCTTTAGCCATAGGGCCCTTCTGGTAGAATTGGCTAAAGCCGAGGATCTGGCTGCCATGCGTACCAGCTCTGCTGATGCATCTGCTATGTATGCAACGCCTTTGAGAAGAGTGGGAAAGGAGGACAGAATCTGCTCCTTCGCAGTACCTTCCTCAATATGTGCCTGTATACGGTTCAGCCAAAACTCTACATTTCTGGCTACCACCGTGACCGCCATGGCTGGCTTTAGGCTTCCCACTGTGGAGTCCCATGACCTCTTTAATAGGGTATCCATTCTTTTGTCCATTGCTTCAGAAAGGACCCCCATATCCTCAAAAGCTAGATCGGTGTGCCTGGAGACTTGTGAGAAGGCAGCGTCTAGTTTTGGGATTTTGTTCCATACTGATGACTCATCATCTGAAAATGGGAACCGTCTCTTTAAGGCTTTAGAGAAGAATGGTTTCCTTTCAGGTTCCTGCCATTCTTTCTTAATTGCCTCTACTAAGACGTCATGAACAGGAAAATTTTTCTTTTCTTGTTCTCCTAAACCCTCATACATCTGATCATGCAGGGATAAAGGTTTCTTTTCCGTCTGTATACCCAGCGTGGTATGAATGGCTCCCAACAGCTGGTCTACCTCTTCTAATGAGAGTTTGTATCTAGAGGGTTTTCTGGAATCCCCTTCCAGTGCTTCACCCTCAGATTCTTGGGAGCCGGACGCTGTGCTGTCAGGCTCGTCCTCTGCCTCCTCTCTAGGAGTAACTGAAGGACCGGCACTAGTGGAGGGTAGTGCCTGTGCTTTTCCTAGTACCGGTAGTACTGGTGGGGGGGCAGTTTGCAGTTGAGGGATCTGGAACCCTTCAAAAAGGGTTTTAAAGGCTACAAAGGTACTTGATAGCTCTTTGACAGATGCCGCTAAATCACTGCCCTGCTCTGTGGAATGTTCTTGCACCAACTTGTGAATACATTCCTTACATAATGCTTTCCCCCAGGAATCTTTTAGTGTGTTTTTACAAGAAGGGCACCTCCTTTTTGAGTTATGAGAGGGCTTGGACTTGTCAGGTTTCTGAAAAGACATAAAGAGAAACCCCACACATATTAATACTGACATAAGCTTCCTGCAGCATGCAGGTGCACAGCGTCTTTCATATGGGCTTACCACACTAGGGGCCCAATGAAAAATAACCCTCTGACACAGGAGGGACCTACCCACCCCCCCCTTGCTGAACCCTTGAGGGGGAGGGGGATGGGTGGTTGATATAGGCCAGGGGAGGTCCTCCCCAGGTTCCCCTTACCTTTACATGGCTGGAGCTGGTCTCTGTCGTACCAGTCTGGTCTCTACCTTCTGCGTCCGACATGCTTGTGTCACCACCGGAGCTTTAGCTGACACTACAGCATGTGTAGCTCCTCTCCTAGCCCATGCCTGGCCTCCTTTTCATGATTCGCGGCCGGAACCGGAAACCGCGAACCCGGAAGTACACGCCCCTTTTGTCGGATGTGACGTCGCCCGTCACTGACAACGCCGGTCTCCTATACCCAGCGTGTTCCGCGCTGAGAGCGCCACACGCCGCTGGAGGTATGGAACGGCAGGACCTGTACCTGTGCTCCGCACTCGGAGCTGAGAAGGAAACCCCCCTGACCTCCGCTTGCACTCAGGGATGCAGGGGCGGCAGTCTCCCCAGGTTAGTTACCTGGTCTGTTGTCCAGAAGGAGCCGCTGCTGCTTCGTTTGTGGACATGTATCTTTTGCCTGAGCCCATACCCCCTGGTAATCCTGACTCTTTCTGGCTGGTTCCAAAAAGGTGTCCCCCCTCCTGGAGGAAACACAAATAACTGATGAGCAGCAGGGGAGGAGGAAATTTATAGCAAGCTGGCGCAGGTGTTTCCTACAGAGGGGAGGAGCCAAGGTCTCTCAGGAGGCTGTCCTGAAAGACGATAGGGGAAAAAAAAGACATTAAAAAGGCCCTCAAACTGCAATATCATTTTTGGGGAAAACTTTGCTTTCAGTGTTCTACAACAGCAGTCCCCCACTTTTTTGGTACCAGGACCACTTTCCTGTCAGCCAATCAGCCTTGCTCTAACTAAATAATTGAAATACTAGGAAGCCTGCGGGCCTCAACTTTGAGTGGGACAACTCCCACTTATGAGTGAGGGACGTATCCCACTCGGTTTTTTTAAGCTGTCTATACATAAATACATTTTCTGTGTGCTCACACAGATTGTATGCCATGATATAATAATTACTTAGAGCCTATATAAGTTGATATATATTGTTCTTGTCTTTTTTCTGACTTTTTAGCTTTTCTTCTGAGTGACATGTTTGCCATAGGTGGGTACATGCCTGTACATATTCATACATATATTCCATTGATGTGTACACATGTATGACCTTGCTGTGGTAGCATTTGTACATGTTGGTGTTTATAATGCGATGTATAGATTTGAGACGTATGTATACATCCGGTACCAAAGTCACTGTAATGCTTTGAGGTATAATATATCTTAGTATCTGTTTTGTTTTTAAGTTATGCAGGATACGTCTGCTTGTTTTATTATCTATGGCTAAACAGGTAATCAGGGTTCCTTTTTGGATGATTAATAACCTGTTTATGTTTCATTGGCTACACACAAGTTTTTTCAATTTCTAGATTGATTGCATTCCGTAATTCACGTATATATACACCTGTGTGTTTGACCATTATTGCAGCTATGATTAGGCACCAGGAAAGGTGTGAAACGTGTTAGCTGATCTGTCTTTTCACTATCATTTGCTGTATGGTTTTTTGTTTTAATATTTGGACCCAATAAAGGCGATTGAAGCAGAGTGCGGCCTTCTAGGCGTTCTTCTTCCACATGTTACAACATACATTTGTTATAATAATCTTCTTTTTCATAAAATGTGTAAACCTGATATTATAATATGGTCATGTAGATCTACAAAAGGTGCCATAGAGAACAACTATTATGGCATGAACAAAAATCATCATCACACAATGTTCCGAGACACTAATCAAATATAATACTTACTCTGACTTCATTCTCATCATCAGAATAATCTACAGATTGACAGAGGTAACTGTATCCTGCTGCTCTTGCTCCTAAAAAAAGCTGCAAGATAAAAAAAAATTCACATTCAGACATCCTATGAGTCAGTGCAAAGACTAGTGCTGAATGCAGGGACCCACAACAGTTTGCTGTAGCCAGTGAATGGAAGGCTAGCTCCTTACTGTGAGTCTGTATTCTGCACACCACTATTTATACGAGCAATCGCAAGAACCCTTTCACACGGGCTTTCCGATTAGGTCCGCCTGTCAATTTTTCAGGCGGACCGGATCAGAGCCCCCATTCACACCTTTGGAGCGGCGGATGTCAGTGGTGACATGTCCGCTGACATCCGCCAATATCCGATCTGATCCCGTCTGTTAAATCCAGAAGGATGGAAACCCTATTTTCCATCCGTCTGGAGAATCAGATCGGATGAAAACGGACAGGTGGACCGTTTACATCCGATCTCCATAGAGAGCGGGCTCTGACAAGTCAGTTTGCGCACAGTGAGCGGAGATGGACCTGTTATCCACCTGTTCAGCGGGAATCCGCGGATCGATCCCTGCTGAGCAAAGCGCAATCCGTACACGGACAAGCCCACGTGAAAGGGCCCCAAGGCAAAAAAAGTTATATCCAATAGACAAAAATATGCATACAGAATGACCATTTGAAACATAAAAAGAGGGAAATAGAATAACATAACAATAGCAAAGTAATAATAAAAAAAAAAAAACATACATTTTATTAACACTACACTATAATTTCCTACATTTCTTGGGGACTCTTTTGGTGAGATCTCTGCTTGAAATTTTGGGTCTACATATCTGATGTGTTGATTATGAGAGGTCCTGCTATCTCTGCTGGAACTTTAAATTATTTAGGGCTCATTTACACTATGTGCAGTGACCTGCATTTTCTGTACTGGATAAAACGCAGATCATCTCTAGGGGACATAAAAAAAAAAACTGTTTTCTATGTGCCCCATTCACATCACAATACTGGTATGATGTGCAGTTAAGTGTGAAGATGCAGCATGTCTTAATTTTTCCACTGTGCAATGGATGGTACCGCATATCACCACACAGCAGTGCAAATGTGCACGCTAATGTGCAGCAACATAAAGTGTCACTATGTGACACTTCAAATAAAGTAAAAAAAAAAAGTAAACAGTGTAATAGGGAACAGTGCATCGTAACCAACACTGACACTAGCCTGTCCAGTAAAATGCTGCGTGTGTGTGAATCTAGCCTTAACATTATGCAGAATGTAACAGATGTTGAAACACACAAAAAGGTAGATAGCCACACCACCAGGAATTATTGCAAAGTGATCTGGCTGTTGAAATATGCAAGCAACTAAAGAAGACAGGGACTGATGTAGCATGCCATTAAAGATTGCACCCATAAAAAAAGTATGTATTTTGGGTGGAGGGACCATTTAAATGAAGAAACAAAATGCAAGGCCTGTTGCATAGATTGCATAGATTGTGGTCTTTTAAAATACTGATGTATGGACAGCTTCTCTGTTCAGAATGGCAGGACAGGATGCAGCTGGGTGGTCACGGCTTAATCCATTTCAGACCTAATACACAGGAAAGCTGGCATGCTTTATCCGCTGTGGTTCGGCAAGTTATCACAGTTACGAGCATCACCAACAAAACTGGATGAATAAAGAGGCACTATACATTAGCAAATGTAGAAGCTACATGCACAGCAACTTACCTACCAACACTCCTTAAAAAAAATGAGTTCACCTCACCTAAATGCACATCTTTTTGCAGGTAAAAAAGAAAAGGCAAACTCAAAAAAACAGCCGTTTATGAGCTCCAGTGTGCATGGAGCCTAAAGGCAAAAAAAACCTTGAGGCTTTATAACCACTTTAATCGAGTGGAGCAGACTAGAATTGAATGGCCAAAGAGGATGTGTTTCTATGGACTTTCTGACTCTAAACTCACCCCTGCACACAACCGTGCCAAAGTAATGTATGGGACCTTGGCACAATACATTCAAAAAGCTATTTTTTTTTTATAAAGGGATACATTATTCTTTTATAGTATCCCAAAAGCATAAAACTGCCAATACAATGCCCTTTATTCATCTGTCAGAGATGGTTGAACTTGACTAAGCAGCAAGATTGTGTAGCAGATATCTCAGGACCAAATAGCATAGCCAACTTCCCACTGCCATGACTTCAAGAACCTTTGCCACTTTCCAATGGCTAAATGGACCTGTCTCAACCACTAGTAATACTGACCAGTCTTTAGATGCCATGACTGCTAGTAAGGCAGTGGTTCTTCTACAATATAATAAATATATCCTATACAATATAACATGTAAACAGTTATTTTTGTATACAGACTTTGCTTTTCTTCATACCATTAATGGAAAATAATGAACAATTTTGTTATTTTATCTAGTTTAGGAGCTGCAGACATTATGCTGGCTAATCTTATAACATATCCAGCTAGTCATAAAAATACATATAGTCATAAAGAAACGGATATGAGCACTAGACCTACATGGGGGCACTGTATGAGGAAAAAACTATCGAAGCACTGGTCTTAAAATATAACACATGAAATAATCTAACCTCTTTAAATACAAAGAAGTTCAGGATAACCATCCCAAAGTTGTAGGCAATCAAGAAGTAGCGTAATTGGAAAGGTTCTCGATTCTTCATGAATCTGGGGCCCAGCCATACAATCAGCAGATAGAGAGTGCTGATTGTCAGCGTTGGCAGCGGAGATTGCATCAGGGGCCATTTTTCAACACGTTTATCTGTTTAGGGGGGAAAAAATGCATTAGTAAACATTCATTATATCATTAAATAAAAAAAAATATAGAATTTTAAGAACTTTGCATTTTGTACCAGTTACTTACAGGTGATTGGTACCAGCTGTGGTAGCATCATGGACTGTTTAAAGTGACTCTTATGAAAAAAAAATATGGGCACTGCCATTGCTGTTTTTATTTTTGAAGATGTGAGTTACCTGGCTCTGTCTTCAATACTTTTGAGTAAAAAAACTGGAACAAGCCCACTGTAAACAAGTGTAAAAAGTGTCTGAATTCCTTATCTCTGTATTTGTTCCAGGTCAAGACTTGTAATAGAAATATCTGCATAATAGTCGCAGAATTAGATTTCTCAAAGGAGAGGCCAGCATTGGCAGCCCACATACTTTTACCCTAGCAGAGTCACTTTAAATGTAGAACACGTTCAACCATTGTTTTGGGCCTCATGGGACAGATCATTTTTAAATTTTTTTGTCAATTTCTCAATAGAACATTGCAACTTTAAAAGTGTAAAAAAGCAAACCTTTTTATTTTTTTAAACTTTGGATAGAGTGGAGAGGAGTCAGAACACCTGTCAAGTTGTATTGCTTTGTGAGCCCCCTTTAGGGAGATTCACCCTCTCCATTTGTCTGGTTTATCATAATCATTGAAAATGAAAATCACTAATTTTGGGTTGACCCAAGAAAAGTAATGAAGGACAAATCTTCCAATGGACCTGGGGGCTCAAGGGATTTCCTTAAAGTGGTAGTAAACTGCTGCAAGAAAATATAGTCTTGTTATTTAAATTTAACTTATGACTTACCTTATGTACATCATATGATGCTTTACACTACATTAAAAACGTATTGATTTCTAACCATACTCTGTACATTGGCATCCTTTTCAATAAAACCATTTTGGTAAAAAAAAAATATATATATATATATACACATGAAAACTGTAAATAAGTGATGTATGCTAAAAACCCTTATGCCGCGTACACACGATCGGAATTCTCGTCGGAAAAAAACTGACAGTTTTTCCAACAGAATTCCGCTCAAGCTGTGTTTCCTACACACGATCACACCAGATTTCGACGGTCAATAACACAGCGGCATAAAACACGTTCGACAGCACTATAAAAGGGAAGTTTAATGCTTCCGAGCATGTGTCGAATTGTTTCTGAGCATGCGTCGGAATTTTGCATGTCGGAATTGCATACACACGATCGGAAAATCCGATAGAAAGGTTTTCCGTCGGAAAAATTGAGAACAGGTTCTCAATTCAAAGTCCGTCGGCAATTCCGACAGAAAAAGACCGTGGGCATACACACGGTCGGAAAATCCGTTGAGAAGCTCCCATCGGACTGTTTCCATCGGAAATTCCGACCGTGTGTATGCCGCATTACTGCTTCCTCTACTGTTATACTAAAATCCTCCCACCACAAGGCTGGCTTTGCATCATTGCAGTGTGATAACATACAGCAATACATGTGTTTTACCACAACTTATAGCAACAGGCATTAAAGCACAATACTTTGCGTGGTAGGTTGTGGTACCATTCATTTAGAATGGCAAGCCTTTGCACAACTACTCTAGGCAGCAATGCATTTTCCCTGCAGTGCACTAGCACATTCCATGCCTAGTGTGCACGGTTTTTATTAGTTTCCATGTGTTAGCAGCCTATTTAAAATGAACAAGCTATCTTTAGGAGGATCTAAACCAGATATTCTTAACTAGAATTCCTCCAGAGGTTGCTAGGGGTTCCTTGAGCTGTGATTAATTGACCTCCCTTATGGTGCCTGCAGAGTTCCAGAGCCAATGCCATAGCCAACTGCACAATGCCAGTAATATTTTTAACAAGCTGTAAGGATTGCATTCTTTCCACTAGCCACCCATTTAAGGTGCTTTTTTTCATTAACCCCCAAATATTTTTATTATGGGTTCCCTCAGACCTGAATTTCAAGGGTTCCTCTCAGGTAAAAGATTGAGAAATGCGGATTTAAATAATAAAAAAAAAAAAAAATAATAATAATAATAATAATATTCTAGGAGGTAAAGCTTTTTCCCTTGCCCTTCGTAATCTTATTCTAGGGCAGGGATATGCAATTAGCGGACCTCCAGCTGTTGCAGAACTACAAGTTCCATGAGGCATAGCAAGACCATTCTGCGCAGGGTGCCAGAACAGTTTAACAACAGCACGCAAGAGCAGGAGTTACATCAGTGACTGTCAAGTGGCTGAAAAGAGAAGAAGACACTGGACCAGGAAGTAGTGGAGGAGAAGATGGCAGTGCCAGAGAAAGCAGCTACAACTGGGATTGTGGTGCTGTCAGCACTGGAGAAGGGAAAATCTAGAGGTAAGTGCCACAGTGCACATTTATGATGTGAATACTTAAACATTATAGCAAGAGCCGGCAATGCCACAATTCCGTTTTCATGCTAAGTAAAGCACAGTAATTTGTACTGTAATAGATTTTTTTTTTTTTAACTATACTTAAAGAGGAAGTAAAGCCTCTTAAAAAAAAAAAAAAAAAAAAAAAAAAAAACACCCCTGCAAGGCAAAGGCATAATGAGCTAGTATGCATAATGCGTTCAGACACTTTGCTTTTCCACATTTTAGACGCAAAACGCAGCTAAACGCGGCTAAACGCGACTAAACGCAGGCACCTGCGTTTAGCCGCGTTTGCATTTATAAGCCT
The DNA here is from genome assembly GCA_028564925.1 of Lithobates sylvaticus. Taxonomy (NCBI): domain Eukaryota; kingdom Metazoa; phylum Chordata; class Amphibia; order Anura; family Ranidae; genus Lithobates; species Lithobates sylvaticus. The sequence goes on along the minus strand of CM053028.1, from coordinate 290,302,728 downwards.
TTTTAAAAAGGAACACAATTTTTTGGACCAGAAAACTCAGAAATATGATGGTAAACCATAAAAAAATACTAGAAAAATTGGTTTAAAATGTCGTAATTAGTTTAGATAGTTCATAGAGCATATATACTCACTAATGCACACATGTTTGTGAAATATCCAACGGACATTCGCTGTGCCATAAACGGATGGGTCCAATATCGACAAGCTCTGATTCTGGACCTCTCATGCAAATTTGCGACGACGTTGCTGCCTCATCAAGAGCAAGGTCAGGAGCATTTCCTGACATATATTCAATATGGGATCCATTTCCAAAAAAAACCCACAGAAAGAGGCAAATGCAAGTGTACAACTGCTCTCTCTGCTGCTGCTGCTCACTCTGATCAAATTGGCAGAAATAGTTAATAATACATGCTTTCTGAGCTTGGGGAGGGTCTATATGATGTTATCTTTACAAATGCTTATAGACGCAAACGCGGCTAAACGTGGCATGAAAACACAGCAAAACACGCGTTTTTAAACGCAGGTTTCTGCTTTTTAAAACATGCGTTCAGCAGAGTTTGCATCTGCGTCTCGTGTGCATGGGGCCTAATAAACTGAATAAAATAAAATCCAAATGAACTGCACTCACAGGGACACACACATAATATTATATATAATATAACACAGTTTAATTGAGGTTTTGATATTAGAATCCTTTAGAAAAGACCTTCTGATTTAGAGGTTGTAACGAACTAGGCACCCTAACACATATTTTTTGGAGTTGTAACCATCTTAACTCTATCTGGCAGAAAGTGTCCTCCAAAATATCCTCCATCGCAGGTCGTTCAATCACCCCAACGATACAAATGTGTTTATGTTTCTCTTCCATTCCCAATATCCCCGCACCTTGTGAAAAACTAATTTTTACCCTCTTTGTTGCCATACACTGGGTTATAGCTTTCAATTGGCGCTCCCCAGCTCTCCCTTGGTCACAAGTCCTTGCCAGAATGGAAGCAATCAAACTTTCAGAACGTATCCACCACACTTTGTATGATACTTTACATATCTTTAATAGCAAATGGATACATTGGAATGCAATAATCTGTGATTAGAAAAATGCCAGATATCTACAGAGAAATATAATGTATATTGAATGTTTTTTTTTTTTGCAACATCCCCTTTTCTTCATGTCCCTATTCCCCATCATGCAGCGAAATACCATATCTTGTTCATGTTTCTGAACTTTGTCTGACACAGTTACTGTTTTCCTTTTTATGTTTTTTCAATAAAACTTTTGTAAACAAAAAAAAGAAAAGACCTTCTGACCATGAATGATGAATCTGAAATGGCCGTTTTTCTTTTCTGGCAACAATATGTGCCTTAAATATTTGGAAATGTAGGCATGTCTCTAATCTGAGTGTTTGCTTGGTGCAACAATATTCTTAATATTTCTGGCCATCCTAAATACCAATACTATTTTTTTTGGCAACAATCTGATTTATTGTCTTGTAGCAGAATTGGCCAGTGTTTTATTAACAAATTCTATGGATTGCTCTATGTTTGTCTTTATATCCAGTGAAATAAATAGTGTTTTTTTTGTTACAGTATCCAGGGAAGCGTTATCTATGTAAGGCACAATACCCTGCAACACTAGCTACAATGTCAGACAGGGTCATCAACACAGTCAGTGTTGATGGGGGAATACCTCCTGCGGTGCTTTTGTGTTCTGCCAATGGGAAGCCTTCCCCATCATCAGAAAAATTATCAATGCCAGCGGCTATAGCCACAGATGGACCGATTTTCGATACATCTATGCCGCGTACACACGTACGGACTTTTCCCGACGGACCTAAGTCCAGCGGACAATCCGCTGGACTTTCCAGCTGGGTACGCTGGACTAAAAAGCGAACGGACTTGACCACACACGATCACGCAAAAAGTCCGACGGTTCACGCGATGACGTACAGCACGTACGACGGGACTAGAAAACGAAAAATACTAGAAAAATACTTGCTACTGAGCATGCGTCCTTTTTGGTACGCCGGACCATACTACACACGACCGGATTATCCGCTGGACTGCCAAGTCCAGCGGATAATTTGAAAACAAAACCTGAAACTTTAGTCCGCCGTACTTTGGCCAAAAAAAGTCCGCCGGCGCCCACACACGAGGGGATTATCCGCTGGACTTCGGTCCAGCGGATAATCCCGCGGGATAGTCCCTTCGTGTGTACGCGGCATATGACTGACTTAAAAAGTGGAACTTCCGCTTTAAGGTTTTGGGAAGGAGGGGGGAGCAAGTACACGATTTTGACCGGTACCCGCTCCCACTTCTTTTCCGGTCGCCTTGGGCCGACCGGAAGTGGAAGGTCTCCCTCCCCAAAGTCTTCTGGGACATATATGACAGGTCCTAGAAGACTTCGGGACCAGTCACAGAGCGCAGCTCGCGCTTTTTGTAGCTGCTGACTTTTAATAAACAAAAATATGACTGGAACTCAGCTTTAAAGCGGAAGTAAACCCATCGATTTAACAGTCTAAAAAAAAAAAAAGGCATGCCGTGAATGCTAACTGCACATTGGCTGTGATCTCAACCAAACAGTCAAACCATCCAATGGCTGGTGTCATAACGGATCACATGTGCAGCACTGTGGCAGTTGAAGATTAAACAGAGGCAAAGATGGCAGCTTTCTTGGCTGAAAACGATAGGGGGGGGTTTACTTCCACTTTAAGTCACATCACAACAAGTCCAATTAACTGTTCTTCACCCCTTCACGAACAACAGGGGCTGAAGAAAAGAGCAGTGAGCTTCTCTTGGTTGGCTTTGGCCAGCTCCCATTATCTCATGTTCCTCTGCCTGTGTAGACTACTTTTTATAAGCCAAGACAGACATTTTCTTCAGTACACATATATTTATTACTTTTTGCAGACAGAACTAAAAAATAATTACAGAAAAGAATTACTAGTCAGTTAATAGGCACAAAATAGCTGTAAAAAGACAGGGTTGTCAAAACTAGTCTATTAAACATTCCCTAGAGCTTTATATTAACCTTGGAGACAACTGGTATTCAGAGATCAAAATGCTAGAAGTAATAAGAAAATAAGCAGTGACACGGACAATACACTTGAATGGTTTAGTCACATCAGTATTATGAGAGGATACAGCTTTGCGGCCTGTAGATTAGTTTCCCTTGATCGCGCTTTTCTTAGCTACAAAATAAAATCATAGAAAATAGTTCTGTGAATGAAAGATGGCACTGCATGCATGACAGCAGTGCCCAGATATCTGTCATTTTGTATACTATCAGAAATGCAGTATAGTGCCAAGCTAGGTTCAGATGGCTTACATCCCTGTGACTGAACCACAATCTACACATCCCTTAGTCATCAGGGGTTCCCTAAGGCATGTGATTAATGCTTTAATCAGCAAAAAGTGCTCAGATACACACAAAAAATGATTCAAGGCTTTCAAGGGAGGGGGTGGGCGATAGATTTATTACTAGTAGACAGTCTAATTTTCTTTTATTAGCCAATAGAAAATACCATGACATATATAGACTTCTAAATAAAAAAAAATATATATGGTATCTATAAAAACTTACACATTTTCAAAAAAAAAAAAACAAACAAACAAAATCAAACTAACTTGTATGAAAACTCTGTTTTCCTAGATTAGACAATTTGTTTTTTGAAATTATCGATGCTCCCCGCTGCAACCACTGTTTGTGGAAGAGAATTACACATCCTTACCGCTCTTATGCCCCGTACACACGGTCGAGTATTCCGATAGAAAAAGTCTGATCGGATTACGTTGTCGGAAGGATCTAACATTTTCCGACAACAAAATCCGATTGGACTTTTTCCCGATCGTGTGTAGAGAATTCCGACGCACAAAGTGCCACGCATGCTCAGAAGAAATTTGGAGGTGAAAGCTATTGGCTACTGCCCTCTACGTAGTCCCGTCATAGGTTTGTACGTCACCTCGTTCGGAATGATCGGATTTTCCGACAACTTTGTCCGACCGTGTGTGCGCAACACGAGTTTCGGACAAAATCCGTCAGAAATTATCCGACGGATTTGGTGATCGGAATGTCCGACCGTGTGTACGGGGGCTTACAGTAAAGAACCCTCTATGCAGCTTGAGATTAAACCACTTTGCTTCTAAATTTAGTGAATGGCCACGTGTTTTTAAATTCCCTTGCGCAGAAAAGTTTGGTATTTGTACATTGAAATCATATCCCCTCTCCAGCCTCTCTTCTCCTGAGAGAATAAGTTCAATGCTTGTAGCCTTTCCCCCATAGCCGAGATGCTTCAGTCCCTTTATTAGTTTAGTTGCCCTTCTCTGGACCATCTCCAGTTCCAGCACATCCCTCCTGAGGACTGGAGCCTAGAATTAGATGGCATACTCCAGGTGCGGCCGGACCAGAGTCTTGTAGAGCGGGAGAATTATCATTTTATCTCTGGAGTTATCTCTGGAGCATGCCAATATTCTGTTTGTTTGCTTGCAGCAGCTTGGCATTACGAGCCATTACTGAGCCTGTCATCTACTAGGACCCCCAGGTCCTTTTCCATCCTAGATTCCCCCAGCAGTTCTCCCCCTAGCTAGTAAATTGCATTCATATTTTTGGCACACAAATGCATTCATTTTAAATTTTTCAACATTAAACCTCATTTGCCATGTAGTTGCCCACCCCATTAATTTGTTCAGATCTTCTTGCAAGGTTTCCACATCCTCCAGAGAAGTTATTGCCCTGCTTAGCTTAGTATCGTCCGCAAATACAGAGATTGAACTGTTTACCCCATCCTCCAGGTCGTTTATAAATAAATTAAATAGGATTGGTCACAGCACAGAACACTGGGGGACCCCACTTTCCACCCTGACCATTCTGAGTACTCCCCATTTATCACCACCCTCTGAACTCGCCCTTGTAGCCAGTTTTCAATCCATGTACTCACCCTATGGCCATGCCGACAGACCTTAGTTTGTACAGTAAACGTTTATGAGGAACTGTGTCAAATGCTTTTGCAAAATCCAAATATGTATATATTTAAAAACAAATTTCAATAATTGCATGTAAAATCTGACAGGCTGTTTGTACCAAAGTTGATTGATCGATCAACTTGGATACATTCAAAATGGTTTGAATCTCAGCCGCTTCCGGATTAATTGGCCAAGAGTTGAACTGTCTATGGCTGGCTTAAGGCTGGCCATACATAATACAATTTTCTTGTACAACTTCCCTTTACATTTATCAAAACCATATAATATGAGGTCAAACCTAAACACTATCAATTTGTATGCAATCAGTCAGACCCTTGAACTACATAGTTGAAGGTAAATCCAAAGGAAGTTGGAGGGTGCTGCCTGCAGGTAAGCCTGTTCTCCGTGTATTTATTGCTATATATATATATATATATATATATATATATATATATATATATATATATATATATATATATATATACACACACACATATACACATATACACACACACATTATATATGTTAGGTCCATATATATTAGGACACAGGCACAATTTTAGTTTTTTGCAGGTATTTACCAAAACATATAAAAGCTATATAGTTGTATAATGGATATGGGCTTAACCACTTTACGACCAGCGCACGACGATGTACGTCCCTTTTTTGAAGAGGGATATCTCGGTAACGGCAGCAGCTGCTGCCACAACCGAGATATCCATCTCTTCAGGCGCCGGTCGTCTTTACGATAATGGTGGTCTCCGTGGCGGATTCGCCGAGAGATCACCGTTATCGCCGCTCTCCCGCGCCCTCCACGGCTTACTGGAGCTGTCGGTAGCGATCGGGTCCTTCACACTGCTGGGTATGGAGATGAGTAAGGCTAATGCAGGCCATACATGGTCGAATTTTGAACGAATTTTCTTTTCAAAATCAGAAAGTTAGTTTTTTTTTCGATCCGATGGTGCCACCATTGATTTTCGAAATTCGGCCGACCAAGCCTTCAATTTCACCTCATGTTGCTACAGAAAAGAATTTTCTTGGCCAGGAATCTTCTTTTCTCTCCGTAATTTTCTTTTCTTATTACATTTCTCGCACGATTATCCCATCATTGATTAGAAAAATCGGTAGTTTTTCAAAAAATTTCCAACATGTCCGATTCCTCAAATTTGATTTCCAAACGAAAATCCACTGTTACTGCAGCCCACTAATGGTGCGAAATTCATACGAAAATTCTTAGATACGATTTCCGAAAGAAAATTCTCTTTCGAAATTTGAACCGTGTATGACCGGCATAAGATGGCCCCCACACATCTCTATACCATAGCAGGGCGGAAGCGACGTCAAAATGTCCCATACCTAGGAACATTTTTTTTCAATGTCATTTTTTTAAACAACATTTTTTTTTTTTTTTTGCATTCCTTGAAATAGGAATAAAAGTGACCACATTTTTTTTTTTTTTAAAACTGTGTAAAAATAAATAAAATCAAGTAAAATAAATAAATAAAAAATAAATAAAGCGCCCCGTCCCGACGAGCTCGCGTGCAGAAGCGAACTTATACGCGAGTAGCGCTCGCATATGAAAATGGTGGTCAAACCACATATGTGATGTATCGCCGCGATCGGTAGAGCGAGAGCAATAATTATAGCCCTAGACCTCCTCTGTAACGCAAAACATGCAACCTGTAGAATTTTTTAAAAGTCGCCTATGGAGATTTTTGAGGGTAAAAGTTTGACGCCATTCCACGAGCGGGCGCAATTTTGAAGCGTGACATGTTGGGTATCAATTTACTCATCATAATATTATCTTTCACGATATATAATATATATTGTCTTATTTTTTTTATTCAAAAAAGTGAATTTTTTCCAAAAGACCACCACACAGACTTGTAGGGTATAGGCCCAGGTACAAACCATAAAAAAAAATATGAAGCAGGCAGTATGCCGCGTACACACGTGCGGACTTTTGCCGGCGGACTTAGTCCAGCGGACAATCCCGCGGGACTTTCCAGCTGGGTCCGCTGGACTTTCCGAGCGTGTGGACTTGCCCACACACGCACGGACTTCTCCGGCGGATAATCCGCCGGCCAAAAGTCCGCGGGACTTTTGAAAATGAACGGACTTGCCCACACACGGAGCAGTCCGTTCATTTCGAACGTAACTTCAGTTACGTAGCTAGCGTAGGCAGTAAATGCCGCCGCACTAGCTCCGTGACCTGGCATGGATTTAAAGGGTTCCCCCAAATCCATGTTAGACCCTCATCCGAGCACCCAGCCTGGCAGGCCAGAAAAGGGGTGGGGACGAACGAGCGCCCCCCCCTCCTGAGCCGTACCAGGCCGCGTGCCCTCAACATGGGGGGTGCCCTGGGGAAAGGGGGGCCGTGCGCCCCCCCCACCCCAAAGCACCTTGTCCCCATGTTGATGAGGACAAGGGCCTCTTCCCGACAACCCTGGCCGTTGGTTGTCGGGGTCTGCGGGCGGGGGCTTATCGGAATCTGGGAGCCCCCTTTAATAAGGGGGCCCCCAGATACCGGCCCCCCACCCTATGTGAATGAGTATGGGGTACGATGTACCCCTACCCATTCACCTAAGGTGTAAAATGTAAAGTAAAAAAAACACACACACTTTTGAAAAAATAGTTTATTGCACTGCTCCGGGGGTCTTCTTCCGTCTTGGGGGTCTTCTCGCCGGACTCCTCCGCTCTCTTCTGCTCTTTTACCTAGCTCTTTCACGAGCGGAGGAGTCCAGCTACCTTCTTCGTCGTCACCGCCGTCGTCTGGGGGTCTCGATCCGCCTTCGGGGGTCTTCCGGGGTCTCTTCTGTTCTTGTGGCGGTCGTCGTCTTCCGCGCCGCCGGCGCCTTCTTCTTCTTCTTGTCCTTCTTCTTGTTCTTGTTCTTCTTCTTCTTCCGATGTTGACCCGATGCTCTCTCTGCCCGGAATGCCTGTGCCGCTCTGCGCTGGGACTTATATAGGGACATGGGGGACAGGGTCACATGCTCATGTCACATGGTGACCCCGCCCCCTTGTGTTGTCACAGTCCCGGAGGATGCTGGGACTGTGACATCACAGGGGGGCAGGGTCACCATGTGACATGAGCATGTGACCCTGTCCCCCATGTCCCTATATAAGTCCCAGCGCAGAGCGGCACAGGCATTCCGGGCAGAGAGAGCGACGGGTCAACATCGGAAGAAGAAGAAGAACAAGAACAAGAACAAGAAGGACAAGAAGAAGAAGGCGGCGCCGGGGAAGACGACGACCACCACAAGAACAGAAGAGACCCCCGGAAGACCCCGAAGGCGGATCGAGACCCCCAGACGACGGCGGCGATGACGAAGAAGGTAGCCGGACTTCCCCCGCTCGGTAAAAGAGCTTGGTAAATGGCGGGGGAGTCCGGCGAGAAGACCCCCAAGACGAAGAAGACCCCCGGAGCAGTGCAATAAAATATTTTTTCAAAAGTGTGTGTGTTTTTGTACTTTACATTTTACACCTTAGGTGAATGGGTAGGGGTACATCGTACCCCATACTCATTCACATAGGGTGGGGGGCCGGTATCTGGGGGCCCCCTTATTAAAGGGGGCTCCCAGATTCCGATAAGCCCCCGCCCGCAGACCCAGACACACAACGGCCAGGGTTGTCGGGAAGAGGCCCTTGTCCTCATCAACATGGGGACAAGGTGCTTTGGGGTGGGGGGGGGCGCACGGCCCCCCTTTCCCCAGGGCACCCCCCATGTTGAGGGCACGCGGCCTGGTACGGCTCAGGAGGGGGGGGGCGCTCGTTCGTCCCCACCCCTTTCCTGGCCTGCCAGGCTGCGTGCTCGGATGAGGGTCTGACATGGATTTGGGGGGAACCCCCACGCCGTTTTTCGGCGTGGGGAGTCCCTTTAAATCCATGCCAGGTCACGGAGCCAGCGCGGCGGCATTTACTGCCTACGCTAGCTACGTAACCTGAAGTCACATGCTAAATGAACGGACTTGCCGATGAGCGGCAAGTCCGTTCATTTCAAAAGTCCCGCGGACTTGCCTACTAACGGCGGGATTGTCCGCCGGACTGCCAAGTCCAGCGGATAATTTTAAAACCAAACTTAAAACTTTGGCGCCAAAAAGTCCGCCAGAGGATAATCCCGCGGGATTGTCCCTTCGTGTGTACGCCGCAGTAGGTGCACTAAGCAGGACTTGCAACAGAAGGAATTTTCCAAATGTCCACTCATCCTGTTGTAAGTCCTGCTGAGTGCACCTACTGCCTGCGTTATTTTTCACAGTGTGTGTAAGTATAGTAAATTAATACTGATGAGACCAGTATGACAAGTTTGTAACAGTTTTGCCAGTTGCTGTACACATAAATATGCACATACAATTTTTATTAAGAATAAATTATTCTCTAGGATACTGTATCCATACCATTAAAACACATCTGTGCAAGTGGTCAAGAAGCAGCAACTTTTTTTTTACCATCTACAGCAATCTACATCCTCCAAGGTCCATAAGTTAAGCAAAATCAATACGCATTTCTCTTGCTGCTTGTGGTAAAAGACAAGATTTGATTTCCCACAGGAAATCTTCATGATGACATTATCTGTGACCTAAAGGAACATTTTCAGGTCTTAACACACCAATCTAAAGTGTCCCCAACTGCTTCAAATGATGGCTTTCCTGCAGGCACAGCTTATGAGAGTAATGCGTATCACTACAGCATTAGAAAAATATTTGTGTTGTTTTAACCCACTTCCTTGCACACAGTCCTGATGTATGAACATCAGATTTCTGGCTGAAAATTCCGGCGTTAAAAAAAAAAAAAAAAAAAAGGATGGACTGTGTAATAAATGCACGTTTTTACATGTACGCATACACGTGTAAATATTTTTAGATGTTCTTGGATTGTGTCATACGTGTGTATTTGCGCACATATGTGTGTAAAATACTGTCCAGTAATGCAGATTTTTGTAAAAAATATTTTACGGAAACTATACACAGTGCAAGTTTACGTGCCTGTCTGTACAGGCCCATTTAAAAAAATTGGCGCCATTTTTAGGTGTCCATGTGCAAGAGGCCTGACTGTTCAGTTAAGTGCGTTAAAAATCCACGTAGGCTGCATTCACATCTAGAGTTTAACGCGTGTTTTCATTCAGTGTTAGGGGTCTGCCCTACACACAGTAAAGTGGCTTTTTTGCTGCACTGACCCTTGCCTGTATTTTGTTGAGCATTTTGCTTTATTTTGTTGCACTTTTTATGTGGGCAAAATGCACATTTTCTTGCCGTGTTTGGGGTGATGTTAAAGGGGTTGTAAACCCTTACAAACCACTTTGACCTACAGGTAAGCCTAGATTAAGGCTTACCTCTCTTAAACCTACACGGTTTAGTAGATATTTGCCAAAAGACAGGCACCGCCGTCTACGATATGCTGCGAGTGGTGGCTCCCTGCGCATGCGCGGGAGTGACGTCATTGCGGCGCCATCAAATCACAGCGTCGGAGCCGCAAGACCCACCAAGAAGATGGAGGCTTCGTACACAAGGGGACATCGGTGACTTCGCTGGCTCCTGTGTCAGGTAAGTGACACATAATGGACTACTAGGCGATGCATAGTAGTCCATTATGCTTTGCCTTTGCAGGGAAACAAAGAGGAAGTAAACCCATTAGGGTTTACTTCCTCTTTAACAATGAATGGAAACACAAAACGCATGTTTAAACGCATGCAAAAACGCACGTATTTACAAAACCCGGGAGGTGTGAATGGAGGCTTACTGCAACAGAAAAAAGAAACAAGCAAAAAAAAAAAAAAAAAAAAAACAATTGCCCTGATCTATGCTAGATAAACATATTGTGCCTACAGAAATGGAAATGCACAGGACACAGAAATAGGAAAGCTAATCACAAATCAGGGTGGATATAAATCAATGATTTGAAAAAAAAAAAAAAAAAAATTTTTTTTTTTTATTTAAATCCGATTTTTTTTTTTTAATCAAATTTTTTTTAATAAAATGCTTTTGGGGTAAAAAATCTATCTAAAGATAGTTTTCTATTTAAGATACAATCATTTTGTTTATTTAGCATGAAATGGAGCTTAGTTATGTAGCATGAGGCTGTATATTCTGCAACATTTACATTTTTTTTATAAACTCATTCAATAAATCCAAGCTCTGCAAGCTGAGATAACATGCACTGCATTGATGCATTCACACAATGGCACAGTAACCATCAGATAAAACAAAGTTCTGGAATATTCCTTCATCCCATTGTTTTGCAAATTTATTTACATTACAAACTGATTGAATTTGTTCCGCTATCGCTTTTACTAACCTGACAGCTTATTATTCTAAATAGGAAACCTTCATTTTGTTTGCAATTATTAAAGATTCTAACTACCAGGAAGAATAAGTCCTTATATTTAAAGGGCACCTGTCATTTCAGATCCATCATGGCAGCACTTGTTAGCGGGCATCCACTCACCTGCTGCCGCCACGTCCCTCACCTTCTTGTGTCACTGCCGCATCACCAGCCGTCCCATTAAAGTGAATGGGACTTTCGGTGAGTCAACAGCGGGGGTCAGAGGATGAGCCGCTGTGGGACAGAGATGACAGTTGCGCCGCTGTGGGACAGAGATGACAGTTGCGCCGCTGTGGGACAGAGATGACAGTTGCGCCGCTGTGGGACAGAGATGACAGTTGCGCCGCTGTGGGACAGAGATGACAGTTGCGCCGCTGTGGGACAGAGATGACAGTTGCGCCGCTGTGGGACAGAGATTACAGTTGCTCTTTAAAAATTATGATTTAAATCGAGTGGATTTAAATCAAATCCTCCCTGTCACAAATATTTCATTTTCAAATGACTGCTACATAGAATTGCATAGCTAAGATATTATGATAAAATTGCACAACAGGAGAGGAAGTCCTGACTATCTATGCCTGTCAAAATGGCCTGGAATTTGGTGGTAAAAAAAAAAAAAGGTATTAGAGTATGTTGCCGGTTGCGCCAGCTTATTTTATGACAGGGTCTTTTTAAGGAGAGGCTGATTTTATTGAAAACCATAAGTCCTAAATCAGCGGTACCCAGACTTCCTAAACTAAGGGCCAGTTGACTGTCCTTCAGACTATAGGGGGGGCCGGACTAGAGCCAGTGGGAGTAGAACATGTTCTGGCATCCAGTGGGAGGAATTGTGCCCCATCGTTGGTGTCAGTGGGAGGAATTGTGCCGCATCGTTGGTGTCAGTGGGAGGAATTGTGCCGCATCGTTGGTGTCAGTGGGTGGAATTGTGCCCATTTAGATGGTGTCAGTGGCCCAAGAGCCAAATAAAGGCAGGCAAAAGGGCACATCTGGCCCTCGCACCACATTTTGGAGATCACTGTACTAAATGATCAGTAAATCCAGAGAATACGAAGGTATATGAAAAACTAAACACATTCTGTAAACGTCAAGCTTGGGCACCTTCACTGACTAAATGAAGAGTGGGAAGTAAAGGAAAGGGCAGAACCAAGCATGACTTCACAGAAGATTTGCATATTTTATCAATGTATGTGTCTGGATCTTCTGGACACGAGGAGTTTGTAGAGACAATAGGTAATTAGTATAAATACAAATAGACCAAAGATACCATATTGGGTGAACACACAATCGTCCCTTTATAGCTATCTAGAGTGATTGGAAGTCATCCAAGAAAGCCTTAGATAACTAAAGATAAGAGAAAGTATAGAGACAGATCAAGGAGAAGAGGAGTAGGGGACTTCACATTTTGTAGTCAGAAGACCAATGGCAGCTTCAATGCCCCATACAGACGGTCGGACATTACGACCACAAAATACGTCAGATTTTTGTGCGTCGGAATTCTCTACACACGATCGGAAAAAGTCTGATCGGATTTTGTTGTCGGAAGATTTTAGATTTTTACCGTCGGAAATTTCCGACCGTGTGTACGGGGCATAATAAGGACAATTTCAGTGCAAGGGTTAGGATACAATCCAGACTGAAGTTAAATAAATGGAATCAGCAATCTGCCAGAATTAAATACAGTAGGGTTGATTTACAAACACCGGAGAGTGCAAAATCTGGTGCAGCTTTGCATAGAAACCAATCAGCTTCCAGTTTATTTTTTGTCAAAGCTTAATTGAACAAGCTGAAGTTAGAAGCCGATTGGCCACCATGCACAGTTGCACCAGATTTTGCACTCTCCACTTTTTGTAAATCAAACTCAGTACGTTATTTTATGACTTTGGATGAGAAAAGGAAAGTGAGACAAGGTGGTAACTTTAAAAAGCCAAAAAGATTTTTTTTTAGTTCTGGATTTATTTTAACAAAATGTAAGTGCCTCTAAGCACATATCGTAGTTTTAGGTAAAGCCCTACACCTTGCACCTAATCCCCATCTCGCATCACACGTACCAGCAACTACCATTCAATCAATTCCAATTGACCTTCAGCTGACTTCCATCATCCTGGGCTGTTCTGGTCCTCCTACAGAGGCTTGTGCCATAAAAAATAAAGTTCCATTGTTAACCGTTGTGAAGCAGTACAGGTTTTCTACCTCCGATTTGTAAACAGTATACTGTGTACTTTGCTTATGGCCATGCTGAGAACAACCCAATGACTGCTAAAAATGGCTGCCTAAACAAATTCTTAGCCCCCGTTCACACCTATGCGAATTAGATGCGGCTTACACCACATCCAATTCGCAGGACATTTAAAAACACATTAATTTTAATGAGGCTGGTTCACATATCTGCGGTGCATTCGCACTGCGCATTGCAGAAAAAACGTGTGCGTTTTTTGGGCAGTGCGGTCTGGCTCAGGTGCGAATTCAGGCCTATTATCTTCTATGGGCACGCATCTGATTCGCAGATGACTTCCGTTCTGAACAAGGAATCGCTCCTTGTTTTCACTACACCTCCCCCACCTCTCCCCTCTCCCTGCTCAGCTGATGCGCCCATAGAACGGAGCGGCACCGCTGAACAGCTACATTTTCTCTTCACAGAGAAAATGTAGCTGGAATTCGCACCCCACTGGTGTGAACCCGGGCTCAGGGGTCTATTGATAAATGTTTCCACACAAAATATATACAACATTGACAAGGAATCACAATTTTTTTTTCAATTGAGTCAAACTATAAAAATGTGCAACTGTTGGGTGAAAGTTGTGGGACTCTAGTGTGAAAACATTTATAAACAGACCACCTAAGGCAGGGTTTCTCAACCAGGGTTCCATGGATCCCTAGGGTTCCTCCAGAGGTTGCTAGGGGTTCCATGAGAAATTAGAATTTCTGCATCTCAGATAAGTTCCCACTGACACCATTGATCTTTTTAGCTATCTGTAAGAGGGTAATTCTTCTCAGTGACCACAAGTGTAAGGGGCATGCTTACCACTGACCATCACACTAATGTATCATGAGTTGTAGACTTGCTCATTTTTAGTAGGGGTTCCCCGAGACTGGAAAGTTATTTCAAGGGTTCCTTTGTGTTGAAAAGGTTGAGCAAGGCTGCCCTAAGGGATTACCTACGAGTCTGTGCTACATTTGTAGAGAGCACAAATTTTCAGGTCAGGACATCCACATGAGCGTCAAATGTCCCTGCAGAATTTTCAGTGAAAACTTGCAACTTTGCGATAAGTGCGAGTTCACCTGAACTCGCACGGCTTCATTCCCGCAGCTCAGTGTGAACCTGGGCTTAGTTATACTTTAAAGTTCCTGTCTGCAGGTGTAAAAGTACTGTGGTAACAAATGGACTGACACAGCAGACTGTTTTAATTTAAATACATTACTTGTGCATATTGAGTCATTGGGGTTGATTTACTAAGACCCCTTTCACACTGGGGCCGGGGCCGCATTAGAGTTGAAGTGCCGCTCGTTTTAGCGGTGCTTTTCGGCTGCTGGCGGGGCGCTTTTAACCCCCAAAGAAAAAAAATTTGCGTTTTTAACCCCTTAAGGTGCTTTTGAGGAGCTTTGAAAGCGCTGCCCATTCATTCCAATGGGAGGGGCATTTTGGGAGCACTGTATACAGTGATCCCAACCCGCCCCAAAGATGCTGCTTGCAGAACTTTTTTTCCTGTCCCACAAGCGTACCGCCCCAGTGTGAATAGTCACACTGGAATAAATGGGGGGTGGTTTTCAGGCACTTAGCAGAGGCTATTTCCATCGCTAAAACACCTGAAAACCGCCCAGTGTGAAAGAGGTCTTATACCCTTTTTGTATATTTTTACTTACAGGTAAGCCTATAATAAGGCTTACCTGTAGGTAAAATGAATATCTCCTAAACCTGTATGGTTTAGGATATATTCACTTTGCACGCAGCCGCTGATGCCAGCGGGGCATGCGCTGTGAAGGTCCAGCTGAAGGTCTGGATGACCCTGCCGGACCTTGCCGGGAAGAAGACTCCCGCACACATCGCGGCTCCTGCCACTCACAGCGCCGGAGCCGCGAACCCGGAAGACACCCTGAGGAGAAATGTCAGCTCCCTCGGCAGTGACCGGGATCAGCTGCCGGCACCTCGTTCTAAGGTAAGTATTTCATAATGAGATAGTACGCGGTGCATACTAGTATACTTTTTTTTCACTTTTGTGCGGGTATACAACCTGTTTAAGGCAAATAGACTGTCCACTTTGCAAAGTGCAGTTGCTCCAGAGCTTATTAAATGATCGGGAGCTCTGCTGACTTCCATTATCCAATCATGTAAAAGCAAAAATTATGTTTTTTTTCCTTGCATGTGATTGGGTATTTTTTGGAAAGTGAAGCTTTACCTCATTTCCTAAACTCTGCTATCAGTCAAATCCTGTGAGTTGAGGAGGAAGCAGGGGATGGGGCCCTAGCCATGCTGTGTGTGTCTATGGACGCACACAGCCCAGCTCGAGAGTGAGCCTGCGTGTGTGCTACCATAGGAAGTGGGCTTCCTTTGGTGGCACATGGAGAAGATGGAGCTGACAGTGCTGGCGGGGGGACCCCCAGAAGAGGAGGCTCTGTGAAAAACCCTTGCATAGAGCAGGTAAGTATAACGTCTTTTTTATTTTAGTATATAAAAAAAAAAATTGGACTTTACAGCCACTTTAAAGTATTACAGAAGACTTATCCAGCCTTTATTTTTCCATGATGTCCACCCCATCTGTGATTTCATATTGATTGTGGGAAAATCTTATTTGTGCTGTATAGTTCGATTAATGGCAATTACTAAGGCTACATAGTGTCAGGTTTACCTGTTGATCTAACTGATGCACAAGGTAAGACGTTTAGTTTAAAAAAAAAAAAAACACGGCAAGGACATGACTTACACTTCAGCTGTCTAATGTATTTTCAGGTAATATGCTGAGGGTATATAGGAATGTAATTTATGAGTAGTTCATAAAAAAATAAAAAAAATAGATGCATTATATTTATTTATTTATTTTCTAAACTCCCAGGGCACTGAGCGCTTCCTTGCACACTGGAATGGATGGAATTGTAAATGAAATATTTAATACCTTCCTAGAGTAGGGCTCCTAGTATTGACTCTGCTCCATGCCTTGTGAAAAGACCAGTGAAGATATCAAGTAACAGATTTATTTACAGCTTTAACTTCAATAAAAACACGACACTACTCACCATTCCGAGCATGCATGAACTAATATAAAAACCTTATAGACACACGAATAAGACCCAGTTCTGAAGCAGGAGAGGTTTGGAATACTTGCCCAATACATGCCCATGAGGACCCACTGCACAGGCTGCCAGTAAATAATTTTAGGGTGAGGACAAACAGCAGGCCATGGCTGTCCCCACTAAAGTAAGTAGGCAGCTGGGGTTGATAGGTTTTAGTGTAGATTAGTTCAGGGAGGGTGGGTTAATGTAGTTCTTATCAAGGACAAACTTTAATTTTAAAATGGGTTGTAGAGGCAATATACTGTATAAAACAATGAGTCAATAACTAAGGGTTAACATTAAAGCAAACGTATAGTGCTGGTGTTCATGCAATGTTACACAGTATACCCTACCTGCCGATCCATGGACTCCTACCTGCCGATCCATGGACTCCTACCTGCCGATCCATGGACTCCTACCTGCCGATCCATGGACTCCTACCTGCCGATCCATGGACTCCTACCTGCCGATCCATGGACTCCTACCTGCCGATCCATGGACTCCTACCTGCCGATCCATGGACTCAAACCTGCCGATCCATGGACTCAAACCTGCCGATCCATGGACTCAAACCTGCCGATCCATGGACTCAAACCTGCCGATCCATGGACTCCTACCTGCCGATCCATGGACTCAAACCTGCCGATCCATGGACTCAAACCTGCCGATCCATGGACTCCTACCTGCCGATCCATGGACTCCTACCTGCCGATCCATGGACTCCTACCTGCCGATCCATGGACTCCTACCTGCCGATCCATGGACTCCTACCTGCCGATCCATGGACTCCTACCTGCCGATCCATGGACTCAAACCTGCCGATCCATGGACTCAAACCTGCCGATCCATGGACTCCTACCTTATTGGCTTGGTTGCAGGTTAAGATGTTTTTTAACACAATTACAGGGGACAGTAGAAAATGTTGCTGATTGTAGACAAGTGTGAGTGACGCAGAGGATGGCCCATGGTGTATGAACTACTATAAACTTACAGTACATTCATCATTTTTATTCTGAATTTGCCTCTGAGGGTTACTCAGCGAAATGCATATACTATTGCTAAATATTTCCAAAAGCCACAAGTTCTGTTCATGTAATCAGCTGAGCCGGATCTATTCAGGTTCACGTAATGCAGGTGCTCAGCACTTGCATTCTGAATAGAGCGATTATATTTCCCAGGGAAAATTTAAAGGCAGTGCAAAGACTGAAGACAAAACAGCTGCAATGGAACACCAGTGTGGACAAAACATAAAAGAGTAGGGCTTGCAAGTTGCAGTAAGGGCGCTAGAGTGCAAAAGATGGAAGCAGGGGCGGACTGACCATTCGGGCAACGCCCGGGGCCAGTAGGGGGCCATGAGAGGCTTTGTGTGGGTGTGGCTTGGGTGTGATCAAGGACACAGGGGGCCCCATGATCTCCTATTGCCCGGGGGTCCCACGAGTTGTCAGTCCGCCCCTGGATGGAAGACATAAAAACCAACAAGGCAAGGTCTGGTTCACCTGGGACAGCTTGCATAAGCTTTGGCAAAGCACTTGTAGAGCTTACAGCAAGCTTTGTTGAAGCTTTTAAATTACGATTCAGCTCCAGTTTGTAAATGCTGAACACAGATCCTAATCCCACAGATTGATGATTGCCACTTTAACCATTTCCCGACCGCAGCACGTCATATGACATCCTTAGTTTGGAGTGGTGATATCTGGATGATGCCTGCAGCTACAGGCAACATCCACATATCTTTGTTTTCAGCCAGCGATTCTCTCACTTGTAAAAGCCATCCTAGTGGCTGTTTAGCTGCTTGATTGCATTTAGACCCCTTTCACACTGAGGCCTTTTTTTAGAAGCCTTTGGGCTAAAAATAGCACCTGTAAAACAGCTCCCTGCCAATGGGCTTTCACACTGAGGCAATGTGCTGGCAGGACGTTAAAAAAACTCCTGCAAGCAGCATCTTTGGAGTGGTGTAAGGGCAGTGTTTTCAGCTGCTAGCGGGGCACTTTTAACCCCCGCTAGCGGTCGAAAAAAAAGGGTTAAAACCGCTGGCAAAGTGCGGCTTCAGCAGCGCTTTGTGGGTCGCTTTAACCCTTTTTCGACCGCTAGCGGGGGTTAAAAGTGCCCCGCTAGCGGCCGAAAACCCCCACAAGAACTAGGGTAAAGCACCGCTAAAAATAGCGGTGCTTTACCGCCGACGCCCCAGTGTGAAAAGGGCTCTCCCGTGCAATCAGGAAGCCGGAGATCCGATGCCGGATTACCATAGAGAGGGCCAGGAACCGGATGGTCCCCAGGCTCTCTCTATGACCCTAGGAGGCCGGGAGCAACACCACAAAAACGTCCCTTCCGGCTCTGGCAGATGGAAACACTGCTAGTTTTTTTTCCTGGAAAGCAGAGATCGATTTTTTTCTTTTGACCTCATGCTTTCCAGGGTAGAGATATCTGGGGTCTTATTGACCACACATGTCTCCATAAAGAGGGCCTGTCATGCCTTATTCCTATTACAAGGGATGTTTACATTTTTGGTAATAGGAATAAAAAAAGTCATTAAAAAATAAAAGGGAATGTGTAAAAATATAAAAAATAATAATAAATTTACAGGGGGTCCCCGAGTTACGAACTTGTTAGGGACTGCCCGCCTGTTCTTAACTCGGAATTGTTCGTAAGCCGGCCGTTATGCGCATGCGCGGCAAATTACGGACATTTCCGATGTTTGCCGTCATTTTCCGAGGCTCCGTCTGGCCGCGCATGCGCAGAACGGCGGAAAATGGAGGAAGGGTCCCCGCAGCGCCCGGTTCGTAAGTAGGGGATGTTCGTAGGTCGGGCGTTCGTAAGTCGGGGACCCCCTGTATATATATTTTTTAAACGCCCTAGTCCCCTCGTGCATTCACATAACACATGTGGGGTATTGCTGCAAACGTTATAACAAGAGCAATAATTCTAGCACTAGAACTCCTCTTGAACTTTAAACAGGTAACCTGTAAACATTTTTAAAGCGTCGCCTATGGAGATTTTGAAGTACAGAAGTTTGGTGCCATTCCACGAGTGTGCGCAATTTCAAAGCATGACATTTTAGGTATCCATTTATTCAGCATATCATCGTCTTTTAGGATTTTCCCAAAAAATTGGGTTATATATACTGTGTTTTTTTTTTTTTTTCATTAAAATCCATTCAAGTGTATTTTTTCCCCAAAAAATTGCATTTAAAAAATTTGCTGCGGAAATTCTATGTGACATAACAAAATTTTAACAATCGCCATTTCATTCTGTAGGGTCTCATATTCATATTTATATTCATATATATATATATATATATATATATATATATTATATATATATATATATATATATATATATATATATATATATATAATGTTTGGGGGTTCTGAGTGAGTAATTTTCTAGCATAAAAAATGATGATTTATACGTGAAGGAAAGAAAAGGCAGAATTGGCCTGGGCTGGAAATTGTTAAACAAGCTGCAAGCAGCTTGCTTAGGGTCCATTCACACTTGTGCGACTTGCCATGCAACTTTGACATAAGTCGCAGCCCATTATTTGCAAAGGCACTCATTCAGATCTGTGCGATTTTAAAGTCACAGTGATTTTGAAAAGGTGCTTACACTACTTTGGTGCGATTTTTGATGTGACTTTGGTCCAGAGTGTGTAAAATTGGATCAAAGTCGCTCTAAAAGTTGCATCAAAGTCGTACTGGAAATCATGTGACTTTGGAGACATGCTAATGTGAATGGAGCCTTAAAGTGGCAATCAACACTCCTATTAGGACCTGTGTTTAACATTTACAAATTTCAACAAAGCTTGCTGAAAACTCTGCAAACGCTTCATGGGTTGCCAAGGCTCATTGAAGCACGTGGGAGAGAAGACTGGCCTGTGTAGTCCGATCCAATAGAAGAACTGCTGTAGCCCAAATGGCTGAAAAAGGTAATGCTGGTTCTGATAGAAAGGTGTCAGTGCACACAGTGCATCACAGTTTGTGGTGTATGGGGGCTATGTAGATGCAGACCAGTCAGGATGCCCATGCTGACTCATGTCCACACCCAAAAATGAATACAATGGGCACATGAGTATCAGAACTGGACCAAAAACAATGAAAGAATGTGGCTTGGTCTGATAAATTCAAGAGTGGTTTGAGGAGCACAATGAGTTTGAGGTGTTGACTTGGCCATCAAATTCTCCAGATCCCAATCCAATTGAGCATTCATGGGATGTGCTGGAAAATCTGGTCCAATCCATGGAGGCCCCACCTCGCAATTTACAGAACTTAAAGTGGTTCTAAAGGCTGAAAAGGAGCACAGAAAGGCTTGAACAAAGTTCTAGTTAGACTTTATATTGCAGCTATACACACCAATCAGCCTTAACATTATGACCACCCACTGTAACTAGTCAAGGTATGGCCTCCACTAAACCTCTGAAAGCACTAAGCCTATGTATGAAGGTTAAAAACCTTCAGTATGCAGCTCCCCCTAATACTTATGGGAACCCAATCGCAATCCAGCTATGTGCACAAGAGCAGTTGCTCTCCCAGGTCTCTGCCTCCTCGTTGACTGAGAGGACTCCCGCTGCTGTCAACCGCAGCCATTCAGGAGGGAGCAGGGGGCAGGGCAGAGCCCCATTCTGTGTGTCTTGGGGCTCGTTTACACTTGCTTCAACTTTAACACATATTAAAGCACCTACTGCTTCAACATGCTTTTATGATTTGTTTTGAAGCTTTAATGAAGCTTGGCAAATGCAGTGTGTTCCTTTTCTAGTTGTTTTAAAAGGGGTCCAGTAGAACCCCAGCTCAATAGTACCCCTGTTCACCAGATCCCCTGCACAGTAGTACTCCAAGCTCTGCTGATGCCCCACTTAGTAGTAACCCCCAGCTCTGCTGATCCCCAGCTCAGTAGTAACCCCAGCTCTGCTGATCCCCAGCTCAGTAGTAACCCCCAGGTCAGTAGTAACCCTCAGCTCAGTAGTAACCCCCAGCTCAGTAGTAACCCCCAGCTCAGTAGTAACCCCCAGCTCAGTAGTAACCCCCAGCTCAGTAGTAACCCCCAGCTCAGTAGTAACACTCAGCTCTGCTGATCCCCCGCTCAGTAGCAACCCCCAGCTCTGCTGATCCCCCGCTCAGTAGCAACCCCCAGCTCTGCTGATCCCCCGCTCAGTAGCAACCCCCAGCTCTGCTGATCCCCCCAGCTTAGTAGTAGCCCCCAGCTTTTGCTGATCCCCGCTCAGTAGTAACCCCCGGCTCAGTAGTAGCCCCCAGCTTTTGCTGATCCCCCTGCTCAGTAGCAACCCCCAGCTCTGCTGATCCCCCAGCTTAGTAGTAGCCCCCAGCTTTTGCTGATCCCCAGCGGGTGGTCAGTGGGAGCAAAATATTGACATTAGAAAATGACATGGTCAGTAGGAGAACTAATGCCCTATCACTGGTAATAGTGGGACGAATAGTGTTCCATCATTTATATCAGTGGGAGGAATGGCGCCCCCGTCCTTGCTGTCAGTGGGAGGAATGGCGCCCCCGTCGTTAGTATCAGTGGATGGAATAGTGCTCCAAGGGCCAGACAAAGGAAAGGGCCACGTCTGGCCCACGGGCCGCAGTTTGGAGACCATTTTTATAAAGGATCTTCTATAGGCGGCTTGGTGCCTTTAGAGGTCTAGTGGAGTCCATACCTTGACCACTTAGAGTGGGTGGCCATAAAGTTAAGACTGATTGCTGTATAGATCTGTAAAGTAGAATTAGTGATTGATGTGCCCCCACTTGAAGGCTCCCCCAGACAGAACAAGCACAATTCCCTGGGAATGCTGCATGAAGGCCTACCATGAAGAAACTAGGAGGACCAAATGTCCTTCAGCTTAGAGTTGGCATGTCTAGAATATTCCATCCATCCTATTTAATGCATAATCATGTATTTCCGACATCTGATACATCTTCATTTAAAACAAAAGAAAAAAGGGCCGCTCTGTATCCGGGGATGACAAAGGAGTGGTGAGTGAAGATCAGGTATCAGAGCACAGTGATGGGCAGTGGTGGTATACACAGAGGTGACATGGAAGCCTGCAGAGATCAGGGATGGGCACAGAAGATCGGGAGGGAAGGATGAAGAGATGAGCTCTCAGGCCCCCATTCTTACCTGCGATGCTCAGGCTCCAAGTGTACAGCCTCAGCGTATCATTGATCAGCTCGGACACAGTGCTCAGCATCCTGCCTCCTCTGTCCAGCAGCAGCAGCGACCAGCTCTACCCACTAATCCTATCTAGAACACGAGGGCAGATCCTGGCATGGCGTGACTGGGCAGCCGGGTGACTAAAAAAAAAAACCGAGGATGATGGCGGAGAACAACTGCGCCACCTCTCCTCCAAATGACAGCTCGGCGCGCACACGTGACGCGGTTACCCTGGTTACAGCCGCATTCGGTGCTCAACCTCCCAGTCACTACAGCGGCCAATGGCTGCGTGTGTGGGCGTGTCTGGTATGTTAACGAGGAGGCGGTGGGATCATCATGGAGGGGTGTAGAGAAGGGGGGTGGGCTGTGATGTTTGCTGCAGTGCTCAGAAGACAATACTTCCATAGGAAGGAGGACATTGTTCATCAGCTTAGCCAGGCTGCCTTCATCTCACTCCTAATTCCTATTAAAGGCTTATTCTATTTAACCACTTGTCTTCCAGAAGGTTTTACCCCCTTTCATGAACAGAGTATGTTTTGCTATTCAGCACTGTGCCACTTTAACTGGCAATTTATCTATCTATCTATCTATCTATCTAATATAAAATATAAAAAAAAAAAATGTTTGGTATTTTCTTGTAGTATATATATATATATATATATATATATATATGAAAATACCAAACATTTTGAAAAAACAAAAATTTTCTGTTATTTATTTTTTATTTATTTTTTTGTTTACAAACTTTTTATTAAAAGTACATATTATCATGACAATATACAAAATAGGAGTATATGCCACAAAATAGGCTTAAAGCATAAAACAAATAACAATTCAGAAGCATACAGCGCATCTCCGGGGCACATGAAACAACAGATATAGGTATATTGAAAGTCAAAAATATATCCAATGGCATTGATCCTTCCATTCGTGGTGACATAAGCACATACTGTATCATTTCAGGGTAACAGGGTATGCCTATGGGTCTTCCAAGCCCCCCACTTGCAATTAAGCAGGTGCATCTTATCTTGTAGGGTGTATAGGACCCTTTCCTGATATTGTGGACAGGGGGACCGTTGAGAACTTCCAATGTAGAGCAATGGCCCATATATAGTTGGCACACAGATGGTGTAAATTAGTCTCTCTTCTTTGCGCAGATCTACTTTCTGTTTGTAGCAAGACCCCCCGAAGGAGCTGCTTTTATTGGTTTGGTCTGTTACTCTGCCTCTCAACCCCAAAGACCTGTCCCAGCCCCTCTGGCACACCTAGCAAGATGGTTAATGGAATAACCTGATAATAATACACAACACAATTCTGGTCTTTAAGCTTACTTGGAACGGAATACATTTTGCAGATCCTCTCTTACCTCTGACACCTTGGGTTCCATTCTGCAATGTGGTGGTAGCAATAAGAAACTCACACGATATCACTGAACCACTCAGAAAAGTTTACTGAGATAAGTAATGGGACACAATAAAGAGCATGAATGAACACAAGTTATGATTGACAACGGTTATCACTTAATGCACATATACAGAACCCACAACCTTATAAGCACCTTAAGGAGTATATGTGAACAGGTGCACAGAGGGATAAGTACTCAATATCTTCAAGACATATAGTAAATACCTTCCCACTGAGGCCTCAACGCACCAAAATGCAGTATATAATCTTTACATTCAGGGACACAGTGTAAAGCCTAGCATACACTCAACAGCTCCCCATAGGCTATAATTCAGAGATCAACTTGTGAGTAGAGCAACAATGCTTAGTAAAGGAAGAAGATGGTGAAAGTTCTATAAGCTCCAGATATTTTCAGCTAGACTGATGGTTAAACTGCGGTATATTGCTGTAATTTGTAATCCACAGAGACAAAAGGAAAGAAATGACTGTAGAACAAAAGATGTACTAATGATGGCTTAACTGAAGAAATATCACCACTTGTAGATTCCTCTTTACATGTGAGTGCAATACAGTACTGACCTTACAGCGCAGGGCAAAAAGACAAGGCCCCAAAGTCCAGCTGTATGATGCCTGTGGAAAAATAGATTCACCTCCATGGAACTACAAGTCTCACCAGCAGTCTGTAGAAAGAACTCACTCAGCAATACTGTAATCTCTACTGAAATGGGCAGTTGCCCTCTCACCACAATAGACTACAAGGGCTGTGAGGTTCTGTCTGGAATCCCCTCCTGGTGTCTCCGTCTGGTGAAGATGGCGCTGCCACGCCATGCTGCAACTCCCGATGTACTGAAGTGCAGGTGGCTTCCAGTTGCTCTGAAGGGCAGGCCGGACCACTTGCTAGGATAGCAGGGCTGTCTAATTCTGGGCACCAGTCCTCAGGAAGGATGTACTGGAAATGGAGCGAGTACAGAGAAGGGCAACACAGCTAATAAAGGGACTGGAGGATATTAGTTATGAAGAAAGATTACGAGCACTGAACTTATTCTCTATGGAGAAGAGACGCTTAAGAGGGGATATGATTTTAATTTACAAATACCATACTGGAGACCCCACAATAGGGATAAATTTTTCAGTGGAAGGGAGTTTAATAAGACACATGGCCACTCATTAAGATTAGAAGAAAAGAGGTTTAACCTTAGACTGTGTAGAGGGTTCTTGACTGTAAGAGCAGCAAGGATGTGGAATTCCCTTCCACAGGCGGTGGTTTCAGCTGGGAGCATCGATAGTTTCAAAAACTATTAGATAAGCACCTGACCGACCACAAAATACAGGGATATACAATGTAATACTGACATATAATCACAAACATAGGTTGGACTTGATGGACTTGTGTCTTTTTTCAGCCTCACTTACTATGTAACTATGTAACCCAGTGTCATAAACAGGTGTGACCAGAACTGTGTGGACTGCAATAGAGTGAACCAAAACGTATGTAAGGTGAAAAAGTAATGTAGTTTATTAAAATAAGTGAACACAGATATAAACGCACCTCCAATACCAAACAGTGTAAAACAAATCAACAACCAAACAGTGACCCACAAAGAACAACAATCTAAACTAGTATATACAGCAGATAGGGAATCCCAGAATCGTAATCGTAGCTAGGCCAGGGTCATATACGGGGGATCAGCAGTTGGAGGCAAGGAGCAAGACAGGACAGGGAGAAGGTGGAAGGGATCAGGCTGCAGGGCAGGCGTACAGGATAACAGGATCACAGGAGGGACAGGAACAGGTTCAAATACAGGTTCAGGATCACAGGTATAGGTCAGGACTCAAGGACAATACCAAGGCATGTGTGTGAGTGCTTGCCGGGTATAAATACACATCTTCTGCAATCAATCTCAGGTGACGCCTGATTGCAGGAGATGATGTTGGCTCCAGATTGCTAGGAGACACCCGCTGGTGGACACCAGTACTGCGGCCCAAAGATCAGACAGTGCCACCAGCAGGTGAAACATTTCCTGACAGCTTCAGACTGCTAGGAGACATCCGCTGGTGGACCCCAGTACTGCGGCCCAAAGATGTGACAGTGCCACCAGCAGGTAAACCCTTTCCTGACACCCAGTCCCGACTCCCAGCCCCCCCAGCTTACTATGTGGGTAGCCCGGGGGGACACCTTTTTTCCAACAATGCTCACACTGCACAGGCTTTTTTATGGGGGATCAGACCCCCTGGCCCAGTCTGCCCCTGCCAGGGACAAAGCCTATTTTCCAGGTTTCTGCCCGGGACAGGCTCAGACCGGGACATGGGTCTGAATTCCGTGAATGTCCCGGGCAAAACGGGACTGTTGGCAACTATGCATTTGTTGTATTAACAATTCTGTTGAGAGGACCGTTCATGCAAACCAATTGCGGAGTGTATGTTAAGTAAATGACACCCCACAATCAGTTTGCAAATCCGATTCTATATTACCAAAATTATTGGGACGACTGCCTTAAAGCGGTTCTGCACCCGTTTTTTTTTGGGCTATATGCCAAGGGCATATAGCTCAATTGGGGACTTACCTGTTCCATCTTCCATCTCGATCGCCGGTTTTTCGTCCGATTAAGTTCTTCATGTTCTTCTTTTGTGCTGGGGGCCATCTTGCCTGTGGGCATGTGAAACCCCACAGGCACTTTAGATGGCCCAGCATGCACCGCCGTTACTCGCGCGTGCGCAGTAACGGCACATCTGCCGACATCTCACGAGATTTCGGAAGATGTGTCCGAAATCTCGCGAGATTTCGGAAGATGTGGCCGAAATCTCGCGAGATTTCGGAAGATGCCCGCACTGACTCCTGGGATCAATGACACCAGATCCCAGGAGACAGTGCGGCGTGACGAGGATCCCCGCAAGACCCCGCCCACCCCCGAAGATACAGAAGACAGGAAGTCATCGATTACAAGGTAAGTAAAAAAAAAAAAAAAAAAAAAACACATTTCATTTAGTACTCTTTGCCTGATTTGGAAGGCAAAGAGATTTACTAAATGAAATGGGTGCAGAACCACTTTAACACGCACATGAACTATAATGGCATCCCAGTCCTAGTCCATAGGGTTCAATATTGAGTTGGCCCAACCTTTGCAGCTATAACAGCTTCAACTCTTCTGGGAAGGCTGTCCACAAGGTTTAGGAGTGTGTCTATGGGAATGTTTGACCATTTTTCCAGAAGTGCATTTGTGAGGTCAGGCACTGATGTGGACAAGAAGGCCTGGCTCGCAGTCTCCACTCTAATTCATCCCAAAGGTGTTCTATCGGGTTGAGGTCAGGATTCTGTGCAGGGCAGTCAAGTTCCTCCACCCCAAACTCGCTCATTCATGTCTTTATGGACCTTGCTTTGTGCACTGGTCCAAATCATTTGGTGAAGGGGGGATTATGGTTTGGGGTTGTTTTTCAGGGGTTGGGCTTGGCCCTTTAGTTGCATTGAAGGGGACTCTTAAGGCATCTTGTCCACATCAGTGCCTAACCTCACAAATGCGTTTTTGGAAGAATGGTCAAACATTCCTATAGACACACTCCTAAACCTTGTGGGCAGCCTTCCCACAAGGATTAAAGCTGTTATAGCTGCACAGGGTGGGCCAACTCAATATTGAACCCTACGGACTAAGACTGGGATGCCATTAAAAGTCATGTGCGTGAAAAGGCAGACGTCCCAAAAAAAAGTATATGTGCAAAAACTGGAAAAGTAAGAATAGGTAAAAAAATATAAGTGTGTGGCAAACCTGTAAGTAAACAAGAAGTTGGTGTTTCCTGGGTCAATGCAAAATGATGAACATTATCATGGGGGCTGGTGACCATAGGCTATATACATTTCGCTGTCCAAGCAGCTTCATCAGGAAAAGCAAGGGGTGCTTGGTGGACTTTTATATGGTCCCCTCTAAATTGCCAAACACAAGTGGAGTGACTGGAAGCGAAGCCTATATAGGACTTGGAAATGATGTACACTAGCCAGAGCCTGGGGATTAAGCATTTGTCTGCTAACTGGTTGAAAAAGCTGCTCATCTAAAAATGATAAAATAATCAAAAATGTATCTAAAAATGGTAAGTAAACAAAGAAAAGTGGGAAGTAACAACCTATGTACATCAAAATCAGAACATTAAAAAAAAAGTAAAATAAACAAACAATATATAAAATAAAGGATAAAATAAACAACCACAATGTTATATATACACAACAAAATATATAAATGTAATTTTTAAAACAATATGAGTAAATGACCATCACAAAATATGTTATATGTACAAAAATGATATAAAACACCAAAATATTCATGAAGGAAATAAAAACGGAGGATGGCTTTGCAAAGGAAATTGGAACTGGAACAAATTCCTCACCAAAAAAAAAGCTAAGTGTATGGAAAAATATATGTGTGATTGAGATATATATTTATATCCCTTTTCCAAGCACATTCTATATGTTCGCATCATTTGTGATCTTATATACAGTACTTACCCACAAATCTAAATGTAGAGATGTGTGAATATTAAAATAATACAGTAAGAACATATAAAAGTCAACAACTACCTGCAGTACCCCTAAAAGATGAATAATGGTGACATATCACTATGACTAGATATGGTAAGGGAAGTTGCTTTCATTCCTGGGCAGGAGCCACACTGAGAGGGAGGTTTACCTGTAAGTACACAGATGCAGTGATGGCGAACCTTGGCACCCCAGATGTTTTGGAATTACATTTCCCATGATGCTCAACTGCACAGCAGAATGCATGAGCAAATGTAGTTCCAAAACATCTGGGGTGCCAAGGTTCGCCATCATTGACACAGAGGGTAGAGGAAACAACAAGCCCCAGAGCTCTCCTCTCCCCTCAAAGCCCCATAGCCATCCTGACTTACTCAGCGCCCTTCAGCTCTCCTCTCTCCCCTAAAGCCACCCAGGACCCCTTAGTTCAATGCACCCCACTGAGAACCACCAATCTATAAATCAGCAACACACAATGGCATAAATAATAGTAACGACTATGGTGATCAACACTGCAATAACTTTCCTGTGACCAGTAGGCTATACTGCTTAGAGTGCACTCTATACAAATTGCTACATTAAGACCCAGACCTCCCTAAAGAGATACATTTAACTCTGGACGACAAGAAAAATTCTTATAGAACAGCTATCTGAGAGGAAAGTCCTTTGTCCTAACTCTTCTGCCAGCTAACGTTGGGACCCATTCCTTTCTGTGGTGCACATACGTACAGGCACAGCATGCAGTTGGTAGGGCTGCTAGTTAAATGGCCAGTCTCTGCTAGCAGTGGTAGAATAATGGCAGCAATGCCCTTTCACCAGTTCCAACAATACAGCGACAACGGTCCCGCTATACAATGATCACCTCATATCTGGATTTGCCTGTGGGTACTCTGATCATCAGAAAGGCTCAGTCCCAGCACTCAAGTGTAGGCATTCTGCTCATGGATCTGCACTGCTCTGGTCCTGCAAAACCAAAAGACCATTCAGTGGCTCAATCCTTGTACTCTGCTCACAGGGTCAGTCTCCCTGATGCTATGCAGAGACTCCACAAGCCAAGGGTCTGCACACTCTGGGTCCCAGTACTACTCTGCCCAGACCTCTAGCTCAAAGTCTGGGATACCTCCACTGCTTTAATCCCTTATCAAGGCATCCTTGTGGCTCCTGTAGTTTGTAGCCCCAAATCATCTTCCAGACTGCAGTTCCCAGCACCCCCTGCAGCCGTGGTGTAATTTAGGGGGGAAGGAGAAAGGGCAGCTGTACTCTAATGTATAGAGCTAGGACTGCAGATAATACTGGGGTGCCTTGTTGTGGCCTTTGCAGCTTACGCATGTATTTGCAAATGTGTGCTATCTAAACCCTTGTTTTTAACATGAACTATTGGCCAGGACAATTCAATTGTTTGCGGGCTGGCTGGTAAGTTGAGCTGGGAATTTTTCTTTGTTTTTGTTTGACATGCGTCGCTCTTCCATGTGCTCCTTGGTGTTAAGGCCAGTTATAGGTTGGGGCAGTTGCAGTTTGTTTGAGCTGCACTCCTTGTTCTCCTCCCCTGTGTATCCAGGAGGAGGAGTTGGCAAGCAGACACAGCCCACAGCAGTGCCGCTCTGCACACAGCAGTGAGAAGGGGGAAGCGGAGAACCTGAGCACTCCTCTTGCCAATGAGCGCCTGGCTACACTGGGTACTGTGCTCAGGAACTCAAATAGGGGCCTTTTCACACTGGCTTACTGATCAGGTCTACTGGTCAGGTTTACTGAGTCTGCCCAGTTTTGTAAAAAAAAATAAGGAAGAAATTGACTGGCTGCAAGCTTTTCAGTTTTTCTTGACCTAAATGTGAGGGAATCGGGGGTAGCCTAATGTAAATGTCGCTGGATTATGTTTACATCAGGATGCCCATGTCGGCTGGACACATACTCAACGGGCACGGATGTAAAAAAAAATGGTGTCTGTCCCTTTCAGCTCCAATTCAGCAGGTAGGCAATCTGCTCAACCATACTTTGCTGATTGAAGCAAACCCCAATTTGTGTGAAAGAGCCCTTAGGGTGATGCTGTGATCTTGGGATGTAGTCCGGAACACAGCATCTTCATGACAGAGAACCTAGGTGCAGGAAATCAGGGACAGTAGGCATCTATGCCAATTATTTACCTGAGTCTAGGTTCACACTGAATGCGGCTTTGAAATAGTGCGACTTTACTTGAAATCGCACAATTTCAAAGCCACATGTCAGATGTGACTCTGTTGACATCTATGCGACTTCATGCAAAGATGCCTATTTAAGTTGCACCTGAAATCGCCAAAAGTAGTGCAGGAACTACTTTTTCAAATCGGTATGGCACCGCAAAATCAGCATCACACCAATTTGAACACTACTATTGACGACAATAGGGTGCGACTTGTCATGCCATTTGATCTGTCAAATGGCCTGACAAGTTGCACCAGTGTGAACAGTGGCTAATGGTGCAGGAGCTGCTACATGCTGCCTGGCAACCCAACGATCAGGTTTCTGTTAAAACATGAGGGCAAAGATGTTCTTCTCTACTTTCCACATGAGCCCTGTAACTAGGGTTGTCACCTTTGTCTGGCAAAATAAATGACAGGGAGCAGAGAGGGGCTAATTATGTTGTGCACCCTGCCGAACGTTGGGTGTGACCAAACTGCACAGTGAGAGCAGCTTGAAAGGGTATGGTAAATAAAACTTGATTTTAGTTTGCCCTAAGTTAGGAATGCAAAAAACACAAAGTAGAGCGGTCAGGCGTGCATAACTCACAGGGTTAGAAGTGTGTAATGCACAGAGTGCAGGGGTCAGGAGTGCATCATTCACAGAATACAGGGGTCAGGAGTTCACAGAATACAAGGGTCAGGAGTGCATAACTCACAGAGTACAGGAGTCAGGAGTGCATAACTCAATAACTCACAGAATACAGGAGTCAGGAGTTCACAGAATACCAGAGTCAGGAGTACAAAACTCAAAGAGTACAGGAGTACAGGAGTGCATAACTCACAGAGTACAGGAGTGCATAACTCACAGAATACAAGGGTCAGGAGTGCGTAACTCACAGAATACAGGAGTCAGGAGTGCATAACTCACAGAGTACAGGGGTCAGGAGTGCGTAACTCACAGAGTACAGGGGTCAGGAGTGCGTAACTCACAGAGTACAGGAGTCGGGAGTGCATAACTCACAGAGTACAGGGGTCAGGAGTGCGTAACTCACAGAGTACAGGAGTCGGGAGTGCATAACTCACAGAGTACAGGGGTCAGGAGTGCGTAACTCACAGAGTACAGGGTCGGGAGTGCGTAACTCACAGAGTACAGGGTCGGGAGTGCGTAACTCACAGAGTACAGGGGTCGGGAGTGCGTAACTCACAGAGTACAGGAGTCGGGAGTGCGTAACCCACAAAGTACAGGGGTCAGAATTGCATAACTCACAGAGAGGAGGGGTCTGGAGTGCGCAACTCACAGAGAGGAGGGGTCGGGAGTGCATAACTCACAGAGAGGAGGGGTCGGGAGAGCAGAGACCAGGAGTGTGTAATGCACAGAAAGCAGGAGTAAGGGGTGTATTGCGCAGAAAGTGCAGAGGTTAGGAGTGTGTAGCGTACAGGTCGCAAGGGTCTGGTGGCAACCCTACTTGTAACTTGACCCCATAGACTGTAATTTAATCTAGGGTTGCCACCTGTCCGGGATTCACCTGGACAGTTTGGGTTTGGAATCATGTGTCCAGGTTTCAGACTGCCTGAAACCCGGACACATTATTCAGACTGGACTATGGCTTCCAAGCAGGGTTGCTGGCTGCAGTTGTCTAAGCTGAGTATGTCTGTTACACTCTCTTTTATGCTGCCCAAAGCCAGCACTAACAATCTCCCCCCAAACACAGACAGGAGAGGAGAGAGGGCTCGATCTGCCCCTTCCCCTCTGTGTCTGCCCACACTCCAATCCCCAGGGCTGTGTCTCAGGAAAGGAAAGTGAGGGCCTGAAATTTGAAGTCCAGCAGCCTCAGATACATCTGGATGAGGTGCTGACTGCGGAGGGGTGATTGAGCTCACCATCCATCCCTGTCTGTGACTGAAGTCCCCCCCCCTTCTCTCTCTTGCCTCTGAGTGAGTACACTAAGGTAAATCTGGGTTCTCAGAGCACCCCTTACATCAGCGTTCCCCTTTACACCAGAGGCCACAGTGTTTCCCCTTACATCTGAGTTCTCCCTTACATCAGAGCCTGCAGAGTCCCCCCTTAGTGAAAGGGAACTCTGCTAGTTCAAATGTAAAAGAGGAACTCTTGTTATTAACTTCATATGATTCGAAATTTTATTTAATGGCAAAATATATGTATAGTTTATACTATTAAAAAAAAATTGCCGCCTAAGAGCCGGTTCACACTGAGGCAGCACGACTTGCAGCGCGACTGCCTCAGGCGACCTGCAAACAACTTCAGCGGCGACTTGCATATAGAAGTCAATGCAAGTCGCCTCAAGTCGCCCCCAAAGTAGTACAGGAACCTTTTTCTAAGTTGGAACGACTTGTTGGAACGACTTGAGTCGCTCCTATTAGAACGGTTATAGAATTTAATTGTTAGGCAAGTGGGTGGAGATAGCAGATGGTCTATCGCATCCCAATTTAGATATATAATAAGTTTACCAGTAGGCCATAATGTGCATGAATCATAGGCCAGTACCCCAAAGGGATGCTTGGAGTGAAGATAGACACTTTGAAAAGGTATATGCGTGTAATAAAGTAAATATTTTATTCAGGATATACAAAAAGAAAGGAGGGAAGGCTCAGTGTAGCATAGTATGTTTACATACAGAGAATGTAATCAATTGATGCAGTTAATAGCATGTCAAATAGCAAAAACATACAAAGCATTATGACACTCATAGAAACTTGCTTGGTACATATGGTAAGGAAGATGCCAACATGTTTCGGACTTTGGTCCTTTATCAAGGCAACTAGATATCCTTTAGATTCTCATCTAGGTGTATGAGAAGTCATAGGGTTAATGTCAGTAAAATATAACAACATTATACTGTCAAGATATACATTGCTAGATATAGTTAGATAGATGGGTGGTCAGAGAGATACTCACATGTCCTAACGGTGCCTATTTATATGCCAAAAGGGAGGGGAGCCACTGAGCGTGGTGTCCAGGGGTATCCAAAAAGTATAAAGAGTAAAAACAAGATGAACTTGACCACAAAATTGTGGAAGGCTTGCTGGATGACCCTCAATGGCTACAAGGTCCAAGGTACAGGGCGGGGAGCCCGGGTCCTGTATCAGGCAGACAGGCCAGACAGTGTATCACTGTAGGAATAAAGTATAAGGCAGTAGTAAGGACAAGTATCTGAATGTACAAGGTATGGCCAAACAAAATCAGAAAGGCCATGTATTTACCTGAATCAGAAGCATGGAGTGTGGATAGCAGGTCATCTCTGGATAGTCAGCAGCATGTACTGAGGCCAGAGTGTGGAGGATATTAGTAGGGTCAGGTAATGAGCATCAGCTGAATGTGGGAGTGGATATGCTGCTGAAGGCATAGCACTAATTAGCTGGAGTGTCTGTAGGAAGAAAGGCGCCAAACAGTGCCAAAGTATACTTCCTGGATGTGGACCTCTGACGGGGCGGCGCCGGGCGCGGCCGCGTCATGACGGCGCGGGCACGTCCGGCGTCGTGACGTCACCGACGCGGGAAGAGAACCGCCGACAACCTGATGCGCTCCAAGGTGGAGCGCAAACAGGAAGCGGATGTGATGTAGAGTCCGAAGGGACGGCTGGAGTGTAGCGCATGCGCAGAAATGGTTTAGCGCATGCGTACCAGGTCTTACCCGCGCCGGGTAGCACGATGAGGGAGAGCAGGCAAAGTAGATGGGCATAATAAAAAAATAGAGGCAAAAATGGCAAAATAGGCAGGAGAGGACAAGTGAATAACTGGCATGACAATAAATAATGCGATTTGCAATATTAGACAATACATGGCATAAAGACATTGGATTGAAGGGAACAAGCATATACATACATATCCACAGTATTTAGTACAGTATGTAAATACATCAGGTGTATAGGAATGACAAAATAATTCTGTGAGTGCTTCTCGTGGGGGACCAAGCTATAAATCTAATTCACAGATTCCCGTCTCAAAACCCTCAAGGTAGGGTTTGAAATTAAAGGCCTCGTTGAGGCCGGGGGGTATGGTAGCATTTAGGTGGAAAATCCATCGAAGTTCGCTCTGTAAGAGCGCTTTATTGTAATCGCCCCCTCGGGTTGGAGGTGGAATATGGTCCAAAGCTTTGAACGAGATTTTAGGGGTGGTATCTGGATGAACGATGGAAGAATGTCGTCCCAATGGTAAATCGGGATCTCTTTGGTTTATACTAGTAATATGGCCATATATTCTTTTCCAGAATGGCAATTTGGTCTTACCCACGTAGAAGCACCCACATTCACATTCCAAAAGATAGACAATACCAATTGAGCGGCAGTTTACATAATGTTTGGGGAAAAAACGTTGACCGTTAGGTAGAACGTTATGTAGATTGGATTTGGGTAGGTATTTGCAGTAATTACAATTGCCACATGGAAAGGTACCCTTAAGTTGTCTCTGGGATTTATTACTACTTTTGTATTCACTTGTAATGAGTTTATCACGGAGGGAAGGGGCACATCGATAGGTGATCAAAGGTTTGGGCGGGACAAAGGGGGAAAGTGTCCTGTCTGTAGAAATGATGTGCCAGTGTTTAGAAAGTATTTGAGTAATTTCATTGTGTTGTTGGCAGTAATTCGTAATGATTCTGAGGGGTGGTTGTGTGGATGGCCCACTAATTTTAGGGATGAGTAAGACAGAGCGTGGTTTAGATTTCGCTTTTTTGTATGCGTTTTTGAGGACGCTATTTTTGTATCCCCGTGCACGGAGTCTGTCCCTCAGTGCCGAGGCCTCGTGTTCAAAGGAGGTATCCGTCGAGCAGTTTCGTCGGGCACGTAAGTATTGAGCAAAGGGAATAGATTTCAGGAGAGGTTGGGGGTGGAAGCTAGAAGCTGCAAGGATGGTATTACCGGCAGTTGGTTTGCGGAACAGTTGGCTTTGTACTTTTCCATGTATATCCTTGCTAAGCGTGAGATCAAGGAAAGAGATGGAACTATAACTGTAAGTCATTGTAAATTTTAGGTTAAGGGAGTTTGACGTATTCAAATATACAAGAAAGTGTTGTAGAATATCAGTCGGGCCTTGCCACAGAATCAGAATATCGTCTATATAGCGACGAAACGAAGCTATATGTTTTGTAAAAGTACTGGCCGCATCAGTCCTGAAGAGGTCACGTTCCCACTCCCCCAGGTACAGATTGGCGTACGCCGGTGCGCAACAAGTGCCCATGGCGACGCCCTGTACCTGGAGGTAGTGGGAACCGTTGAAAGAAAAAAAGTTATGGGTAAGAATAAATTTGAGTGCTCTAATGATGAAAAGAGACAGCTCGTGAGAGTAGATATTGGCATTAGACAGAGTATGTTGGATGGCTGTAAGTCCTAGGGAGTGGGGTATGGAACTGTAAAGGGCCTCAACGTCGATGGCGACCAGGACAGTGTCGGCATCGACGTGGAGGTCCGACAGACCTTGGAGTAGGTGTGTAGTATCACGTATGTATGAAGGTAATGCCTGTACTAAAGGTTGGAGTAATTTGTCTATATAACGGCTCAAATTGTCCGTAAGGCAGCCCCGTCCGGAGACGATGGGTCTGCCTGGTGGTCTGGGAAGGTTTTTGTGTACCTTGGGTAAGGCATAGAATGTTGCCTCTCTAGGAAATTTGGTCCTAATATATTCAAGAGTAGATTTGTCAATAATGTGTTGTCTGAATGCATCATCAACAAGGGTATATAGTTCCTGTTGGAATAACCTGATTGATGTACTGGATATTGTGGCATACCACTCACGGTTGCGTAGTATGTTAAGACACATTTGAAGGTAGTCAGCTTTGTCTAGGACAACAATGTTTCCACCCTTGTCTGCCGGTTTGATCACTATAGATGGGTTAGTCTTTAACTCTTGTAGGGCTAGGTGTTGGTTATATGTGAAGTTTTTATTTTTGGGATGGGTAGGGGAAGTTTTGAGGTGTCGTATTTCGTTGGTCACTGACTGTAAAAATAGTGCAGCACGCGGATTGGTGCTGGGTGAAGGGAAGAAACTTGATTTCTTCTTAAGAGAAATGTGATGAGAGGGATGTGAATCATGGGATGGAATCTCATCCTCAAAGTTATTGAGGAGATTTTCAAGATCAATGGTGTCAATCAAATCTGGTGGGTTACTCTCCTCGAGGAGTTCAATGAGCTGCTGAAGGGCAGTAGTTTCTGTGGCAGTGTGTAAAACATTATCAGAAAAGGGGTTCGGTGTGTACATACTGTGCAAAAGTAACTTGCGAATAAACAAATGTATATCTTTGATAGCTGTGAATTTGTCCAGCTGTGAGATTGGACAAAAGGTGAGTCCCTTTTCTAGGACTGAGATTTCGTGACAAGTGAGTGTATGGGAAGAAAGGTTGATGATGTTATTGGAGGAATCAATTAGCGTGTTGGTCGTTTGGGTTTTGGGTTTTGAGAGGTGTGTTGTTGGTATGCGTGAAGTGAGGTTCGCATTTTGTCTAAAAAATCTGCATTCTGGGATGCAGAAGGTAGAGAGTGCGATCTGTGTGTCTTGGCATTAGAGGGGGCCACCGGCGAGTCCCCAAGGGGGGAGGCGCCGGGGGTCCCCTCCATGTCAGACACATCGTCACTCGAAAAATTTGGTGTGCGTCCACGTTTAGGTTTACGTGGAACCGAGAGAAGATTGGGTTTGTGGGGTGGGTGAGCAGAAATGTGAGTCTTGTCAGTGGTGGAACGAGAGCTGGGTGCCCGGAGATCGGGTCGTGTAGAAATGTTGGAGCGATTTGTGCGATTAATATCGGTCCATTTGTATGCACGTTCTTCGTGAAAGGCTTTCTTATCACGAAAGAATTTTTTATCCTTCTGCGCAAGGATCTCATGATTAAACTTGTCAAAACGAGTTTTTAGCTGTTCATCAAGTGAGATGTATAGGGGGTGTGTCTGAAATTGTTCGAGCTGTGTGTTGATCAGCTCGAGTTTAATATCTAAAGCGGTCATTTGGGATTCATATTCAACAATGAGTAATTTCATAAGTTCGTTAGAACAGTTTTTCAGGACATTCTCCCATGATGCTTTAAAGTCTGGGCGGATGTCCTGGAAGGTAGGGAAGATTTGTACCCGGAGACCAAAGGGGTTAATACCATGGGAAATGTATTCTTTGAAAGATTTGATGTGCCAAAAGAGGGAGGCTTTCTTTTGCACTGTGTGTGTAAGGTTTAGGAAAGTATATTTGAGTTGTGACTGAACATACTCATTAGACTCAAATTGATGCATGGTATTGGACATGCGTGTATCCCATTCATCTCCAAGATATAAAGCCATATTTAGTACAGGGTAAGGGAGTAAGAGTGTAATAGCAATGATAGATGACTGTATAAGGTATATACATACACAGTATAGAAAAGTATTTGTTTTGTTTGAAAAGACTATGTAAAAAAGGTATAGTTACAAGTAGGGTAATAGAACAGTAAGGTATCACCTAAACTTGCCAGGAAGGGGATTTGGATGGGGTAACCATCAAGGGGTAAAAATATAGAATTTAATTGTTAGGCAAGTGGGTGGAGATAGCAGATGGTCTATCGCATCCCAATTTAGATATATAATAAGTTTACCAGTAGGCCATAATGTGCATGAATCATAGGCCAGTACCCCAAAGGGATGCTTGGAGTGAAGATAGACACTTTGAAAAGGTATATGCGTGTAATAAAGTAAATATTTTATTCAGGATATACAAAAAGAAAGGAGGGAAGGCTCAGTGTAGCATAGTATGTTTACATACAGAGAGTGTAATCAATTGATGCAGTTAATAGCATGTCAAATAGCAAAAACATACAAAGCATTATGACACTCATAGAAACTTGCTTGGTACATATGGTAAGGAAGATGCCAACATGTTTCGGACTTTGGTCCTTTATCAAGGCAACTAGATATCCTTTAGATTCTCATCTAGGTGTATGAGAAGTCATAGGGTTAATGTCAGTAAAATATAACAACATTATACTGTCAAGATATACATTGCTAGATATAGTTAGATAGATGGGTGGTCAGAGAGATACTCACATGTCCTAACGGTGCCTATTTATATGCCAAAAGGGAGGGGAGCCACTGAGCGTGGTGTCCAGGGGTATCCAAAAAGTATAAAGAGTAAAAACAAGATGAACTTGACCACAAAATTGTGGAAGGCTTGCTGGATGACCCTCAATGGCTACAAGGTCCAAGGTACAGGGCTGGGGCGGGGAGCCCGGGTCCTGTATCAGGCAGACAGGCCAGACAGTGTATCACTGTAGGAATAAAGTATAAGGCAGTAGTAAGGACAAGTATCTGAATGTACAAGGTATGGCCAAACAAAATCAGAAAGGCCATGTATTTACCTGAATCAGAAGCATGGAGTGTGGATAGCAGGTCATCTCTGGATAGTCAGCAGCATGTACTGAGGCCAGAGTGTGGAGGATATTAGTAGGGTCAGGTAATGAGCATCAGCTGAATGTGGGAGTGGATATGCTGCTGAAGGCATAGCACTAATTAGCTGGAGTGTCTGTAGGAAGAAAGGCGCCAAACAGTGCCAAAGTATACTTCCTGGATGTGGACCTCTGACGGGGCATCTATCTAACTATATCTAGCAATGTATATCTTGACAGTATAATGTTGTTATATTTTACTGACATTAACCCTATGACTTCTCATACACCTAGATGAGAATCTAAAGGATATCTAGTTGCCTTGATAAAGGACCAAAGTCCGAAACATGTTGGCATCTTCCTTACCATATGTACCAAGCAAGTTTCTATGAGTGTCATAATGCTTTGTATGTTTTTGCTATTTGACATGCTATTAACTGCATCAATTGATTACATTCTCTGTATGTAAACATACTATGCTACACTGAGCCTTCCCTCCTTTCTTTTTGTATATCCTGAATAAAATATTTACTTTATTACACGCATATACCTTTTCAAAGTGTCTATCTTCACTCCAAGCATCCCTTTGGGGTACTGGCCTATGATTCATGCACATTATGGCCTACTGGTAAACTTATTATATATCTAAATTGGGATGCGATAGACCATCTGCTATCTCCACCCACTTGCCTAACAATTAAATTCTATATTTTTACCCCTTGATGGTTACCCCATCCAAATCCCCTTCCTGGCAAGTTTAGGTGATACCTTACTGTTCTATTACCCTACTTGTAATTATACCTTTTTTACATAGTCTTTTCAAACAAAACAAATACTTTTCTATACTGTGTATGTATATACCTTATACAGTCATCTATCATTGCTATTACACTCTTACTCCCTTACCCTGTACTAAATATGGCTTTATATCTTGGAGATGAATGGGATACACGCATGTCCAATACCATGCATCAATTTGAGTCTAATGAGTATGTTCAGTCACAACTCAAATATACTTTCCTAAACCTTACACACACAGTGCAAAAGAAAGCCTCCCTCTTTTGGCACATCAAATCTTTCAAAGAATACATTTCCCATGGTATTAACCCCTTTGGTCTCCGGGTACAAATCTTTCCTACCTTCCAGGACATCCGCCCAGACTTTAAAGCATCATGGGAGAATGTCCTGAAAAACTGTTCTAACGAACTTATGAAATTACTCATTGTTGAATATGAATCCCAAATGACCGCTTTAGATATTAAACTCGAGCTGATCAACACACAGCTCGAACAATTTCAGACACACCCCCTATACATCTCACTTGATGAACAGCTAAAAACTCGTTTTGACAAGTTTAATCATGAGATCCTTGCGCAGAAGGATAAAAAATTCTTTCGTGATAAGAAAGCCTTTCACGAAGAACGTGCATACAAATGGACCGATATTAATCGCACAAATCGCTCCAACATTTCTACACGACCCGATCTCCGGGCACCCAGCTCTCGTTCCACCACTGACAAGACTCACATTTCTGCCCACCCACCCCACAAACCCAATCTTCTCTCGGTTCCACGTAAACCTAAACGTGGACGCACACCAAATTTTTCGAGTGACGATGTGTCTGACATGGAGGGGACCCCCGGCGCCTCCCCCCTTGGGGACTCGCCGGTGGCCCCCTCTAATGCCAAGACACACAGATCGCACTCTCTACCTTCTGCATCCCAGAATGCAGATTTTTTAGACAAAATGCGAACCTCACTTCACGCATACCAACAACACACCTCTCAAAACCCAAAACCCAAACGACCAACACGCTAATTGATTCCTCCAATAACATCATCAACCTTTCTTCCCATACACTCACTTGTCACGAAATCTCAGTCCTAGAAAAGGGACTCACCTTTTGTCCAATCTCACAGCTGGACAAATTCACAGCTATCAAAGATATACATTTGTTTATTCGCAAGTTACTTTTGCACAGTATGTACACACCGAACCCCTTTTCTGATAATGTTTTACACACTGCCACAGAAACTACTGCCCTTCAGCAGCTCATTGAACTCCTCGAGGAGAGTAACCCACCAGATTTGATTGACACCATTGATCTTGAAAATCTCCTCAATAACTTTGAGGATGAGATTCCATCCCATGATTCACATCCCTCTCATCACATTTCTCTTAAGAAGAAATCAAGTTTCTTCCCTTCACCCAGCACCAATCCGCGTGCTGCACTATTTTTACAGTCAGTGACCAATGAAATACGACACCTCAAAACTTCCCCTACCCATCCCAAAAATAAAAACTTCACATATAACCAACACCTAGCCCTACAAGAGTTAAAGACTAACCCATCTATAGTGATCAAACCGGCAGACAAGGGTGGAAACATTGTTGTCCTAGACAAAGCTGACTACCTTCAAATGTGTCTTAACATACTACGCAACCGTGAGTGGTATGCCACAATATCCAGTACATCAATCAGGTTATTCCAACAGGAACTATATACCCTTGTTGATGATGCATTCAGACAATACATTATTGACAAATCTACTCTTGAATATATTAGGACCAAATTTCCTAGAGAGGCAACATTCTATGCCTTACCCAAGGTACACAAAAACCTTCCCAGACCACCAGGCAGACCCATCGTCTCCGGACGGGGCTGCCTTACGGACAATTTGAGCCGTTATATAGACAAATTACTCCAACCTTTAGTACAGGCATTACCTTCATACATACGTGATACTACACACCTACTCCAAGGTCTGTCGGACCTCCACGTCGATGCCGACACTGTCCTGGTCGCCATCGACGTTGAGGCCCTTTACAGTTCCATACCCCACTCCCTAGGACTTACAGCCATCCAACATACTCTGTCTAATGCCAATATCTACTCTCACGAGCTGTCTCTTTTCATCATTAGAGCACTCAAATTTATTCTTACCCATAACTTTTTTTCTTTCAACGGTTCCCACTACCTCCAGGTACAGGGCGTCGCCATGGGCACTTGTTGCGCACCGGCGTACGCCAATCTGTACCTGGGGGAGTGGGAACGTGACCTCTTCAGGACTGATGCGGCCAGTACTTTTACAAAACATATAGCTTCGTTTCGTCGCTATATAGACGATATTCAGATTCTGTGGCAAGGCCCGACTGATATTCTACAACACTTTCTTGTATATTTGAATACGTCGAACTCCCTTAACCTAAAATTTACAATGACTTACAGTTATAGTTCCATCTCTTTCCTTGATCTCACGCTTAGCAAGGATATACATGGAAAACTACAAAGCCAACTGTTCCGCAAACCAACT
Organism: Lithobates sylvaticus; assembly: GCA_028564925.1. NCBI lineage: Eukaryota > Metazoa > Chordata > Amphibia > Anura > Ranidae > Lithobates > Lithobates sylvaticus. Next base: position 290,260,299 of record CM053028.1, on the reverse strand, counting down.
GCCGGTAATACCATCCTTGCAGCTTCTAGCTTCCACCCCCAACCTCTCCTGAAATCTATTCCCTTTGCTCAATACTTACGTGCCCGACGAAACTGCTCGACGGATACCTCCTTTGAACACGAGGCCTCGGCACTGAGGGACAGACTCCGTGCACGGGGATACAAAAATAGCGTCCTCAAAAACGCATACAAAAAAGCGAAATCTAAACCACGCTCTGTCTTACTCATCCCTAAAATTAGTGGGCCATCCACACAACCACCCCTCAGAATCATTACGAATTACTGCCAACAACACAATGAAATTACTCAAATACTTTCTAAACACTGGCACATCATTTCTACAGACAGGACACTTTCCCCCTTTGTCCCGCCCAAACCTTTGATCACCTATCGACGTGCCCCTTCCCTCCGTGATAAACTCATTACAAGTGAATACAAAAGTAGTAATAAATCCCAGAGACAACTTAAGGGTACCTTTCCATGTGGCAATTGTAATTACTGCAAATACCTACCCAAATCCAATCTACATAACGTTCTACCTAACGGTCAACGTTTTTTCCCCAAACATTATGTAAACTGCCGCTCAATTGGTATTGTCTATCTTTTGGAATGTGAATGTGGGTGCTTCTACGTGGGTAAGACCAAATTGCCATTCTGGAAAAGAATATATGGCCATATTACTAGTATAAACCAAAGAGATCCCGATTTACCATTGGGACGACATTCTTCCATCGTTCATCCAGATACCACCCCTAAAATCTCGTTCAAAGCTTTGGACCATATTCCACCTCCAACCCGAGGGGGCGATTACAATAAAGCGCTCTTACAGAGCGAACTTCGATGGATTTTCCACCTAAATGCTACCATACCCCCCGGCCTCAACGAGGCCTTTAATTTCAAACCCTACCTTGAGGGTTTTGAGACGGGAATCTGTGAATTAGATTTATAGCTTGGTCCCCCACGAGAAGCACTCACAGAATTATTTTGTCATTCCTATACACCTGATGTATTTACATACTGTACTAAATACTGTGGATATGTATGTATATGCTTGTTCCCTTCAATCCAATGTCTTTATGCCATGTATTGTCTAATATTGCAAATCGCATTATTTATTGTCATGCCAGTTATTCACTTGTCCTCTCCTGCCTATTTTGCCATTTTTGCCTCTATTTTTTTATTATGCCCATCTACTTTGCCTGCTCTCCCTCATCGTGCTACCCGGCGCGGGTAAGACCTGGTACGCATGCGCTAAACCATTTCTGCGCATGCGCTACACTCCCGCCGTCCCTTCGGACTCTACATCACATCCGCTTCCTGTTTGCGCTCCACCTTGGAGCGCATCAGGTTGTCGGCGGTTCTCTTCCCGCGTCGGTGACGTCACGACGCCGGACGTGCCCGCGCCGTCATGACGCGGCCGCGCCCGGCGCCGCCCCGTCAGAGGTCCACATCCAGGAAGTATACTTTGGCACTGTTTGGCGCCTTTCTTCCTACAGACACTCCAGCTAATTAGTGCTATGCCTTCAGCAGCATATCCACTCCCACATTCAGCTGATGCTCATTACCTGACCCTACTAATATCCTCCACACTCTGGCCTCAGTACATGCTGCTGACTATCCAGAGATGACCTGCTATCCACACTCCATGCTTCTGATTCAGGTAAATACATGGCCTTTCTGATTTTGTTTGGCCATACCTTGTACATTCAGATACTTGTCCTTACTACTGCCTTATACTTTATTCCTACAGTGATACACTGTCTGGCCTGTCTGCCTGATACAGGACCCGGGCTCCCCGCCCCAGCCCTGTACCTTGGACCTTGTAGCCATTGAGGGTCATCCAGCAAGCCTTCCACAATTTTGTGGTCAAGTTCATCTTGTTTTTACTCTTTATACTTTTTGGATACCCCTGGACACCACGCTCAGTGGCTCCCCTCCCTTTTGGCATATAAATAGGCACCGTTAGGACATGTGAGTATCTCTCTGACCACCCATCTATCTAACTATATCTAGCAATGTATATCTTGACAGTATAATGTTGTTATATTTTACTGACATTAACCCTATGACTTCTCATACACCTAGATGAGAATCTAAAGGATATCTAGTTGCCTTGATAAAGGACCAAAGTCCGAAACATGTTGGCATCTTCCTTACCATATGTACCAAGCAAGTTTCTATGAGTGTCATAATGCTTTGTATGTTTTTGCTATTTGACATGCTATTAACTGCATCAATTGATTACATTCTCTGTATGTAAACATACTATGCTACACTGAGCCTTCCCTCCTTTCTTTTTGTATATCCTGAATAAAATATTTACTTTATTACACGCATATACCTTTTCAAAGTGTCTATCTTCACTCCAAGCATCCCTTTGGGGTACTGGCCTATGATTCATGCACATTATGGCCTACTGGTAAACTTATTATTAGAACGGTTCCATACTACAGAACGGGACGCAACTTGTCAGGCGGCTAAGTTGCCTGACGAGTCGCCCCTGTGTGAACCAGTGTTCGGGTTTGACTTGAAGAAAAGGTGGCAACCCTAATTTAATCCCATCAACCTGTAAAGTGACAGGAGAAGCAGAAACCAATTCCAGCCTATGGGGTTGCAGTGCACATACACCAACTGAAGAAGACATTCTGTGTTTGCTTCTTTATGGAAACTTGATCTATAGCATACAGCAGCTTCTGTGTCAGATGTTTTGAATCCAAAGAAACTGGAGAGTGCCTGGAGGGAACATATATATTTGCTTATACAATTCTTAAAGTGGAAGTAAACCCTTCTATCGTTTTCAGTCAAGGAAGCTGCCATCTTGGCCTCTAATAATTATTCAACTGCCATAATGCTGCACATGTGATCAGTTATGACACCAGCCATTGAATGGTTTGAAAGTTTGGTTGAGAGCACAACCAATGTGAAAGTTACATTCCCGGCATGCCGGAAATGCTAAGTGTTTTTTGAAACTGGGTTTACTCCCGCTTTAAATTGTTCCCTGTACATGTGTTTTACTTTCAGAGAAGATCTGTGCATAAATATTAGCATAACAATGTCCACATATATAATGCAGTAATCCGTCTCTGTGTTTTACAACGCATATTGCTGAGATAATTTATCTTTAATTTTTTTTTTTTTATATATAATTCGTTGAGAATGATAACAAGTGAATGATTACAAAAAAAATGCGTTGCCCAGAAGTAAAATGGCGGCGGATGAATCAGGAACCTTTCAGGCAATTCCTTTTCCGCCTTTCTTCGAGAGCCAATCAGGACTCGGCATTGCGGATGTGCACATTTCAAACTTGCAGTTTCTCGTGTTGTTACGGGGCTGGGGTGGGAAGTGTGTACCGGAGCAGAGCGTAGTCCGTTACCGGAGACGCCTGGCGGGAAGAGAGCAGGAGCGGCGGCCGGGACTGTCAGGTGTGTGATGAAGCCGGGGTGCACATAGAACAGAGGGCACGGGAACTGTCATTATTGACGTTACAGAACAGCTCAGCTCTACATACACAAAGGAGGAGTAGGAGGACTCCGGCCTGTGTTATTCTTGTATTAGGGGTGGAAAGACATCCAGGCTCTCCCCTCACACACAACCTTTGTCTACATTATCAAGTCTCCATGTCTATGGCTCTCGAGATATATACATGACACCTCAATCTGAAACACGAAGACATAAAACATAAAAGTGTGTGTAATATATTATGTGTGTATATTAGTGTTAGAACCTCTATCAGGTGATTGCTGTCTGTCCCTACAGGGTGGATTCACACAAGGCCTCATGCCCACAAGTGTACAATACTCTGTCATTGATTTGGCTGTGAAGGCGGCAGCACTGTATTGTGTGGGTCCACTCTTTCTGCACCCCAGGACCTGCGTATGGAGCATATTTTCCTGTGCGCTAATGTTTACATGCGTGCCATGCAAATGTAATCTATTTGAGCCGTCTGGGTCTTAGCAATCTATGGGGTATGTTGTGCCATGCACTGTGTGCATGTGAACGGTAACCCAGGCAGCACCTGCATACCCACTTGGTGACTGCCAACCGCACGTATACTGCGGCAGAGCTGATCCACTGTACCAGATCACATACACGATTCGGCTCTTTCGGGTAGAGGGTGAGCGTCAGATGTTCTGCCAATTGCTACAGCACAAGCTGATCAGCGGGTCCAGGCCAATGATTTATGGCTGGAACCTGCTGAGCGATTGACAGAATGTAAACAACGCAGGGCTCCCTACAGACAGAGGTGATGTGCCATTTTTTTTATTTTTTCCTGCAAAGCAGGGAGTAAAAACTGACACCTTTTGCTTAATGAAAACGGCACATACTACACATAGTCAACATTGTTAGGCACACAGTTAAACCTTTGCCTCTAAATGTTAACCCCATTCCAGCCAGAAACCTTAGTAGAGTGACAGTGTATATTATTAGCACCGATCACAGTATTAAAGCGGAGGTCCGCCCACTGCTGCAAAAATTAAAAGCCAGCAGCTGCACATGCAGCTTCTGACATTTTAATAATAGGACACTTGCCTGTCCTGGAGTCCAGCGATGTTGGCACAGCAGGTGATGTTTCCATCAGCTGTCGAGTGCTGCCTCCTCCATTGCGAGTAAGGGAATCTGGCAGTGTAGTCTTACGGCTTCACGCTGGGAGCCCTACTGTGCATGCGCCGCTCCTTTCTCTCCTACTGGCCCGTGGTTGGGGTAGGAGGAGGGAGCCCCGCAGTGACGTCAATACCTGCGGCTCCCTGAAGTGGGGACAGTATACTTGTGAAAGACCCCCCCCCCCCCCCCGAAAGGTGCCAAATGTGGCACTGGAGGGGAGAAGGAGTACAATGAGTGGAAGTTCCACTTTTGGGTGGATCTCCGCTTTAAGCTTAGTACACATGGTCCAAATGTCAGGTAGCATCGGCTGGTTCAATAGAAACCGGCCATATTCGGCCTGTGTGTACTGGAGTCAGTCCGACAGAAGCAGGTAGTTCGGCTAGCTTTTGTCAAATGGACATGACCGAAAACCCAATCGACGCTCTCAGCCAATGGCTGAGAGTGCTGACCTGAGTGTTCTGGTGTGGGGCTGCCCCCCTGTCAGAACACAATAGCGCAGCAGGGAAGATCGCTGTACTAACATTGGATTGTTAGTAGAGCTGCTCCTCTCTAATCTTTCAGTTTTTTTTGTTTTTTTTTGGTGTCCAGTCCTGCTGGGTTGAATGAAGAAAAAAGAAAAAAAAAAAAACTACTAGTACTTTAGTGTCCCTGGGGATCAGTGGCAGGCAGTCTGTGTGTGTCCCCCCCCCCCCCCCCCAGTGTCAGTGTCAGATTGCCCGCTGCACTATCACTGTAAGTCGCTGATCGCAGCCATTACTAGTTAAAAAAAGAAAAACTAATTTGAGTATCTATACCATAGTTGTTAGATGCTATAACCTTTACGCAGACCAATTAATATAAATAATTTGAGAGACACATAGAAACCTACATATCATTGATCTTTCCTTCCTTTTTCTCCTCTGGTGGTGGAGGCCATTTAGTTGCAGTAATACAGTAAGCCCAGGCTGCTGTGGTGACATATCGCCATAGTATGTTCATGACCGCTTGGGTCACAAAGGCTGGTGACATTTGCTGTCGGATATTACTGCCCATGTGTTTTTATTTTAATGCAATGGGAGAGTGATTCCGTTATAACCCCTCCTGTGTTATGCACAGCTGTAAAAGGTCTAACATTTTTTATTATAAATTTTTGGTAAACATGTTGTCTTTGTCCAGTCTAGAATTGATCACAAAATGGTTGACGAAGATATAAGCGAGAGGAAGCTGAAAATTGCATCAATTCTGGACAGAGTTAAAAAACTTAAGAAAACTGAAGATTCTTTGAAGTACAGCAGTGAAGATAATTGGACAGGTGAATTGATCTTTACAAAGTCATCAGCTGATACAACAGGTAAGAATCGGATGCTTTTTAGTTAAACTGGGGGGGGGGGGGGGGGGTCAGTATCTTTCCTGCCCGTGCTGTATTTTATTTTTTTTATTTTGTTTTTAAATGATATACTGTAGAACATAAAAATACAGCTGTCATTTGATTTTTGCTAGTATAGCTTTACCTTTATACTGTACACGATCATCATGGGGATCTAAATCCATCCCTAGCACACATTTGCTGAATATAATGTGTTCAAAAGCTGCATAGATAAACCTACTGTTCAGATTACAAAGGCATGCTGTGCCTCTGTTTTAGAACTGATTGCCTGCAGTGTTGTAGTGGATGGTGCTTTTTGATATAGTGCAAAGCTCAAGCAAACAAGGACAACCACTTTAAAGAGGAAGTTATTATGCTTTCTTTCTCTAAATCTACTTGCAGCCACATTCTAAAACAAATCGATCTAGCCCTGTAAAGCAAAAATCGCTATACATACCCTTTCTGCAGCCGCTCCGGTCCCATGCTGAGCTGTCACTGGCTGCTTCTCTGTGTAGGTGTGCGTAGAAGAGGCAGCCGACAATGGAAGCCCCATAGTAACTCTATGGGTGACATCCCTTCCCAGGCATTTCACAGCAACTGTTGGTTATCTTCTGCACGCGGCATCTGCCACTGGAGGAACAGATTCACTTCAAAAAAGGCATGTATAGCAATTTTTGCTTTACAGAGTTGGCTTATTTTTAGAATGTGGGTAGAAATAGTATCTATCTCTATCACACACTGAAGTTACACTGGGAGACACTGTTAAAACAGGTAGAATCGTGTGGTTTTTATTTTTATTTTTTTAATAATTTATTATTTTTTATTAAGCACATGCACTAGGATGCAGCTTTTTAGGGGATGATAAAAGTGGTCGTTAAGCCACTATCTCATCTTTTATAAGTAGGCAGACAGTGGAGTTAATGCGCAGCATTCAGGGGCATAAAAAAAAATGATGCCCCGTTTCCACAAATATTGGTCCACTCACACCAATTCTCGGTAAGGCTGAATTCCCTCTGTGTTTACATTGCTAAAGATGCCTACGTTAGGGAAAATTGATACAATCCCCAAATAGGTAATCGGTTCAACCGTGCGTAAACTTCTCACTAAGAGCCTGGCGCTACACAAAAGGGATAATGGATTCACTGTCTACAACTTAATGTAGGTTTAAATTACACTAACTACCTCAATACAGGGCACTTTCACCCCCTTCCTACCCAGACCAATTTTCATCTTTCAGTGCTTCTGCACTTTGAATGACAATTACTTAGTAATGCTACACTGTACCCAAATTTTATTTTTTATAATTTTGCTCACACAAATAGAGCTTTTTTTTTGGTGGTATTTATTCACTACTGGGTTTTGTTTTTTGTTTGTTTTTTTTTCCGATAGAAGCAAATTAAGAGGGAACATTTTGAAGAGAAAAAAAATCTACTTTTAGTTCTAAAAGAAATCCAATAAAATCAAATTTCGTCATAAATTTAGGCCAGAATGTATTCTGCTACATGTCTTTGGTAAAAAAAAAAAAAAAAAAAATCCTGATAAGTGTAAGATAATTGGTTTGTGTGAAAGTTAAGCTGGCCATACATTATACAATTTTCTTGTTCAATTTCCTTTAGATTTACCTTCAACTATGTAGTGTAAGGGCCTGCCTGATTGCATTCAGATTGAAAGTGTTTAAAGTTAACCTATTATATGGTTTTGGTAAATCCTAAAGAAAGTTGTACAAGAAAATTTGTATAATGTATTGCCAGCCTTAGTGTCTACAAGCTATGCTATGTATCACTGAAAATTGATCACACCTGATGTACTGACTATCTTATTTCTCGAGGCCCTGAAATGTCAGGACAGTACAAATACCCCCCAAATGACCCATTTTTGTAAAGATGACAAATCGGGGTATTTAGTAAGAGGCATGGTGAGTTGCAAAATACATTCTGCTACTCCTCCTCCTGAGTATTAGCGATACCACATGTGTGAGACTTTTCCACAGCCTGGCCACATACAGAGGCCCAACATTCAAGTAGCACCGTCAGGCCTTCTAAAGGCATAAATGACACATTTCATTTCCTGAGTACCTATCACATTTTGGATGGCTTCTGAGCCTTTGTTAGGATTCTGTCCCCCTCAGTTTCCATTTCAGAGCTACTGCTTTCTAAAGGCTCATACTCGCTATCCGAGTCTGCGGAGAGTTTCCTGCTACTCTCGTCCGACATACTCTGGAGTATATGGAAAGCCTCCTCGCTGCTGAATAATTTGTTAGCCATGTTGACAGATTACTGGAACAGATGTGACAGATGTTGATCACTGGGACAGAGGTGGCAATCATGTGCATTGGGGCAGATGTGTGCCAGGTGTTTTTTTATTGTGTGGGGACACTGTTTTGGGGGCACTAGCTGGGTGATCAGTGTGTAAAAAGCTGAAAAAAACATGTCATACACACTGATCCCTGGCTCGCAGCACAGATTAGCTCTTTCTCACGAACAGGCTCTGTGTGAGGAGAGCCGATCGCCTGGCAACAGCTCTCTGTAAACATTACTTGGTGGCTGTGATTGGACACAACCATCATGTAATCAGGAGGATCAATCACAGAGCTCTCCTGCGGATCTAAGATGTGGTGTATCTGGGGGACATGAGTGCATCGGGATTGCGCTCCTGCGTGATCTCGCTCTTTCCGAGAGACGTTTAGGAACCTCCACTCAGGACGAAAAGCCCACCCGGCCAGTTATATGCAGTGGCTGGGTGGGAGGAGGTTAAACAATATTGCAAAAAGCTGTGTTACACGCTGTTCATTCTCTGTCACTATGGCATTTTTATTTTCTGTGTTCTGCAAAAAACCTGGTTGAGCACATGCTCAGTTTTCAGTTAGTTTCTATGCTAAACATTTCCTCCCTATCACATCTGAGCAGCCCGTGTGACTATAGAGTCACACATGGGTGTATACACAGTGGTAAATTACAGCCCACTAACCGGCTAAACCCAAGGGGGCGGGATATTTCATCCCCATTTTGACAGTGTGCGGGGGGATCTTTTCCGCCCACTCGCTGTCTCAATCTCAAAAAAACGCAGCCATGCAGGGCTCTGTCCGCATCATCTGTGAATGCAAAAACGACCCTAGTCCCGATAGCCTTTTTCTATTGGCTTGTAGCTCTCAATGAACTACCAGGACACTGTTGATCGCTCTAGGTAGTTCATTGAGCTCCCTGTCAGAGTGTAACTGCCTGCCCATATCGGACTGCTATACAGACAGTGACCCACGGCATTACACCTACGATCTGCTGATTGTGGATACAATTCTTTACAGGTTCCTTGCAAAAAAAATGCTTTTTATTTTTATTTTTTTACCTGCTAAAGTGAACTTATTCTTTAAAGCAGGAATCTTTAAACTACAGCCCTCCAGCTGTTGCGGAACTACATGTCCCATGAGGCATTGTAAAACTGACATTTACAGGCATGACTAGGCATGATGGGAATTGTAGTTCCTGAACAACTGAAGGGCCGTAGTTTGAAGACCCCTGGTTTAAAGCATTAAACCCAAAAGCAAACATTTTATTATAATGCAGCTTACTCATTCTCAGATGTAATGTGTTTTTTTTTTTTTTTTTAACCTGGTCATCTGGCAAGTAAGTTTTTGTTTTCAACAGAACAAGCTTACCTGCAAGTGTATCAGTTAAGAATGATACAAACCATTTATGGGGGTGCCTACAATGGTCAACTTTAATTTTATACATGTATAACCTTTTAAGAAAAAATAAAAACAAAATAAAATAAAAACTGTTGCTGTAACTGCAGTGTGAGCTGGAGTTTTGTTAGTTCAGGGGTCGACGAAAAAGATGAATAATTGGGACTTTGAATGAAGCGCCTGGGAGGTGTCTCCATCCCTATCAATTTCAATGAAGGGGGGGGGGGGGTTTTGGGACTTTGCAGGCACATGAATGGAAAGCAATGTTTGGTCAAAAAACACGTTTATTTAATGAGTTCATATCACATGACACATCAAATATATACATGTATGGATGAATAATAAATTGGTCAACACGCCAATGATACCATATAGGACATGATGTGTAAGGGTAACATGGAATTAACAGTATGAAATGTAATGAATCAATTGCTCCATATAGCAGACAAGAATAAGTATAGAGTAAACCACATCATGTATGAGGACATGTATGCATTATAATAGGCTTGATGCGTTTCGGGGATTATACCACCTCATCAGGAGCAGATGCATATGACTTGTATGTAAAAAAAGTCAATATGATCTCATGTTAGAGCTGCACGATTCTGGCCAAAATGAGAATCGCAATTCTTTTGCTTAGAATAAAGATCACGATTTTTAAAAAACGGCACTTACAAGACTGCGCAGCGCACTGATGATGCTGCCCCTCCTCGCCCATGGCATTAGAAAACATTGGGACACCTGCTTGGCAATTTTCTACTCTCCATACACATGTTTCCAGCCCCCTGTGAGGAATGTGTTGCAGGTAAAGGCCGAGTCTGGGGCCTTAATTAACATCTGTTGTGGGAGGGATGTAGCGGCCTTGCTGGAGAGCTGGCCTGTCGGCAGATAGAGCTCAATCGGAGGGGGGGTGAGGCGTATGTGCTAGTGGAGCGGTTCCGCCTGTGAAGGCCGAAGCCGGGGCCTCGATTTTCGGACTGGCGGCAACAGTGTTTAGCCATTCGGTGGGCCACGGAGGGGGGTCTCCGATGTGGTTACCTGAGGCCAAGAGGGTCGGGCAGGTATTTAAATGCCGAGCGCGGTGCGAGAGCTGAGGGAAACTCAGCTATTCCATGCGGCGCCGGATCCGGAAGTGCGTTCCACGCTGGTTCCGATGGCTTCTCCACCGATCCACGCTACATCCCAGAGAATCGCGGTAATCCCAGACTGGAGATCGCGGGGGGGGCGGGGTGTGAATCGAGATCGAAATAAATTTACGATTAAATCGTGAAGCAGCTCTATCTCATGTAGAACTCCATTAATGGGGAAGATGGACAACGGAGCAAAGGGCATTGGGAGGAAGGAGAATATCCATCCCCCCTATTTGGTACATGTTGGTTCAAAGTATGAACACTTGGACAATAAGGGATCGTCTCAAATGTTTATCCCAAGAGCTGAGGGGATGAGGCCCCACAAAAAAATGTGAGTCATGTCAAAAAAGAGGCTAGTCATGTCTGTACGGACGCCGCTGGTGATGCAGGACAATGGCTCCAGAAGGGGTCTAAAAAAAATAGTAATAAATGTATAGCTGTGGTATAATAGTTGAAAAAGATCGGCGACTAGACAATATAGGAGCAAGTGGCGTTGAAATGGCATGAAGGGGCCAAGACGACTGGGTGAAGGCAGGTTGCAAAAGGAGTGATAAAATAAAGTGTTAGCCTGGGTCCCAGCATGCCATGTACCAAGGAGAAAAGGAGTATAGTGAATGGTAAAAAAAAGTGAAGAAAGTTGCTGAGGGGGCCACTGTGTCAAACACCACTCCCAGGATAAATACCTATTTGGTTCCCAGATAGCGAGATAAGGTGCACATGTGCTGTGCAGCAGACACACAGGCAGCAGCAAGCAACCAACAGGTCTAACCAATCCCCACGAGGGTAAAAAATAGGCGCACAGCCCCCCCCCCCCCACGTTACACTGGTGTGACTCAAGGGAAGGAGGGCAACCACAAGGAGTGGTGGCCGCCACTCGCATAGAGCCTGCCACGAGATGGGGGGGAACAGTAGTCCACAAGCATTTCATCTTCATGCTTGCATTGTTTTTATAGTGTGTGTGTGTGTGTGTGTGTGTGTGTGTGTGTGTGTGGTCTGTATTGCTGGGACTAGCTGTTTTTTGTTTGCTCGGGAGCTGCGATTTGCTCTAAGCACCCGCCTCTCCACCCCCCCCCCCCCCCCCACTCGTTACCATGGACATGCAGGGGTATGGGCAGATGTACCTGTTTCGCATCGCAATTGGTATGGGTAGTTAGTCCTGTTGGTCATTTTCAGCTGCCTGTGGATCCGTTGCACAGCACATCTTGCTATCTGAGAACCAAATAAGTAATTATCCTGGGAGTGGTGTTTGACACAGTGGCCCCTCAGCCACTTTCTTCACTTTTTACCATTCACTATACTCCTTTTCTCCTTGGTACACTTTATTTCCTCTTGGGGGTTTTGGGCCCACGCCCCCCTTTTTTGTGAGGCCTCATCCCCCTCAGCTCCCAGGATAAATATTTGAGACAATCCATTGTTGTCCAATACCATGTGTTCATATTTTGAACTAACATGTAAGTAGGGGGATGGATATTCTCCTTCCTCCCAATGCTTTTTGCTCAATTTCTTTCATTAATGGGGTTCTACATGAGATCACATTGGATTTTTTACAGATATGTCATTTGCATCTTCTCCTGATGAGGTGGTACAATCCCGAAGCACATTGAGCCTATTATAATACATATATGATGTGGTTTACTTTATACTTATTTTTTTTATTTTTTTTTATTATATGACTTATACTTGATATATGTGTGTGGACATGAAGATATATTTTTATATATAACATTTCATTATTACAAGTGTAAAAGGTGTATACATCACCAATAAAATATATAGTCAAAGAACCATGGAATGACTGTTGGAGCATTTGTGGTCTTACCTCTATGTACCAACGCGTTTCGCAACAAAATCGGTACCTTCATCAGGTACTTGTAAGCCTAGAAGATCACAAAAGATATTGCATTCTACAAGAGAGCATTCGTATTAGTTAGTAACATGTTTATAGATTGCAATGACATAAGCAATCTATAAACATGTTACTGTTGGATGTAATTAGTATGCCATGATATTGTCCTATGTGGGATGTGCAGACTTGGCTGTTGGAGACCCCTCCCCTCCCACCCCATTCTCGTTACGCCTATTGTGCGTTGCCTCCGCATGACACCCTCCCCATGTGTTTACCTGGGGGGGGGGGGGGACGCTGTGCATTTGTGACCCAAGGGTTCTCTCCTGCAGTGTGAATGTGCCGATGCCACAGCGTTTGGTTGCCATGTAGGGATGATGTCATGGTTTGATCCTTTCATCTATATGGCACATACACGATCTGCCACAATGATGCAGGATGTGCATCCCCGCTGACAACAGGCATTTAAAGCAGCGGCCTCTGTCTTACTGGGCACTGCAGCCGGGATCCCTAGATTGATTGCATTGCCAGACTTTCTCACTAAGGTATGGCTATGGACACTAATTGTTACACAGGACTGATGGGCCGTTTCAGCTTTGGTTTGCTGATGGTCCTGCCTTAAGAGGACACCTTTGTGGCTTTACGAGGTGTCCCCCCCCTATGTGATTTATGCCTGTCTGTTTCATGTGTGAAGTCCAGTGATTGGCTGATCATAATTTTTTGCAGCCATCCATTCCTTTTATCCAAATTGCATGGCCGGCAAGCCGAGGCTAGCACCCCTGGGAGGAGTCCATTCCCCAGCCTACCTGGTTCCATCACTCACCTGGAAAGACATTTTCTTTTCCCATAATTCCCAAATAATCTTTACCTCTGATGGAATTTTATCATGCTTTTGATGTAATACTTTATTGGTTTATTCGTTGCTCTACTAGTTTTATTTTTGCATTATGTACTCAATTGATATAGATAGAAAGGATAGAGATAGCTTTATTGCTATTTGAATATTGTACCACCATCCTTTATGTACTTAATTTGTCAATCGTATATTTAAAAAAAATTATAAACAAATTTGACGAAGTTCTGTAGACTTTGACAACCCAGTATAAAATGCAGGTATCTTAAAGTATAACTCCAAAACTAAAAAGGAAAGTTTTGTCTTTATAGTGGGGATGAATTGGAACCCCTGTCAGTTTCTAGTGCTGTCTATTCCCCCATTAGGGAGATTTGCCCTCTATTTGTTCTGCGTACCATTATCATTGAAAGTAAAAGAAAATCCCAAATTTTGGCTTTTTCCCAGAAAAGTCAGCGGGGAAATCCTTCCAATGGCGATCCCCAAGGAATTCCCTTAATGTGCTGGGATTTCCTCATTTCCTGTTTTTGTCTTTGGGACAGGAAGTTGAGATCTCCCCAATGGGATAAAGATGGGGGGGGGGGGGGGGGGGGGGGGGGGGGGGCGGCGACTTTATAGGGGTTATAACCCTTCCTTACTTTATCCAAAATGAAAATAAAATTTTTGCCTATAGTTCTACTTTAAATACTGTTACATGGTTGTAAACCCTTACATATACCCAGTGAAGTGACTGGCCTCAGGTGATACAGAGATGAAACAAATCCTCCATAAGTTGTACCTGTCTATCTGCTGTCTAATTTTCTCTACATCTGTGCCCTTTCACACAGCGCACAGGAACATAGCTGAGGCCATCAATCAGCTGGAGGTTTTTTTTTTGTTTTTTTCTCTTGGTGTTAGGAAAACTTGTCAGAAGTGATACATGCTTATGGCAGAGAAACAAAACTGCAGACAGAAGTGACCCTTATGCTCTTAATTGAGACAAATGCGTACTATAGAGGGATATGCTTTTGGTCATATTTTATATCTGAGGTTTACAACCACTTTAAGCAACTTCAGGAGAGCCTCCGGGAACCCAAAGATGTTTGAAGGGAGGTAGGTGCTTGTACTTTGCTATTTCCACTGTAGCATGTGTGCACAGCTGGCAGATACGCTTTAAACAGGGAGTGTGATTGGTACATGCAGCCACCAAGGTGATGCACAAAAACGTGTTTGCAGACTCATTCATCATACACCATTTACTTTAATAGGGAATGGAGAATTTAAACAATATAACACATTATGTAGAAAGCCATAAGTATGTCGAAAGGTGATGAGCTGTAATAAAAACTGTTAGATATGATGTTTTATTTTAATGCTGCTGCTTGGAGTTTGCAGGGTGGCCAGGGAATAAGGTAAGGTTTGCTGAACAACTGTGTTTTCAGGCGCTTTTTCCATGCATTGATAAGGGAACAGCCTGGAGTTGGGAGTGGGTGTTCCAAAGTGTATTTTTAATGAATTGGATTATGTTTGGGGTAAAAACTATATCTTCAACATTTTTTAGTTGTGTTTTTGAGGTGGTGATTTCTTGGTTATTTCTATTCACTCTCCCTTCCTCCCCCCTTTTTTTTTTTTTAGAACATTCTGGAGTTTTTAATTCTTTTCTGACACCGAAGACCCCAGAAGAATGGCTAGCTTCTCTTTTAAAGTTGGAAAACACAGGCCTTCCACAGACTGACCATGTACTGCTCAATAGACTGCTTGATAATTACAGTCATGCTGTTGGATCACTTCCCGCAGAAGATCACAGCCACAATGAGAGTTATGCAAAAATCTTGGTACGATTTGCAGAGCTGAAAGCGTAAGTATTACGGTTTTACTATTCTGACAAAGCTGTGCTGTCAT
This sequence comes from Lithobates sylvaticus, assembly GCA_028564925.1. NCBI lineage: Eukaryota > Metazoa > Chordata > Amphibia > Anura > Ranidae > Lithobates > Lithobates sylvaticus. The sequence goes on along the minus strand of CM053028.1, from coordinate 290,244,970 downwards.
TTTGCAATTGTCTCAGGAGAAAACTTGGGCTAGAGTAAGGGAGGGTTTTAACACCTGTCGTGTGTGTATTTTTTTTTTTTGCCATGTATGTTCCATGATGACAAGCTACAGAGAAGATAGAGGAGAAATGTTTCCTCGATTTTCCTCCTGTGATCTGCAAGTGATGATTTCATCACTTCTAATTTCAGAGTTGTCATGCCAGAGTTGTCCACGTAAGAATGATTCTACGGCTCAAGTGGTTGGCAGAATGTCTCTGCAAGAAACACATCAGAAGGCTGCCTCTTGAGGGTGGACACATGTTTGGACCATCTCTGGATGCCTTCATGCAGTACGTAACTGTAGGAAATTCTCACTCTTACTCCTAAAGAAGGTTAATTTGGCAGGTCGGAAACTCCAAACAAAAGCCTGCATCCCAGTTCCGTAGGAAGAACTCTACTTGCAAGTTCTCTGGCTCCGGAGTAACGTTCTCACCACATTGAAGGCATGCCCCCACTTGTGCGGATGTGGGGAAATCTTTTCTTCTTTTGTGGTCTCCTGTACTCAAGAAGTCAAAGAACTGGGTCCACAGTGGGGTGTCCAGCGGTTTACAAGCTGGAGTGTCGTTGCTTTCCTCCTCCATGCTTTGTGCTCAAGGGTATCCTCAGCCACAAAAGTGTTTTTGTTTTTTAATTTTTTCCTTCCCTGAAAAGGCTGCAGTCCTGGGGGTGTCACCACACCCATAGCCGAGGCGGAGATTTGTTTTGAGACCCAGAGGTGACCTGGGAGCGAGCACGCACGAGTGCCCCCATGGCAAGCTCGGCGGGGGCGATTGCCGGCAGGGGACCCGAGAAGAGGATTGAGGCTGCTCTGTGCAAAACCACTGCACACAGCAGGTAAGTATGACATGTTTGTTTAAAAAAACGTGAGCCTTAAGGCTGTGTTCACACCTAGGCATTTTGTTTTCAGGCAGACAGTCACATGATTTTTGCCACGATTTTGTACAGGTCAAAAGGTCACCAATGTAAAAAGCAGAAAACGCTTGTAATCTGCCAAAAATGAAGCTCCCATACTTTTTTTTTGAGCTTCAGGCGTTTTGCTTCAGATGACAAAACGCTTTAGAACAGGGGCCATTGAAACGAATGGGATTTGTCTCATTGGGCATTTTTAGAGCTGAGGCTTGCAGAAGAAAAATGCCCAAAAACGCCTAGATGTGAAAAGAGCACTCGGGGGCTGATTGCTTTGCTTCATCTGGGATTTTCTTGCATCTGTAGATAAACTGATTTTTCAATGGTTTTGACAGTCAGTGGAGAATAGCTACTACCAGTTAGTACCATTTACCTTTTGGCCTGTCTATAGCCCCAGTATGTTTACCAAGGTGTTGACTCTGGTTCTGGAATTTGTTGAGGATCTGAGGTATCCCCATTTTAGGTTACTTAAATAACCTACTTTTCAGTTGGGCACTGAACAAGAATGGGGGAAAGCAGAAGGGAGGGGAAAATAAAGGGCCAGATTTTTCACCAATCCGACAAGACCAGTATTCTTCCCAGGACACTAGCCAAGGAAGATGATTTAATTCAATAAAGTTTTCAACTCATCGGAGTAAACAAATTTGTGCCAGTAAAACCATTTTGTAAGGAATTTTTCCCAGAGGCCCATTTCCGTGGCCCTCAGGTCTTCCATCCTATTGATTTCACCTACTTTTTTCAACCACGTGGCTATAGATGGTGCCAGCTTCTTTTTCTGAAGCAACGGGATACAACTATTTGCCGCTGTAAACAGAGGTAAAATGGAACTTCTATAGACTTTACTCTGGATCCGATGGTGGTGCAGAAGGAAAAGTGCAGGATCTATCGTTGGGTCACGATCTGTGAATTTTAGAGTGATACGATGAGCAATGTCCAAAAAGACTGAGTAAGCGGCACGACCAGAAGATGTGGAGAAGAAAGCCACTATCCTCTCTGCACCTCCCTCAAAGCTCAGACCTTTGCTGGAACATCCTATGAAGTTTTGCCGGTGTATGGTACCATCGAGTCAGCCCTTTAAACCCGGATTCCTGGTGCTTTGCGCGGATTGAAGTGTTGTAAGAGAATAGGAACATTCACTCTACTTGTTTGTCCATAAGTCAGCCCTAAATCTCATTCCCATTTGCCAATATAGGGAAGTTTGAAATCTGGCGGTGGGGTTGACAACATGCTGCAAGTCTGAGGGATCATGTGGCGCAATGGAGATTGCTCCACACAGAGGAGCTCGAACGTTGTAAGGCTTCTATTAAAGGCATCTGGTGGAGGTAAGGAGCCCAGAAAGTGGGTCAGCTGTAATTTTATGCCAAAACGATAATCCCTCAAACCTCAGGTCATCCATGATTTGCTGTCTAGTGACCGATCGGCCAGTCACTATAAAGTGCCAGCCCTGAAACAGCCCTGCAGCTTTCAAATCTTGAAATTTGGGGTCCCTTAGGCCAGGGCTGAAAGCTGGATCCCCAACTATGGAAGTGAGCAGTGATGGGCTTGGGGCAATAGCAAACTTCCCAAATGCCTTGGAGCTAAGCTGCCATGTCTCCCCCACTGAAGGATGAGCCCGAACCTGAGTGTAGGAGTCTGTGACACCACTACACCGACTCCAGCGGGACCCCAGAAAGGGTCCGTTCTACCTGCACCCATTGTTTAAGAGACCCGTGGAGATCCAAATCCAAAACTATAGTGAAATGGCATGCCAAGAGATAACGACTTGCATCCAGAAGAGCCAAATCCGCCGAAAGAGAAATCCACTTTGCACTACAAGTGCACTTGAAAGTGCAGTCGCAAAGTGGATTTCTCTTTAGTAAATAACCCCCTTTATGTTCATCTTCATAATGTTGTACCGACCTAACCGAGAGAATAGGCCATTCTGCCACAACGTGAGGTCCTTTTTGATAGCTGCCAGCAATGGAGGAAAATTAAGAGGGAAGATATTTTCCACCTTATTGGGTAACGAGAGGCCCAGGTATTTTATGAGCGGTAATCCATTTGAAGAGCAAAACGGTCCGGAGAAGGGTAGTCATTGAGGCCGGCATATATATATATATTCAGTGCTTCTGACTTCTGATAATTGACACGAAAAAGGAGCCTTGGTTCTAACTCAATGTCTGGATTGCTTCTCTCTTTGATCCTGGGCAGAGTCCCTGAGTTCATTGGGAAGTTCCTTGATTTGGGCCTGTGTGAAGGTGCTGTGGAAGATGGGTCCTCCTGCCCAGTTCCACTCCAGGGCTTTCTCTGTTCATTATGCTGCTGGTATGGGGCAAACATCAGGAGTCTTTGGATTTACAAATGCATGCGACTCCCAAGGCCATGTCCGCTCTGGAATGGTGGATATACACACAGATGCTGGATATTGAAAAATCCTTCCTTCTGATGACTTGGAAAGCCTTAATGACAGATGCCAGCCTTTTGTGCTGGGGATATATTATGGAGAAAACTCTGTTCATGGAACGTAGTTGTGAGAGGAGTGGAAGTAGCTGATCAACATCCTGAAACTTCTGGAGGGTCCCAGATGTGGATTAGTTGAGATCTTGATTCATTATCAAAGTGGACTGGTTTGTATTGGAGATCCTCAGGCGTTTGTGGTGGAAGCCATGGTGCCTCCTTGTGATCAGTTTTCCCCGATATATCCTTCCCTCCACTTCAGCTTTTTTTTCTCACCTGTTGTACAGTCTAAAGGTGAAGGGCATTTTGGTGATCCTGATCACATCTGTTTGGCCAAGAATGTGGTATGCCGCCACTGGCGTTTTCTGAAGCCCAAATGCTGAGGGATAGGAGAGTTTCTGACACTTTGTAAATCTTACCCTTCAAGGCAAAAACATTGACCTACATCGAGGTGTACCACCGTACATTAAAAACTTTTTTTTTTTTTTTCTCATACTGTTCATACGTTTTATCCCTGGCAGTATATTAGGAGGTGCATTTTTTTTTTCTCCCCCAGTTGTGTGTAATTGCCTCTGGCTGTTTTTTTGTTTCAGAGAAGTATCGCGCCTCATTTTTAAGTGGTAGTAAACCCTTACATATAACTAGTGAAGTGACTAGCCTCAGGTAATACAGAGATTAAACAAGTCCTCCATAACTGGTACCTGCTTATCTGCAGCCCTTCTCTACAGCCATCCAAAATGCAGAATTTATACAGCTTGTCTGGGCTTTCAAAAAGCAGGGGGCGGGGAGCTAAAGTTACTCTGCAGACTATAAAGTGGATGTAAACCCCCACATATACCCAGTGAAGTGAACATCCTCAGATACACAGGGATGAAACAAATCTCCCTACATACGTTTTACATGTATATCTGCAGTCTTCATCTTTTTATATACTGTTAAGAAGGAGCACATTGTGTTATATTTTTCCCTTCCTGGTTAGCACTGCAGTGAAGCCTGGGCATATACAGCCAAGACAGCTGATTGGAGGAAAGGCGCACGCGTGCGCACACACCCCCTCTCCTCATAGGTAGAGCCTTTCAGCTCCTGTTAGTTGAATCGTTCAGCTCAGTGCTAATCAATTTATAGCATCCTCCCCAACACAAAACTCTGGCTGCTTTTATCATATGTGACAGAGAACTTGTCGGAAGTTATCAGGCTTATCACAGAAGTACGGAGCAGGAGACTGCTACGGAAAATAGTGCTTTGAAGAGATATAACAAAACACTGCAGATATGTGCCTAGCTCAAATTTCATGAATTGGGTTTTCATCCTCTTAAATGAGGGCTGATTGGAAGGATCACACAATGACAGTCTCAGCTCTGTTCATCACAGGCTATGTGCTGAAGCTCCCTCCCCGTCACCTTGTTTCTCTTGGTGTCTGGAAGACCTGTCAGAAGTGACTCATGCAGATAGCAGAGGAAGGAGACCACAGACAGAAATGGCTTGGTGCTCTGGATTGAGACAAGCAAACACTATAGAGGGACATGCTTTGTTCATATATCATGCAAAACATTTTGGTTTTGTTCCATAAATATTTGATCATATTTGCTTTATACTATTTTTCAGCAGCTAGTAGTTCTAAGTTTTATTCTCCACTTTTCTATTTTAGTATTCTGGATCCAGATGAGGCACGTGATCAGTTCCAAATTGCAAGATTAAACTGCAAAAGATTTGCTTTTGTATATGCTGCTTTTGCTCAGTTTGAGCTTTCAGGAGGTAATTTTTAATATTTAAACATTTTTTTTATTTTTTTTTATATAAATAAGTCTCCTAATTGATGGTAAAAAGTATTGGATGAACTTCTAAAATGTTGTTATTTCTATTATAAGGAATTGCGTTTGCACAATAAGGCAACATTTATAGTTCTATACTCTACATGAATCTAGTAGCCCAATTGGGGCTTTAAAGATTTTCTCTTGGCCAGTACAACATCCACCAATGCGCTCATCTTAACAATACATATGGAAGGATAAGGGAAATGTGCATGCACACAATGGATACGAGTCTATCATACCAGGCTGTATGCTGAAGCTCCCTCCCCCACCACCTTTTTTCTTTTGGTGTCAGGAGAACTTGTCAGAAATGATTCATGCTGATAGAGGAAAGAGGCAGTAGAAAGAAATGACGCTTAGTGCTCTGGGTTGAGACAAGTACACACTATAGACAGTGGGATATGCTTTTTTTTTTTTTTTTTTCTTCTAATTTCATATCTGATATTTACAGGCACTTTAATCCTTCATTTTTGTACAGGCTGAGGAGGGCTGTGTGAGGTCACTGGAAAAAACTCACTGAACTTGGGCAGAGCTCTTTGAGGGGCTGGCCTTCAGTTTCTATGTGGCCTGTGTCTGTTTCTCCTGTAGGCAGCAGTATAACGCAAGGTTGCTAAATCATCCATTATCAAGCTGTGCCCTTTAATGGGTGATTTGGGGAGGGGGGAGAATGTTTTTGGCTTCAGGTATGCTTAGATAAATTAATAGGATTGCTTAGACAATCAATTGGTGTCTTTTGGATCATGTCCATAACATACTTGCTGACATTAATTCATGCAGTCCAAAGGCTCTAACCAAAATGTGACTTGGGTATTTAAAGTGATACTGAAGTCTCTTTTAAACGTGTTAGTTACCTGCTCTGTTGCAGTGGAGTTGCACAGAGCAGCCCTGATCCTCCTTATGAGCTCCTGACCCTCCCTCCTGTTTGCTGCCCCCACAGCAAGCAGCTTGCAATGGAGGCAGCCAAGCTATAGCTCCCTGTGTCCATTCAGACAGACCCGCGGCCCACCCGCTCTCTTCTGATTGGCTGACAGCCGCAGGAGCCAATGGCACCATGCTGCTGTCTCCTCCAATGAGGACGCACTGATCGTGCCGCTGTTATTGTCGATATGCCGCGATTTGCCGCTCCTATGCGCATGCATGGGAATGACGTCATCGTGGCTCAGTCGAATGACAGCGCCGGAGCAGTGAGACCCACTAAGAAGATGAAGGCTCCGTACACAAGGTGACAGCGGTGACTTACCGGACATCCTGTGTCAGGTAAGTGACACATAATGGACTACTATGTGATGCATAGTAGTCCATTATGCTTTACCTTTGCAGGGAAACCAAGAGGAAGTAAACCCATCAGGGTTTATTCCTTTTTAAGATGAAAAAACCTTCTGCCCCTTCAATCACTTTAATTTCAAAATGTGATTGTTCACAATAATTCAGTAAACATTTAGCACCATTTTTCATGATGCTAAATTGCCTGATATGTACTACAGTTGAAAGTAAAAAGTATCTGAGGGCTAAATGTAGAAATATTTTGTTACTTTCACCCGGGGTGTGTTTTTTACGGATTTTCAGATTTGCCCCTACATTGGTTTCCTCTACCACTGTTGACAAAATATAATACAATATAATATAATTTCTTTTTTTTTTTTTTTTTTTTTTTTAGGAAACTTTAAAAAAAGCAAGCAAATTCTTCAGAGAGCTAAGGAATGTGGAGCTGTTCCCGCTGAGATGATTGAGTTGGCAATAAGGAACCTGCAATTAAGGAAACCTCAACTGATATCAGAGGAAGATAAAGAAAATTTATCTTGTTAGTATTTGTCTTGTTGAAACCATTGTTGGATTAGCCTTTACTAGTCACCTTCATTTTGAAATTGATTGTTTTTTTTGTTTTTGTTTTTTTTTGTGCAGTGTCTTTGCATCAACATAATGGAGAAAATGTTCCAAGCTGGAGACCAAGGAAAACCAGAAGTGAAAGCTCAGACGAGCTCTCTGTAAACATGAGATTTTTATTTGGGTAAGCAGAGAGATGGAGATCTCTCTCTATATCTATATGTGTGTATTTCTACATGACCTGTTTTTTTTTTTTTTATTGCTTCATTTTCATAGGGAAAAGATTAGTTCACCTGAAGAATGTGGAGAGACGCAACGAAAACCTTTAGCGAATGTGCCTATTAAGGTAATTTGTAATATGTTGACATCCCCAGAAGATACCTCTGCCAAGTATTTATTTAATTGAGATTTGTTTTTGTTTGTAACCTGCTAGACATGTCAGTTTGGAAGGGTATCTGTACAGTCTGTAACTTCCCCAAATGCTGGAACAACAAATCGTAATGTGCTCCTCACCTCAAGTGTTGAAAGGTAGGAATTTGTTGACCAACATACTTGGATGAGAGATCCTTAAATAAGTGAGTTTGAATCTGCAAGTGTATTGTTTATATAGAAAAGCCTGTGATATTGATAACACTTAACTGTGGCAAAATTAGACTAGAACTAGACGAGGGTGCGCTTCCCTACACTTAACTAAAATGTAACCTTTTTTTATTGTAAATCATAAAAAGTATGTTAATGACCATAACGGGTATACCTATAGGATGAGAGGTCAATGCCATTATTTTTAAAAATCAACGTTCTATCTCTATGTGGTAATATTTAACATTTACCAAGTTTAACCCCTCCATTTTTCTTTTTTGTGGGGTGAGATATTCTTTTCTGCCAATGTAGTCTTGATTTTAAGAGAGCTCTTCTTCTTCTTTTTTTTTTTTTTTTTTTTTTTTTTTTTTTTTTGTCGATGTGGAGATATATGGGGCTCATCCATCAGTGGTTATTTGTGTCCACATGGATTAGTGTACCCATATCGCATATCTGAGAGATGGACAATTTCATAGGGCCCATATCATCAGTAAGACAGTATTTACTAGCATACCTTCTCTTTTCATCTCATTTTTATATGTGGCCAATAGACAGATATACCCCTGTATCTTGATACCAGGTGGTGTTGGTGAGTAGACCTTTAATTTACATATCCTCTAATACAGCCTGGAGCCTTTACATTGAATATTGGAGGAAATTATAACCCTCATATTGTCTATATGTATATATTCAAGAGAAGTTTTCACCATTTTAAACTTGGTAGCTGTTAATATTACCACATAGAGATGGAACGCTGTTTTTTTTTTTATTTATATATCTATATCTAATGGCATTGACCTCATCATATAGATATACCTGTTATGGTCATTTTTACATACTTTGATTTACAATAAAGATTACGTTTTAGTTAAGTGGCCTTTTGGTGCGTAGGGAAGCGCACCCTCGTCTAGTGAAGTCTAAGACCCCTTTCACACTGAGGCGGTTTTCAGGCATTTTAGCGCTAGAATTAGCGCCTTAAAACCACCTGCCCTTCATTTCAGTGTGACTTTTAACACTGGGGCGGTGCACTTGCAGAACGTTTGGAAAAGTCCTGCAAGCAGCATCTTTGGGGCGGTTTGGGAGCGCTTTATTAAGCGCTCCCAAACCGCCCTGCCCATTGAAATGAATGAGCAGCGCTTCTAAATAGCCACAACACTAGTGCTTTTTAACCCCTTCTTTGGGGTTAAAAACACCCTGCTAGCGTCCTCGAAGCACCGCTTAAACAGTGCTAAAGAGCGGCACTTTAGCGATGCCGTGGCCCCAGTGTGAAAGTGGTCTTGGTGTACGTAGTGTTGGAGAATCACTTGTGTCTCAGACTCAAAACTAGCTCAAATGCAATATACTTGCATGTTTTTGACTTGCATTTAGGTTGCTTAAAGTGATGCTACTGCTAAAGAATAAGTCGTACCCGTTTTAAACAAGACGCAGCTTGCCCATCTATCGTGATGACTGTGCTGCTCCAATCATCATAAGTAATCTTCTGCAGCAGATTGCACTAAAATCAGCACTCCTGGAAGTTTAGTAATTTTCGGTTTACTGGCAGCCTTTGATTATGGCTTCTGACTTTGACCACCGATTGATAGTCATATTTTAGTTGTTGGAAGCTACTTGCATGCTACAGGGATAGTTCTGAAGTGGGTCTAGTTACCCAAATCGGCAGTATAGAACTTTTAAAGCAGAGTGACCCTTTTAAAAATGTACTACTTTTTCTCTTATATTTTATTTCTTTTTTATCCCCCCCAAGGCAACCCGTTAGTTCTATGCATGTACCTGTCCTACCTTCTTTGTCTAAATCCAGATGTGTAGATGAGGACCTACAGTCTTCCAAAAACCAGGTTAGAAACTATGCATGCTGCATGTGACATTGTCAGTCTTTGCTAGCTTTGTAATGTTGTGATATCTAATAGTTACATCTCTGTATTGATTGGTTCCCTGCAATATGACCCCTTTTTATTTTATTTTTTATTTTTTTTAAGAACCTTTCTGTTTTTGGTTTCTTTTGTGTGTTTTTATTTTTTATTTTTTCCAATTTAAATTCCCAGACTATTATTTTATCACAGGAGTTCTGTTTTCATACTAAAAGCTATGTAAGGAAAGGAAGATTACAACATCTTATCAAACCTGTAACATTCAGGATTTGTTATTGCAAAAATCTCATGCCGTTGTGTACGAGGCGGAAATGTTTGCATGCTGTGTGGGTTTTTTTTTTGGTAGGTGTATTGACAGCAGAGGAAACGCGCGAGAACTGATCATCTTATACCACATGCTAAAGAAAGCAACACAACGTTTTGACATTATTTTTTTTTTAATGCTTAAATAGACTTAAAGCAGTACTTCAGTGGTCCTCCCAGGTGGCTCCACCCTCCCCTTGGTTGCCACTATTAAGGTGCAATGCGCAGATGTACCTACGGGCACTGCCCAGCCTTTTGTTTTTGGCAGATCTGCACGGGTGATTTTTCCATGCATATGCAAAGAAGGTTTCGGACTTCCCTGTTAGCAGTCTTTGCGCGTGGAACCCTGCACATGCACAGATGGCTGGGGAAACAGGCGTATGTACCAATGTTTTGTAGGGCTCTCTCGGGACCTGCACATGCATGGGGAGGGGAGAACTCTCAGCTAGGCAAGAATTGTGGAAGTGATGCTTTGCAGCACAAAAAATTACTTTGCTAAACTTTTTTTTTTTATTTGTAAGAGTGAGGTGGGGAGGAGGCAGGGTGACCCAACATGACCTTTAGGGTGAAGGTCTGCTTTAAAGCAGCCCTGTCAGAAAATGTATCACTACAAAAGAAAATACTTGCCCTTTATCATGATCCTAAGTGATCTTGCTGACAAATTGGCACCCTTGGTGGAATGGAAGCTGAGCAGTGCAAGACGCAGCTTCCTGTGTTTCAGAGCTTCTGAAGTTAGTGTTGATTATGGCTGAAATTGCACTAAAATTATTTTTGGGAAGCTTATTCAATTTGCTGTACTCCTCCCTTTTTAAATAGTCAAGACTGTTTACTAGACCTAAAGTTGTTTTATTGAAATTTTCTTTTCTTTTTCTCTCCTAGTCAATCAACATTGGAAGTCTGGCAATTCAACATGAGCTCAATGGGGACAGTGTAGAGATGAAGACTGCTTCATCAGTAATCATTAGAACAGACAGCAGCATCACGGTCAGAAAAGATAAAGGTATGGTCTTCACATCTTGCATACATTAGCATTAAACCTCTTCTGTTAAATTTTGCAGAGCCTTTTTGTTATAAGGAGCTTGTACATAGTCCTTTGGAGTACTTTGGAAACCGTGAACCAACTTCCTGCTCAGTGTTTGAATGACCAAAATGTAGTTCTCTGACTGCATCCCCCTTTTTATGCATTCCTTAGCTATCTGCTTTGTTCCCTCTGTGTACTGCAGTAAATTCAGTTTGGTCACTGAATATACCAGTAATACCAGAGCTGACCTTGTTTATATAAGGCAAAGTAAACCTGCTTCAGTATATGTGGCCTAACCAATTCTAGTAATTTCTAAGTCCCTGACCTGCTACCTGGTTGGCAGATCGGGAGTTTTGTGTTCTTGTGGATCGCCTTTTTCTTTTTTTCAGGTCAATGACTGAATGTCGGTTTTCGTAACTTTTCACACAGGTTAAAATCTTCAGGTTTTATCTTTTTGCTAGAAGATTACTTAGAACTCCCAAATGTTTGTTTTCTAAAAGCCAAGGCCCTGGGGAATAAAATGGTGGCAGTTGCGCATATAGATGTAGAGCGAGGGAACTATATTTGCACACAACACTTTTTTGGTGCCGTAAAAGTGATTGGTCGGCTGTAGAGCTACCTGTGGGATTAATTTTACTGGACAGCCAATCGCTGTCCAGTAAAGTTACCAAGATTAAGGCTGCAGTTGCAGCCATGAGTATGGTTCAACCATATACACTCTCTGGCCACTTTTATTTTGGTACACCTTGCTAGTACCAGTTTGGACCCCCTTTTTCCTTCAGCACTGCCTTAATTCTTTGTGGCAGAGATTTAACAAGGTGTTGGAAACATTCCTCAGATTTTGGTCCATAATGACATGATTGCCTCATGCTGTTGCTGCAGATTTGTCAGCTGTAAATCCATGATGCGAATCTCTTGTTCCACCACATCCCAAAGGTGCTCTATTGGATTGGTATCTGACTGTGGAGGCCATTGGAGTACAGTGAACTCTGTCATGTTCAAGAAACCAGTTTGAGATGTTTTCAACTTTGACATGGTGCATTATACTGCTGGAAGTGGCCGGACTCCCACTGGGGGCTGTGAGACCCCTTCCTCCCACAGCATGTCTGCTTCCTCCCTGCTAGTTTTCTGAGGACTACAAGGGGGCGTGTCAAACTGCTGGCTTTGCTGAGGAGAGGGATAAAAGCCAGCGGTCTTACAAACAGGATGTCAGCAGGCAATAACTGTTTTCCAGCAAGTTCAGCAGCCTATTACAGAGGAACTACAGAGCTCAGAAGAACACGGATGGCAAACTTGGTGAAGGCAGGAGATCAGCAACAAGGACATGGAAAATAATTTTTGGCTGGAGTTCTGTTTTAAGGGAGGCCTTTTTCCACACACCCTTTGGTTTTGCAGTTCGATCAGGTGATGTTTCCATGCTGTACCAAGGGTCCTACTGTTCTGTTTCAATGGATGCTAGCGCTTCATTGGATTAGGGGATCTTTTTTTTGGTCTCTGTGATCAGTTTTTTCAGAGGTGGTAGCTCAGAGGATAAGTGCTCTGGCCATAAACATTTACAGTTCAAGTCTGTGGCTCTTGCAGATGCTGTATATAAAAAGAATGCATTCAAATCCTCAGCCTTTTGGCGTTCTGACATTTACAGGAGGTGTTTTCTTCCATTTGTGTTGCATCCCAGACTGAGGAGACAGTTTGCTTTATTAGACTTGAAGTCTATTTAGTCCCTGTGCAAGAGGCCAAAAGATGTACTGTACGTTTCTGCCTGTGTGCTGATTTTTTTAATGCATGGACCTCATGTAATCCATTTTACACTTTTTTTTTTTTTTTTTTTTAATTTATAGATGTAGATATGGATGAGACAGATTCTACTACAGCACCATACAACCCACAGTGTAATAAGCCACAAGAATCAGTGCCTCAAAGTGACAGCAAAATGGACGCAAAGCAGCTTGATCCCCCAAAACCCAACAATTCTGAAATGGAATGGAAGTGGAAAATTCGTGAGATACCAAGTGATATTTTTCAAGGAGATGTGAGTAGTACTGTACAGAAATCTTTAGTCAACTACACATTTATACAGCTTATATTCTCCTTGCATACCCTGGTTATTTTACACTGGGCTTATATATGCAGATATTCTGAAAAACTGGATAGTAAAATGTCCACAAATGTATAGACTGTTCATAATTTAGTTGATATAGTCCAAAAAAGTATTCAGTGCGTACCGCACAAACAGTTGCATTGAAACATAAATATCTATTGAGTCTTAAGATCTGGTCCCTTCTTTTTATGTGTGAATAGGGTGGATTTGATTTAAATCAAATCGATTTAAATCACTAGTAAAAAGTTAATTTTAAATCATCATTTTTAAAGGGCAACTGTCATCTCTGTCCTGCAGCAGCTCCTCTGACCTGCTGTTGACTCACTGACAGTCCCGTTCACTTTAATGGGACGGCTGGTGATGCAGCAGTGACACAACAAGGTAAGGGATGTGGTGGCAGCAGGTGAGTGGATGCCCGCTAACGGCACTGCCATAATGGATCTGAAATGACAGGTGCTCTTTAAATGTAAGGACTCATTCTTGCTGGTAGTTAGAATCTTTACTTTTTGCAAAAAAAAAAAAAAAAAATGAAGATTTCCTATTTAGAATAAGCTGCCAGGTTAGTAAAACAGTGATATCAGAATCGATTCAAACATACAGTTTGTAGTGTACCTAAATTTGCATAACAATGGGGAAAAAGGAATATTCCTGAACTTTGTTTTATCTCAGGGTTAATGTGAAATTGTGTGCATCAATGCAGTACATTTTTATCTCCGCTTGCATTCATTGAATGACCAATAATTAAATTTTACAGAATATACAGCTTCATGCTCCATTTCATGCTGAATAAACTAAATTAGCATATCCTAAATAGAAAACTTTAGATAGATTTTTACTCCAAAAGCATTTATTTTTTTCAATAAATTAACCGGTTCCCGACCGGTGCACGACGATGTACGTCGACAGAATGGCACAGACAGGCATAAGGGCGTACAGGTACGTCTCCTTTAAGATGCCGCCGTGCCATCGCGTGCGCACCTTCGGCGCGGTCGGGACCCTCGTGAGTCCGGTCGTGGGTCCCGCGGACTCGATCGCCGCGGGGATACCCGTGATCGTCTCACAGGATGGCTGAACGGGGAGATGCGGAAGTAAACAGCATCCCCCCGTTCTGCCTAGCAACTAGTGACACTGATCTCTGTGCCCTGTGATTGGAGCAGAGATCAGTGTTCACTAAATCACAGCCACGCCCCCCACAGTTAGTAATACGCCCCTAGGAACACTTAACCCCTTCACTGCCACCTAGTGGTTAACCCCTTCATTGCCAGTGTAATTTACACAGGAATCTGTGCATTTAAATAGCACTGATTTCTGTATAAATGACAATGGTCCCAAAAATGTCTGCCATAATGTAGCAGTCACAATAAAAATCGCTGATCGCCACCATTACTAGTTAAAAAAAAATTAATAAAAATTCTATAAAACTATCCCCTATTTTGTAAACGCTATAACTTCTGCGCAAACCAATCAATAATCGCAATTTTTTTTTTTACCAAAAATATGTTGAAGAATGCGTATCGCCCTAAACTGAGAAACTGTCAGTTGTAAATAGCAGCATCTCTCCTGTCAGAGCGCTGGGAGTGTAGCTATAGCATGGCACTTAGTAAAACTGTCAGTTGTAAATAGGAGGCAAGTCCATGTGGTGGCAAACACCTCTTTTAACTTAATTGTAAACCAGCACATTTTAAATAGTAAAGTAATTCCCGGCCTATTTCTTCTTTTAGGGCTTTGTCACATTGATGAGGTAAAACCTGCATTTATATGCATTTAGAGGATGTTTCTACATGCATGCAATGATTTTTAGTACCATTCACAATGTGCATTTAACCACTTCAGCCCCGGACCAATTGGCAGCCAAAGGACCAGGCCCCTTTTTGCGATTCGGCACTGCGTCGCTTTAACTGACAATTGCGCGGTCGTGCGACGTGGCTCCAAAACAAAATTGGCGTCCTTTTTTTCCCACAAATGGAGCTTTCTTTTGGTGGTATTTGATCGCCCCTGCGGTTTTTATTTTTTGCACTATAAACAAAAATAGAGCGACAATTTTGAAAAAAATGCAATATTTTTTGCTATAATAAATATCCCCAAAAAATATATAAAAAAAAACATATTTTTTCCTCCGGTTTAGGCCGATACGTATTCTTCTACATATTTTTAGTAAAAAAAATCGCAATTAGCGATTGATTGGTTTGCGCAAAAGTTATAGCGTTTACAAAATAGGGGATAGTTTTTATAGCATTTTTATTAATATTTTATTTTTTTACTAGTAATAGCGGCGATCAGCAATTTTTTTTTTTTTTTTTTTTTTTTTTTTGTGACTGCGACATTATGGCGGACACATCGGACATTTTTGACACATTTTTGGGACCATTGTCATTTATACAGCAATCAATGCTATTTAAATGCATTGATTCCTGTATAAATGACAGTTGTAGTGAAGGGGTTAACCACTAGGAGGAGGGGAGGGGTTATGGGCTGTGACGTGTTTGTGTTTTTTTACATTAGGGGGCGGGTCTGACGTCATTGATCGGCTTTCCTGATGACCGGGAACAGCCAATCAATGACAGGCAGAGTAGGAAGCGCAGGGAAAGGTTTGTTTACACATACCTCTCCCCGACCTTCAGCTCCGTGACCCGATCGGGTCCGCTGGTCCCGCGGCCGGGGTCGCGGAGCTCCCGACCGTGTCGCGAGCGCACCGCTGGCGGCGCGCACGCGACCCACGGACAGGCAATTACCTAATCACGTACAGGTACGTGATTTTGCCTGCCCGTGCCATTCTGCCGCAGTATATCTGCGTGAGGCGGTCGGGAAGCGGTTAAACCTGCTTTAGGCCGGCTTCACACGGGGGCGGTGCGGGCGGCGACGGTAAAGCAGCACTCTATTTAGCGCTGCTTTACTGTCCTTTTAGCTGTGGTATGCGGCCGCTAGCGGGGTGGTTTTAACCAAGGGTTTAAAAAGGGTTGAAATCCGCCGCAAAGCGCTTTGCCAGCGGTATCCCCGCGGTGTCCTATTTGATTTCAATGGGTAGGAGCGGTGAATTCACCGCTCCAAATATGCTGCTAGCAGGACTTTTTTTACTGTCCTGCTAGCGCACCTCTCCAGTGTGAAAGGACCCGCTTTTTTCAGGAGATACACAGGCGCTATTTTTAGCGCTGTAGCGGCTGAAAAAACACCCCAGTGTGAAAGCACCCTTAAAGCAGAAACATCTAAACTCAGGAAAGTGATCTGGGAAGCATATTGTACAAATCTATACTTCCCAGGTGGCTTCTCTTCTGCTTAGAAAAGCTAAACACAGGACTGCTAGCGTGCGTGAGGCCTAAAGTCTGAAATTGCATTTCCATTTCGTTACCAGTTTTAGTGAATCATTACTGGCCATTGATATTGCATTTTCTGAGCTGGTTTTGCTGTCAGGTGCTAATTTGAGACATTTTTTGTTTTAGGGCAAGCGAAAGAGTATGGATCCCAGTGTTTTTCCAGCTGCCAGAAGGGTAATCCCACCAGTGGCAGTATCTAAATGTGATCCTGTTTTAACCTGCAGGACACCTGCCAAACCACAGGAGGATTATATGAACTGGTAATTTCCAACAAAGACTCTAAATTGAAAATGTGATATGATATGGTATATACCTACTTGTTTCTATGAACGTTTCAGTGTTTACATTTTTACCAATATTTGTAACATGTAAGTTGCACATTGCTAAACATTAGGCCTCATGCACACAGGATGTTTTGCAAACACTCCTTAGAAGCCTTTCCTCCTGGCAGAAAAACAAAACCCTGAGGGTCGGTTCTGACTGGGACAACTTGTCAGGCGACTTAGCCGCGTCCCGTTCTGTACTATGGAACCGTTCTAATCGGAGCGACACAAGTTGCTCCGACTTGGAAAAAGGTTCTTGTACGACTTTGGGAGCGACTTGAGGTGACTTGCATTGACTTCTATAGAGAAGTCGTTTTGCAAGTCGCCGCAGCTGTCGTGTCCGGGTCGCCTGAGGCAGTCGAGCTGTAAGTCATGCTGCCTCATTGTGAACCGACCCTGAGGCTTGTAAAAGTGTCTAAAGTTTTCACAAGCTTTTAGGCAAGTTTACACTATGTTTTAAGATCATAGGCGTTCATTTTGTTGGCCAAAATAATTTATTCTGCCCATGGAAGTGAATTGATGCTCAAGTGCGTTTTTAGATGTGTTTAGGAGTGTAAAGCATTCTTTCTGCGAAAACTCTGCTGCTCCTGAATGCACTGGCAGTGGGTTTTTCCTGCCTCTAAAAGCCCCTCCAACTATGCTGCTAAAAGTATATGGGAGTTTGGAGGCAGGAAAAAAAATGCCTAACGCCTCCTAGAAGCAGCTGCATAAACATCCAGTGTTGGTGGAGGCCTTAATGGGGATTGGCAAAATTGCAATACTGATTATAAGCCGAGGCACCTAATTTTAACACAGAAAACTGGGAAAACTTATTGACTCGAGTATAAGCCTAGGGTGAGAAATGCGCAGCTACTGCAAGTGGAAAAGAGGGTCAACAATGCCCATTTGCATGCCTCACTGTGCCCATTTGCAGCCATAGGTCCCCCAAACTTCAAACTTGGTAGTTAAGGGTTCCTAGATGCCCCCTATCTGAACCCAAAGGGTCCCGAAATGACATTGCTGCAGATGGACACGGTTGACCGAATTTGGCCCCCGTATCTCAGGGCCACTTGGGGCTAGGAACCCCAAATGTGGTATGCAAACCCAGTGGAATTAGCATTACAACATATCTAAAGATGGAGTTCCTAGTACCCCTGAGATACGGGGCCCCAAAATCGGGTCAGAAAATGTCATTCTCTGCTGCAGAAAAGTGCTCGACTCAAGTATAAGCCGAGGGGGGCATTTTCAATACAAAAAAAATGTGCTGAAAAACTCGGCTTATACTCGAGTATATATGTTGATTCTTATTCTTTTATCATTATATAATGTATATTTTGGGTTTACTATTGTCTTCCAGATAAGGCACACGTTTTTGATTTTTATAGATTTGTTTTGCTACTGGTTGAACTCGGTAGGCGTGCTTTTGTGATCCTTGTTTTGGTTCCCACAGGGGGCAATATTGGAATGAATTTTTATTTTTTATTTTTTCCCAATGTTTGGGCTTCCTCATTGTGCTCTGGTTTTCTACCACAATCCAAAAACATACTCTCTAGCTTAACTGGCTCCTGTCCAAATTACCCTCTATTTCCACATGACTGCGATTTATGGAGGTTATTTGTATTGGAGAATGAATATCACCATCTACTGTTCAGTATACTCTGCAAGATTATGCACAGCAAGACTGATATTTTATGCCTATTCATAAAATAAAGGTGATTCTGTGGGTTGTGTCCACCCCCCCCCCCCCCCCCATCATTATAGCAGCCCTCAAAATTTCTGCTCGCATTATGCAGGTGGGGAGGGCAGTGGCAGTTATTTAACCCCCCATCCCCCACATGCATTGGTCTTAAAGAGGGATTGCACCAAAAAAAAAAATTAAAAGCCGGCAGCTACAGATAATGCAGCTGCTGACTTTTAATAAATTTACACTTCTTTCAGGGTCCAGCGATGTCGGCAGCTGAAGCCGAGAAATCGATCGGTTCTCGGCTGCTGCCGCCGCCATTCTCGTTGAGGGAATTAGGAAGTGAAGTGTTGCAGCTTCACTTCCCGGTTCCCTACTGCGCATGCGCGAGTCGCGCAGCGCAATGAGTATGCTCCGTGTTGTCTCTGGGACCCGTGTGTCCCCCAGCAGACAGCACGGCGGGACAGGAAGAGGCATAGACTCCCGTGGGAGTCTATGCCCGGAAGTAGGTGCAAATACCTGAAATTTTAACCCTCCACCCCCTTCTGCATTTGTGGTAATGTCTGTGAAAGTTAACCCCCTCCCCCACATTGGTGGTCAGTGGCATTGAAATGTATCCCCTCCTATGACCCCCAATGTGTGTGGGGGGAGGGGGGAGTAAATAATACTGAAACCTGTGCTAGCGGTTATTGATGCATCCCCTGACATCAATGCTGGGAGTTATTTAATACGACCTCTGATACCAATGTTGGGGTTATGGCATCAATACAAAGTCCCAATGTACCGGGGGCGGGGGGGGAACCTTTTTTTGCAATTGGTTGAATTATAGGGATGTTGGCAACACCTTGGCTTTCACTTGGGTGGCGTTATTTTTATGACATTTTGGATTTGTGCACTTACTTTAAAAAAGTTGTAGGTTTTGTAAGTTTTAACATCATTTTTATGGTTTAGTTTCAGAACTCCTGTTGTGAAAGACCCACTGAGACCCGCTTCAATGTTTTCTACTCCATGTAACAACTTACCCAGTTATAAACCCCCACATACTCCAGCCAATCCTATTCTGCAGCCTTCAGCTTTCCCGGTAATGTATTTCTCTTCATAGTACACATACAACTGTGTGTGTATTCCGTGATCTAGTTGTATTCTACTTAATTGATAGAAACATTGCTTCACTGCATGCAAGGTCTACATTTTCACTTTTCACTTTTGTTGCCCCCATCATAAATATTGCGGCGGTGGCAGGGTCAGTATGTTAAAAAATTCCCTGATTGTATTTATTTCAGGTATATGCAGTATATTGCGCAAACAATTACGCAGTACTTTACATATTGTGCATTAACATTTCTTCCTGCCCCCTGCGTTCTAAAGTGCCAGAGTACTTGGAGCCCCTCTGTGATAGCAAGAACATTAACGTAAAAAAAGTACATGCACTTAATGCAGACATGCGTGTTGGGTACAAAAACTACAATTGAGCCACACATTAACCACTTCAGCCCCGGACCATTTGGCTGGCCAAAGACCAAAGGACTTTTTTTACAATTTGGCACTGGGCTGCTTTAACTGGTAATTGCACAGTCATGCAATGTTGTACCCAAATTAAATTTGCGTCCTTTTGTTCACACAAATAGAGCTTTATTTTGATGGTATTTGATTGCATCTACGATTTTATTTTAATTTTTTTTGCACTATAAAAGAAAAAATACCGAAAATTTTGGGAAAAAAATATTTTCTACTTTTTGTTATAAGAAAAATCCAATAAACTCAATTTTAGTCATACATTTAGGCCAAAATGTATTCAGCCACATGTATTTGTTTAAGAAAAAAAAAAAATGTCAATAAGCGTATATTTATTGGTTTGAGCAAAAGCTAGAGCGTCTACAAACTAGGGTACTTTTTCTGGAATTTACGCAGCTTTTAGTTTGACTGCCTATCATTTCTTGAGGTGCTAAAATGGTAGGGCATTACAAAATCCCCCCCCCCCCCCCCAAATGACCCCATTTTGGAAAGTAGACACCCTAAGGAAATTGTTAAGAGGCATGTTGAGCCCATTGAATATTGTTTTTTGTCCCAAGTGATTGAATAATGACATATATATATATATATATATATATATATATATATATATATATTATATATATATATATATATATATATATATATATATATATATATATATATATATATATATATATATATATATATATATATATATATATATATATATATATAAATAATATTCACATCACTTTTTTCCCCCCCCTAAAATCGGGGGAAAGTCGTGGGTGCGTGTTATACGCCGATACCCCCCAAAAAAGTGGCCAAAAAAATCAAACGGCGCCGAACAACAGCGACCGCCGCCAAAAAAAAACGAGCGGAGCCGAACAGACGGCTCGGGCTTTTTCGGCTCCGCTCGCAGTCCCGCCTCCCTGCGCTCGCTTCCGAAACAGCAGGAGGCGGGACTGTGAGCGGAGCCGAACAGACGGCTCGGGCTTTTCCGCCGGCGCTCTGTCTTTTCCGGCGGCGCGGTCTTTCTAAGCTGCAAATGACGCTGGGCAAAGCTGCAAATGACGCTTAAGGGCCGGTTCAGACTGCTGCGGTGCAGGAACGCTGCGAATCCACTGCGGGTTCCCGCACCGCAAGTCTCCCACTGGCAGTTCACACTGCCCTATGCGAGCTGCTGGGAGTGTCAGTGAAATGTTAATGACACCCCCATAGCAGCTCGCATATCGCAGTGCGATCTGCAAACTCGGACAGGAATCGGATCGCATGGTGAGAACATCCATGCGATCCGATTCTGCAACGGACCGAAAAAAAGGGTCCTGTGCGAGTTTGGGCCGAATGCGATGCGAAATCAGCCATACTATCTGTATGGCTGAATTTGCATCGCACAGAGATTGCATATGATTTGAACTGCAGTGCGGTGCGAATCATATGCGATCTCCCGCACCGCAGCAGTCTGAACCGGGCCTTAATGTAAGTTTTTTTTTTTTTTTTTTTTTTTTCCCTAAACTTCCCTCCTAATTTTTTTTTCTTTTAAAATGCACCCATAAACTTGGGGTGCGTGTTATACGCCGATAAATACGGTATTGCTCACACATGCCATGGTTATTTGTGGAATTGCACCCCAAAATACGGGGATACCACATGTGTGGGACTTTTTGGGAGCCTAGCCGCGTACAGGGCCCCGAAATCCAAATCACTGCCTTCAGGATTTCTAAGGGCGTACATTTTTGATTTCACTCCTTACTACCTATCAGTTTTGAAGGCCATAAAATGCCAATATGGCACAAACCCCCCCCCCCCCCCCAAATGACCCCATTTTGGAAAGTAGACACCCCAAGCTATTTGCTGAGAGGCATTGTGAGTATTTTGCAGCTCTCATTTGTTTTTGAAAATGAAAGTAAAAAAAGAAAGTAAAGAAAATTACTATTTCTCTCTTTTTTTTTTTTTTTTTTCAATTTTCAAAACTTTGTGACAAAAAGCGATCTATAAAATACTCACCATACCTCTCAGCAAATAGCTTGGGGTGTCGACTTTCTAAAATAAGGTCATTTGAGGGGGGTTCTGTGCCATCTGGGCATTCCATGGCCTCCGAAACTGTGATGGGCAGTGAGGGGTGAAATCAAAAATGTACTCCCTTAGAAAGCCTGAAGGCGGTGATTGGTTTTCGGGGTCCCGTACGCGGCTAGGCTCCCAAAAAGTCTCACACATGTGGTATCCCCGTACTCAGGAGAAGCAACAGAATGTATTTTGGGGTGTAATTTCACATATGCCCATGGCATGTTTGAGCAATATATAATTTAGTGACTACTTTGTGCAAAAATAAAAAAATTGTCTTTTTGAATACTTGTGTCAAAATATAAAATAATCCATGGACTCAACATGCCTCTGAGCAAATAGCTTGGGGTGTCTGCTTTCCAAAATGGGGTAATTTGGGGGGGGGGGGGGGGGGGGGGGTGGGGGTTTGAACTGTCCTGGCTTTTTATGCACAACATTTGGAAGCTTATGTCACACATCACCCACTCTTCTAACCACTTGAAGACAAAACCCTTTCTGACACTTTGTTTACTTGAAAAAATATTTTTTTTTTGCAAGAAAATTACTTTGAACCCCCAAACATTATATTTTTTTTAAAGCAAGGGCCCTAAAGATTAAAATGGTGGGTGTTTAATTTTTTTTTTTTTTTTGTTCACACAGTATTTGCGCAGCGATTTTATTTATTTTTTTTATTTTTTTTAAACGCATTTTTTTGGAAAAAACATTCATTTTAATGCACTAAAACACACTATAAAACACACAAAATGGTTAACAATAAAACACAGTAAACAGTAAAGTATAAAAAAAATTACATACCTGAAAAGCAAACGTGATAAAACATTGCAGAATAGAATACAGTAAAAAAAGAGCAGAACAATAGCGAGAGAGAACAATAAAATTACAACTTTTTATTTATTTTTGTGTAACTGTAACCTGTTCGGGGCTCTCAAAATGCGATGGCATCTTGGGAGACCCTGTGAAAGTGTGCCTAGTATGTGCAATGCTGTACCCTACGCTAAAACTCAGTGTATGGTAGCGCTCAAAACATTCACCAATGCAAAGACCAGGATTGTCAGGACAGCGGGGACAATAACAGGTGTCGCGCTTATATCTGCGCTTTCTACAGACACGACACAAGGGGCTCGTTGAGTAGGGGTACTCGGGAGGACATAAGGAAAATGCCTCTCGTGCAGCCGGCTTACTGCATTTGGTTGGGGATGGTTAGGTGGAGCACCATCTCGAAACAGAAGGGCTCTGACCATCTCTTCCTGGAATTTGAGGAAGGATCCAGTCTGTCCTGAAACTCTGTATAGCACATGAGCGTGCAGCAAAGCCAATTGAAATAAATAAACAGACACTTTCTTGTACCAGTGTCTGGCCTTACGGGCAACTAGGTATGGCGCCAACAACTGGTTGTTGAGGTCCACCCCTCCCATGTTTTGGTTATATTCGTGGACACAGAGCGGTTTCTCCACAACACCAGTCGCCATTGTAATTTTGGACCGTCGTGTCTGCATGAAGGGAGGTAAGAACAAAAACATTCTTATTATCCCTCCACTTCATAGCGAGCAAGTTATTACACTGCAAGCAGGCTCTCTTCCCCAGCCTAAGACTGGAATCTACAAGCCTCTGGGGAAAGCCCAGTGCCACATGCTCCAATCTGATGATCAAACAAGTGACTAAAAAGTAGAGCGCTCGTGTAATAATTGTCCACGTACAAGTGGTACCCCTTTCCGAATAAGGGTGACACCAAGTCCCACACAATCTTGCCAGAGCTTCCTATGTAGTCAGGGCAGTTTTTCGGCTCTACATGACTATCTCTTCCCTCGTAAACCATAAAACTACATGTATAGCCTGTGGCCCTGTCACAGAGCTTATACATCTTGACCCCGTATCTGGCACGCTTGCTGGGAAGGTACTGTTTGAATGACAAGCGGCCAGAAAACTTAATCAGGGACTCATCAACGCAGACAACTTGATGGGGAGTAAACAAGTCTGCAAAACGTTGGTTGAAGTGGTTTACGAGGGGCCGAATTTTGTAGAGTCGATCGTATGCAGGGTCTCCACAAGGACGACTGAGTTCATTGTTGAAGTGCATGAACCGCAAGATCTGCTCGTATCGTGCCCTGGCCATGGAAGCAGAGAACACGGGCATATGGTGAATTGGGTCAGTGGACCAATATGACCGCAACTCACTCTTTTTGGTTATGCCCATGTCAAGGGATAGGCCCAGAAAGGTCTTAAATTCGGAAACCGTAATTGGTTTCCAATCTCTGGCAAGGGAGGACTGGGGAATAGTGGCAATGTGTTGACCAGCGTACAAATTTCTTTGGTCCACAATAGATCTATAGAGATCTTCGGTTAAAAATCTAGTGACGTAAAATCAACGGTTTCCACCTGAATGCCGAGTTGGCCAGTGAATGGGGGAAGTACGGGTGCTGAAGTAGTGGTGGGTTCCCAATTAGGATTGGCAAATTCTGCAGGATGGGCACGACGGGCCTGTCTGTCTTCATGGTGGCAGCGGGACACTACTTTGTGCTTGCCACCTCACCAGCTTGAACTGCACTTATGGGACTCGCCACGTCACCACGTGTTATTGCAGTGTTGGTTTGACTACGACCATGGTGTACTAGGCCGCTGGTGCTTGCCAGTTCACCAGAAGGAATAGTGGCGCTAGTACTTCTCTGCTCCATACGAGAGTCCTGCGGCTCTTGCACCTCAACAGCAGAAGAAGATTGGGGTTTGGTACGCCTGACCTTGGCAGGGACCACAACTCCATCGCCAGAACTATCTGTCATGGAGCCGCTGTCTACAGGCTCGTATTCTGAGCCTGAATCTGACAGATGAGTGACTTCCTCTTCACCATCTGTCATGCTCAGAAACGTGTAGGCCTCTTCACTAGTGTACCTTTCGATTTGCCATTTTTGGGCTCTAAATCTAGTGAGACTCGCAGGTAAAAAAAAGCTCCTGACTGTCAGCGACTGTATCAAAACGCTACCAAAAAAACTGGGATCAGGCCTGACTCTGCGAATGCTGCAGTTAGGAGTGTAAATGTGTGCACCTCCCTACCCCTCTTAAATTCCAAAAAAAGGGCAGAAATATTTTTACTTTTCCTCTGGCTTCCTAGTGTAGGGTGTGATGTCATTCTCCTGCCAAGGAGATCTTGGGAATGGTGAATACTCAGTCTTTGCAAGAAGACGTTACAGAACAGTGCTAAGAGCATCTTCTCCTTGAGATTTGGGATACTCTACCCTCCCCAGATCTTGGCACAAGGAAGATGTCCTCAGCCTACTGTGTAGGTGCTATAGGTGGTAGCTGAGGGAAAGGTGAGCATATTAATATTGACCCTTAAGGTGACTCCAAACAAAAACCTAAGTGGATTCCCTCATTCACACGATCGAGGTGAATGAAGGAATCCTCCCTGCTACACTATTGTATTCTGAAAGCAGGGACTCTCCTCCACTGTCGGAATACACTGATCAGAGCTTTAGTTGACTGGCTGCAGCATGCTGATCAAAGGAAATTTTCCAACATTCTTACTGGTGGGAAGCCAATCATTAGATCACCTCTCTCTAGGGGGTACGGCCATAGATGGATTGAAATTTGCCCGGTCCCTGCTGAATCTGCAGAATTTAGATCCATCTGTGGCCAGTTTCAGTCTTGCATAATTGTACAGGCTCCTCTTTAACCAAATGCTGACCAGGCCATAGCCGAAAGATGGCTACAGCGTGGTTGGGTTATTCTGGGTGGATGTTCTCCCCAGAATCTTGCTCCCGCGAGCCCCCTGTGGCAGGCACTCGGGAACATCTGTCACCGCCGAGTCCGGAGGCCCTGACGCATCACGGTAAACGGCCGC
Organism: Lithobates sylvaticus; assembly: GCA_028564925.1. Lineage (NCBI taxonomy): Eukaryota > Metazoa > Chordata > Amphibia > Anura > Ranidae > Lithobates > Lithobates sylvaticus. The sequence goes on along the minus strand of CM053028.1, from coordinate 290,219,399 downwards.
TGATAGCGGCCGTTTACCACGTGATTGCTCCGTCAAATGACGGAGCGATCACGTAAACAAACCGGCGTCACGTCATGACGCCTGTTCCTCCCTTTCCTCTCTCTACACCGATCGGTACAGAGAAAGGGGGAAGAAGCGGAGAGGGGGAGAGATGGCAGCAGCAGCTGTGAGCTGGGATGTGTAGTGCCCACAGCGCTGCTCTGTCCAACACTCTGCCAACACTCGCCAATCAAATTTTATAGAAACAAAATTTTCTTTTTTTTTTTCTTTTTTTTACAGAATTTTCTTTTTTTTTTTTGATTTATAGCGCAAAAAATAAAAAACCCAGCGGTGATTAAATACCACCAAAAGAAAGCTCTATTTGTGTGGAAAAAAAGGACAAAAAATGTATTTGGGTACAGTGTTGCGTGACTGAGTAATTGTCATTCAAAGTGTGAGAGCGCTGAAAATTGGGCTGGTTAGGAAGGGGGTTTAAGTGCCCAGTGGGTAAGTGGTTAATCTGATTTAACTGCACACTCCTATATGATAGGTGTACTTTATTGTGAACCCACAAATTCAGAAATCGGGAAGTTGCCAGAATCAAAATTGCAGCCCTTGGGCCTGCACCTTTAAAACAAATGCTAACTTGTACTTTAGGGGAACACTGTCGCCTAACCATTTAAGGCAAAGTGGTGGTATCTCCTGATAGCCCGTTCCAAATCAGGTATACTGCCCAATCTGTGGTCCCTTGCATCTCCCTTCCCGTGCACATGATATCCTTTTACTGTATGAACAAGACTTTGTGACCTGCAGGAGAAAAGATTGTTATGCTAACATTGAGTATTAGGAGGACTTTGTGCAGTTCATGCACAAACCTAGGAAGTACTTTTTAATTTAAATCCATTTCAGCTTGTTGGAAAATATGAGACTTGTGAGTAGTAATTTTTTTCAATAGGAAAAGGAGATCCTTTTTAGAGTATTGGAGTTGTTTCAAAATGTTGTGGCAAATTTTGCAATAATGGACAGATATTTGTGGTTAAGAGGGGGCACCTTGGTTGCCGATAAACTAATCTGTACCTTTTTTCTTTTTATCAGATGACTCCGTCAATTGCATTTAATGACTGTATTGTAGTCAAAGGAAGAATGTATGCAGTTTTAAAGCAAATCGGTACTGGTGGCTCTAGCAAGGTAATCACTGACTTATGGTTCTGCAACATGTCTAACATATATCTCTATGTGAAATGTATTTCCTGTTCAGTATGTCTAGGGAATAAAAGTAGGTGATTGCGGAGGAAAAAAAACATTTTCAGTAAATTTCACGCAGAGATTCTTTTAAAATATGCCCATAAGAAAGGAATTATTAAGTTAGTGACTGGTAATTAAATTATGGCTTAAGGCCTTGTCCTAAAAGATGACCTTGCATCATGACTGACTTACAAAATAAAATATTATCTGAAAATTAGTTGAGGGCGAGTGTGGAGCAGGGGCGGACTGGGCCCTGTAAAAAAAAAAAAAGGCTACACCGCTTCTGCCAGAAGCGATCAGCCAGTAAACTGTCAGAGCCAGCTGAATCGCACAGAGGGGGATCTCCCGCTGTGACACAGCTTGTATATGAAACGCTGGCCATTGTCCAACAAAGTGCTGCCTCCTGGACCGGCTACTATAATAGACAGCACACTGGTCCAATGCCAGTCCAGGAGGTTATACTCTGAAAGCAGCTGGCGTTTCATATACAAGCTGCGTCACAGCAAGAGATCCCCGCTGTGTGATGCGGCTGGAAATCCTCCCGATTCCTCCCTGTGATGCCTGCGGCACTGATGGGCTTTATGTTATTATTGTTAATATACATTTCTGTAACTTACTGTAATTCTGCATAAACCATTTAACAATGTAATTTCATTAAATATTTTACGAGGGCGTATTTAGGGGTGGGGCAGGGTAGGGTTCAGTGGGGCAACTGGTGGCTAGTAACTCATAAGGCCTGGCTAGTAGCTCAGGACTTGAAATGTTGTGCTCTGCAGTACAGGACACAGGCTGGATATTCATAGACCCTGGGACATTCCAAAGCGATTAATAGAGGCTGGGCAACAAGGCAAAACAGAATTGTGCAAACACACCCAACAACAAGAGTCAACAGACCCAAAAGACTGCTGCAGCAAGAACTTGGTGGTCGAAAAGTTGCATATGCAGAAGCTGGAGAAGGTATGAACTAAAAACTAGGTGACTGCCTTGAAAAGCTGGGTAACAGAGGTAGCAGGCGAGTGGAAATTTTTGAGGGCTGCTATACTGTATGATTAAGATAATGGCAGTTTTGATGTACCTGCACATTCCATAGCTTGGAATACAGTACACAGGCCACCCTCCCTTCTATTTTTTGGTTAGTCTGCATTGCATGCTACAAAACTGGGGTAGTTATAAGGGAGGCGCCCAAGGGCATGTTTTTAATAGCTTTGCCAGTGTCCAGTCACCTGAAGGTACCAGCCTATAACCCAGGGTCCATGGATATCTAGCCTGTGTCCTGTACTGTACTCCAACATATGGAGTTTACATGCAAGTCAAAATGTCTCCTTCAAGGAAACCATGTGGTATTTGAAGACCATGTGGTGTTTACAGAAATATATTTGCACATGTTGACAGCCTTTTAACACTTTTGTCAGTGGTCTTTTTGACTAAAATTCATGCTGCTAAGACCTGTGTTTTTTTTTTTTTTTTTTTTTTTTTTTTTTTTTTTGGGGGGGGGGTTTCTTTAAGTGATTTCAAGTCTTATTTTTAACAAACATAAGTCATCCTTGCCTGCCCTGTGTGGTGATTTTGCACAGAGCAGCCTCGATCTTCCTCTTCTCGGGTCCCTCTTCGGTGCTACTGGCCCCTCCCTCCTGTTGTGCCCCCACAACAAGCAGCCGAGTCACAGCTCCCTGTGTCCATTCAGACATGGAGCCGCGACCCGTCCTGCCCCCTTTCTCTCCTCATTGGCTGGCTGACAGCAGCAGGAGCCAATGGTGCTATGTTGGTGTCTCATCCTGCAGCATCGCTGGATCTAGAGGGACCTCCGGTAAGTATTAGGGGGGGGGGGGGGGGGTTGCTGCACATAGGCTTTCTATTGTCATGCATAGAATGCATGAAGATAAAAAAAAGATATATGCATCCAGAATGTATTCTATGGATATGGTACATTTCTAGCTGACCACCGTGATCTCAGTCTGTATGCTTTTTGTTAATGCATCCACATAAACATCTTGTCTTTTTTGCCGTATATCCACTTGGAGAGATTATCTTGCACTTGTAAACCTAGCTTTGTACTTTACTAGGTTAAAGTGTTACTAAACCTCAAACACTGCATTCACTATATCTGCTCTGCCACAGAACACGGAAATGCAATTATTTTAGTAAATATAAACTGCTAAATACCTTTTCTTATCAGCGGTATATAGCAGTGTCTGTCTGTCTGAGCACAGGTTAAAGCTCGAAGGGGTTTTCATTCTCCTCTGACTGTCCTATAAAAATGCATGACCCTTGACTTTGTCTAAACAGTGCTGATTGGCCCTGTGCTGGTCACATGCACCGCACCCCCCCTCCCCCCAAAAAAATTTCAGATTTCACTGTTGTGGGTTTAGTAATGCTTAAATGCTCTTCCATTTGTTGGACATTGTAACTTCATATATAAAGCCTAGTTTCTTACGATGTTTCTCTTTTCTGATCTAGATGGGTTTATTAGTGATATCACTTTTTTTTTTTTTTTTTTTTTCGTACTCCGTAATGTGTTTCAAGGATTTTTTTTTTTTTTTTCCTGTCTAATCTGCTTTTTGTGGTGTTTTTACAGGTCTTTCAGGTTATGGATGAGAAAAAACATTTGTATGCTATAAAGTTTGTGGACCTGAAGGAAGCTGACATACAGACTGTTGAAAGTTATCAAAATGAGATTTGTCATTTAAATAAACTTCAGCAACACAGTGATAAAATAATCAGACTGTATGATTAGTAAGTATATGCAATCCTTTATTGCTTTTTACTTTTTGAAATACCCAAAATAAGCTAACTTTTTTTCCTGCAGTGAAATCACAAAGCAGCATATCTACATGGTTATGGAATGTGGCAGCATTGATCTAAATACATGGATGAGAAAAAAGAAGACCCTTAACCCATGGGAGAGGAAGAGTTACTGGAAGAACATGTTGGAAGCAGTTCACACAATACACCAGCATGGTAGGTGACCATTTTGGTTGCTGACAGCATCTTAGTCTGTTTTAAATACCTACGTGTTTATTTAGGATAAAGAAAGATCAATATCTATAATTTTAACCTCTCATTTTAAACTCTCCATGTTTTGGGGGGGGGGGGGGGGAGGAATGTTCTTGACACATTTGTCTAGACATCTTGACCCAAAAAGGCACTATCATTTGATAATGAAACTTTATATGTGAATATTTCTGTTTAAAAACCTTTTTAAAAATTGGTTATTGAGTTTTGTCGCTTTTTGTGGTAGGGGATGGCAGTGCTTAATGTGGTTGTAAGCCCCCCTGCTCGAGTATTGAACATGCTAACTGAAATGTAATAATTAATACTTTATACAAAATCCTTTGTTGGTAAGGATAACTTGAAGACGCCTCCTGTATGGAGAAACTAGTCGCATGCATTGCTCAGGTGTGATTTTCGGCCCATTCTTCCACACAAACCGTCTTCAAATCTTGAAGGTTCCGTGGTCTCTTCTCCGAACCCTGATGTTTGGGTTTTTATCACAGATTTTCTATTGGACTCATGTCAGGCTGGGCCATTCTAGCAGATTTATTTTCTTTCTTTGAAACCAATTGAGAGTTTCTTTGGCTTTGTGTTTGGGATCATTGTCTTGCTGAAATGTCCACCCTCGTTTCATCTTCATCATCCTGGTATATGGCACAAGATTTTTATCAAGAATGTCTTGGTACATTTTTTCATCCTTCAATGATATGAAGTTTGCCAGTACTGTATGCTGAAAAACAGCTCCACACCATGATGTTCCCACTAGGGCCAAAACAACGAATTGATTATGAAATTCATCGATTACTATTTTCATAATCAATTAAGCGTCCAGTAACATAATGGGGTTAAAAAAACTAAAATTAGCCCTTTATAGTACAAAAAGAGCAAATCGCTACTGTAAATATTTTTCAAAGTTCTACAGTAAAAAAAGCTTCTCCATTGAAGTATAATGAACCAAAAAAGCACAGTTTAAAAAAAAAAAAAAAAAAAGTCACTGCCCCATTCCAAAAACGCAGCGACTGGGAAAAAGCATAGATGTGAACATGTCCCATAGGAAACCATGTAAATGAACTGTAGAGCGTTTCTGCAAAAAGCACCAAAAAAACAAATAGGTGTGAACCAGGTCTAAGAGGTTTAGTAACATAATGGGGTTAAAAATAAAATAAAAATTAGCCCTTTATTAGTACAAAAAATGTCAGCAGGAGGCATAGTTGCAGCAGTACATGGCTACTCCCAGTGACGAGCTGTGCAGGGGGCATGTCGGCACAAATCTGACCACGACGGTACAGGCAGGCTGTGCTCTCAATTAGAATGCAAAGAAAACTGACCACGTAGAGTGGATGTGCTTCCATTCCTAGTATGGTCAGTTAAAGAGGAAGTAAAGCCTTTAAAAAAAAAAAAAAAAAAACGAACCTGCAAGGCAAAGGCATAATGAGCTAGTATGCATAGCATACTAGCTCATTATGAATGACTTACCTAAGAACGACGCCCCTGAAGCGTCCCTCATCCACGATCGTCTGCGCCGCCATCAAACCCGGAGTGACTTCCGGGTCTCGCCGCTCCAGCGCTGTCATTCGCTGGAGCGGCAATGGCGTCACTCCCGCGCATGCGCACGAGAGCGGCATATCGCCGTGATCTTGGCGTTGTCAGTGCGCCTGCGCCGTAGATAGTAGTGCCTTTTTCTTTTCTAAATATCTCCTAAACCATGTAGGTTTAGGAGATATTTATTGGACCTACAGGTAAGCCTCAATCTAGGCTTACCTGTAGGTCAAAGTGGTTTGTAAGGGTTTACAACCACTTTAAAATAGGAAAGCATGGGGACTGACAGGATTGGCAGGTATTTCACAAAAAAAGGAAGCAATACAAAGAGAACAAAGATACTTTTTCATACAGGTAAGAGGTACAACAGACCTATTTTTAGGAATATGAAATGTTGGGTAAACATACAGTTTAAATTGGTATTACTCTTTTAAAAAACTGCTGACAGGTAGGGTGATTGACAGAAGAGACCCTACCCGTGTCTTTTGTCCTTAATATTTCCCCTAGTCTGTCAGCTTGCGTGCCTCAACCTATATCTACTGAACCCGCTCTGTGCTGTGGTGATGTCTCCCATGTGGGGGTGACTTCATCACGGCCCAGCCATTCAAGTGGCTGAATAGACGAAACCCGGAAGGTAGACTGTAAGAAGATGGACGCATGTGGGAGCAGTGACGGCTCAGTGCTGGAGGGCTTTGACTGGTAAGTGTGTCAAAACCAGGCTTCGAGTCCTACAGCACAACCGCGTATGTGCTACTCCAAAGCTCGTACATGATTACCCATTTTTATCAGGCGGGCGCATGCGTAGTGGTGTAATGGCTCCACCTGGTGACATTTTTGAATGGAAGGCAGTAGCACTCGGTATCGGCGGTGCTTCACTACAGCAGAGAGCAGGACGACAGTAGCAGTACACTGATTATTGTCTCGGTGGCCTCGCCACAGCAGAGAGGAGGACACTGATGTGAGGGGGGCAGAGGAGGACATTGCTGGGGGGCTGGTGAAGGGGGCAGAGGAGAACATTGCTGGGGGGGTAGTGAAGGGGCAGGGCTCGAGTCCTGCAGGAATGCATGGAACACATTTCTTTTTTAGTGCGGGTCCCCCCCAGAACTTGACCCCTGACCAAAACCATTTAATGTCAAACCTAAACACTTTCAATTTGTATGCAATCCGGCAGGCCCTTGCACTACATAGTTGAAGGTAAATCTAAAGGCAATTGAGCAAAAATGTTGTGTATCCAGCTTTAAGTATCTCCCACTCTACAAGATTATGGTCTGGCCTCACCTGGAGTATGCTGTCCAGTTCTGGGCACCAGTCCTCAGGAAGGATGTACTGGAAATGGAGCGAGTACAAAGAAGGGGAACAAAGCTAAAGGGCCTGGAGGATATTGGTTATGAAGAAAGGTTGCAAGCACTGAACCTATTCTCTCTGGAGTAGAGACGCTTGAGAGGGGATATTTCAATTTACAAATGCCATACTGGTGACCCCACAATGGGGATAATACTTTTTTTGCGGAAGGGAGCTTAATAAGACACATAGCCACTAACTAAAATTAGAAGAACAGAGGTTTAACCTTAAACTGCGTACAGGGTTCTTTACTGTAAGAGCGGCAAGGATGTGGAATTCCCTTACACAGGCGGTGGTTTCAGCGGGGGGGGGGGCATCAATAGTTTCAAAAAAAACTATTAGATAAGCAACTGAATGACCGCAACATACAGGGATATAGAATGTAATACTGACATTATAATCACACACATAGGTTGGGCTTGTGTCTTTTTTTTTTTTTTTTTTTTTTTAAACCTCGCCAACAATGTAACAAGGCTCTTACTAATTTTGGAAGGCAATATGCCTGTTTTTAAGGACCAAATCAATGAGCAGTTTAAAGCCCTTTCTAGACTTCTGTTTTCATTGGTGGCAGGCCCTGTTCTTCATATAATTCGGTTTGTGAATTTTTCTTGTCAAACCATGTCTGGCTGGTCAAAAATCCAGGTAGCTAGGAACACAGGTGTTATCACGGCAAATGGGCCTGAATACTAGTTCTTCACCACTTACGGAGTCAATCGTTGAGAGATTTTTAATTGCCGGTAGATATAACATCTGAATGCAGCAAAATCTGACTGCAGAGATGTACGCCCAAGAAGAAAATGACTAGATATTGATGTTTGGTGTAATGAGACATGGTTAAAGTGCTAATTTTTGTAGGTCCATTGGCTACAGATTGGAGGCATTCAAGCCAGTCAGGTTACAGAAAACCCTTCTTTGAATCTACCAAATCTGTCACTGCCAGGGAAACTTTCTGGCTTCTGTGGATATCAAAGGTGCTCACTTACCTGTCCCCTTTTTCCAGCACATCAGTGATTCCTACATTTTGCTGTGGGGCCCCTGCACTAACAGTTCATGCCCCTGCCCTTCAGCCTGCACCTCTGATTTTCACAAAGGTGCTTGTTTCTTTACTAGCCCTACTACATTCTGAAGGCATCCCCATGTTTGGTTACTTAGATGACTTCCTGTTCAGAGAACAGTTTGCAAGCTCCTGCGGACAACATGAAGTTAATCTTCCAAATGTTATATTGGATGGATCTGGTGGAACCCTCAGATATCAGCAGAGGAACAGACTCCTAGTATTTGGATCCAGTCCTGCATAGGGCTCAGGCCAGTGTTCCTTCCAAAAGAAAAACATTAGACACTTCAGTATCCTATATTTGAAGTCTCCAGTCCAGCAGCTGTTTGATATTCCACTTTTGCATGAGTCCTAGGTCTGATTGTAGCCTCTTTTGAGGTGGTCCCATTTGTCCAGTTTCACTCTAAACCCCTAAAATGCAACATTTTGTTGTTTGAGATGTGTCAATCTGGTCTCTGGACAAACCCAATTCATCAGTCGCTGGGGAGCAGGTTCCTCCTGGCCTGGTGGTTAGGAAAGTCGGTTTCAGAGTCGGAGAAGTCTTTCCTTCCCATTTTTTGTTTTAGAGGATTCTCGCAACGGATGTCAGGCTTGTGAGGAGTCTTGGGCACCCTATCAGTGTAGGAGACTTTGTTCGTCAGATTTCGTATGTCCCAATATAGAAAAGGGTGACACGACAGAAAATGATAGCTTTTTTAACCTAAACAAAATGTAACTGTGAGAAATCCTCCAACAATAAGATCCATCCTCAATAAAAAAAGATGAAAACCTTAATGGTATAGTTGAAGTGAAGTAAAACCGTATCCAACATTTGAAGTGAACATGTTGCCAACAGTGCTCAGAGGTCAGCCACCGCATCCCAATGAAGTGAACACTCACCAGAGATGGTGATGTCCAATGGGACGTCGTCAATAGACCCCTTGATAATATCCCATTGCACGAAACATGTCGGAGCGGAGACACTAGTGCTAATGTCATGCCGCTGCACGATTCCAGGTCGGCGGCAGCGTTTTATGTAATGATTTTATGCTACATTTATTTGTACATCGTCCATAATAAATACTACACTGAGGTTGGTTGGCTCTTGGTGAGCTTAATTTACGAGGAGTGTTGCTGGATGGAGATACATTTCCACTGGATGACTGACACATGCAAACAGGTGTTTTTAGCTGTGGTAATGGCAGCCATCATCTCTGGTGAGTGTTCACTTCACTGGGATGCGATGGCTGACCTCTGGCTGAGCACTTTGGCAACTTCATGTTCACGTCAGAAGGTGTTGGATACGGCTTTACTTCACTTCTTCAACTATAGTTTTTGATTAAGACTTCATCTTTTATGGAGGTCTAAAGTAAATGAATGTAACGCTTTCTCAATATCCTAAAGTGCTAATGCAATATGTATCCTCAGGTGATGTAATAATATGCAAAAAATACAGCAATAAGACATAAATATCAAATCAAAGTGCTTGGTGCAAAAACTTTTCAGTGCAAAGAATAGTTCATATATAGTATCACCATGCAAAACCATGATATAAATTCTCAATTTATATGGCATTCAAATTCATAAATATTTTTGGTATAATAAAGTGCAATATTGATTTGTAAATAACAAAGTGCTTGGTGCAACAAATCTTCAGTGCAAAAAAATAATATATCCAATTCTTAAAAGAGAAGTGTGTTGTGTGTTTTTTTTTTTTTTTTTTTTTGCTAATCCTGCTTACATCAGTGGGTGTAGCATCGGACCGATGCTGCAGCTGTCCCCGGGCGTCTCTGCACTGACACCGAACAGGCAGCTACACACGCGTTGGCTACTGTGGTTTGCGCATTAGTACATTCATATTACCATCTTTTATGAAGGGTGGATCTTATTGTCTGATTACTCACACAGTTGCATTTTGTTAAATTATACATTTATTTTCTGGCGCTTCACACTTTTTTTTTTTTTTTTTTTTTTTTAATATTGTTTGTTCTAGCTGTGTACACTGCTTTTTGTGTCCGTGGCCATTGTACCACAGCGCAGAGACATTTTTTGAATAATTTTTATCTCCCAATATGCATCTTGGAACTTGGATGATTTAGCTGTCTCCTCCATGTAGTACCATCCTTCCAGATGGTCATCTGATTCAGTTGGACAACACCACAACAGTGAAATATGTTGATAATCAAGAAGACTTTCCGTCGTCGGTGCCTGAACTCAGGGGGGTGTGGTCTTCCAGGACTTGTCACAGTTGGGGGATGCCTCCAGGTTGAGCATCAAAGTGAACCTTTTTATTATACATCCCAAATTAGAATGCATCTCACTCCAGGCGTGCTTTCTAGTGGTGATATACACAGAGATGTTGGAAATGAATGTTTGCACTTTGTTAATAAATAACTTATCATTAAAAAAAAAAAAAAAAAAGTGAACCTTTTTGTCTCCAGATACAAAGAACATCTAGCAGAATCATATGCTCTGGGATCAGTACACCCTGACCTATGCCTTTTCTACCCTTAAATTCATTCCTCATTTGCTTTGGGCTATCGAACCAAAGGGGTGTTCCAATGATCCTCATTCTGTCAGTTTGGTTCACCGATTTGATAAGACTTAGCAGATTGTCCGTAGTCTACTGTATCAGGATCCTTCGGTTCTAGGGACTGATTTACCATCCTGCCTCAGTCACATTTCCATTGAAACTGAAGATCCAAGGGGCTTTAACCCCAGAAGTTTCTTTGTGGGATAAAGCATCTCCTTGCGTCTGGGCCAGCATTTTGCTCTCAGCACTTTAGAGGGTCAGGTTTGCCTCTTGTAGCCATTACCTCTGCAAGGTGAGTGTCTGGTGACCTTGTCTCGTGAGGAACCCCCTTTGATTCTGCAAGGTAGTGTTGAGGCCCAGTATTTCTTGCCTGAGAGTTTCTGCTTTTTTACTTTAAACACGACATTGTTCTCCTCCTGTCTCTGTCTGGCTGCAGTTCAACAAAAGCAAACTTTCCTCCATTGTCTGGATGAGTTTGACTGATTCCATTTTTCTTCCTGGATAGACCTCCTAAAACAGGTGTGGCTTCTTTTTCCACCATTTCTAGTTGGCTCAGACAGACCATCATTTAAAGTGTTCACCTTTTCAGAATAAAGAAAAGGTGAGCTAACGCTCTTCTCCCTCCCCCCAACCCCCGGTCTCTGCTGTATTTGCCTCTGGGGATGAAGAGCTGTCAGTGCCCATGCAGCCAGTCCAGGAGTGTGAAATCCTCCGCTTTTTTTCTTCCATCTGGGGTGCTTCAGGATGGATCAGAGAGATTCACTGTGATGATGCTGACCTGAATTGCCCCTGGGCCAGCTCCATGGGGTGGAGTGCTTTTGAGACTTCCTGTGTCCCTCACAAGATTAATAGTAGGGTTTTGGTGCTTACCATAAAATATTTTTCTTGTCCCATGAGGGATGCAGGTCTTGCCCCTCTGTGATCATGCACTTGGTACTGCTTTGCTCCTAAATTGAGGCACGCTGGTAGTGGCAGGGGTTATGTGCTGGCCTGCAGGTTTTATTTTATTTTTTCCCAGTGTCAATTCTCCTCTTGTAGGCAGCAGTTTGTATCTGAAGGTTAAAGAATTTAAAAAATCCTATTACTATGGAACGAAAAAATTTGTTTCAATATACTTATATTGTCTCAAACGTAATGAAAATTTATCGGAAAAGCACTGTATTCTCTTTAGCAAATAGGTTGGGACCATCCACACCAGTCAACCCTTTCACTTGCCAGGTCGTACAGCGTATGGACCTACAGCATTTCTTCAAGCTGGCCAGGTCACTTCAATGACTATAGACATATAGCCAAAAAGTTAAAAATATTTAATATAGAATTGTAAAAAAAATATAAAAACATAGTAAGGCCCTTTTCACATTTCCATCAAGCACATCTGTCCACTGATCCCCGCTGAGCAGGTGGATGATGGGTCTGTGTGATCCCTGCTGATGCAGAGTGAACATGGACACAGCTCACTGTTCTGTATGGGTGGTCAGAGGGAAATGGACCGCCTGTCCATTTCCCTCCAATTCTAATCCAATCCCATCTGCTAGATGAATGGGGAACAGTTCCCCATCCGTCTGGTTTTTATCAAATGCAGGCAGGTGTAAATACACATGTCCGTTTTTTATATCAGCCTCTCCATTGAGAATAAAGGGTGGTCGGATCGGATCCACCTGAAAAATGGACCGGCGGACCCGATCGATCTGCTTGTGTGTTAGAAAGTTTCTTTAATATCTAATAAAACATCAATTAACAAATATTAACAAATTAATGGATTATGGAACATGTGTTTAGTAATTATCTTGAGCTGGGTTCTCACCTTCCCCAATCGCATGAGAAGGAAGGATTCACATTTCTTAAGATGTAAAAGTTTCGGTGTTTTGGTTAAGATTTTAGGAAAAGTTCTTTATACTATAATTATTGATTGGGATATTAATAAGAACATTGGGTTTTCAATCAATTTATATATAATGTCTAGTATTTGATCTTGTGTTAAAGAAATCTTATATTGTATACATTTAATGGTTTCACACATTGTTCTTGCCCACTCCTCAGGAATGTCGATGCATAGAGACTGAACAATCCTCATCCTTGCGTGAGAGGGAAGCTATGTCTCATTAGAGTATGTGCTCAGAGGAACTTTAAACCAGCCCTTTTAAAAATAAAGTGGGGGTCAGATTTTAGGAGTAAAAACTAGGAACAAAAAGACAGTTAAAGCGGAGCTCTACCCTAAAGTGGAACTTCCACTTATCGGACCCCCCCCGGTGTCACATTTTAGGTATTTGCACCCACTTCCGGGCATAGACTCCCACAGGTGTCTGTCTCTTCCTGTCCCGCTGCGCTGTCTACTGGGACACACACGGGTCCCAGAGAGAGCGCGGAGCATTCTCATTGCGCTGCGCGACTTGCGCATGCGCAGTAGGGAACCGGGAAGTGAAGCCGCAAAGGTTCACTTCCTGATTCCCTCACGAGAATGGTGCTGGCAGCAGCCGAGAGCCGAGCGTTTTTTATTTGTAGCTGCTGGCTGTTAATTTTTTTTTTTTTTCGGGTGGACTCCCTCTTTAAGCAGAATTTGCTGCCTGTACGGGGATGCAAGGAACACCTGTGCTGATAAACAGGGCCCTCCAAAGGGGAAAAGCTTTAGTATGCCACATGTAAACAATGCTTTAGTAGCAATTTAGCAGGAATTTTGTAAGTTAAGTTTTGTGTTTTATGTGCAATAGCAATGATTTCAGTGTATTTTTTTGTGAAAATAGCGATTTGATGAACATTTGCGCAATGCGGGGTCCAAAAAATCAGTAGCACTTCTTCTTCTTTTTTTTTTTTTTTTATTCCACGGGTCATAAACTTTTAGAAAATGTATGGTTTGAGGGGTCTTTTACAAATTCTGAAAGCGAAAAATCAGAAAGCTCAAGCTTTTTAGTGTAAATTGTTTTTATTCACTGCTTTTCATAAAAAAAAATTGTTATTAACTCAATACAGTTTTTTTACTCTTATATTTGGTAGGACTTTAGCAGGAATTTTGTAAAATCTACTAATGATTTTAGTGTATTTTTAGCGAAAATATTTACTGGATAAACCGTTGCGCAAACATTGCGTTGCCTTTAAAAATTAGTAGCACCTTCTTTTTATTCTGCTGGCCATGTGCTTTTAGAAAATATATGGTTTGGGGGGTCTTTTACAAACTCTAAAAGCTGTATGGGAAAAATAAAGCAATGGTAAAATTGCAAAAATGGTCCAGCTAGCCAAGTTTAAAAGTGGAGTGCAGAGCCTGGTAGCGAAAAAGGTTAATGCACCTTTTTGATAAAGAGGAAGTAAAGCCTCCTCACAAAAAAAAAAAAAAAAAAAAAAAAACGGAACAAGGCAAAGGCATAATGAGCTAGTATGCATAGCATATAGCTCATTATGAATAACTTACCTGAGAACGCAGTCCCCGAAGCGGTCCTCATCCACGACCTTCTCCGGCGCCATCAATACCGGAGTGACTTCTGGGTCTCGCCGCTCCATGCGCAGGAAAGCGGCATATCGTCGTGAACTGCCCGCCGCTGTCTACAGCACATGCGCCGCAGACAGCGATGCCTCCTTCTTTTTTTTTTTTCTAAATATCTCCTAAACCATGTAGGTTTAGGAGATATTTATTGGACCTACAGGTAAGCCTTAATCTAGGCTTACCTGTAGGCCGAAGTGGTTTGGAAGGGTTTACAACCACTTTAAGGCAGCCCACTTTTTTTATTTAATTATTTTTATTTTTTTAATTGGTTGCATTGTGCGCCACAACAGACCTAAAATCCTTCCTGCAGCTTGTGTATTGCAGTGCACTGCAACATACGAAGGTGTTGCGGTGCATTAACAAAAAATACAATGGCATTAATGGCCCCTAGGGGTGTGTGTGTGTGTGTGTGTTTGTGTGTTTGTGTGTGTGTGTGTGTGTGTGTGTGTGTGTGTGTGTGTGTGTGTGTGTGTGTGTGTGTGTGTGTGTGTGTGTTTTTAATTTTTTTTTTTTTTTTATTGTGTGCACCAGTAAGGATAAAACATAAGCGGGGGGAAGAAAAGGGGTTGTTAGACTTTAATAATACAAGGGCATATCTCTATCTATCAATTTTAGAAGTAAAGTGCCTCTCTTGTTAATGAAATGAACTAAAGTATGTAAAAATGCAAACAGATAAAACTTCCTTTTTATCAGTAATTTTTGAATTGTTCTGGGGTTGCGTTTTTGATTTTTCTTAGGTATCGTTCATAGTGACTTGAAGCCTGCAAACTTTTTGATTGTTGATGGCATGCTTAAACTAATAGACTTTGGAATTGCTAACCAAATCCAGCCAGATGTGACTAGCATTATTAAAGATTCTCAGGTAAATATCCCGGAAAATTATACTGCCTTTTCTTCACTACTTTGAACAACCGTGTGTGTTTTTTTTTTTTGACAATCTACCTAGAGCTATGTTATTTAACCTTTTTTTTTTTTTTCTTTTTCTTCTTCTCTTTCTCTTGAGTATATGTAATTACAACCATGTTTTGCTTGTTTTTAATATTAGGTTGGCACAGTCAATTATATGCCACCTGAGGCTATCAAAGATAACACTTCTTTTGGTGAAAATGGAAGGCCAAGGTCCAAGGTAAAATGTCATATCTGGTTTTATTTGCTTGGTCACATGTCCATTCCTTTTTGTTTTGGCTTCTTTTGTTGCTATCTGGAGACTCCTCAATGTTTTTTTAAGAGTTTTATCTTACAATTAAAAACTTAAGCCTGTACACACAGGCCGAATATTGGGGGGCACCAGCTGGTTCATTAGAAACCGGCCATCATTCAGCCAGTGTGTACTGCAGCTGGTCTGACAGAAGTTGACCGTTTGGATTTTGTCGAAGGGACATGACCAGAAGTCTGCTGACTGGAGTGTCGGGGGCGGCAGCAGCAGTGTCCCCACTTTCGGAATGCAATAGAACATCAGATTGTTAGTACAGCGGCTCCAACCTGATTGTCAGTTTTTTTTTTTTTTTTTTGTTTTCTGTTCAGCCCATTGGGTTGAATGGAAAATAAAACTAGCAGTGTGTACTAGGCTTTAAAGATGAACCTTGTATTTCATCAAATGGGTTGGATATAATTGATGGGTCTGGGAAGAAACACACACACACAAACACACACACACACAGACACATCCACACACACACAACACACCACCCCCACACACACACATTACACAAACACACACACTAAAATTAAAAAAAAAAAACACTATTCGCATCTCTAGCCGTTGCAATTTTTTATGTCGCATGTATATTGCACTATTGTAAACCCTCCCACTCCACACCTGCTCAGTTGAGCTTAGGTTGGCCTTACACAAAGCTATTTTTGGCTGGTTTCTAATGAAGCAGCTAAAAATTTGAGAGATAGTACTTCCTTCGATAAGAAAATCGAAGGGGATAGAACATTTTTTGTTTGAACACCAGTTGCATCTATCAGATGCAGCTATTCTGCAGTGTCTATTTGTTCCGGAGAATCTGATCTGAAAGTTCATGCCATTTTAATATCTACTGGAACATTTTCAGAAAGCCCTGAGCTTCTCCATAGGATTCTATATGGCAACTTTCATGAGTGGGCACTATATCTGTTCATATGAGTGACCCTATGGCTTAAGTGTACTGAGAGGCAGCCCTTTTGAGGGCGAACACTTATTCAGACCATCTTTGCATGAAGTTGACTGTGAGGAAAAGTACTCTTTCCTCTTAAGAAGGAGGCAAAGGTTACAGATTGGGAGCCAGAAACGCCTTCAGAGTTCGAAAGTATTTCTTTTTGTAAGCGACCAACCGCTTCAAATAAAAGCCCACATCTCAGCTTTGTAAGAACTAGAACAAGCTCCCTAGTCCTTGAAGCAAATCCTTCTCTAAGTGGGGAAGGGCCTTTGTTGCCACTTGGGCTCAGGAGATCTCAGATAACTGGGTCCACAGAATACAAGCTGAAATATTTGTGCTTTCCCCCTTCACACTTTTATGTGCTCAAGGGTGATCCCTGAAACTTTTTTCCTTGCAGCCCTGGAAACACTACTGCCCAAAGGAGTCCTTGTACCTGTGCTGGTAGAGGGGAGATTTCACGGTTCCCAAGACAGACATCTGGCCTACCCTAGACCTCAAGGGTCCTAACAAGTTGCTAAAAATTGAAGATGGAGTCTTCCTAGTTATTGCTTTGCTTTATGAGGGAGACTTGTGACATCAGTTGATATTAAGAATGCTTCCTTGCATATCCGAGTTTTTCAACCTCGCCAATGATTTCTGTGCTTTTGTGGTGGAGGAGCGCCACTACCACTTATTTTATTTATTAAAAAATAGTCTCCTAATCCTACAGCATTTTATAGTCTACATGTATTCACTTTGGGTTATGACTTAATGGGATTTTTCAAGGAGGGTTTCCTGATGGTGATGCACCAATGAGTGTTGAATTAACCACTTGTAGTCTCCATGAAATTGTGTGATAATGCAGGGGCACAATTGGGGACATAAAGCTTTGTCACCCTATAACAGGATAAGCAAACCTAAAGACCTCATGGCATGATTGTCTGTCTGGTATTATTTTAATGAAAACTGACGATTAAAAAATATTGGAAATAACTTTTGAACTTATGTGAACATTTTATGTTATATTTGTATGTTTGCATGTATATTCTGAGCCGCAGTGTTTTTAACTATTGATTTTCTGCTTTTAGATTAGCCCTAAGGGCGATGTGTGGTCTTTAGGTTGCATACTGTATTGTATGACTTACGGGAAGACCCCATTCCAACATATTACTAATCAATTCACTAAATTGCATACAATCTTGGATCCAAGCTATGAAATAGAGATACCTGATCTACCAGAGGACCACCTCCAGGATGTTCTTAAAGTAAGCGCGTGTTTTTTTTTTTTTTTTTTTTTTTACCTTTTTTTTTTTTTTACCTTTTTTTTTTTTTTTTAAGTGTTTAGTGTTACAGACATTGTTATAATAGACAGCTTTTTTTCTTTTAGCTTTTGTCTTTGAAGTATATGACCATTTTATGTTTCATAGATCAAGATATAGATGGAGAGACCGAATAGATAATTTTTTTTTTTTTTTTTTTTTTTTTTGGAGTTGAAAATTAAACCATCAGGGGCAAATTTAAGTCTAGGAAGTTGCTGCATATCACTTCCTGACTTCACGGCCTTCATTCTAGCATATGTGAAATCCAGGCAAACAAAGCCTGGGTGACCAAAACAGGGAAGCTCTAGTTAAAGTGATTGTAAAGGAAAACATTTTATACAAAAAAAAAAAAAAAAAAAAACCTGTCATACTTGGTCTGTGCAGCAGATTTGCATGGTGCAGCCCTGATCCTCCTTCCCCGCTGGCGCTCTGGGCCTCTCCTCCTTGTGGAGTGCCCCTATAGCAAGCCGCCTGTAGGGGCACTAGTGCATGCTTGCTCCTGAGACGGCTCTCTGCGTCTATAAGACAGAGCATGGCTCAGCCCAGCCCCCTGCTTCCGCCTCACTTGCTGTGATTGACAGCAGCGGGAGCCAATAGCTCCTGCATCTCAGCCAATCAAGAGGAAGAGACCCGTAGAGCCTTGGGTCTTGTGCACATCACTGAATCAAGTTTATGTAAGTATGAGTGGGGAGCTGCACACTGAAGGTTTGTTACTTATGTGCATAGAATGCCTTGAGCCTTTACAACCACTTTAAGTTTGTAAAACATATAGGTCTTGGGCCTCGTCGACCAGTACCCTGAAAGAGCCATATGCACTATATTTGGAATAGTTCTTAGCCACCCATCTGCTAGTTAAACTTTTTTTTGTGGATTATCTGGAAGTCAACAATGCACAAGTCTGGCTGTTCCACCCTGGGATTTATCTGTAGTTTTAGCAGCTCACAAATCCTCCTTTTGAGACACTTGAAGTAATTAGTCTAAAATACCTCATGTTCAAAGTCTTTCCTTGTTGCTATCGCAAAGCAGGAAAATCTGCCTCCCAAGGCTTCTATCACCAGATGGATAAAATTATTGTAAAAACTTAGTTATTTTTATAAAAAAAAAAAAACATGTCATACTCATGCTCCTGTGCAGTGGTTTTGCACAGGGCAGCCCAGATCCTCCTCTTCTCAGGTCCATCTTCGGCTCTCCTGGCTCCTCCCTCCTGTTGAGTGCCCCCACAGCAAGCAGCTTGGGGGCAGCTTGCTATGGGGGCAGGGGGCAGCTTGCTATGGGGGCACCCGAGCCAAGTCACAGCTCCCTGTGTCTATGCAAACACGGAGCTTCAGTTTGGCCCTGCCCCTCTCTCTCCTGATTGGCTAACTGGATGGCCAAGGCACTTGTGGACCGCTGGATAGAGATGGGGCTTTGGTAAGTATTAGGGGATGCTGGGGCTGCTGCTGCACACAGGTTTTTTTATCTTAAAAAAAAAAAAAGTTCATTATCGAGTTTGCTTTTAGCTTCAATAATTACAGCTCATTCAACTTGCTCTATAGCCACTTCCTGAGCACGGAGAGCTGAGGCCACCATTGAGAAAATCTGCAAAGCCACCACTTGGTCTAGCTAGTGTACCTCCTTGAGGCACTACAGTATTCACTTGGTATCTAGCTAGGACCTAGCTTTTGATAGGCACATATTTTTTTTTTTTTTGATTCAGTTTTTAGCCTTTTGGTGCATGTTTTTAAAACTGAGGGGTGGCAGCTGGTATGGTGCTTTTAACTCCGGTGCTTGTGCTTCCAGTGGGTGGAGGAGTCTACTCTGTCATGTGATGACCATTCTAAAGGATTTTGGAAAAGTTTTATAAGATAATTGTGTGTTTTTTTACCTTTTTTTTTTTTTCTTTGTGAAATTAATTTTATTTTTTGGTTTTGTTTTTTGATCCTGGTGATAGTCCATAAAAGTCGCAAAAAATAGAACATGAATACAGACTGTTGAATTTGTGGGAAAAAATTACCTACATTTTATTTGCAACTGTCAGTTAAAATAACTCGCAAAAAATGGCCACGAAGGGCGATAAATGGGGCTGAAACGATTAATCGATAATGAAAATCGTTGTCAACTATTTTCATTATCGATTAGCTGGTCTAACAGCACGCACCTTCCTCCCTGCCAGTCCCACCTCAGTCCCAGTGTTACAATCCTGTGTATAAGCCGGTGTTCTTATGAGAATACAGCGGCGCTCATGTGACCAGGCACATCCGCCTCTCTCCTCCTCACTGACGTCAGCGGGATATTCTGCCTTGAGGGAATTGAGAGGAGAGAACCAGCCGTGAACGCAGAGCTGCACCTGCAATATAAGGCAGCGGCTATTACTCAGTGTACTGTACTGTGAGAGTGAACTTGGCAAGACATTAACTTTGGGTATTTCTGCGAGGACAACAAGTGCTCCATAAGTATTTTCTGGGGGGAGGAATAGTGCCCCATCATTGGTGTTCCGAGGGGGGGGGGGAATAGTGCCCCATCAGTGTTCCTGGGGTGGGGGGATATAGTACCCCATCATTGGTGTTCCGGGGGTGGGATAAATAGTGCCCCATCATTGGTTTTCCTGGGGGGGGGGGGGGTAGTGCCCCATCATTGGTGTTCCTGGGGGGGGGGGGGGAATAGTGCCCCATCATTCGTATTCCTGGGGGGGGGGAGAGATAGTGCCCCATCATTGGTTTTCCTGGGGGGGGGTGCCCCATCATTGGTGTCAGTTTGAGGAATACACAGACCTCTCCTTCCCACACTCTGGTCCAGTTCCTCCAGCCTGCTCTCCCCCTTTTGGGTCTGGTCCCCTGTTCAAACAAACTTCCTTTTCTATCGCAACCCCCTCTGGTCCACTTCCTGTCCTAATGCCTCTCTTCCAAACTCCCTCCCCCCAATCTACTCCCTCTAACGCCTGGTCTCCAAACTAGTTAACTCCCTCCCACCCTCTAGTACGGTCCTCTCCCATTCAGGGACAGCCCCCTCACTGCATTGTCAGTAATGAATAAGGAATTTACTTTAGTAGTTATGTTATGATGCAGTTTGAGCGTAACACACAGTTTTTTCATTATTATTTGAAATAAACGAAAAAATAAAATTTTTCATTATTTTTTATCCGTTTAATTGAAACAATCGGCCAACTAATCGATAATGAAAATAATCGACCTTTGCAGCCCTAGCGGTAAATCTTCCGGAGGGCAAGTGGGTTAATCATTGTTTTATTTTACTAAAATAGTAATACCTGCTCTGTACAAGAGTATTGCACAGAACCGCTCCAAAACACCCACTTCACGGGATTTGACTGACAACAGCATGAGCCAGTGGCTCCGACTGCTTTCAGCCAAGCCTGTGAGAGGGAGAGGAGGAGAGCGGACCTGCAGCCTGGAACATTGCTGGATTGATGTAGGATTCAGGTAAGTATTTAGGGAGGGGGAATGGGGAATCGGCTACTGAAAGGTGGTGTGTTTTTTTTTATTTATTTATTTTTTTTTCCTTTATTGCCTGGTCTATATAACCACTTTAACCAAATTTTTGATCAGGGGGTGTGATAACTTTTTCCATATTTTACGCTATAAATCGACACTGTAGGCTTTATATCACCATAATCCTTTTATTTTCTGTTTGCTTACAAATGATCAATTTTTTTATTTTTTTTTAGAAATGTTTAGTTAGAAATCCCAAGGAAAGGATATCTATTGCTGAACTGTTGGTGCACCCATACGTTCATATACAACCTCACCCTCACCCTCATCCTCACACAGGTATGTAAGAAATGTTTCTATTTCAAAAATTAAGGGGGGAAAAGAACAAAAACTTCACATTTTAACCACTTACCGACCGAGCTATAGCAAAATATAGTTGTCGGCCAGTTCTGGGAGGGCGTTCTATGATATCCTCTGTGATTGCTGTGTCCTCTTGATACAGGTCATCACAGATCAGGGTAAAGAGCCAATCACATTGGCTGTGATTGGACACAGCTGATCACATGGCAAACACACTTGCCGATTATCTGCATTTCTTTCCTCTCGCTGTCACAGCGTAAGGAGAACAAACTAGTGGAAAGGGGACATCTGCACTAATCATCAGTGTCCTAAATATCAGTGAAGCCCCAACTGTGCCCATCACTGCAGTCTATCGGGGCACATCAGTGTAGCCTCATCGGCGCATATCAGTAAAGGGGGAAAATGACCTCTCTTTATTGTACACCATGGGACGCAGAGCCATAGTAATAACTTAATGGGTTATAGGCCACCTTCAGGTGATGGACACTGGCACACCCTAAACAGGAAGTTGCCTCCCTCTATAACCCGTCCCATACCGGGAACGCCTCAGTTTTTTTGCCATTGTCTAAAGTGTTGGTCACGGGTAAAGATGTGCTCTAAAGAGCTCCACTGGAGGGATCCTTACTTTATTTAAATAGCCTCCACAGACCGGATCCATCTAAGCCAATGAGGCCATAGTGGATGGTACCCGGGCCTCGCATAAGAACGAGGTTTTGCCTGTAACGACTCTTTGTAGGGCTGGACCCCAGGACTCTTTTTTTGGTCATGCTACAGTTACCTAAAGTTTCTCCTGAGGGGGTGATATACAGGTCCAAGGGAGTGGTACCCCTATAATAGGGACCCGGTCCTAGAAGGTTTGCGAATGCAGCCCGCCATGATGGGCGAAGTTTGGATCTGTCTGTTACCCTTTCCTCACTGCAGGATACTGCTGTAAGGGAAGAAGCCTACGAGCTGTAAAGTCCACCTATGCTTTTTTTTTTTTTTTCTTGCATAAATAAAATGTCATGCCTAAAGTCTCCACTAGAGGGAGTAAATGCAAACCTTAGTACCTCAGCTCAGAAGTCCCAGCTAAAAAACACGTTTGTGGTCTCAGCAAGCCAGTAAGGGATCCTCATCAGAACATTCCCCCGCCTGGGGGAAGGGAGGTACAACTATAGCTTGTACTGCTTCTCACATTTCAGCCCCTGTATACGTGACTTAAGATGCGTTTTCCTCCACCCTGCAGGACCTACCAGGAAAATTTGAGACTTTAATCGCATCCGCTATCCAAATGGATGGGAAGCGTGTTGGATCCCCTGCCCCCACCTCAGACCCCTTACAAGGGAACAGTGGGTAGAGGATGAGGTGTTACCCTCAGGTGATCAGGAAGAAAGGCAAACCGATTACTCCTGTGCGGAGGAAACAATGGTAGATTAACCTTTTTCAGCCTCACAATCTGAGAAATTACTGATACAATCTCTTACAGAGATGGTTCCTGCCTCTTTCAAGCTACCTCTAGCAGAGTCAGCTGATAGTTCTGTTTGTTCTTTAGGTTCTTTAAAACCTTCACAGCCTTTTCATGTACATGCATTATTAGAAAAGTTTATACTGAATGGGCTCACCCAGATAAACATTTTCTCCCTCCAAAGAGATGCACAGCACTCTATCCCATGGAGGAGAAATTCACCACAAGATGGAAGGTACCAGCAGTTGATGCTGAGATTTCCAGTGTGAATAATAGTCTAACTTGTCCAGTAGACAGTGCACAATTGCTTAAAGATCCAACTGATAAGATTGGAATTTCTGTTAAAAATCCTTTTTTTCTTTGACAGGTGCGGTTACTTAGCCTGCAGTTGCGGCAATAGGCATCTGTCAGTCCTTAAGGGACGCCATGAAAGACTCTATTCACCAGGCGTCCCGCCTTGCGCTTGTGCTAGTACAAATGCGTAGGACCCTCTGTTTAAAAATTGGTCAGCCTAAGCACCTTGCAAAAGGCTTCTGACTAGTTTCCATTTTCATGGGGATTGACTATTGGGGGATTATTTGGACAAATATATCCAAATGATTTCTAGTGGGAAAAGTACTCTTTTTGCCCAAAAGAAAGTATAAACATCCTTCATTTAAACTGACTCCTTCCCCTGCGCCAGGGGCATCCGCCTCTAGGCAGTGGCGACTGCCTCCACCGTCAGACTCTAGAGGAAAGCCTCAGGCCCAGGCACAGAATAATTCTAAAGCCTAATTATGAAGAGCCCCCCCCCCCCCCAGAGAGCCATAGATCTAGATCAACCTTCTCATCAGATGTAATAAACAGGAGATCGTCGATGTAGCAACAAAAGAACAGTGTCCAGGCGACGAGGGCTATCATGTCCAAAGATGCGGGTACTCTCCCACCAACCCATGTATAGGTTGGCTAGTGAGGGCGAAAACGTTGCCCCTATAGAGGCCCTGCATCTCTGGCGATAACACCCGTCAAACATGAAGAAATTATGTGTCAACAGATAGGCCAGGGACTGTAGGATGAATTCTTGGAGTAACAATGAGAATCTGCCAGACTCTTTTAGGAACCAAGCAACTGCCTGTATACCCAGATTATGTGGAATACAGGCTTGCCACATCACAACTGATCCACCTGTAATTGTTCCTCAACTGAAAGTCCTGTAATTTATTAAGCAATTGTTCGGTGTCTCTGTAAAACCCAGGGAGACCAAAGACTAGGGGTTGTAGCTGGCTGTCAATCCATTCTCCAAGACGCTCGTTAAGTGAGCCTATTCCAGCAACTATTGGTCTGCCCACATGGGGGTTTAACCCCTTGTGGACCTTGGGTAAATGGTGGAATACCGGCATTATTGGACATTCAGGGATGAACAATTCTTTTTCTTTCTGAGAAGAAAAAAGACCAGCATGAACTGCTCCGTCTAAAAGAAAGGAAAGTGCTTTTTTAAAAGGGGACGTGGGGTTAGCTTTGAGTTTTTGATAAGTATTAGTGCCAGAAAGCTGACGTAAAGCTTCATTCTTATATACCTCAGAATCCAACACCACAGTACCCCCCCCCCCTTTATCTGCATTTCTAATCGCAATGCTACTATCAGCTACCAACACCTTTGAGAGCCTTTCGCTCTACGTCAGATTATTAGTTGTAGGTCCCTTACGGCAGGTCCGAGCCAGCTGAGTCAAGTCTCCCTCAACCATTTTCTGGAAGAGGTCCAGATCCTTCCCCCTCGATGCCACCGGATAGAAATCAGATCTAAGTTTAAACTATATATTATTCTATATTCTGAATATCGGTGGGGTATATGGGGGATGGACTGGACTCCGTTGCCAAGTCAATTAGGTCTTGCAAGGCGCAGACCTCTGTAAACATATGAGGAGAAGGAGGGGACTCGCCTGCCTCGGAACCGACCAAAGGTGTCTCCTCTCTCTGACGGAAATTCAAAATGTTTTTTGAGAGTAAGACTGTGAGGAAAACTTGTTAACATCCAGTAACGTCCCGAAGAGGTCAAAATTTCTACTCGGGCAAAAGTTCAGGATTTTTGCAAGCAAACTTTTTTTTATTTTTTTCGTCATCTTTTTAGAATCCTATTTGAAATGTTCATAACATTCGAGATTACCGGTTTGTCTTGCCTCGCAGTATATAGTGAGTGTTTCTTGGTGCCTTTTATGTGTCTCCTCTCCTTGTTTTTTTTGATTTGTTTCTTTTTTGTTGTTTGACTGGATCCACGAGGGTATCCTGGACTACAGTCATCTCCCGACTGAGCTGACCCCATAGATGTTGTGGATCATTCAGGCAAAGAATCTGATGCCGTATTGGCTAAAGTATCATCAGCTAGTTTGTTTTCCTGATCAGAAAAGCTCACTTGTTTCCTTTTTGATTCCTGCGTGATCGACCCGGAAAGAATTGAGGTTTTTTCCAAACCATAGACTTGGTTGTTCTCATAGTCTATTCGGTCTCAGGTCATTTTACCTCTTATTGTCTATGACAAATTCCTCCATTTTCACCAGTTTTTTGTTTAAACATCCATCCAACTCTGTAAACCCTGCATGGGTCTGTAAAACAGTAAGATCTTTTTGTATCAATGTCATCTCTGCTTGTAATGTTTCCACTTCTTTCTTTTTGGATGATATCAGAAACTCCATGAGTTTGAAATAGCATGTATTAAGTGTGTCAGGCCACTCTTTCTTCAGATTCTCGTCAAACAATTCTGAGGTAGGGAACTTTTTAATCCTCAACCCCCGTGGAATCTGTGTCAGAGATATATATTCTGTTAAACAACTGTCCAAGGAGTGGTAAGAAACGGAAGAGCCTTGCCCATCAACATCCTAGAGATTCGGGCAGTGCGTCTGGCTCTGAAGGCCTGGACTTTCAGGTTACGGGATTGTCCTGTTAGGATCCAATCTGACAATGCCACAGCTGTGGCCTATATCAATCCCCAAGGGGGAATCAAGAGTCTTCCAGCGCAGACAGAGGTGAACCATATTCTAACTTGGGCACAGAATATTCCTTTCTGCCCATCGGCAGTCTTCATTATTTAACTCACCAGCAGTTATGCCCAGGGGAATGGTCTCTTCACCCCAAAAAATGTTTGGGCTGTTTGTCAAAGATGGGTTACTCCGGACGTAGATCTAGCATCAAAATTCAACATGAAGTTAGTCAACTTTGTGTCCAGGACAAGAGATCCATTTGCATGCGTTGGTGACCCCGTGGGGTCAGTTCTTGCTGATCTATGCATTTTCCCCTATTCAGGAAATAAACCCTGGGTGAGTCTGGGAGCTCATGTCAGTCCAAGAGGATTCTTCAAGAAATTACAACCAGAGCCAACCGCCAGAAAAATGGCTAAGCAAAAGGACATGAAATAACCACTTTGTGGCAAAGGAAATCCAATATCGCCAACATGAAGCCACTGAGAAGGGCTTCCAAACGTACGGTCTCCAACCAATAGAAGTTGCCCACAATAAGTTTGCAGCTTTTTTTCATTATTATTTGTAATTCTGGTAGCACCAGCTTGGCCCAGAAGGTCATGGTAGGCAGAAATCGTAAAGATGGCAGTGAAGGCTCCATGGTCCCTTCCACTACGGCCAGACCTGATTTGACAGGGGCGATATTGCATCCTACCTTACGAACGCTAAATTTAACGGCTTGGCTATTGAAACCCGCGTTCTGAAGAAACGTGGGCTTTCCGGGTCAGTTAGCTCTACTTTTAATTAATGCAAAGTAGGCCGGCTTCTAGAACTATATATTAGAGTCTGGAGGGCTTTTGTTTCCTGGTGCAAATCCAAGGGTTGGCACGCTCTGAGATATCATAGGCAGAATTCTTGCCTTTCTACAATTGGGGGTAGAGATGAAGTTGGCATTGAGTACTATTAAGGGCCAGGTCTCAGCTTTATCGGTCTTATTTCAAAGACCACTTGCGTCACATTCTTCTGGGGTTTTATGCAAGGGGTGATGCAGATTAATCCGCCAGTTAAATCACCTTTGAACCCTTGGGACTTGAACTTAGTTTTGTCAGCGTTCCAAAAACAGCCATTTGAATCGATACAGCATGTTCCCTTAGTCCTTCTGACAAGATAGCTGGTGTTCTTAGTTGCTTTATCCTCAGCAAAGAGGGTTTCGGATTCTGCTGCTCTTTCTTGTAAAGAGCCATACTTGATTATGGGTTACGAGGGTTACGCCCTCGTCCAGATTTTTTGCCAAAAGTGGTCTCCCGGTTTCACCTGAACCAAGATATTGTCCTGCCATTGTTTTTTCCAAAACCATGTTCCAGGGAAGAAAAGTCACTACATTGTCTTTATGTGGTGAGAGCAGTGAAAGTCTATTTAAAGACAACTGCTCAGTTTCAGAAGACTGATGTCCTATTTATTCTGCCAGCGGGTCCTAAGAAAGGACAGGCAGCATCGAAATCCACTGTCACTAAGTGGATTTGGCAAGTTATAATTCAGATTTATGATTTAAGGGGTAAAATACCCCCTTTTTTAAGTCAAAGCGCACTCTACCAGGTCGGTTAGTGCTTCTTGGGCAGTGCGTCACCAGGCCTCCATGGCTCAGATCTGTAAGGCCGCAACTTGGTCTTCAGTACATACAGTCACCAAATTTTATCAGGTGGATATAAGGAGGTATGAGTATATCCGCCTTCGGGCGCAGTGTGCTGCAGGCAGCAATATAGGCCCTCAAGTCTGGGGGTACCCTGCTGGTTGTCTCTCCCTCCCCTCAAATAGCATTGCTATGGGACGTCCCATTAAGTTATTACTATGGCTCTGTGTCCCATGATGTACAATAAAGAAAATTAGGATTTTTATAACGGCTTGCCTGTAAAAATCCTTTTCTTGGAGTACATCATGGGACAGAGGTCCCTCCCCTCCTTCTGGGGTATTTGTATATTTATATTGCTTTGCTACAAAAACTGAGGCGTTCCCGGTATGGGAGGGGTTATATAGGGAGGCAACTTCCTGTTTAGGGTGTGCCAGTGTCCATCAACTTAATGGGTTATAGGCCACCTTCGGGTATTACTATGGCTTTGTGTACCATGATGAACTCCAAGAAAACGATTTTACAGCTGATAAAAATCCTATTGTTTGCAAAAATGTTAAAACCGAAACTAAGGCCTTTTTTGCTAAACGAAGAAAAAAATTTTTAAAAACCCAGCAGTGATTAAATACCACCAAAGAAAGCTCTAGTTAAGTGAAAAAAATGATAAAAATGTAATTTGGGTACAGTGTTGCATGACTGCGCAATTGTCATTCAAAGTGCGACAGTGCTAAAAGCTGAAAATTGGCCTGGGTAGAAAGGGGTAAAAGTGCCCAGTAGGCAAGTGGTTAATGGGATGCTTTTCAATAAACTTCAGACGCACTTCTTCAGGTAGTGAAATGATATTTTGTGTGATTATGTAGGGAAGTTCATAGTTTAAAGTTGTGTTTTTTTTCTTGGTTATAGATCAAGTAAGGAATGATACTGCAAAGGAGATGGAACGAGTTCTGGGACAACTCATTGCACTGAATTCACCAAATTCTATATCCAGAGCGGCTAAGGTAAGGGAAAAAAAAAATTCTTTAACATTAGAAGCTACAATATTAAGCTGTTACTGTGCACCTAGGTACTCTTTACTGTGAAGATTGATGATTTACTTGCCAGGGTCTACTTGTTATGTACAGGATAGCCCCATGCTTTCCCAATAACTATAGTGATGCAGTATTTTTTTCCCCTAGAGCGTATGTAAATAGTAGGTATAAACTTTTACAGCTGACGATTCATTGAATGTTAACCTTTCCTTTTTGGTATCGGTATATTGGTACAGTTAAAATGAGATTATGTATGCTAGTAATTTCTCTTAATTTGAGTTAAATACAAACCATTTCAATGTGTGTATATATTTTTTTTGTTTTGCAGAGTTTGTATGAACAATATAGCAGTAGCAAAAAGAGCCTTGATTTGTGCCCAGCTGCCAAAGAGACCAGTCAGAACACGCGGACAACCAAGTAAAGTGCAACACCAAAATGAGCCATTTAAAGCTCCTAGCATGATCATTAGGTGAAGACCTGTAGCCAAACCCTTGTAACTACTCCAGAATTTTAAAGCAAAGCCTTTACCCAGTGTCTTCCAGTAACACTACCACTGTTGGCTTGTAAATAGAAATGTATGTGCACAATGTATATGTAAATTCTGTGTTCCTTTTTATGCATACAAAAAACTGATGCACATTACCCAGCACGATTAAAAACCATTGGCTAGTCTGCATACATGTGTTGCCATGCCTTTAAAACATTTGCAAATGGCCTGAATACATTTTGGCATTTGTGTCTGTCTAGGTTATCCAGCAATATGTGTTGATTGTGGTAATTCAGTTGTAATCTGTTTAACCAAATTTTTCCCTGGAACACTTTATTTGGTTCTAGTTAAAATTATCATCAATTCACGTTTATGTACATTGTATATTGCTGCATTTACCATACATGCTGAAATCATTACTTTCCACTTGAAGCCATAAAAATGTACACAAAAATTCTCAGACAGATTATCGGTCTCAACAGATTATCAACATCCCTGTGTGAAATGTGATTTTTAGTCTGTGAAATAACATCTATGTTCTGTAAATGTTACTGTTTAATATGTTGTATGTATTTCTAATGCTTTTATAAATAACATCACCAATGCCATATTTAAAAAAACCTAGGAATGTTTTGTTGATGTATAAGTAAACTGTCAAGATTGTAGATAAATTTGTGACCTTTAAAGCACAATAAAAATATATATATATATATATATATATATATGGAGAGAGATTGGCTCTTTGGGGTGTCAAGTCGCATACATACTGTGGATGAGCCGAACACCCCCCCCCCACCCTGGTACGGTTCCCAGCAGAACATGCGAACAGGTAAAAAATTTGTTCGAACACAGTTAGTCTATGGGACATGAAGATGACTAATCAAAAGTGCTAATTTTAAAGGCTTATATGCATGGTATTGGCATAACAAGTGTTTGGGGACATGTATCAATGCAAAAAAAAAAAGTTTCAAAAACTAACGTTTTTTCGGGAGCAGTGATTTTAATGATGCTTAAAGAGAAATATACCTTTAAATTTCGTACCTGTAAAGTGGCGCATGTTTGCCTGTCGTATGCCTGTAAAGTGTCGCATGTTTTCTATGTTTAGAATAGTCTGAGAGCAAAATTACATTTCTAAAGGAAAAAAAAGTAATTTTAAAACTACTCGCGGCTATAATGAATTGTTGCTCCTGGCAATACACATAAAAGTCATTGAAATAAAACGGTATGGGATTCCTCCACAGTCCATTACCAGGCCCTTTGGGTCTGGTATGAATATGAAGGCGAACCCCGTGCCAAAATTTAAAAACAAATGGTGTGGGGGTTCCCCTCAAAATCCATACCAGACCCTTATCCGAGCACGCAACCTGGCAGGCCGCAGGAAAAGAGGGGGGCAAGAGAGCGCCCCTTCCTCCTGAACCGTACCAGGCCACATGCCCTCAACATGGGGAGGGAGCTTTGGGGTAGCCCCATGTCCCCACAAGGGCCTCATCCCCACAACCCTGCCCGGTGGTTGTAGGGGTCTGCGGGCGGGGGGCTTACGGAATCTGGAAGCCCCCTTTAACAAGGCCGGCCTCCCCCCGTGTGAAATAGTAAAGAGGTACGAATGTATCCCTACCATTTCTCGAAACAGTGTGAAAACGGTAAAAATGATAAGACACAAGTCCTTTATTAGGAAAAATAAATAACGTCCCACAAAGTCATCTTCTCTTGCTCCGCCAAAAAATATTCAGCAAAATCGCAGTTACAAAAATGCAGAAAGCACAGCAAAAATGCATGCAGAAACGCTCAAAAGCAATATGCTCGGATAAGGGTCTGGTATGGATTTTTATGGGGGGAGGGGGGACCCCACGCCATTTAAAAAAAAGCGTGGGGTGTCCCCTCCAAATCCATAACAGACTGAAGGGGCTGGTATTGTCTTTGGGGGGCGGGGTTGCACCGTGTTTTCTGTGAATGTTTGTTTTTAGCTGGCATTTTTTTTTTTAAACTTCCCAACCCGCTCCTTACACTGTAAAAGAAAAAAAATTCAGCAAAATCGCAGTTACAAAAATGCAGAAAGCACAGCAAAAAGCATGCAGAAACGCTCAAAAGCAATATGCACAGAGGTGAATCGAGCCTTAAGTCGGGTTCACACTGGTACGACACGACAGTGGATCCGACTTTGCCCTGCCGCCTGAAGTCTGACTTCAATGAACAGGGATCCGATTTTGATCCTGACAATGCAGGCACTTTCTGTCTGGTATGAATCTTTAGGGGGAACTCCAGACCAAGAGTATACCAGGCCTTTCGGTCGGGTATGGATTTTAACCACCTCACTACAGTGCATTTTCACCCCCTTCCTGACCAAGCCATTTTTTCAGCTTTCAGCGCTGACGCACTTTGAATGACAATTGCGCGGTCATACGACACTGTACCCAAATGAAATTGTTATCATTTTTTCCCCACAAATAGAGCTTTCTTTTGGTGGTATTTGATCACCTCTGCGTTTTTTTATTTTTTGCGCAATAAACAAAAGAAGAGCGACAAATTTAAAAAAAAAACAATATTTCTCTTATATTCACCGACCGACACAGCTCCTCTCTTAGCCATTGGGTTGTTATGCCACCTTTAGGAGAATACTAGGCATTACTTGTTATTTAACACACAGAACTTTCCAGTTCCGCCCAGGGGGCGGTCCCTTGGGCAACAACCCCCCAGCCTGCCCTGCAGCCATCAGTTTTTTTTTGCCTAGTGAAGGAGAAAGACCTAGGAACCCTGATGGGCCCATCGGTCTGTCTTTTTTCTGCAGAAGCTTGTTTTTTTGCGCAAGATGATAGATCCTGTGATCTGCTATCAACAGCCGGCTGGGTGACAGGCTGGATACCCTTATCCTTGTAGTCTCCCCATTCCGGCCATCGAGCGTGTGCAGGTCGCAGCTACGGCTCGGCAGGCCACGACGAAACCTCAGCTCCAGAGGTGGTCGGTGAGCTTTTATGCTCCGGGGCGTACATATGACCGGGCTACTGATGTCTGAGTCACAGTACGCCGAGGCCTAGCAACTACCCTATACTGATTAGGAGTAGTCCTGCTGTGGAATGTCTCCCAGCTCTTCAGGATTGGTAAGTACAGCTCTCCCTGCCTCGGTGGGGCTGAGCAGCTGGGCATTCCCTGGGAGGTCGATTCGGGGGTCCCTCTCTTCTCTCCCTGTCCCCTCTCCCTCCCTGTATGCTGCTATGGGGTGTGTGTGTCTGTGCAGGGCTCTCACCTTGGGGTTTTTAGCGCTGGTTGTGTCCTGGGCCCTGTTTTCTATGTCCCTGGAGGTGCCTGTGAAGTGTTTGTCTCCTCATGGTTTCACATTCGGCGGCCATCTTAAGTGTGGGCATAGCTTCGGCGGCCATTTTCCCTGTGTTTTTTGTCAGCGGCCATTTTCCCTGTGCTTTTGTCAGCGGCCATTTTCCCTGTGTTTTTGTCAGCGGTCATTTTCCAGAAGCCTGAAACACGTTTTTCACTGGTGCTCTAGCAGCAGCATGTGCTCCTGTGTTCTGGCGGCCATTTTCCCTGGGATTTCTTTGAGCCTGAGCACACTACAGGACGGTTTCAGTGCCATTAGCAGCTGCTTCACCGACACAGGGCCGTTTTTTTCTCTGCACCTGGGAGCTAACAGGGACTACAGGCACTACCTGCTGAACAGCGCAGAACTCTTCAGGGTGGTGAGTCTTGCGGGAAAGGGCCCCTCAGCCGGCAGCAGTAAGGAGGGTGGGACTGTCACTGTCCTAAGTCCCCTTTGGGTGGCAGACAGGGTAGGGTCAGCATGGCTTCAGAAACTGGTGTTTCTTCCCCCGAAATCCAGGCAATTGCAACCGGGTCGCCTGCAGACGGTGCAGTACCCTTGGACACCTTGTCGGCAGTCCTCAATTCGTTCGTTGCCAAGATGGAGGCGGTGCGTGGGCGCAAAGGTGCTAAAAAGCGGCCCATGCCCCCCCCCCCGTCCTCTGGGGAGAGTTCTGACGCAGACTCGGGACCCGCTGAGGCAGGTGGCCCCTGCTCTGTCATGTCGGAAGACGCTGACCAGGACCTTTCGGACAGTGAGGATGAGTCCCCGTCCGGGTCCGTGCGCGACAAAGCGCTTGTTGGAGCGCTTATAACGGCTGTGCGTGATACCCTGAAGATTCAGGAGCCAGCAGATTCCTCTGCTGAGGTAGCGGTCCCTTTTGGGTCCCGTAAGCCAGCCCGTTCTCCTAGGGTGTTCCCGTATCTGACTTATTTTGACAAGTTTATTTACAAGGAATGGGGTCGACCGCAACGGACCTTTTCGGTCCCCAAATACATGGTGGTGCGTTACCCTTTCGAGGAGAGCCTTCTCAAAAAATGGTCGGCCCCTCCGGTCGTGGACCCCCCAGTATCCAGGTTAAACAAAGTAACCACGATCCCTGTAGAAGGGACTCCTGCCTTTAAGGATCCCACGGACAGGAAGGCCGAGGCAGTAGCTCGTTCCTTGTTTAGGGTGGTGGGGTCAGCCGTGCGACCAGTACTGGCATCCGCACTGGTGTCGCAGACACTAACTGAGTGGGCGAAACTGTTGCACCGCGAATTGGGTGAACAACAGGCTTCCCCGGTCTGCGTGGAACTAGCAGACCAATTAGTGCAAGGCCTTAAATACGTTTGTGACGCGGCCCTGGATACGCTTCCCCTATTATCCAGGGCTTCAGTGTCAGCAGTGGTGCTGAGGCGCTTGATTTGGTTAAAATGCTGGTCGGCTGACCAGGCATCCAAGAAAGCCCTGACGGATCTTCCCTTCCTTGGCGATCGGCTCTTTGGAGCCTCTTTAGATGACATTTAAGAATGCCACAGGTGGTAAGAGTACGCTACTCCCACAGGCCAGGAAGGCTAAGGAGCCACGCCGTAGGCAGGGACCCTCTTTTTCCGCTCATAAACGGCTTTTTCGTCCGCCCGGAGCTTCGGCAAAACGTCCCCAGTCCGACAGGACGACCACGGAAGGACAGAAACGTCCCTGGAACCGCAAGCCTAACAAGCCTGCGAACAAAGGTGCTACCGCATGAAGGTTTTCCCCCACCCATGTCTCGGGTGGGGGGACGCCTTCGGGAATTTGCAGCCCGGTGGTCCGCCCGACTATCCGATCAATGGGTCTGCGACCTGATTTCCTGCGGCTACAAAATGGAGTTCCTCTCCTGGCCGCAGAACAGGTTCTTCCCCTCCAGCATACCCGTTTCCCCGGTTCGCCGGGAGGCCTTCTTGGGGGCAGTAAGAGACCTGCTGGATCGCGGGGTGATTGTGCCTGTTCCGAAATTGGAACTTTTCCAAGGGTTCTACTCGGATCTGTTTGTAGTTCCCAAGAAGGGAGGGGTACGTCCAATACTGGACTTGAAAGCTCTCAACCACTTTGTGAAGGTGCAGAGGTTCAGAATGGAATCAGTTCGCTCGGTAGCCGCGGCACTCCACCAAGGGGACTTTCTGGCGTCCTTGGACATTCAGGATGCGTACCTGCACATACCCATATGCCTCCGGCATCAAAGGTTTCTGCGGTTTGCAGTCGGGGAAGCCCACTATCAGTTCGTGGCTCTCCCTTTTGGTTTAGCTTCAGCCCCCAGAGTCTTTACCAAAGTACTGGCTCCAGTTTTGGCATTGCTGCGGCAACGTGGGATCGCGATCGTGGGATACTTGGACGATCTCCTTCTGAGAGCATCTTCCGCCTCAGAGTTAGAGAAGGATGTTGCGATCACCGTACAGACCCTGCAAGAGTTTGGGTGGCTGTTAAACCTAAAGAAGTCGGTGGTAGTACCGACCCAGCGTTTGGAGTACCTAGGCTTGATACTGGACTCCAGGGAAGCAAGAGTTTTTCTCCCTTCAGACAAGCTGCAGACTCTCAGAGTTGCAGTAAAACGGCTGATGGACCGCAAGCGGTCGTCACTTCGCTTCTGTATGCGAGTTCTGGGTCTCATGGTGGCCGCCTTCGAGGCAGTGCCGTATGCCCAGTTCCACACCAGAGTCCTACAGAAGGAGATTTTATCACAATGGGACAAATCTCAATTGACCCTGGATCGACTGATCCAGGTGAGCCAGCCAGTCAGAAATTCGCTGGTCTGGTGGCTGAGGTCCCCGGTGCTTCAATCCGGGAAGTCGTTCCTTCCTCTGAAATGGACAGTGATCACTACGGATGCCAGTCTATCCGACTGGGGTGGAGTGATGGGGGTTCAGTCGGCTCAGGGCCTCTGGTCGACAGAGGAATCCAAATTGCTGATCAATCTGCTCGAGCTGAGGGCGATCAGGCTATGCCTCTCCACATGGTCAGTAAGACTGCAGGGGCGTCCGATCAGGATCCAGTCAGACAACGCCACTGCGGTGGCGTATGTGAATCACCAAGGAGGAACAAGAAGCGCAGCCGCCGCACAGGAGGTCGCTCACATACTTCGGTGGGCAGAGCGACATGTACCGGCCCTGTCGGCCATTTACATCCCAGGAGTGGAGAACTGGCAGGCGGACTTTCTGAGTCGCCAAATGCTGGACCCAGGAGAATGGGCGTTACATCCGGAGGTGTTCAGGCTACTGTGCCTGCGGTGGGGCACACCAGACGTGGATCTTCTGGCCTCCCGTCTCAATCGGAAGGTGCCAAGATTCATGCCCAGGACAAGAGATCCTTGGGCAGACGCGTCAGACGCGCTGGTAGCTCCGTGGGGTCAGTATCAGCTGATCTATGCTTTTTCTCCGTTGAAGCTGCTACCACGTCTGCTCCTCAGAGTAGGAGTCGAGGGGATTCCAGTGATTCTGGTCGCTCGCCAGTGATTCTCCATCCTGCTTTACCATCGCTGGCTTTAACGGCATGGCTGTTGAGAGCCAGGTACTGAGGGACCGGGGACTGTCGGACTCGGTGATCCCCACTATGTTGGGAGCACGAAAATCTTCTTCTCGGAAGATATATCATCGCACCTGGAAGGCTTACATCTCCATGTGTGAAGAGAGAGGGTGGCATCCGCGCTCTTTTTCTATATCCAGAATCCTGCTTTTTCTTCAGCAAGGAGTAGACCAGAGGTTGGCATTAAGCACCATTAAAGGACAAATATCAGCCCTGGCTGTTTTTTTTCCAGCGACCCCTGGCGTCTCACTGGTGGCCTTGTCCTGCAAGTCTCCCCATATGGTTATCCACAAGGATAAGGTGGTGTTGCGTCTGGAACCATCTTTTCTGCCGAAGGTCGTCTCGGCGTTTCACATCAATGAGGACATTGTGTTGCCATCCCTGTGTCCTAAGCCGACACATCCTAAGGAGGTGGCCCTTCATGCGTTGGATGTGGTTCGGGCTCTGAATTTCTAGGTGGATTAGACAGATCGTAGTACAAGCCTACGCTTTGAAGGGGCAGGTGCCCCCCTTTCCGGTCACGGCCCACTCCACGAGGGCAATCGGAACGTCTTGGGCTTTCCGACACCAAGCGTCTGTCGCTCAAGTGTGTAAAGCGGCGACCTGGTCGTCTGTCCACACGTTTACTAAGTTCTACAAGGTAGACGTCAGTGCATCGGCTGATGCCTGTTTTGGGCGCAAAGTTTTGCAGGCGGCCGTATAGTTGCAATGAGTATGCAATACTTTTACCCCCTACCTGACCAAGCCAGTTTTCAGCTTTCAGCGCTGACGCACTTTGACACTAGTTCCCACTGGCCTGGTGGATGAAGTTTTATGCTGTTTTCCCACCCCTCGTTTGGCACTGCTTGGGGACGTCCCAATGTACCCAAATGAAATAATTTTTTTACTCACCGTAAAATCCTTTTCTCTGTAATTCACCGACCGAAACAGCACCCGCCCCTCCTTTTTTTTCTTTACGTTATACTTGTTGTTTGGTGGGGGGGGTTGTTGCCCAAGGGACCGCCCCCTGGGCGGAACTGGAAAGTTTTTTACATAACAAGTAATGCCTAGTATTCTCCTCCTAAAGGTGGCATAACAACCCAATGGCTAAGAAAGGAGCTGTGTCGGTCGGTGAATAACAGAGAAAAGGATTTTACGGTGAGTACAAAAAATTTTTTTTACTTTTCGCTGTACTAAAATATCCCCAAAAAATATATATAAATTTTTTTTTTTTTTTTCCTCAGTTTAGGCCGATACGTATTCTTCTACATATTTTTGGTAAAAAAAATCGCAATTAGCGATTATTGATTAGTTTGCGCAAAAGATATAGCGTTTAGAAAATAGGGGATAGTTTTATAGCATTTTTATTATTATTTTTTTTTTTTTTTTACTAGTAATGGCGGCGATCAGCGATTTTTTTTTTATTGTGACTGCGACATTATGGCGGACACATCGGACATTTTTGACACATTTTTGGCACCATTGTCATTTATACAGCAATCAATGCTATTTAAATGTATTGATTCCTGTATAAATGACACTGGCAGTAAAGGGGTTAACCGCTAGGGGGCAGGGAGGGGGTAATTATGTTCCCTGGGAGTGATTCTTACTGTGGGGGGAGGGGACTCACAAAGGGAGGAGACCGATCGGTGTTTCTCTGTACAGAGAACACACCATCAGCTCCTCTCCTCTGACAGGACCGTTGACACACACAGATCCACGGTCCCGCTGTGTTACCGGGCAATCGCGGGTGCGGACATCGCGGCCGCTGGGCACGTGCATCGGGTGCCCAGTGACACGGTGAGAGCGCGCGCACAGAAGGGGAGGACGTCATATGACGCCCTCCCACAACGAGAGCTGCGCCGCCTGGCCGTCATTTGACAGCCGGCGGACGCAAGGCGGTTAAGGGGCACCCCCACGGTGAAAAATTTTGGGTCCCCCCTAAAAGGGAGCGAGTGCCCCCCCTCCTGAACTGTACCAGGCCACGCCCTCAACATGGAGGGATGGGTGCTTTGGGGGCAGAGGGAGGGCCTTGCGCCCCCCACCACAAAGTACCTTGTCCCCATGTTGATTAACAGAAGGGCCTCTTCCCAACAACCCTGGTTGTTGGGGGGCGGGTGCTTCAAGATTCTGATAATGCCCCTGCCCGCAGACCCCATGTGAATAAGTATTTGGGTACACTGTACCCCTACCCATTCACCTAAAAAAAAAAGTAAAAAATAAAACACAGTACACAGGTTTTTTAAAAGTAATTTATTAAGGCAGCTCCGTCATTGCTTCCGATATCTTCTCCCCTCTCCGGCTCTTCTGCTGGTTCTTCTCTGCTGATGTCTTCTAGCCCTCTCCTTCTTTTTCATATTTTTTTTTTTTTTCCTCCCTCTGTCCGCTGTCTGGGTTTTCTCGCTGTCTTCTCGCTCTTTTGCTGGGTCTTCTCCCTCTGTTGTTCTTCCGATGTTGACTTGCTCTCTCCCGGTCTAATGCTGGGTGCCTGGCGCGCCGCTACTTATATTGGCATGGGGCGGGGTCACATGATCTGGAGGCCCTGCCCCTTATGTTACTGCCCAGGTATGATGAGGTGGTGATGTCATAGGGGGTTGGGGCTCCAGATGACCTCATCCAGTGAACCCACCCCATGCCAATATAAGTAGTGGGAAGCCGGGCACCCAGCATTAGACTGGGAGAGAGCGTTGAATCAACATCGGCACAGGACAGTGGAGAAGACCCGACAGCGGACATAGGGAGACAAACCGGGGCGGGCTAGAAGACATCAGCGGAGAAGAACTGGCATAGGCAGAAGAGCCGGAGAGGGAAGAAGAAACCGGAAGTAATGCCCGAGCTGCCTTAATAAATTACTTTAAAAACCTGTGTACTGTTTTATTTTTTAAGCTGAATGGGTAGGGTACAATGTATCCGATATTCATTCACATGGGGGGGGGGGGGGGGGGGGGGCTGGGATCTGGGGATTCAGATTCCTATAACCTCTCTGCATGCTCACTCGTCCCCCTCCTTTCCTGCCACGATGCGTGCTCGGATCTGCGGGTCTTCTCTCTCTCCTTAAGTTTAGGGTTGCTGAAACCTGCATATAGCCTTCTTTCATCTGCGAAACAACCCCCCCCCCCCCCCCCCTCTTGTGTTAAGCCCAAACCCAGGGCTGCAGAGCACGAGATTAGCCACCAATCTTGCTTGCTGCTACCCAGTGTTACCAACTGTCATTTGAAAAGAAAAAAAATTAGACTAGATCAATCAGCATTACACTCATTGTTGCATACCTGTTTATGAGGGTAAGGTCAGGGCCGGATTAAGAGCATCATGGGCCTGGTACTGAAGATTTTGCTGAGCCTAAGGGCCCCTCGTCTATGTGTTCTCTGAAGTGGTTCAGCAGCACAGGTCCAACCCTACTGAAGTCCCAGGCTTCCATAAGAGCCCTGAATCGGCGTGAGGGTCACACCTTGAGGTGAGGTTGAAGGGCACAGCCACGCAGACATTAACACCTCACTACTGAAGCCAAATACCAGGCTTCCATTAGGACTGCCTGCCGGTGCCCATTATTAATCCCACCGCCGCCCAGGTGGTGCATGCGGAATGCAGCGCTGGTCAGGCCAGGGGAGATTTCTCCCCATCGACCCATTGTTTTCCGTGCATGGCCTGCTCTTTTTTGGGTGGCTGGGCCCAGGGCTTTTCTTCTCAGAGAATAGGTGCAGGAACAGCTGGGTTCAGGAGATCATAATACACAGAGTGCTGGGTTCAGAACTGCATAATACACAGAGTGCTGGGTTTCTGTGTTTACAAGTGAACGAAAATAGCTGTGACAGTGAAACTGGGCAGCCTGGGGCCTATATAAAGTTAGAGGCCTGGTGCTGCAGCTCCAATAGCCCCTACGTTAATCTGGCCCTGGGTAAGGTTCTAAGAGCTAATGAGAATTTGCTCAGTTCAATATTTGATTCTTGTTTGCATGTCCCAGGTCCTATACACCATTTGACCTGCAAATTACTACCCTTTGGAGATTTTTTTTTTTTTTTAAATTGGTGCAGCCTGAAATATGTTCATTAGCTAAACTGTACTCTTCATCAGATTTCCATTTTTCTTCAATACAGGTTCACTAAAGGCCTTGAAATTCTATTCCAGAAGCCAAACTAAGAAATAGGCTGAATTATACAAACCCATAGAAAGGGAGTAGTTCCATGTCAAGAGACTAGAATACATATCAACTTTTTGTTTCACCGTCACTAGCTACAACCATGCACTTATTAATTATTATATCAGTAACAAGTGAGAATCTGCTAAGTTATAGGGAACATCTAGGAATGGTAATTGTGCATAGGCAGTTCTTTGAACTGTCTACTTTTTTTTTTTTTTTCTTGTCTTCTGAATAATAGCAGTTTGCTTCCTATGCCTATAGCCTTATAGTTGCATATCTGCAGTGTGAGATCGAAAGCACTGCTGCCTCTTATAGTCTCAGAGTTGGTGTGCGTTGTACTGTGTTGGTCAATTTTATCCTTGCTAGAGTGGAAGTGGTGCTTCATGACCTGCAGTACAAGGATCTCACTGCTTTATTCTATGGCTAAA
Source organism: Lithobates sylvaticus (assembly GCA_028564925.1). Taxonomy (NCBI): domain Eukaryota; kingdom Metazoa; phylum Chordata; class Amphibia; order Anura; family Ranidae; genus Lithobates; species Lithobates sylvaticus. The sequence goes on along the minus strand of CM053028.1, from coordinate 290,179,131 downwards.
AGACCCTATTCAGAGAGTAGTGATTATTGATTCATACTCTGCATGGTCTAATTAGTGGTGTGGTTTAATGATGATAAAAGTAAAGTTATATATTTGGGGGCTAAAGCATAAACGCATATACATCTTAGGAGGAGTACAACTGGAGGAGTCCGCATTTGAGAAGGATCTGGGTGTTCTGGTAGATCATATAGTATTCAATCCCAAGCTGTAGTTTCTGAAGCAAGCACAATTCTTTCTTATTAACTACTTGAGCTCCGGAAGATTTACCCTCCCTCATGACCAGGCCATTTTTTGTGATACTGCACTGTTACTTTAACAGACAATTGCACAGTCGTACGTAGCTGTACCCAAATAAAATGTGTCCTGTCTTCCTCACAAATTGAGCTTTCTTTTGGTGGTGTTTGATCACCTCTGCAGTTTTAATTTTTTGCGCTATAAACCAAAAAATACAATTTAAAAAAAAATATATATATATTTTTACTTTCTGCTATAAAAACACATCCAATAAAATTTTTTTAATAAAATCGAATTTCTTCATCAATTTAGGCCAATATGTATTCTGCTACATAATTTTGGTAAAAAAAAAAAAAATCCCAATAAGCGTATATTGGTTGGTTTGCGCAAAAGTTATAGCATCTATAACAGAGAGGGCAATCTGTGACAAAGACCTGAAGCGCCGAACTGTATGCGGTCTACCGGGCTCTCGGGTTTGTAACCTCACGGATCTGGTGGACAGATTACTGAGAGGGGCTGGGGAAGACCCGGCTGTCATGGTGCATGTCTGCACCAATGAGAAAGTCGTAGGCAGATGGCGTGTCCTAAAGAATGATTTTAGGGACTTGCGAGCTAAATTAGGGAAGTAAACAAGTGGCTGAGGAGCTGGTGTAGTAAGGAAGGGTTTCATAGTTAGTAAGGTTGAATAAAGACATCAGTCCATCCAGTTCAACCTGAGTGTCTACAATTGTCCCTATCCCTGTACATTGCACACTCACATCAGTCCCTACCCTCAAGGAGCCCACAATCCAAGGCCCCTATTCATATACTAGGGCCAATTTTTGGACAGAAGCCAATTAACCTACCAGCATGTCTTTGGATTGTGGGAGGAAACCGGACTACCCGGAGGAACCCCACGAAGGCACAGGGAGAACATGCAAACTCCAGGCAGGTAGTGTCGTGGTTGGGATTTGAACCAGCGACCCTTCTTACTGCTAGGTGAGAGTGCTAACCACTACACCACTGTGCCGTTTGGGTTCCTGGAGAACTGGGCTGACTTCTCAGTCGGTCACCAGTTCTATAGAAGGGACTGACTGCACCTAAATGAGGAGGGTGCATATATGCTGGGAGTGAAAATGGTCAAAAGTTAGAGGGTTTTTTAAACTAGGCGACGGGGTGGGGGGGGGGGGGACGATCCAGAGGTAGAGATAGTCAGCTACTAGTGGTAGGTTGACTAAAGCGCATAAATCCGAGGTAAGTATAGTAACAAGTCCTATTTGCAATCTTGGAACACCCAATAGGATGACAGTATGCGACTGGTCTAAACTACGTGGCATGTTCACTAATGCCAGGAGCCTGGCAGACAAGATGGTTGAATAAGAGCTACTGTTGTACAAGGAGGATTTTGATTTTGTGGGAATTTCAGAGACCTGGTTCAACAGCTCTCATGATTGGCTGGCAACCATTCAAGGGTATTTCCTTTATCACAGGGATAGACGGGGTAAAAAAGGGGAGGGGTATGCCTATATATCAGGAATAATGTACAAGTGAATGAGAGTGATGACATCAATAAGGGAGCTAGGGAGGAGGTGGAATACTTATGGGTAGAGCTCCAAAGGGATGTATACTGGGAGTATGCTATAGGCCCCCTAACCTGAGGGAGGAGGGGGAGACGGATTTCCTATGACAATATGAATTAGAAACAATGATGGCAAGTGTTGTCATAATGAGGGATTTTGATTATCCAGACATAGACTGGGTGATGTCCACCAAGACTAAGGCTCGCAAGTTCCTAAATGTCTTGCAGGACAATTTCATGGGTCAGATGGTAGATGTACCAACTAGAAACAAAGCGTTACTAGATCTTCTTATTACCAACAATACAAACCTGATCACGGATGTGGAAATATGGGGCAATCACAGGTCAATTGGCTTCATTATAAATCACACAAATAGGAAACATAAGGGGAATACAAAGACTCTGAATTTCAAAAGAGTCAACTTCCCTAAACTACAAACCTTACTAGAAGATATAAATTGGGATAAAATCTTAGGAACAAAGAACACAGAGGAGAGATGGGTTTGCTTTAAGAGCATACTAAATAAGGGCATTAGCCAGTGCATGAGGCTGCTGGGACATTCTGTTTGTTACTTCCGGTACAGCGAGAACGAGGCTCGGAACGCACGCCGCTCTTGTGGAACGCAGGCCGCTACACGGAGAGACGGGGACAGATCAGGGAACCGATCGGAACCCCCCCCCCCCCCACATACACGGCTGAATCAGCTTGGTGCTGGCATATAGGCACAGGAGCATGTGAGTTTAACCAAAATGTTTTTAAACCTTTTTTAAATAAACTAAAATTACATAATACACCATGATGGCTATCTATATGTCTTTACAAGCAATCATTAGAGCAAGAGGCACTAGTATACTGCTTGGAGAGGCTGCTGGTGAATCCATAACGGAGTGGTTATCCTAAATGAACAAAAGGCGCATATTCTGGTTTATCTGGTGAGTGGCCATTGCACTAGGTGGAGGTGAAGTCACATTTTATATTGGTGGATATAGAAGCACTTAATACAGAAGGAAAAGTCATCTTTGCACAAAAGTGATCACTCACTGAGGACATTCATTGTACTGTGTTATAGACCTTTCATGTTGCTGAGTTGCACTTTATATATTGTTAATTTGCACTAATACATATATATATATATATATATATATATATATATCGTTTTCATAATAACTTATTAATTGTATATATTTTTTGGGCATATATATTTTGCTATATGTACGGCACTTGAATTCTTTAGTACTTAATTATTTGGTGATATGGCATGGTGGAGTTAGTATTTAGATGAGTTGGCACAGGCAAAATAGTGGGTACATTTAAAAGCGGTAATAGCGCAATCCACATTTTACACATTTTTTTTAAATATTCCCACTCACAGGGTGGCATATATATTGATTGCAGCAAACCAGGATACATTTAGTTTTTTTTTTTGTGTGCCGGTAGCACCTTGTTTTTTAGATCTGTATTTTGCAAAAACATTTGACACAGTTCCCCATAAACGTTTACTGTACAAAATAAGGTCTGTTGTCATGGACCATAGGGTGAGTACATGGATTAAAAACTGGCTACAAGAATGAGTTCAGAGGGTGGTGATAAATGGGGAGTAATTGGAATGGTCCGGTGGAAAGTGGGGTCCCCCAGGGTTCTGTCCTGGGACCAATCCTATTTAATTTGTTCATAAATGACCTGAAGGATGGGATAAATAGTTCAATCTCTGTATATGTGGACAATACTAAGCCAAGCAGGGCAATACCTTCTCCACAGGATGTGGAAACCTTGCAAGAAGATCTGCACAAATTAATGGGGTGGGCAACTACATGGCAAATGAGGTTTAATGTAGAAAAATTTAAAATAATGCATTTGGGTGGCAAAAATATGAACGCAATCTATACACTGGGGGGAGAACATCTGGGGGAATCAAGGATGGAAAAAGACCTGGGGGTCCTAGTAGATGGTAGGCTCAGCAATGACATGCTATGTCAAGCTGCTGCTAACAAAGCAAACAGAATATTGACATGCATTAAAAAGGGGATCAACTTCAGAGATAAAACAATAATTCTCCCGCTCTACAAGACTCTGGTCCAGCCTCACCTGAAGTATGCTGTCCAGTTCTGGGCACCAGTCCTCAGGAAGGCTGTACTGGAAATGGACAAGTACAGAGAAGGGCAACAAAAGCTAATAAAGGGTCGGAGGATATCAGTTATGAAGAAAGGTTGTGAGCACTGAACTTATTCTCTCTGGAGAAGACGCTTGAGAGGGGATATGGTTTCAATTTATTAATACCGTACTGGTGATAAATAGGGATAAAACTTTTTTTGCGGAAGGGAGTTTAATAAGACTCGTGGCCAGTCATTAAAATTAGAAGAAAAGAGGTTTAACCTTAAACTGCTTAGGGTTCTTTACTGTAAGTGCGGCAAGGATGTTGAATTCCTATCCACAGGCGGTGGTTTCAGTGAGGGGCATTGAGTTTCAAAAAACTATTGGATAAAGCCCTGCAACATACAGGGATACACAATGTAATACTGACATATAATCAAACACATAGGTTGGACTTCTGTCTTTTTTTAACCTCACCTACTATGTAACTATGTCTAAAAACGATGGGATATTTTTTTATTTTATTTTTTAACTAGTAATGGTGGCGATTAGCGACTTATAGCGGGACTGCGATACTGCGGCGGACAAATCAGACACTAACTGACATTTTTTGGGGACCAGTGACACTAATACAGTGATCAGTGCTAAAAATATGCACTGTCACTGTACTAATGACACTGGCTGGGAAGGGGTTGACATCAAGCGTAGTTATAGGGTTAACTGTGTGCTTAGCCAGTGCTTGTGTACTATGGGAGGTGCTTTTACTAAGGGAAGGAATTAATCTGTGTCCCTGCTTTGCAGGAACACAGGATTAATGCCTTCCCTACTGACAGAAAGGTGCTCTGCCCTGTTTACATTCTGCCTGGGTCCTGAACAATTGGTGGGTGCTGGCGGACATCGAGTCTGCGGGACCCACCGCTGGGCTCCCGCCTAGTGTGATTACAGCGAGAGCGGGCCTCCGGCGGCGCGCCTGCACGCTCCTGACCCAGGAGTGTCAGATCACGTGCTAGGTATGTGATCTGGTGTAGAGTGGCCGCCCTGCCACAGTATATCTACGGTGGGCAGTCGTGAAGTGGTTGAATGAGGTAAAGACTTCAGAGTGAGACATACATTTGTCCCTGTACAAAGAATTAGTAAGATCTCATCTGGAATATGCAGTTCAGTTTTGGGCACCAGTTCACAAAAAGGATATTATGCAACTGGAATAAGTGCAGAGAACAAACAAACTAAGAGGCATGCAGGAGCTCAGCGATGAGGAAAGATTACCTACACCAACAGTCCCTTACCTTTTTCTCACCAGGGACTGGTTTAGTTGAAGGAGGGGTGGTGTTGCAGTCAAACCTGTATTTGCAGCCACCCCCTAGCGCTACCATCACTGCCTCAGCTCTACCTCTACCTCAGATCATTAGACATTAGATCAGTGGTTCTCAACTCCTGTCCTCAGGGCCCACTAACAGGCCAGGTTTTATGTATTACCTTGGGGAGATACAGACTAGAATACTGCAATCACTGAGCAGCAAATGATATCACCTGTGATGTATTTCAGTTATCTTGCAAACATGGCCTGTTAGTGGGTCCTGAGGACAAGAGTTGAGAACCACTGCCTTAGATTCTCATAAGAGTGTGCACAGTGCTGGTGCAAGTATTTTTGACACCCTAGGCGAAACCTAATTTTGTCTCCACGCCCTTTGCCTTGCCCATGTATACCACACCTTTTTAATGAAGCTCACATCAAATTCAGCCTCACCAGCGCCTATCAAATTCAGCCTCACCAGTGCCTATCAAATTCAGCCTCACCAGTGCCCATCAAATTCAGCCTCACCAGCGCCCATCAAATGCAGCCTCACCAGTGCCCATCAAGTGCAGCCTCACCAGTGCCCATCAAGTGCAGCCTCACCAGCGCCCATCAAGTGCAGCCTCACCAGCAGCCCATCAAATGCAGCCTCACCAGTGCCTATCAAGTGCAGCCTCACCAGCGCCCATCAAGTGCAGCCTCACCAGCGCCCATTAAAATGCAGCCTACCAGTGCCCATAAATTAATGTTTGCTTGCTTCCATTCATTTGAGAGTCGGGACACAGTCCTCCGCCGTCGCTGTGCCTCAGACACTATGTGCGAATGGAGTGGCGGCTGCCTGCTAATGCTGAGACTTAGGTGCTTGCTGAAGAGAGTAGGAACACCAGTGGCCGGGCGCCCTAGGCAGCAGTGCGCCCTATGCGGCTGCGTAGTTTGCCTAGCGGTAGCACCGGCCCTGAGTGTGCAACCTAGACCCTGCGTTTCTGCAGTTTAGAGCAATGTTTCTCAACTCCAGTCCTCAAGTACTCCCAACAGGTCATGTTTTCAGGATTTCCCTCAGATGAAACGGCTGTGGTAATTACTAAGGCAGTGAAACTAATCAAATCACCTGTGCAAAATCATGGAAAGCCTGAAAACATGACTTGTTGGAGGTAATTGAGGACTGGAGTTGAGAAACATTGGTTTAGAGTACGGATTTGTGCTTCTATAAGATTCTAATGCCACTGACAGGAGGTGGAGTGTAGGTGGTAATGTGAATGGCTGTATGTACAGATCAAGCCTCGCTTGCCCACTGCTCACTTCCTGCTGTGTGGCCCGGGGGTTGGGGACCTCTGAGCTAAACTGATTAAAAATAATTAAAGGCGTTTAATAATAAAAAAGGAAAAATACATAAATATTGTTTTTTAATATTGTGCTGTCTTCTACTCAGCCAGCAGATGGCATTTTATTTTTGCTCACAGACCTCACACATCACAGCAGTGTTTAGACAGTTCAGTAGGAGGTAAACCTGACCCAAAACTGTACCAAATACTATAAAAAAGCAACTATTTTAAGACCAATTACGGTGATTGCTATTATGTTTTTTAAAGAAATGTGCATTAAAACTGAGAAATTACAATGTGTCAGCACACAAATTTTAGTTTATGTAAAAAAAGAACTGAGATATGTGTTAATCTTCTAATCAGATGGTGGCATGCCAATGTGAAACCTACTGTTGAAGTAGGTTACTTGAGGGTATGATTCAAAGTAACCTTAAGATGAGCCAGTGTGACACTGGATAACCTTTTCATTTCAGGGATGTGCTAATAGTAAAATAAATTACACGTGACCATGAGAAAACAACACTTTGAAAAGAGCTGCATACACCACACCTACAGTCCGATGTCTAACCTGTAAATTGTAACAAATAATAGGCTATTCTTCAAAAAGTGTACTACGCTTAAAGTGTTACTAAACCCACAACAGTAAAATCAGTCTGTAGATGTAGTGAAGCATGTTTGGTATAGTCATTGTGGAACCTAAGGGGTTAATCCTACGCATTGTGTAAAAAGGCTGTTTGATCCTGTCTTCTCTGATCCTCCCCTTCTTTCAAAGTCCCCAATATCTCCTTATAATACAGAGCCTTGGGGGGCACTCTGTACATGCTCAGTTTGATGTGTGTTGCTAGAGAGTTGTTTTTTTTTTTTTATTTTTTTATTTTTTTTTGGGAGGGTGCATGTGATCGGCACTGGGCCAATCAGCACTGTGCAGACAGAGAGGGTCAGGAGTCATGCAGCCTCATCGGACAATCAGAGGAGAATGAAAACTCCTCCTACAAGCTTTAACCAGACACTGATAGAAGTCACAAGACTGCTATATACTGCTGATGAAAAAAGGTACTTAGCAGCTCATAATTACTAAAATAATTGCATTTCTGTGTGCTGTGGGAGACCAGATATAGTGAATGCAGGCTCCTGGGTTTAGTAACACTTTAAAAAGTAACTGCATAGTCTACAAAAGCATGTTCCTTGAATATGTATTTATCAATTTATGAAAGTCAAAAAGCTAAGAGCATATTATTGATGTGTTCTTCCCCCGGTGAAAGGTTTTGGATGGTCAGGATACGTTTTTTTTCACTGGTGGTCTTTTAACCTGTAGCCCTAGATGGGATAAGCAGGAGCACCCATTTAGCAAAGAATTATTGTTGTCATAGGCATCAAGGAGTTAGGAGGGTATAGACCAGGACTGTCCATGAAGCACTTTATTATTTTGGCTGGCCACATTAAGTCATTATAGGCCAGTGATGGCGAACCTTGGCACCCCAGATGTTATGGAACTACATTTCCCATGATGCTCATGCACTCTGCATCATGGGAAATGTAGTTCCAAAACATCTGGGGTGCCAAGGTTCGCCATCACTGTTATAGGCTGTACTTTATGAATGGCAAAGCGCAAAGGGGTGGTGAACGCACAGCACTGGTACTAGTGTGTGTCATAGACAGCTTCTGCTGTAGTTAACATGGAAGGAGCAGAGAGCATTTACAAATATTAAAATATAGCTGCCCCGTGCTAGGCTTTAACATGTTAATGTAATTTCTAAAGACATTTTCAACCATTTTAAATCTCCAGCTTTAATTATAAGAATACATGGTTATCCTGCCATGAAGGTCCTTGTTCAGGCACTTTCGGCTTTGGGGCAACAACAGTTTCCCAATTTGAATGCTGCATTGTTGCCATCACTGTTGTTGACAGTACAATTAATTTTTTAACACGTCCTGTTCTCCATTGAATGAGCGGTGATGAGAGATTGACCTCTTTCCGTGATTGTTTTCACATCTTCCGGAGATTGGAGCGCAGCCTATTTCCGCCGCCTACATATATTGTCCCGCATATATATATATAAGGCATCCAAGCGTCCATCAAGCCACGCCCCTGACTACGTCACTTTATAACGAAATGCGTAGGTAAGAGTCGGCGATGTGATGCTGGTGTATGCTGGGAAGTGGCGGCCATCTTGTTGGTGGGGAATGCTGGATGTTATTACAAACAAAGCTCTTTTTTATGTGGAACATTTAACCTGTTACACAACTGATCTGTGGAGAACTCAACTGACCCCCTTGGTGGGACCCTTATGCGCAGTAGCCTGTCACGAAAGTGTAGGCATATTCATTTGGTGAGTGCGTTTCTTTTGGGAGAGGAGACACGTATAACCGTGGTGTGGTGGAAGATTTCAGAAGATTTGATTTTACATTTTAAATATCACATGTGGAACTTTCACTGACTTTCATTTAAATAATACTTGGTTCAGTGGCTTTTTTTGAACTTTAATTATCCGCTGATATATGATTTGCACATTAGATTTACTTATTAATCATTTTTGATCTGTATTGTGTTATATTTTTATCACTGGACACTGAGAGGTGTGTTGTTTGATTTACACATAGAGTTTAGTTTATTATTGTATTTTTTATATATTCTTTTGCACTGTATTTGCACAGATATATGATATACTTTACAGCGCCACTATTTGCTGTGAGTCTTTTGAGGTTTAAGATTTATATGTAAATTCACCTAAATATTTTCCGTTTTGTAAGTGGCAGCTTGAGATAGGGTGATCACTAACACTTGAGCGCAGTGGGAGGCATCTAAATAGGGGCGGTTTATTTGGATTCCTGCGGTATTAATTAATTTTTTTTGCTGGTTAGCTGGTAACTGTGCTGGGAAAACTTTTTCGTTTGTTCTCTGCAAAGCCCACAGGCCCATAGATGGACACCTTACTTTAAAAGCTAGGTATAAATTGGGGTGTTTGCCTGTGAGAGCGGAGAGAGCCACTATAGACGCGATGGATTGAGTGAGGCCTTAAGTAAGTGTGGAGGTAAGAGGGCAATACTGTTACTAAACATTTTTACTTTAATGCAGAAAATACATTAACCTCTTTAGGTCCGCCCGCCAGCATTGTACTGTGGATTGGCGGCTCCTACAAGCACAGCCATGTACCTGTATGTCACTGGCCTCTTCCGGGTACAGGGCATTTGGGCACAGTCTTGCATGACTCTGCAATTACCAGTTAAAGTACGGCAGTGCTAAATAGCAAAATATGGCCTGGTCATGAATGGGGTAAAACCTTCCGGAGCTGAAGTGGTTAAGATGAAAAATGTTTAGGCTTTAGAACCACTTTAACATACTTGCTGTTATTTTCCTGGGTATGCCCTAACAGTTTTCTACTCTTTAGTTTTTTCAACAATGTGTCTGACTGGCCTCCTGTTGCCCGTTAACCCTTGGTATACCCAGGCCTTCTGCCTGTCTCATGTGAGTGTTCTGCTCACTCCCAGCTACATTTGTTTGGTTTGTCCCTTGCACACCCCTGGTTCAGATAACCTTTTCGGCCATGAATACAGCGCTTTGCTTAACAGTATGGCCTGGGAGCACCCAATTACAGTAAAAGTGCATACATTTTCTATAAATGATGACAACTACAGGTGCAAGAACTCTGCAGACCCATTTCCTTGAGTCTTAGTTGAGTATCAGACCTGCCCTCAACACTCTTGTGTCTTTATCCCTGTCTAGAGTTGTCCCCTGATATCTGCCCTGGCGGCTACTAATTTTCCTTGCTGTCAGATTAGTACCCATTCATATTGGACTGTTCCAGCGATGTCCTCCTATGTACGTGTCTTCTGTATTTTTGCTTCTAGTGTAAGAAGTTGTCAAATACCTGGCTTTTATAAAAGACCAAATTACCCCCTAGAAATGGGACTTTTTAGGCTCAAAAAGTGTACAAATGTATTTAATGTATCAAAAAATTGTGCAAAACTTTACATACATGTCAAAGACATATTATAAAAATGGAGAATACAGTTTACCACACGGTACTTACAAGAATAACTTCTATTATCATTTACATATTATTAAATGCATCAACCATCCGACGCGTTTCAGAGTCATTAAACTCCTTCCTCGGGGATAGTTTAGCAATTGTTGTAAATGTGGTCTACAAGATGAAAAACATATTAGAACATATATCAACATTTGTGTATACAGAGCATCATCTTGGAGCCAGAGTGGATAGAAACACAGTCCTTACAGTGTCTCCATGAACAATGGCAAAAAACGGTCACAAGATAAAAACATGATTGAAGAGGATGAATGCCACTCCAGCAGAAGTGAGCAGAGTCAGATGAATAAAGTAGATAGGGGAAATATATGGAGGCCTCCTCAAAACAGCAGGATGGCTTGAGCCAGCATGCACTGGGATCACCTAGCATCAGTGGAGAGAGACATATAATTAATTGACGGGTATAGGTAGAGTAATGGTGTCTAGCAGAGTGTCATACAAGCGAAAATGGGCTGCTCTTCCCCAGGTGACACGTGCACATGGCCACCCACATGATGTAAAAGAAAATGTAATTAATCAAACCAGGCCACCTGCTTTTGGCTGTGGACACGGGACAGCATGGGAACCCCCTTAATCCATGCGTCCAGCCCCTAATCTACATGCAGGGTGGACTCCAGCTAATTAATATTGATCGAGCAACGGTGGGAACGGTGATGGAATGAAAGTGGGGGGTGGGTTGGCAGGCTTATGTGGTTGGCTGGCTGATGGGGGGGGGGGGGGGGAATTCTGGTGGCGGGATGCCCTTCCCCCAGACAAGATAATTGAGCACCAACCGCCACTGCTATTGGCTAACTTAGATCTTCCTTGTGTCTCTAAAGTTCAACTGAAGCAGACCTGTTTTCGGTTGCTTGTGCTAGGGAAAATGCTGCATAAGCTGTTTAGGAAAAGCAAGGCTGCAGAAGTTTCTGGTGTGCAGGAGGATATGTGCAACTTGCCTACCTGGGCCAGACAGCCAATGGTTGTCTGTTGCAAGGGAGCTTGCTAGGTGTGCTTCTCTTTCGAACAAACTTGGAGTCTCTGATTTTTTCCTCACATTTTATCCTTCGAAGTTCTGGATTCAGTAAGGGAGAGATGCAGACAGTAGCTGTGTTTGCTTTGCACTTGCTATATGCTGAATCTGAAATAAGGAGAAAGGCAGAGGTGGAAGGAGTCTTGTGGAGAAAGCAGCTTTCAGTGGAGACTGAGTGTTTGCAAGCAAGGCATAGGATATAGAAAGTAGAAAGGCACTCTCAGTCAGACCACTGTGAGCAAAGCTGACGATTTGAATGAGCAGTGTGCTGCCCTCATGAACAAGTCTAATGATGCCCTACCAAAGGACAAATTCCCAAAGCCGGTGATTTGAAGTAGGACATGTACCACTGTTACTTCCCATAAGCGGGAAGGTGTGAATCTGACTCAAATAGAGATGGTCGAGTTAAATCAGATAAAAGGAAGGCAAGGCTTTTGATCTCCAGCAGACAAATGTGGACTGATTTACTTAAGTTGGGGTTCCTGGAGAGGAAATCGATGGGATAGCTACACCAGCTTTGGGCAAGTGGCTGGGAAAGGTGGATTTAGTCACATTAGGTGTTTTTGTTGTTATAGACTGGAGCATATTGCTAGAGTGTGCCATGCTTTGAAGGCAAAAGCAGGCTAGTGCTCCCAGGACAGCATGGAGAGAGATGCAGGTTTATTCTTTTCATTGTAAATCTACGCCTTTCTTTGAAAATGTTAAAAGGCAACAGTGGGCACCCTACAATAGTTATGCAGTCAGAAAAGGGTAGATAGAGAAATGTGAGCAGTGAGCTATGTTTTTGGCACAGTTGGAAGGAACATATAATCTACTTTGTCTTTTACTCTTTTAAGGTAATGAACATCAAGCAGTGGAGCAGGCAGAGCAGATGAATAAGCCAGATAGAGACAGACCAGAAGAAGGGATGAGAACAGGAGGAAGATGCAGACTATTTCCTGATGATGGCTGAATTTATGTGGACTTTCATCTGAGCATTTCCTTGTGGTCTGGAAGACAATGGAGGTTCAGCTAGAATTTTCCTTCCATTAATTTTACACAGACTGCCAAAGACATTGCTAACACTTATTAAAAGAACATTGCAGCTTGTGTATGGCCAAGCCCAAAACATGCAGTGGTGAAATGGGAATTTTTTCTTTACATTTTCAAAATGGGGGTTTATGTTGTCCTTTTATGGAGAAAGGCTTAAAGAGCTTCTGAGAAATGCTAAGTTTCTAATATTTTCCTACACTATGCTATTAAAATCAAGAGGTGTGACATGTTGCTATGGCTATTTTAGTGATTTTTTTATAGTATACGGTCCATATATAGAATAGTATATTTGAGTTACCATGCATTGTTTTTAGAGCAAGGATTTTTCTATTCATTTGCTAATGAACTCGTTGAACTGGCGCATGAAGCTCACGATAGGAAATGATGTAGGTAGGATGTAAAGGGAGGGAATAGGACTGTGCTCAAGACAAAGGAGCAGCACTGGTTGTTTTGGCAGGACTCTGAGAAGCAAGAAGTAGTCTGGAAGAGATCCTGGAAGATAACTCCATCATAAAGAAACACTGAAAATAGTAATATTACCTGGGGATGACACTAAATCTACAACCCAAGCTGCGTAACCTTTAGTGTATCCCTCTTTCATACATTATCCATGCTAATTCATTCTCTGGAAAGCAAAGATAGTTTGTGCATGTGTATATTGTATGCATATTTTGTGATACTTTGAATGCCATAAATAGTTTTACCTACAAGTGAGTACATCATTTTTGTTTAGTAAAGCATATTAGTATACACTACAGAGGTGTGTATGCTTCGTTGCTTTTACCACAAATTAACCTTAACCACTTCCCGACCGCCTCACGCAGATATACTGCGGCAGAAGGGCACGTAAAGGCAGTACCTGTACGTTGCCCTTTAAGAGACAGCCAGTGGGCTACCAGCGATTGTTTCACGGAGAGGAAGAATGGGGAGATGCTAATGTAAACAAGCATCTCCCCGTTCTGCCTAGTGACAGTGTCACTGATCTCTGCATTTTTTTTTACCAAAAATATGTAGAAGAATACGTATCGGCCTCTTTTTTGATTTATATCGCAAAATTATAAAAAAAGTTAAAACTGCAGGGGAGATCAAATATCACCAAAAGAAAGCTCTATTTGTGGGAAAAAAAGGACGTCAATTTTGTTTGGGAACCACGTCGCACGACCGCGCAATTGTCAGTTAAAGCGACGCAGTGCCGAATCGCAAAAAGTGCTCTGGTCAGGAAGGGGGTAAAATCTTCTGAGGCTGAAGTGGTTAAAAGACAAAGCAAAACACCAGGCAAAGAAGGTCCTGAAAGAATTCATCTTAAATAACCTAAGTTAGCCAATAAGAGGTATTATTTAAAATACAAACTCAACATGGTATAAAAACTACTACAGTTTGCCCTTGGCAGTTTTTAAATTTCTGTTGAAGCCACCACTCATTTTAACATATTATATGGGCTTTTGGTAATCAAAACCGCGGTTTTCGGCCGCTCGCGGTGCGGTTTTACCCCCCACGAGCGGCCGAAAAAGGGTTAAACACCCCCCGCAGAGCGCCGCCGTAGCCGCGGTATTGCCGCGGTTTTACCGCGGTCTCCCATTGTAATCAATGGGAAGGAGCGGTATAGGAGCGGTGAACACACCGCTCCTATCCCGCTCCAGAGATGCTGCTAGCAGGACTTTTTTTGTCATCCTGCTAGCGCACCGCTCCAGTGTGAAAGCCCGCCGGCTTTCACACTGGAGTTAAAGGGGCCGGATTTTTTTCATGCGGTGAACAGGCGCTATTTTTAGCGCTGCACCGCATGAAAAACGCCCCGGTGTGAAAGGGGCCTAAGAGTCAGTGAGAGTCTTTTAAGGCCACTTTCACACCGTCGCCGCCCCGCACCGCCCCAGTGTGAAAGCAGCCTAAGAATAAACTTTTTTTATTAAATAAAAAAACTCAATAGTTTTCTTTGACCAATATATGAAGCAGCATATACTTACTAATAACTGTATCTTATCCCCAACCTTCTGTATACATACTGTAGTAGTGTGCAGAAGTTTTAGGCAGGTGTGAAGAAATGCTTTAAAGTAAGAATGCTTTCAAAATATATATGTTAATTGTTTATTTTTATCAATTTACAAAATGCAAAGTGAATGAACAGAAGACGCATCTAAATCAAATCAATATTTGGTATGACTACCATTTGGCTTCAAATCAGCATCAATTCTAAGGCTACTTGCACACCAAGGTGCTGGGTGCGCTTGCGGTAAAGCACACTGGAGACACAGCAGCGGCTGTTTGAAGGCGCTTTGCAGGCGCTATTTTTAGAACTTTAGCGCCTGCAAAGCGCCTCAGTGTGAAAGGGGCCTTACTCTTGCACACAGTCAGGCATTTTGTTATTTGCCATATAGACAAATAACGGTGGGCGGGATCCCCTCTCGTTCTGGGACTATGTTGCCCCAGTCTCACCGTGCTTGCACACCTGCAGGGGTTTGCCAGGCAGCGATCACGGGCGCGCCGTGTGCCGAGGACATGATCTCTGTAAAGAGCTAATGATGTGGCTCTTTACCCATGTGATTGGCTGTGTCCAATCACAAGTGATCACATGTAAACACGGAAGTGCCATTTATCGGCTCTCCTCACCTCACACTGACACTGTGTGAGGAGAGGAGAGCCGATCAGAGGAGACCTGTACAGATAGATAATCAGTGCACTGATCACCAGTGCCCTGATTATCTGTGCAATCCCAACAGTACACAGCAGTGATGCCAATCAGTGCCCATCAGAAATGCCAGTCAGTGCTGCCTATCAGTGACACCCATCAGAGCCGCATATCAGTGCCCATCAGCGCTGCATATTACTGCCTCCTCATCAGTTCCACCTCATCAGTGCTTTTCAGTGCTGTCTCATCAGTGCCCATAAGTGCTGCCTTATCAGTGCCTATCAGTGCAGCCTCATCAGCGAAGATCAGTGAAGGAGAAAAACATTTTATTTACAAAATCTTTCTTTTTCAAATTTTTTGGTCTTTTAGTTTTTTAAGCAAAAAATTTAAAAAAAAACGGTAGTGATTACATGCTACCAAAAGAAAGCTCTATTTGTGTTAAACAAAATTATAAAACTTTAATTTGGGTACAGTGTTGCATGACCGCAATTGTCATTCAAAATGTGACAGCGCTAAAAGCTGAAAATTGGCCTGCGCAGGAAGGAGGTTAAAGTGCCCTGTATTGAAACAGTAAATCAATTTTACCAAGCAGGTGCTAATCATCATCAAATTCATATGTACGTTTGTGATAGGGGAATCTTGGCTGAGCATGGAGGAGAGAGCGTGCTAGCGCGCTCCGAGCCCCCGCAGTGATCAGGACTTTGGACTCAGCTGTGAGCTATGATGAGGCTATGATGCTCAGCTGTTCAGCTGTTCAGCTGCTTACCTGACTCGCCGATACGCCGTCACGCTGACACACGCTGGCACAGACCGCTGACCTCCCCTCACATACAGCCGTATCTGCACTCAGGAGAGTTGAGTGGGATAGCAGGAGCACGGGTTGATCGGGAGATCGGGAGAGCGTCTGTCCAAGCAGAGCCCAAGTAGAGCCTATTCAAGGCAGCAGCAGCAGGAGTTGGTGGCCGTCCTTCACGGATATCTGACACGCCGACACGCTGACAGAGCCTGCCGATACCGCCGACACGCACAACCTTACCTTACCTCCATTCACCCATCAAGGAGAGCTGACCGGGAGAGCGTTTTTCTTCAGGTAAACGTCGGCTTAAGATCGCAAAGGCAGGAGTTATCGGCGGCAGAGGTAAATGCTGAAGGACATAGCATAAATAGCATACATACAGCATACATTTCTCGGCTATCCCTCCGGATGTCTGGATAAGTTTGTATCAACTTCTTTTGGGTCCCAGTATATGATTAACTGTGGGTGATTGTATGACCCGAGTGATCCCGCTGGTCACCCTGTTATAGTACACTGCTGGAGTAGAATCTAATTTTTTATAAATTTTGGCTTTATTGAACTTTATTGAACTTGATTTTTTTTTTTTTGGGTTGCCTTTTTCTTTTTTTTTTTTTTCCTCCCTTTTATTTTTCTCCTCACTGATCCCATGAGATCACATGGGACGAAGGAGAAAAGGAGCAGCAGTGTGGAACCCATCAGCAAAATTGACACTTGGTTCCTCCTCCAGCCGCCAACCCATAGCTCCCCAGGCCAGCGCTCAGCAGGGGATAGCAGATTTCTTTCCAATTGGTGGCAGGACTCGTTCACACACTTTAAGGAGTGTGAAGGCGAGAGAAGAGAATCCAGGAGTTCTTAAAGTTATTGTTGCCAGTGACACTGTACATGGCGTTAACAACAAGGGTAGCCCAGTGATTCAGGCGCAGTGTTCGGTGAGGGATGAAAACCATAACACAGGAACTACAGGGCAATCTTCTTCTATCCCTATACCTCCATCAGCTAGACTTTTATCATCACTAATACTAACATCAGTACCATCAGCACCCGAAGTATCTGAAGTACCTCTTATAGCTCCTGGTTTCCCAGCTCTTTCTTTGCCGGCACCTGTCCCCGTATCTGCATTTAATCCAAGACCTATACCGGTGCTGGCATTAACATCAGGACCTATACCAGCACCAGAAGCGACACTGGTTCCCCTGGTGGGAACCTCAACCGAATCTCTTTCGGTATTGGAATTACCAGTACCATTGTTGTCATCACTACCGCCCCTACCCCCTCCACCTCTGTTACATTTCCCAGTGCAACTTTCTTTCTTTCCATCACCCCCATCAGTACCACTGATGATGTCGTCAGCTACTGAATTAGGGGAGAAGGAAGTCGCTAAGAGCACCAAATCTAAGGAAGAAAGTCCAATTGGTAAGGTTTCCCCAGGAACACAGATTACTGGGCCAACATTTCCTGGAATCTCGGACGGGACTACACATTCGGAACGTCATAAACGTACAGATATTATGGATTCGATGGAAATCACAGAACCGATAGAGCCAGCCATATCGGGTACTATAAGTAGATATGGAAAGGTGAAGGGGATAGACAATGTAATACACTCAACACCTAGCAACAGTACTGAGAGTATGGAAAAAACAGGGGAGGTAATAGGAGACAGTACAAACAATGAATTAGGACCGGAGACGGGTGGCCTATGGGATTTCTTAAGAGCTCTACCAACCCGTAACGAGATGGAGGCCTTTGTACAACGCCTAGAACATGGTTTCCATAAAGAGCTTCACACTGTAAACACTGAACTACAGGCTACTGGGCTGAAAATAGCAGAGGTGGAGCATTCGGTAGATATGTTAGCAGATCATGTGCACATACAGGAAAAACACATAGACGCTCAAGAATCACAAATACATACATTGTTTGAGCTAATGGAGAATCAAGATAACCGCAATAGACGCAATAACATTAGGATCAGGGGACTACCCGAGACAGTTAAGGTAGAAGAACTAACCCCAACAGTTAATAAAATTTTTACATCGCTACTGGGGAGACCAGAAGAAACAACTCTAGAGCTAGACAGAGTCCATCGGTCTTTTGGTCCACGCAATACAGATCCAGATAAACCAAGGGACATTATCTGTCGGGTCCATTTTTTCATAGACAAGGAGGAAATTATGAGAAAATCTAGAGAGAGGGGACAGATTAAAGTCATGGAGAACCCCATTCAATTATTGCATGACCTATGCCCATTTACACTGGAGAAGAGGAAGGCGTTAAGGCCACTACTTAAAATGCTGCAAGATCGCAATATTGTATATCGCTGGAATTTTCCTTTCCAATTGCAAATCAAAAAGGAGGGCAGGTGGTATAACCTACGAGACCCATCAGATATCCCGACAATACAAACTGCTATGGGGCTACCAGACCTCCCGCCAATAATTTGGCCACAGACATATACATCATTTAGAAGGACAGAACGTCGGGGGGGCGAGGCAACAAAACAGCAAGATAACAGTAAAGACTAATCGGCCAATCAATCAAAGCATGGAAATAATTATTGTTTAGAGAGTGGCAGGACTGGAGAGTTCTGCTGGAGGGGCTACGCTCCTCTCTTACTTTTCATTCATCTCTTATTTACCCCCTTCCCCTCAAAAGGATAGGAGGGGGGGGGAAAAAAAAAAAGAAATTGTTTTTTTTTTTCTTTTTTTTTTTTTTCTCTTTTTCCATGTGAGTTAGTATTAAAATAGATCTAGTAACCCTAGAACTGAAATACCTGTACAACTATTCCACGATTTATGATATAAAGCACAACAGATTATAGTTTTGAATATATGAATGATTATAGTGAAGACACAAAGCAGGTGTACTCACTGTTTTCATCTCTTTTTGATTTTTTTTTTTTTCCTCATCTTCCCATGTTTACATTTGATTCTATGTTGTTCTATTTATGCACTGGGAGATATATGTTGTTCTATTATATTTGAGGGAGATATATAGCATATGATAGGCTTGAGTTATACTTTTTGAAAGTCCTGATTCACTGCGGAGAGGTACCCACTGTGCTCTCCAAGTTTTTTTTTTTTTTTTTTTTTCCCCTTAATAGGTACCCCAGTCCTCTGGTAGGGCTTGGGAGTTTTTTTTTTTTTTTCCTTTTTGGGATCTTAGGGGACCTGCGTGTGTTTTTTTTTTTTTTCTTTTTCTTTTTTTGTTTTTTCTTTTCTCCCCAGAAGAGTTAGTAGTGTGCATCTCCCAGAGTAGTACTGGGATTTGCGAGAGGGATCCTCTCGAAACTTATTGTGCTTTTTTTTTTTTTTTTTTTTTTTTCCGCCCTCTCTGTCTCCCTCCTTCCCCCCTCCAGATCATCATTTACTTATTATGGCAGTAAATTACACATCCCCAACCGTGTTGAAGCTCTGTACCTATAATGTTAAAGGATTGAATAATAAATCAAAAAGAGGTCAAATTTTATATAGTATGCATAAAGCAAAGGTAGACATTATTTTACTCCAGGAGACCCATTTCCGCACAGGTAGCACTCCAGTGTGTTCGCGTAAACATTATTCTCAATGGTTTCATAGTACTATGCCAAGCTCCAAAGCAAGAGGGGTATCTATTGCTTTTCATAAACAGTTGCCGATAGAATACCTGAATCATAAATCAGACCAAAACGGTAGATATTTATTTTTAAAAATTAAAATATGGAATAAAATCTTCACAATTGCAAATTTTTATATCCCAAATCAAGCCCAAATAACAACAATCTCAAGGTATCTTAACCTCTTGGATGAATTCGCAGAAGGTACAGTTCTTGTAGGGGGAGATCTCAATTTAGCTTTGGACCCTATATTAGACACTTCATCCCAAAGATCAAATATTTCATATCCCTGTTTGAGAGTACTAAAAAAAAAATTTTACGACCATAGGCTACTTGACCTTTGGCGAGTTTTAAATCCTAAAGATCATAACTATACTTATTTCTCTTCAGCACATAAAACATACAGTAGGTTAGATTATTTCCTAACAGGTCCTAAAATACTTGAATGGCACCCGAAAATGGAAATAGGATCTCTTATTTGGTCTGATCATTCCCCAGTATTCTTAACAATAACCCCTCCCCAAACGCAGGGGACGAACTGGTCTTGGCGTCTAAACGACAAATTAATGACAGATCAAATCTGTCATAGGGCAATTATAGATACAATCGATAATTTTATTACAGATCACGAACAAGACGAAACTACACTTCCTATAAAATGGGAAGCTCTTAAAGCTGTACTCCGGGGGGTGTTCATTCAGCATGGCTCACGCATCAAGAAAGAAAAGTCTAAAAATATTGAAACTACCTTGAAAAAACTTGGCGCGTTAGAAACTCAACATAAAACACACCCATCGGCAGAGCTACTAGTTGACATAACATGTACAAGATCGTCCTTATTACAGCTATATGACACCTATCAAAATTCATACCAACAGAGGCGAGCTTTAGGTAGGTATAGGCACGAGAATAAATGTGGGAGATTGTTAGCTAACAAACTGCACCCACGATCTTCTCAAACTTTTATATCAAGTATAAAAAAAACTTCAGGAGAGCTTACATCAGATCCATTAACCCTTCAACAAATATTTAAGGAATACTTCTCGTCCCTATACAACCTACCCCCAATATCCTCCTTGGAAGAGAACGATATTGAAAACTATGTACGAGAAAACGCTATACCGAGAATAGATAGTGGAAATGAGACCGCACTGGACGCACCATTTTCACAAAAAGAACTATTAGATGTAATCACTAATATACCATCAGATAAAAGTCCTGGCCCGGACGGTTTCACCCCAAAATTCTATAAAACCTATAAAGATCAGCTATCGCCTTTTATGCTCCAGGTATTTAATTCTATTTCTATTAATAACCAATTTCCAAAACAATCTCTGGAATCACATATCACTTTGATTCCAAAACCAGACAAGGATCCAACACTATGCTCTAGCTATCGACCGATATCTCTGATTGGGGTAGATATAAAATTTTTTGCCAAATTGATAGCGCTCCGTCTTCAGCCTCTCCTCCCTGGTCTAGTACATACAGACCAGGTAGGATTTGTTCAAGAAACAGAAGCACGTGATAACACGATTACAACTTTTCTCCTAATGAATCACGTTAAAACAGCTAAAATACCAGTATGCCTTTTTTCAGTTGATGCAGAAAAGGCATTTGATCGGGTAGGATGGCCTTTTCTGAAACAAGCATTATTACAAATAGGTATGGGGGAAAATTTATTTAATAAAATTATGGCACTCTATACTGGCCCAGCGGCCAGGATAAAGATCAATGGATCACTGACATCGAGTGTTAGTATACAAAATGGCACACGCCAGGGATGCCCACTTTCCCCTCTACTTTATGTTTTAGTGATGGAGTACTTGGCAACAGCAATTAGACAGAACCCATCTATAACAGGTATAAAAATTAAGGAACAGGAAGTAAAGTTAGCTTTATTCGCTGACGATTTATTACTTTATGTTACTAACCCCCATATTTCACTACCCTCTATACTATCTGAATTCCAGCGATTTGGAACCTTGAGTAATTTTAAAGTAAATATTCAGAAATCAGAAATCCTCAATATATCATTAACATCACAACAAATTAAAGATATAAGTAACAATTTTTCGTTAAAAATTTGCTCAAAAGCGCTGAAATATCTAGGTGTTAAGATTCCTTCCGACCCAACCAATCTTTATTTAATGAACTATATCCCTCTCTTGCAACGTACTCTACTAGATTTGAAAAAATATGACGCTAAGCAACACTCATGGTTTGGGAGGATCAATATACTAAAAATGGATATAATACCGCGCTTCCTATATCTTTTTCAAACTATCCCTGTGCCTATCCCTAGATCTTTTTTCGCAAATCTACAAACTGCATTTGTAAAATTTATCTGGGGATACAAGAAACCTAGATTACGCAAGAAACTATTATTAGCCCCAAAAAATAAAGGAGGAGTAGGTGCACCTGATTTATACTATTATTATGCTTCGGCAGTTTTGACTAGACTAGTGAACTGGTTTCATCATTTTAAAACTAAACAATGGGTAGAAATAGAACAGGGTTTAAACCAACTGGACCTCAAGGTGATACCCTGGTTAGATCTATCCACCAGAGATATCGGTCGAGAGCTACAAAAAAAATATGCCCCCCCTTACATCTCATCTATTAAAAATTTGGACAAAAACAGTAGTACAGCTAGAATTGTCCTCCGCTATGGGACCAATGACCCCGCTTTTTGACAACCCTGACTTTCCACCGGCAGTAAATCGTACACATTTTTTAATTTGGAACAAAGAGTCTCATCTAAGATTGGGTCAAACTCTTTGTCAGGGAAGAGTCCCCTCCCTACAAAACCTATTTCCTACGCAACAACCATCGGGTAGACAAAGGATGGAACATTATCAATTAATGTCTTTTTGGATATCAATCTCACATAATAGATCCCTATACAGAGAACTAACCCAAGTTGAAAGCCTTTTGCTACAAGATTCTAAACCAAAACATGTTCTCTCTAAGATATATAAGATGCTTACCACAAAATACTACTCGGAGCCACCGGAATTTATAAACAATTGGGTAAAGGAGATTAATGTTCCAATAGAGGCGGAAGACTGGGAGAAGGCGTTTAACCTAACCTATTGTTTATCAATAGCAATTAAAGCACAGGAAACTAGTTATAAAATTCTTTCAAGGTGGTACTGGACCCCAGTGACTCTACAGCGTATATACCCAGATAGATCAGATATATGTTGGCGCTGCCACTCAGATAGGGGCTCATTGCTTCACATCTGGTGGGAATGCCCCCAAATTTATAGCTTCTGGGAAAAGATTACACAAATGTATACTATAATCACAGGGGAGGTAATATCCAACACTCCTCAAATTACCCTTCTCTCTATCCTACCAGGCACATACAATAACATATAAAAAAGTCTTCTTTGCCAATGGTTGACAGCAGCAAGATTGGTTATACCAAGACACTGGCTCTCAACTCAGTCCCCAACAATAACGGAATGGGCCACGGAAATGGACAATATAGAAAGATTAGAAAAACTTTTAGCATATGAATTAGGCAATCAGGATGAATGGATGCGGATATGGGCCCCTTGGAGGAAATATAGAGAAACATAGTTAAATTAGACAATAGCGAAGGCAAGAAATTAGTCTACATAACATGGATCAGGGTAACAACAGTCAGAGCTTCGACACTGTGAAAGAAGGAGGGGACAGGGGGGAAGAGGGGAAGGAGGGGAGGGAGAGGGGGAATGTGGGGATACAAATCTGTGGGGTGTTTTTTTTTTTTTTTCTTCTCTTTGTTCTGTTTGTTGCGTTTGTATTGTGTGTTGGTTTATTATTTGTATTGCTTAGTTTGGTGAAGTAATAGTAATTATGTGTTAAGACATTTATAAGAATTATGATGGACTAATTAAGTGACCCAATTTCTGAGTAACCATGTAACTGTCTGAAAATGTCTTAGTTTGTACATTTAATGAATAATAAAATGAGATTGATCATACACCATGGCAAGAGTGAGCACAGCAACAAGACACACCATAGTTATACTGCATCAGCAAGGTCTCTTTCAAAGATTTCAAAGCAGACTGGGGTTTCAAGATGTGCTGTTCAAGATCTTTTGAAGAAGCACAAAGAAACGGGCAATGCTGAGTACCATAGACGCAGTGGTTGGCCAAAGAAACCTAATGCAACAGATGAAAGACACATCATGCTTACTTCCCTTTGACATCAGAAGATCTCCAACAGTATCATCATCAACACAAAACTGTCAGAAACAGTGGGACACAGGTACACCCATCTATTGTCTGGAGACCTGGCCAGAAGTGGTCTTCATGGAAGAAATGTGGCAAAAAAATACATATCTCTGATATGGAAGCAAGGCTAAGCGAATCAACTATGCACAAGAACATAGGAACTAGGGTGTAGAAAAATGGTAGCAGGTGCTCTGGACTGATGAGTCAAAATTTAAAATATTTAGCTGTAGCAGGAGACAGTTTGTGCTACAGAACTGTACAATAATGAGTGTTTGCAGGCAACAGTGAGGCATGATGGAGGTTCCCCGCAAGTTTGGGACTGCATTTCTGCAAATGGAGATAGAGATTTGGTCAGGATCAATGGTGTCCTCAATGCTGAGAAATACAGTCAGATACTTACCCAGCATGCCATACCATCAGGGAGGAGTGAGATTGGTCCTAAATTATTATTTTTTCTGTCTGGGGTTACATGAAGAGACAGAAGGATTTGAGGCAGCCTACATCCACAGAAGATCTGTGGTTAGTTCTCCAAGATGTTTGGAACAACCTACCTTCTTAGTACCTTCAAAAACTGCGTGCAAGTGTACCTAGAAGAATTAATGCTGTTTTGAAGGCACAGGGTAGTCACACCAAATATTGATTTGATTTGGATTTTTTTTCTGTTCGTCTAATTTCCAGTTTGTTAATTGATAAAAATAAACTATTAACACTTCTATTTTTGAAAGCATTCTTAATTTACAGCATTTGTTCACACCTGCCTAAGACTTTTGCACCGTAGTGTATCTTTTTGTTCACTGATTATATTTGGAGGAAGAATAAAGTTCTCCTTTAAATGAAGAAAGGTAATCAGGATCTTGTAATCTCAGAAACATGTAATTAATTGATAGCACAGAAATAAAGTGTATAGTGCCAATAACAACTGCTATCTGGGGTTACTACAGGTTAAAAAAATAGGACAATTACCTTCTTGCATTGGAGGTCTGTGATTTTTTATTTTTTTTATATATACTAAAACAAAAATGAGGAGCAGAAATTTACTATTTCCATCTGTCCTGCATTTGTATAAATTGGGCACAGACCATATTGTTAAGGGCATTGTGCAAAGGATTAATTCAGAATTGTAGTGGTTAAAACCACTTCAGCCCCGGACCAATTGGCAGCCAAAGGACCAGGCCCCTTTTTGCGATTCGGCACTGCGTCGCTTTAACTGACAATTGCGCGGTCGTGCGACGTGGCTCCAAAACAAAATTGGCGTCCTTTTTTCCCACAAATAGAGCTTTCTTTTGGTGGTATTTCATCGCCCCTGCGGTTTTTATTTTTTGCGCTATAAACAAAAATAGAGCGACAATTTTGAAAACAATGCAATATTTTTTGCTTTTTGCTATAATAAATATCCCAAAAAATATATATAAAAAACATTTTTTCCTCAGTTTAGGCCGATACGTATTCTTCTACATATTTTTGGTAAAAAAAAATCGCAATTAGCGATTATTGATTGGTTTGCGCAAAAGTTATAGCGTTTACAAAATAGGGGATAGTTTTATAGCATTTTTATGAATATTTTTTTTTTTTACTAGTAATGGCGGCGATCAGCGATTTTTATTGTGACTGCAACATTATGGCGGACACATCGGACATTTTTGACACATTTTTGGGACCATTGTCATTTATACAGCAATCAATGCTATTTAAATGCATTGATTCCTGTATAAATGACAGTTGTAGTGAAAGAGTTAACCACTAGGGGGAGGGGAAGGGTTATGGGCTGTGACGTGTGTGTGTTTTTTTTACATTAGGGGGCGGGGCTGACGTCTGACGTCATTGATCGGCTTTCCCGATGACCGGGAACAATCAATGACAGGCAGAGTAGGAAGCGCGGGGAGAGGTTTGTTTACACATACCTCTCCCCGTTCTTCAGCTCCGTGACCCGATCTCGGGACACCAGCGGCGATCGGGTCCGCTGGTCCCACGGCCGGGGTCACGGAGCTCCCGACCGGGTCGCGAGCGCGCCGCTGGCGGCGCGTCCCACGGGCAGGCAATTAAAGGGCCATGTACAGGTACGTGATTTTGCCTGCCCGTGCCATTTTGCCGCAGTATATCTGCGTTAGGTGGTCGGTTAAGAGTCTCCCAATTCGCAGTATTTGTACCCTTTAGGTCACATGCCCAAGTTTGGCTCATCAGACAAACCCTCATGACAGAGTTCCCCCATCATATCAGAGTCCCCCCCATCACCACAGAGACTTTCCCCATCACAAAGTCTGATCCAGAGCAAACTCGATCTCATGCTTCTGGCAGGCCCAGGAGAAACTAATTGGCACCCGGGGCTGCTGCAGCACCCTGGTTGAGAATTATTGGTTTAGCGGACCCAGCGGACTGGGACTGACACTTCCAGAAGTATTTGTTTTGGTCTACCTGGAGAGCTTTTCTACAATAAATGTAACTACTGTACATACCTGAAATTGATGAAGCAACACTACCACATGTAGACATCTCTGAAAAGTGTGGTCTTTAACTGAAAACTACGTTTCTAATTATAGAACATGCAGTATATAGAACTACACAAACTGAGAACCGGCTCACCTGAAGGCCGCCCACTGCTCTTTAAAGGATGTGTCTGCATTAAATTGAAATATCAACAATTGCAGCCATTCTAATTAATTACCTAATCAGACTACTGCTGCTCTTTCACTGTCCAATCACAAGCTGCGGGGGGGGGGGGGGGGGGGGGGGGGGGGGGGGGTAAAGGTAACCTTGCTATACTTTCTAACTGTAGTAGAGAAATGTCAAATCACCAGTCCACCTGTACTGACTCGCAAGACTGTAAATCACAGGACTGGATGGATTATCTAGTAATGTCTCTGGCACCATCATATGCTGGTCATTTGACTTTAGAGAAACCGTCAGTTAGACAAGTTTGAAAACCTAATATTTGTATCCTTCGAGATAAGCTGGCATAGAAGATGTTTCTTCAGTGCTCCAGAGCATAAATATGCATATCCGGGCCAACCATAAATACATGTTTATGCTTCAATCTTTAGAAAAAGACCTCCAAAAAAAGTTGGATCATGCAAGCGCATACAGCGCATTGATCATATTGAGTCACTATAGGCTGAGTATTTCATAATCTGGTGGGCCAGTGGCAAAATATTTTAGGAACTGCACAGTAGGCTACATGTGACACTCAGAAACTAAAAGATATATATACTGTACTTTCTCTTTTTTACCAAATGGTAGTTTAATTTACATAAAAGCAAGATGAGTTGTTTTGTCACATTGTACAATATACACATTTTTTCTTCTAATAGCGTTTTACCAATATGGCTCAGCAATTTATTCATTCCAAAGTACATTTATACTAAGTAGAGTGCTGAGGACCTAGAGGACACTGCTCTGGAAAACCTTGCATAAGGAGCTCTTGGCAGTTACTAACTTTGTTTCGTAATCTTGGTTATGTTAGAGTCCAACAGCCTAGACCCACTCGCTTTTCACTGTGAAGGACTTAGGAGAAGCAAAGTCACCACTTGTATTTGGGTGATTCATCTGCTAATTGTCATCATCATATCCTAAAAACACTTCATGTATTAACATTACTGCCAAAATTCATTCTGCGGAGACCAGCATAACTAAGTTGCTACATTTTGGTATACTAGGAAAAATCTTTGCATTGGGAGTATGGTTAAGCCCCATACACACGCGCGGACAATCCGTGGACCAGGTCCGTCGGACCATGTCCGTCATACTTTGTCTGGTGTTGGTTTTGCGTACACACGATCGGACAAAGTTGTCGGAAAATCCGATCATTCTGAACGTGGTGACGTTTGTTGCCTACGACGGGACTACGTAGAGGCTAGTAGCCAATAGCTTTGGTCTTGTAATGTGATCTGAGCATGCGTAGCACTTTGTCCGGTCGGACAAGCGTACACACGCTCGGATTTGGTGTGATCGGACCGGGTTGACGGGAAATCTTTCCAGCAGGAGATAAGACTTTGTCCGACGGACAAACCGACGAACACTGTCCGATGGTGCATACACACGGTCTGATTTTTCAACAACCTTGTCCGATCGGACCAAATTGATGAAAAAGTCCGACCGTGTGTATGGGGCTTTATGGTAGCCCAGTACATATTGTATAACAGCTATAAAAAACACATTAGCCATACAATCTCTCATAAGAAATATAAAGATAAGAGCTGTATTTGTAGGAACACCAAGTACCCGTAGGCTAGCAATCCACAGTTCCAATCATTATTGGGCAGGCTGAATGTACCAAGTTGATGGATCAATCAATTGTATACAACCAGCCTGCCGAATTTTCTTGCGATTGTTGCTAACGGCTTGCCAATGAATGAAAAGATTTGGAACCAAAATAGGCAGGTGATGCTTTGGTTCTAGCCACATTTAGCAATCTAGCATAAAAACTCGTACGGCCTGTCTTTCCATATAGTAGAAACGGTCAATCCAGGAAGTTAAACATATACCAAGATACAGAATGTACCGTAATCAGTCCACAACTCGAACGGGAAGAAATCGCGGAGCGTGGACCACATAGATGGGGATACGGAAACATTCAAGGCCACCAATTTAGAGGAGTTAACTTTGAGACCTGAAATTTCAACAAAACCCGTTAACAGCCACATAACATTAGGAAGTGAGACTGCTGGCAACATGACAAAAAGTATGCTTTTGTCATGTTGATCATTTTGTGCTGAGATCAGAAAGTTTTGTTTTAGTCTCATAAGACCAGAAAACCTTTTTCTACATGTTTGCTACATGGCTTCTGGCTTTCTTCTTGACACGTTTTTCAGTAAAATTCAGCTTCTTGGAGTATCCAGGTTGTAGCTGTCACATGGGCACCTTCACCATTGATTGCTTCTCTGTACAATGACCTCCTTACCCAGCCACCGATTTTCGGTGCATTGCATTCTCTAAGTAGACTTCTAGATGTGTAATTTTCTTTCTATATTTTATCAATGGATTTCATGGTGCATCAGATGTTCAGAGATTGGACATTTCTAATACCTCAACCTTAAGTGGTGCTTCCTCATAAGACTCGGATGCATTTATACACCTTTTTGGTCTTTATAATGCTGTTTGTGGATTTATATCCTCTAAAAAAAAAACCTCTGGAACTTTCTTGAAACTGGCATATGCATTTTTTGCACTGGTGGAATCCAATGAACTATCTATACTTGACTCCTGATGACAATAGGTCATACCATAGCTTTTTTATGCAGTGTACTGTAGGTAATTATTAATACCATCATTACTTTTTAATTATTTTATTTGAAAATAATCCAGAAAACTATGATGATTTTTCACTTTGACATTGCAAACTATTTTGTAATGTATATGTAATGTATAATAAAATGTATTGTCATTTTAGGTTGTAACTCTAAAAATTGTGGCAAAGTCCAAGGGTAGTGAATACTTATGAAAGCCACTGTAAGCCTAAATACTACTTTTAGGACAGTAGAATATGGCAATATTATGAACAAGCAATCCTTTGAGCTCAGTTTCTATATTACTGCAGCAGCGCTTTTGTCCTTATTAACACCCAGGACTAATTGGTAAAAATACAGTCTGTTCTTTGAGAAATATTTCCACGTAGTATTTTCTTGTATAAAATAGTGACAGCTTCCACCGTATATTCCAAACAATTCTCCACCACGTGCGGAATAAACTCCCCTTTGGGGATACACTCACCAGACCAATGGTCAAAACAAGCCTTTCAGTAAATCACAATGCTTTAGCGTTCCTTCCACGCTCTATCTCCTCTGCGGCAAACGGCAGGACCATGCTCAAACTTTTCCTCGCAAAAACAAAGGGGTATTGCAATAGTGTGATACTGTTTAAAAAGCCTTTATTTAGATAAAAATAATAACCTCCCCCCTAATGCCAAATGCGTACCATCAATAAGTAAAACATAAGCATTCAAATAATGTGTGTCACTGTGCCTGTCACTGTGCGATTTCCTCCGGAACTGATATTATCCTTGCTGCATAGAACAGCAGTACGATATCCTGATATCCTGTGAGGGCCCTCAGAAGAAGTCCGACAACGACGAAACGTCAGGGCGGTGATCTACAGACCGGAAGTGACGTGTGTGCACCTCTGATGTGCACTCCAGACTACACAGGATATCGTACTGCTGTTCTATGCAGCAAGGATAATATCCGTTCCGGAGGAAATCGCACAGTGACAGGCACAGTGACACACATTATTTGAATGCTTATGTTTTACTTATTGATGGTACGCATTTGGCATTAGGGGGGAGGTTATTATTTTTATCTAAATAAAGGCTTTTTAAACAGTATCACACTATTGCAATACCCCTTTGTTTTTGCGAGGAAAAGTTTGAGCATGGCCCTGCCGTTTGCCGCAGAGGAGATAGAGCGTGGAAGGAACGCTAAAGCATTGTGATTTACTGAAAGGCTTGTTTTGACCATTGGTCTGGTGAGTGTATCCCCAAAGGGGAGTTTATTCCGCACGTGGTGGAGAATTGTTTTGGAATATACGGTGGAAGCTGTCACTATTTTATACAAGAAAATACTACGTGGAAATATTTCTCAAAGAACAGACTGTATTTTTACCAATTAGTCCTGGGTGTTAATAAGGACAAAAGCGCTGCTGCAGTAATATAGAAACTGAGCTCAAAGGATTGCTTGTTCATAATATTGCCATATTCTACAGTATCACAGATTTTAAGCAGCTGCTAACACCAGAAGTGGTGGACTGAATTCACGTACACAATTATTTATTTATATATTTAGATATTTATATTTTTTATATATATCTGATTGTTTTATCCATGGTTTAAGAGGTTCATATCCAAGAAGCGCGGAGGGGTGGGCCACAAGGGCGGCTATCTATTGGTTACACTCTATTTTACATACACTACTTTTAGGACAATTGGCTTCTGTCTAAATTGGCCCTAGTATGTTATTACATGCGAGGTAGGGTGCTTAGATTGTAAGCTCTTTGTAAGCATATAAGTTAATAATATGTAAAGTACTGCAAATATTGATGGTGCTGTATAAATGCTTAACATAATTATTATAACGATATGTTTGCTGATCTGAACGAATCCACTTATTGGGCAAGTACCTTCATAGTGGTATCTTTGAAGCCACCACTGTTACTGGATGTTTATTCTTGGTCATTAAAGGGGTGTGTGGGTACCTCTGAACTGCCACTAAATAATAGTAATAAACTGGTCTAGATACAGCGCCTGCGCGAGCCGCCGTACAGCTATGGCAATTTGCGCAGGAGTCCCATACTGTCGCTGTATAAGGATGGCAGGCGGGAAGAGGTTAAACAGCACATAGCCTTGAGATGACAACCATTATATGGATATGTTCTATGGGGGCAGCCTACTATCTATTAGGTTAGTTGAACAGAACGGGTATAATCTGCTGCATCTGTAATGGTCATGGCCGGCCCTACCATGGGTCTCAGTGGGTCCATTGGACCCAGGCAGCACTTTGAGAGGGGCAGCAAATTGAACCATGGCCGGATTTCCTTCTCTTCTATTTACCCTGCAAATTGACGATTTTTTTTCAGCAGTTTTGTGTTTCATGATGACAACTGCCCCCCTGCCACTCCACCTACCCCTATACTACCCTAGCCTGTCTATATACTACCCTAGCCTGTCTAATATACTACCCTAGATTGACCCTATACTGTCTTAGCCTGTCCATATACTACCATAGCCTGTCCATATACTACCCTATCCTGTCCGTATACTACCCTATCCTGTCTATATACTACCCTAGCCTGTCTATATACTACCCAAGCATACCCATTTACTACCCTATTCTGTCTATATACAACCATAGTCTGTCTATTTACTACCCTAGCCTGCCCCTATACTACCCTAGCCTGTCTATATACTACCCTAGCCTGCTCCTATGCTACCCTAGCCCACCCCTTGGAATTGAGCATAATGGTATGTAATATAATATTTCATATAGACAAGGTGCTGTTGCATGTAAATCTGACTTCCTGATAAATTACATTTTTGCTTTAATTATCATGATACTAAATAATGGTTGTGGGGCCTTTTGGTGGGTGTGATTTTTTTTTGGGGGGGGGGGGCAGCATTTCATTCTTGGACCCAGGCAGCACAATGTCTTGGGCCTGCCCTGGCAATGGTCATTCACTTCCTTTCATCTATATTGACATATACTTGCTAGGTTGGCAGAACCGACCTTGCAAGTTTAGGAAAAGCATTCTGCTATTTCCAGAAGATTTGCTTCCCTGAGGCATGGCCCAGTTACTCTGTTATCTATAGGCATTCATTCAGTATATGTTTCATAGTCATCATAATCCTAGATTTCATAGAGGTTGAAAAACTGCCCATTTCCTTCCAGTGGCAGAGCTATGTGCCAAGGTATAACAATAAATAAACAATGATTCAGTTGTATTATCTTTTATTTGCTGCATAAGTTTTGATAAAGTATCTTTAGTGTTTACTGTGACAGCTGTTGCATATCCCACTGATGATAAAGAGCCAGGCATAGACAGTATTATCTTCTTGTTGTTCCCAGTGACTATGTGTCAGGCTGGCACCGAAAGGTAAATAGCGATAAAAGTTGTTCTTCTTTGTCAAGTACAAGGACAGTTTCCAACTCATAAATTTCTAGTATTACAGGAATATGAGGTCAGCTGCTTATTTTCTTTCCATGCTTTTAGCGGTGTCCATGTGCTAAAGGCACTCAAACGTTGAAAGCTGCTCTTATGCTAAATAAAGACTGTTGTGGGTTGCTCTTGTGCTAGATAAAGACTGTCAAGGGCTGCTATCATGCTAAATAAAGGCTGTCAAGGACTGCCCACATAATAACTAAAGAGGGCTGTTTGCATGCTAACTAAAGAAATGTATGGCCTGCTCACAAGCTAAAATAAAAGACTGCCAGGGACTAATTGCTTGTTAATTCATACCATTGTTCTCCCATGGCTTTGTGCATCATCAGTGTTGAACATGTAAACATGATATTCCTTATAACTGCCCAGCTACTAGTCTATAGGGTTCAATGAATAATCAGTATATACAGTGGGTATAGAAAAGAATCACCCCCTTTAAAATATTCAAATGCTGTTGCTTTGCAGCCTGAAATGAAGACATACACAGTTTTTGTTTTATCTAGCTGTGTTTACTCAGTGCAACTTATAATAATATCCGAATGACAGATATAATACCAACATATCAGAAAAAAAAATTAAAACATTCAAAAAAAGAAGCACTGAGTTGGAAAAAGGATCATCCCCTTGTTTCAGTATTTTGTTGAACCACCTTTTGCTTTAATTCCAGCCTTTAGTGTTGGAATACGTCTCTACTAACTTTGCACATCTAGGACTTTGCAACATTTGCCCACTCTGCTTTGCAGAACCTGCTCAAGTTTGGTTAAATTTGATGGGGATCATTTGTGGACTGCAATCTTCAAGTCATTTCACAGATTTTCAATGGGGTTGAAAGTCTGGGCTCTGACTAGACCATGCAAGGACAGTCACCTTTTTCTCCTTCAACCACTGTGTGGTCATTTTTGCTGTGTGCTTTGGGTCATTGTCATGTTGGAAGGTAAACCTTCTTCCCATTGACAACTTCCTGGCTGAGGGCAGCAGATTTTCTTCAATAACTTTATGATATTTTGCCCCATCCATTTTCCTTCTATCCTGACAAGTGATCCAGTCCCTGCTGCAGAGAAGCACTGTCATAACAGGATATTACCAACTTCATGCTTTACTGTAGGGATGGTGTTATTTGGATGGTGAGCTGTATTGGATATTGTTTGGTGTTGAGACCAAATAATTAAATTTTAGTCTCATCTGACCATAACACCTTTTTCCATGTGGCCTCAGAATTTTCAAGGTGAATTTTGGCACAGTTCAGTCATGACTGCATGTGGCCTTTCTTAACCACTTAAACCCTGGAAGATTTGGCTGCTCAATGACCAGGTCATTTTTTGCGATATGGCACTGTGTCGCTTTGACAATTATGCGGTCGTTCGACGCTGTACCCAAACAAAATTGACGTCCTTTTTTTCCGCACAAATAGAGCTTTATTTTGGTGGTATTTGATCATCTCTGCGGTTTTTATTTTTTGCGCTATAAACAAAAAAAGAACAACAATTTTGAAAAAAACACAATATTTTGTAATTTTTGCTATAATAAATATCCCCAATTTTTTTCCTCAGTTTAGGCTGATATGTATTCTTTTACATATTTTTGGTAAAAAAAAACGCAATAATCTTACATTGATTGGTTTGCACAAAAGTTATAGCGTCTACAAAATAGGGGAAAGATTTATGGCATTTTTCTTATTATTTTTTACTATTATTTACTAGTAATGGTGGTGATCAGCGATTTTTATCGTGATTGCGACATAATGGCGGACAGGTCGGACACTTTTGACACATTTTTGGGAACATGGCAACTATACAGCGATATAAAAATGCACTGATTAGTGTAAAAGTCACTGGAAGGGAAGGGGTTAACACTAGAGGGCGATGAAGAGATTAACTGTGTTCCCTAGTGTGTGTTCTAACTGTAGGGGGGTGGGAGTGACTGGAGGAAATGACAGATCGTAGTTCCTAGCTAGTAGGAACTCACGATCTGCCTCTCCTCTCCTCACAGAACAGGGATGTGTATGTTTGCACACACACATCCCTGTTCTGCCTCTCGTGCCCGCGATCACGTGAGGCCGGCGGTCATCGCGAACGACCGGCCACACGCATCAGCACTCCTGCAGTGCATCAGGCACGCAACTCCGGCGGCGTGGGCATCTGCTATCCCAGTTAAAGGGACCGACGTACAGCAACGACGGTTCACAGGATCGTGCCGACCTGCCGAGGTATAATGACGGCGGCTGGTTGGCAAGTGGTTAAGGAGTGTCTTTTTTCTTGCAACCCTCCTATACAAGACACATTTGTGGAGAGTTTGTGATATTGTTGTCACATGCACACAATGACAACTCTTTATTATAAATTCCTGCAACTGCTTCAGAGTTGCTGTAGGCCTCTTGGTAGCCTCTCTGGCCAGTTTCCTCCTGGCTTTTTCATCCAGTTTGGAGCAACATCCTGATCCAGGGAGGGTCTGTGTTGTACCAACTACCTTTCACTTCTAAATAATATACTTCACTGTGCTTCTAGGCATTGATAAAGCCATATCCTGACACCTGACAGCATTAGCTCGCTCCAACCTTAGACTGCACTGAGGTCTGGTGGTTTGCCCATGAAAAACTATCCTTTCCTCCCCAAGTGTGCAGGGGATTCTGAGTATTGTAGTTCTACAGCCCATAGCTTCCATACACTTGTATTGAGCAGTACTCCTTTAAGGACTACATGTCCTATGATCCTTATCTGCTCCACATCTGCCCCTGATTAGATTAGATTCTGCTGCCAAAAGGGGGGGGGGGAGCAGGGCTGAGCAGGGAATTGTACTCGACCAACTCTAACACAATGCAGCGTCAGCAGGGGGGGGGATACACACAACTCGCTTTGTCACTGTACAGCAGGGAAGGTGAACAGGTAATGATAGGAGCTGGCATATAAATCCCACAGCTGCACCGCTCTACACACACAGTTAAACAGTACCACAACAGCCCTCCGCAAGGGTGGAGCGAGAGCGGCACAAGAGTTCACAGCCAGTAGGCAGCACCTGGCTACACTTTTTATCCAGAAGAAGACAAACAAACCCCCAAAAAAGCAGTAGCCACTGCATCCAGACACTTAGGCCCCTTTCAGATAGCTGACCCAATAAGGTCCACCTGTCAGTTTTTCAGGCAGACCTGATCTGAGGGTCCATGCATTCTTACGGACAGTTGGGTGCAAATGGACTTATCTCCAGTGACTTCCTCTTTCTTTTTTGTCATTAAACCAGGAACTGTATACTCAACGTTACTGGAGCCAACTGATCCCATTATTGCATACTTCTTTGGTTTAATAGACTTATAGATGTAATCTCCATTCTGTGTTTGGTATTCATTTAATATAAGCACATTGCCTTGACAACATTATTATCTTTACCAACACAGGAATTAACAGTGAATTAACTAATCTAGAAAGATATATATTTAGGAGCTGGGTGACATGAGATCAGGAGTTGGTACTGCATCCCAATTATACATAAAAAGAAAAGAGAGGGGCAGGCGGAACGTTTAAGGTACCACGGATTGAAATAAACAATCAATTTAGAAAAAAATATAAACATTTTTAAACAATTTATTTAAAATCGCAATAAAAATTTGCAAGA
Organism: Lithobates sylvaticus; assembly: GCA_028564925.1. Classification (NCBI taxonomy): domain Eukaryota; kingdom Metazoa; phylum Chordata; class Amphibia; order Anura; family Ranidae; genus Lithobates; species Lithobates sylvaticus. Next base: position 290,143,055 of record CM053028.1, on the reverse strand, counting down.
ATCTCGTATAATTTCTTTTAGCATGTACAACCACTTCTTACTCTACATGTTTCGCTCAGACGAGCTTCCTCAGTAGTTTTTTGGAAGTGTCGCATGAAGTAAAAATATACTATAAGAGAAACAATTATAAATGATTATGCTTGAAAATCGCCACAAATAAAATTGCAAGGCATCTCGATAAAACATGCCTGTAAACATTTGTTATAATATGGTAGTCAAGTATTACACAAAATTACACTTTTCATAACATAATGATGAACTAAGAATGGGTGCCTACTCGATGCTTGTATTCATGAAGTATTGATTGCAATTCACACTGTAAAGCCAGGATTTATAAAATAAGAAGACCTTTTGTAACCAAAGAGAGAAGATAAATTGATTTAGATATGTCAATAGTGATCAACACGATCTTATGGGAAGTAGGGTTATGTAGAAGGCAAAACATTTACCTCAATTCCAACTTTAGAAAACAGTAGAACCAATTTGATCTTTCATCCCTACATTAAAGGAATGATTTTACGAGAAAGGTAGAAAAACCGAAGGGCTGGTTAAGAAAAATACCACCCTCTGCTTTTGTCTTTGGAACACTCAGAGGCACAACTGTGGTATGTCAACTGGACATTTTTTGCTGTTAAAGACAAAAAATCTGGATTCCTCCTATTAAATGAAAAAAACCCATTTCATTTATTTGGTTATTGATATTGAATATATAGAGATTACATAGGCACCCAAATTCATAATCATAGTGAGTGATTAAATTAGGATTCAGCCAATAAAGGAGGGGGAAGAAACAGAACCACCGGCGGATCAGATGGCAGAAAATCCCCCAGAGTTCTGCAAAAAATAATCCCCCTCCTAACTGCACGAGCAGATCAGTGGACATCCAGAGCAACCAACTCACATATTGAAATGGCAGAATAAGGGAGACAAATTTTAAAGAGGTACTTACTAAAATAGAAGAGGTCTCAAATCAAATTGACTGAAGAGGGTGAAGGAGAGAGAAACAGCAAGTCAGTCTCTCTCTGGCTCGTGGTGCTTCCCTGTCAGTATGGGGTGTGCAAATAACACCATTTATGCCTCTCTCTGTCCTGCCGGCGACTGACGTAGCCAGCGGGACATGGAAGCATTTGCGGCGCAATTGCTCTTTTGGTCTTTTAAATGTTATATCCGGGTAGGTATTGACATATTTAGATATAGTTGGGTCAGCAAGTAGAAGGTACCAACATTTCTGCATAATATTTCTAATCTGTTTATGCTGCCAAGAATAGCGGGTAATTAGTCTTACCCCACTTTGGGCTTTTGGTGTTTTGCTCCCATGAATGAGCTATTCCCTGTCCCGAGTCTTGGCTACATTATAGGCCCTCTTGAGGCATTTGTTACTATAACCTCTTTCCAGAAGGAAAGGAAGGAAAAATTGTAAAGCCTTGGCTTCTTTTTCAAAGTCAATTTCCCTACCAAAGTTTCGTTTTAACCGTAGGTATTGGCTATACGGAATACTGGTGTAGGGCCGACACTTTTCTAAAGTGTGCGCTATAATGCAAATTTAGTTTTTCCAGAACTGTAAGGGAATTCTGGGGGTTAATTGTATAGGTCGTTTACTTTGGCATCAGTTTGGCTGGGCTGTACTGGAGTTCTGCCTGGTCATATGTGCAGTGAGGCACCTGTGACAGTCTGAGAACCAAGCCTGTTTGGACGTGTTGGGTACCAAGCTTTCTCAGAGCCAATCAGTGCCGTCTGGCCCCGCTGTGTGGTCTGGGAAGGGGTATTTAAGATGCTGAAGTCACGTGTTCAGGGTTCGGCTTGCTCTTTGATTCCTGGTTCCGGTCTGGACCAACCCCATGAGGGGTTCCGGACCCAGGAGTGTCTGCCGTCCCCGTGAGCATGGTCATCTTGACCAGCCCCAGAGGCACTCATGGTCTGGGGTGGGGATCCGTCCGTTCCCGAGCCTCGGAACTGGCTAGTTCGAGGCCCAGTAACTGAAGGAGGATTCGGAGGTATCCCGGTGTGCTCTCGGCATTGAAGAGACACAACAACTCGTACAAGCGACCAGGGGAGGACTCTTCGGAGGAGGGCCAAGAAGCTGGCTGCTCGGTAAGAGCCTGGGAGCTGAAGTTGTATGGACACTAGTGAATCTGCATTTCTTACGGTATCGCCAAGGTGGCTGAAAGATCCAGGTACCGTGGGAAAAGTTCCTAATTCATTTTCAGTTACAACCTAGTCTGTGGCAAAGACTTTGCAAATCTTTCGGTTCTCTTGTTGGCTGCTAAATCTACAGTTAGAAGTTTATCTAGCGGTGAAGTCCCCAGTTGCGAGTGGCAACTCTCTGGGCTATCTAAAGAGACATTCAATTGATGTCAGCAGTTTCTGAAGTGCCTGAGTTTTATCACCTGTGCCCTCTATTCCCAATTGAGAGACTGTGTTATAGTTGAACATTACCCTTGCAAATAAAAACTCTTAAAAGGACTTTTGCGTGTCAGGTTCTGAAGTTACTGGGTACTAACCCTGGGAACCCCTAGACAACGAACGACGAGCTACAAGGAGGAGGTAATTGGTAAGCCCAGCAAATTCATAGCCGCCCCCAGGGGTTATGGCGTTACACTGGTGATTAATGGTAAAGGATGAGAACTGTCTGCACATAAAATGGAATTACCTGCTGATTTCCGGAATAAAGTGGACCCCATGCTTCCACCAGGATTGATGAATAGCTGTACAGCCAGAAAACGTAATGTTTGTTCATCAATATTAATAGTAAACTTTATAGTGGGATATATATATATATATATATATATATATATATATATATATATATATATAGAGGAAGACCCAGCAATCTTATGGAAGCTCCAGGGACTTGTGCCAACAGTGCTTAAACCAATTGCTTGATATGCAGTCTGGCCTGATAGGCGCTGTCCTTTGAGCCTGTCCTCCTCCCCACTTTCCATCGTTCTGACTGTGGGGCCTTTTAGCCCCGATGTCACGTCCTGGGTGAGCCAATCCGACTGCTGTACTGCCTGATAGGTGTTATTTATATCTCATCGCTCTTGCCGTCAGCTGGGCGGATGTGGAGTACGTAAGATGGCGGATAGTGACCAGACGCGCTATGCGTGTGAGGTCACTTCCGCCGTGTGTACTATGGACATGCACAATGGCGCCACAAATGCGTCGACGGGATGGAGAGGGGCATAAATGGTGTCATTTGCACACCCCACACTGACAGGGAAGCACCATGAGCCAGAGCGAGACTGCCTTGCTGTCTCTCTCTCCTTCTCCTTTTTCAGTCAATTTTCTATTTTAGTAAGTACCTTTTAAAATTTGTCTCCCTTATTCTGCCATTTCAATATGTGAGTTGGTTGCTCTGGATGTCCACTGATCTGCTGTGCAGTTAGGAGGGGGATTATTTTTTGCAGAACTCTGGGGGATTTTCTGCCATCTGATCCGCCGGTGGTTCTGTTTCTTCCCCCTCCTTTATCGACTGGCTCCTAATTTAATCACCCACTACGGTTATGAATTTGGGAGTCTATGTAATCTCTATATATTCAATATCAATAACCAAATAAATTAAATGTTTTTTTTTTCATTTAATAGGAAGAATCCCGATTTTTTTGTCTTTAACAGCAAAAAAACATCCAGTTTACATACCACGGTTGTGTCGGAGCATTCCAAAGACAAAAGCAAAGGGTGGTATTTTTCTTGACCAGCCCTTCGTTTTTTCTACCTTTCTCCTAAAATCATTCCTTTAATATAGGGATGATAGATCAAATTGGTTCTACTGTTTTCTAAAGTTGGAATTGAGGTAAATGTTTTGCCTTCTACATAACCCTACCTCCCATAAGATCGTGTTGATCACCATTAACATATCTAAATCAATTTATCGTCTCTCTTTGGTTACAAAAGGTCTTCTTATTTTATAAATCCTGGCTTTACAGTGTGAATTGCAATCAATACTTCATGAATACAAGCATCGAGTAGGCACCCATTCTTAGTTCATCATTATGTTATGAAAAGTGTAATTTTGTGTAATACTTGACTACCATATTATAACAAATGTTTACAGGCATGTTTTATCGACAAAACTCCTTAGGAAGCTCGTCTGAGCGAAACAGGCAGAGTAAGAAGTGGTTGTACATGCTAAAAGAAATGATACGAGATTCTTGCAAATGTTTATTGCGATTTTAAAGAAATTGTTTAAATAAAATTTATATTTTTTCTAAATTGATTGTTTATTTCAATCTGTGGTACCTTAAAAGTCCCGCCTGCCCCCCTCTTTTCTTCTTTAATCTAAAATGATATTAATGAGGGGTGTATGTCTGAGTGTGGTGGCCATCTGTGTCTTTAGTCAACGTTGTCTAATTTTAGTGATATTGGTGGAGGTATTTGCTATTTTTAATTAGTGTTAAGCAAATGTTTGTAATAAATACTTTATAATATTTTTCTGATTAATTTGCCGGTTCCTTTTTGAAGAATTGGTTTGGGAATCTTCTTGGTTTCCCTTCTTTTTCTGTATGCTCAGTTAATTCAGAGGAACACACCTCAGACTTCTCATGAAGATATTTTCTGCGGTGAGGGCTTATGGGAACCGCTGTGAGGAATTATTATTATCATTATAACCTTTTCCCCCCTGTTTACTATACCCCTCAAAGATTAGCAGCCATCTACCCAGAGGTTATTCCTACCTGTACCTGATGTCTCTCCTCTACTGGAACCTTTTTTCATATGGTTTGACAGTGTCTGGCTATCCTCCCTTACTGGGAGTTGGTCCTGGACACTCTAAATGGCCTGGGGGAATGGTTTCTCCAGCCTGATCCAAGCATGCTGCTTTTGGGTATTATGGATGAAGTTGTGGCCCCTAGTCATATGAAGCTACTTCTGTTTTATGCACTTTATTATGCACGGAGAGAGATCCTACTATGATGGAAGCAGCCCTCTCACGTGGGCTACTTGGGTCTCTGTGGAAATGCAGTTTTGCCACTGTGTAAATTAACCTATGTGAGTATAAACTGTACAAAGAAGTTTAACCAAATATCGTCCACTTGGATTGCTCATGGTCCTGTTGTAATGTAAGAATATTACTCCTTGTTTTAGTGTTTCCCCACCTCCCCCCCTCCCGTCTCTTTCCCACCCCCATATATCCCTTGTCTTGTTTCCCCCGCTCCCTGATCCTGTTCGTTCCCTCCCACCCTCCATTTTCCTTCCCTCCCCCCCATCCTTACTTCCCCTCACCTATTGCCTCCTCTTCGTGCTACTGGGGTCTTGGCGGGCAAAGATACCACCTGAGGCTGAATCAGAGGGAAATTCTGCTAATATTAGTATAAGAGCACTTTGTGCTTTAAAATGTTGTCCATATCTGTTCAATTTTTTATTTGTATACCTTTGTAAACCTGCATTGCATTTGTGCATTATTTGAATAAACTTATATTTGGTAAAAAAAAAATAGTAACACTACTAGAATCATTTCGAGATGCTCATGCAATACCCACTGGTGACTACGTAAGTCCCAACCTTTTTCTTTCTCTTCTCAATGAATAGGGATGGAGATGCCCAGCCTCTGCGGAGGTACCTCATTTAAAGTCCCCCCAAAAAAAACCTCTTCCTTGGCTTATACAAGCAGATGATTTGTTTGTTTCATGCTATGGCTTTGCTGTACAAAGCCCCCCTGCACTGAAAACTTTGCTGCTTTTCTGAGTAAAAGTGCAGGGCAAATCTGTTTGGACTGTTCCTGGGTTTCCCTGTCTCTTGCATGGTTTACCGCTGCCAATGTCAGTTAAGCATGTCCCCATTACATTAGGTAATATATAGTATAACAAATCTGGTATATTTTTTTTTACCATGCCCATGCAGGGAAAAGCAACAGGTTCCACTTTCTGTCTCAGGGTGGCTTTATATTGCCCTGCTGCATCATTTTTGTGTGAGTTAGCTGGGCTTTCCCATAGATTTCTATTATGTTTTTGGTGCACTTTCAGACTATGCCAGTGATGGCGAACCTTGACACCTCAGATGTTTTGGAACTACATTTCCCATGATGCTCAACTACACTGCAGAGTGCATGAGCATCATGGGAAATGTAGTTCCAAAACATCTGGGGTGCCAAGGTTTGCCATCACTGGACTATGCTATGCTTCTGCTTGATCCCTTTCTGCTACATCTGCTCCTTGTGGGGCAATACTGAGGACAGCAACTTGGTACTTGCATGCAGCAAAACCAGTCTCTACCATCAGTAGCTCTGGGAAAGACTGACTAGTACTTAGACTCTGTGTGTCGGGTGAGCCTGCATCACCTGCCAGGGGGACTTGCTTGTGTACTTATCCTGCTGGTTTCTGTGGAAGCCATTCCACTGATATAGCTGCTGGCCTCGAAGCTTGACTCATGACCGTGACAGCCTACTTTTGTGCATTGTGGAAACACTGCTTACTTATCCAGTTTAGTCATGGCTGATGCAGATAATTATATCAGTTCACTATATTAATCAGAAAAACTGCTACAATGCATGCATGCACTGAACCTGCTAACCTTCTCAGCTATAAAAATGCTTAGCCTTTCTTTCATATGTTACCAAGAAAAAGTATAAGTAAATGACAAGGTTAGTGTTAACCTTAAAGGTAATAAACCACAAGACCTTGAGTTAAAAGGAAAGGTAATACCTCTTAATCATACACTGTAATTTGGCTGTTTATGGCCTGAAGATAATGAAGTAGTGTGACAACGGGAAACAGATATAACAGCAACAAATGTCTTCTGACTTTAAGTCATCATGCAAAGCCAGTTATAGAGAATACATATAGTAACCACATTTAGCCACTCAGTATATCATGCTCCTATATACCTCCACCAGAATACTGCCTTCCCCAATCCCACCACTAAAGGTAGCCATAGAACAAGGGGTTGGTTACATATTCAAGCACTGACCACCCTCAAGCATCTGTATTTGTTGCCAGGTCGCTAAACATGAATAGTTGTTAAACTACCTTTATTTTCCCACTGAAACTTGCCCAGCAGTGTTTGACAGTGTTTTATTGCCATTAACAGTAGCCCAGACAGGCTATGGAGCTGCCCTATATTTTCCATGGGTATCTTAAACATACCGATAGTCACAAAATGAGAATTTGCAGATAAGGAGAGTATACAATTACAATTACCGTAGTACAGCATTCTTGTGTTTTTTTTGCAATACAGTATGCAGATTTTAACATCCTAGTTGAAGGCACTTCATCCTGCCCTCTTCCACCTCCCGCAGTTGCTATTTGCATATTAGTGTGCCTAGAATATAGGAAATGCCATGGCATTCTAGAAGATAAGTGATGACCCCATAGTCTTTGCTGAAACATTTTACTAACTCTCTCACTTTTGTGGTCTTTTATTTTCCTAGAAGCTGTCAATGAAGCAAACAGGTTAAGTTGCAGCTATCCAAACAACTCTTTGTTAATCTCATTATTTTGTTGCAATGATCCTTCAGTCCCTAGATTCCATGACCTGCACACATACATATTTTCTTGAGTAAAATACCTTTTGCAACAAGTAGGCTAAGCACTTCTATGATGAATAATAAAAAAAATAAAAAATATATTCTCCATAGCAGCAAAATGAAAAAGAAATAAGTGTCAATAAAATTAATTGAATGGCCTAAGTCATGCAAAGCGTAATATTTGTAGGCATTGGCAGATTGGAATACATACTTCTAGGCCAAGGGGAAATGATCATGTTTCACTATAGAAAAAAGACGGCAACTTGGTACTCCTCTTGTTAATCTTTATTAGTAATATAGCATAGATACAGTACAGATATGGTAATTTGTTTCAGCTATTGCAGCCTTCCTCACACCATGTTTGCTCAGGGTGTTTTATATTAAAAAGACATTGACATCAAGGAAGATGCCTCTGTGAAAAGGCTCAATGGAAGCAGCCATCATCCAACTCACACGTGGGACACACGTAGTTATGGGACAATGCAGCTTATATTCACTAAACTCAATAAACTGCTCTGTGCATGACACAGCTGTGTTAAGGGATGGCAAGTGTTTCATCATTTTAATAGCTTCAGTCATTGTGATTGCAAATGCAAGCTAGAGCCACTCAAATACAAAAGTTCTGGAAAGCATAAACATTTGACTACTGCGTTGCAATTTTAGCATGTTTTCTTAACAAATTTTTGTATGCTTTTATAGCGTGGTTTTGGAGTGGCACCATTCATTTGAATGGCCCTCCCCTCCGCTCCAAAAACACGCTAAAGATGCTCATTTATCAAATTTTGGACAGGAGCCAAGCGCGTTTTGCATCTGCTACCCGCGTTTGGGGTGCCAGTAAGAAACAATTGCATTGCACCTTTTAGAGCATTTTTTGCGCATTTGTAGAAATTCAGTTGGAAACGCTTAATTCTGCCCGCATTTCTGCTACGCCCAGGTTTGAAAAGGGCTTAATGCTAACAAGTTATGTTCATCTAAACTGCCTTGTCTATCAACCATTGTGATACTTACAGTACCTTCTAGACCTGCTGTGAGAAAAGACAAAAAGTAACTAGAAAAAGTGGAAACTTTAAATCATCCAATATTATGTGATCACATTTTACATTGTCAACCATTTTGTGTTAAAATCAGACTTACCACTGGGTAGATTTTCGGTCTGGAATTTGAGTCATTAAGAATGCTAGATAATTTCTCATTCATACAAAATGATTGCTATTGACCGCTTTAAAATACAATGTTTTTATTCTAGGCCTTGGCAATAGTTTAACTCTCGGTGTAAATAGATACAGTGTGTCTCATAGAGAAAATAATATTGTAAATTAGATGCTCATATATCATGGCACGTATGAACAAACGTTTGATATCATATCAACCAATAGGTGGACTGAATCAATTGAGCGTAAAATAAACTCAAATAAATTAATAATAAACACCTAGAGTGTATTTATAATTGGTAAAAATCTGCTTAGATCTATACCAGCACTCTGTGTAAACGGATACAGTGTGTCTAATAAAAAAGAATGTCGTGAATTATATACTCATATATCGTGACACATATGAAAAAAAATGCTTGATATCATATCAACCAATAGGTAGGCTGAATCAATCAAGCAAAAGATGCACTCAAATAAATTAAATAAACACCTAAAGTGTATTGTGATTAGTAAACACCTGCCAGAGTCCACAACCCACCCTGTAGTTTTAGGGGGCAAAAAATTCAATAAGGTGGATCCAAATCACAAACCAATATCGCTATACTTGAGATACTATACGTAAAAGTGCATAATATATAGTGAATAACAGGCTGAGTTCATAACCCCAATGAAAAAACTAATCGCAAAAAAAAGCTTTAACAATTTTGATATTCAAATGTTGCATAAATTAAAGTCCATGTGAAAAATTATATCTACTGTCCAATGATCACAAATGATAGCGAAGACTGGAACTGTTCAGTGAATCCTCTGACATTAGAAACCAAAGTGACAACACGCTGTATAGTGAAATAAGCCTCCACCAGAAACCACACTTGTCCCCTTACCGGAAATACGTGGTCCCTTGTTACAGGGGACCGTATAGGCAGATGGCTCTTAACCCCAGCCAGGGATATAGGACAGGTTCCTGAAGCTTTTTGCTGGTGATATTCTCCTATGGTTGTCAATCAGGAAGTATCCAATGTGGAATCAGCTCAGGGTCAATCAGAATGGCATACAGCAAACCAGTACCGGAAAGGATGAAAGTACTCGCATAGTGTAAAATCTTTGGTACATTTAATGATTAAAAAGAAGAAGCAACTAAGTGCGCACTTACATGTGGATAAAGAAATCAGGACAAAAAGGCGAGCCGGCCGGACTCGCAAACAGCCCGTGGTTCCGGGTCTACGACAATAGCGGTGACGTCAGGACGTAGCTCCTCCTCTATTGTCGTAGACCCGGAACCACGGGCTGTTTGCGAGACCGGCCGGCTCGCCTTTTTGTCCTGATTTCTTTATCCACATGTAAGTGCGCACTTTGTTGCTTCTTCTTTTTAATCATTAAATGTACCAAAGATTTTACACTATGCGAGTACTTTCATCCTTTCCGGTACTGGTTTGCTGTATGCCATTCTGATTGACCCTGAGCTGATTCCACATTGGATACTTCCTGATATATCCCTGGCTGGGGTTAAGAGCCATCTGCCTATACGGGTCCCCTGTAACAAGGGACCACGTATTTCCGGTAAGAGGACAAGTGTGCTTTCTGGTGGAGGCTTATTTCACTATACAGCGTGTTGTCACTTTGGTTTCTAATATCAGAGGATTCACAAGTAAAATTACTGCTTACCAAAGGAAGTTGACCACTTTAGCTAAAAAGTAGGTCTGATGCACTTATTGCAGAACCTGTAAAAAGTAGGTCTGATGCACTTATTGCAGAACCTGTCTGCTGACAATGGTGGATCCTGAACCTGCAAGGTAACTTCCTCCCGCCAGTATATACAGAAAAATTATAGAGGAATCGAACATAGCGTAATCCCGTTTATTTGTAAAAGATTAAAAAACGAAAAAGCCAAATGGTTCCACCTCGCTCGACACTCAACATATGTAGTGCCTTCACCCGGCACAGAGGTTGTGAGCGTGTCTAGTGTTTGGATGTCTCCCCGCGGCTCTCGCCCATGCTGGCGTGCGTTCCACCTCGCTCGACACTCAAACCAAAGGGACTGGATATGGACCTGACCACGGCACCTCAAAGTACGCTTCGTATAATTTTACGTCATCAGGGCGCTTCAGTCACTTGACGTGGAAAAGGCATTTGATTGTCTATACTGGGCATTCCGGAAAGCAACATTGGAACAAATTAGTCTACCCTCGGATTTCATACATAAAATAATGGCTCTGTATCCCTGTCCAACAGCTCATATTAAGGTAAATTATCTACTTTTGGATCCGGTCCATATATCCAATGGGACCAAACAAGGATGTCCTCTTACCGCTTTTGTACAAACTAGCAATGGAACACTTGACAATAGCTCTGTGTTCCAATAATTAAAAATAAATGTGTGGACATTGCTGGCAAGCAATATAAGATTAGCTTATTTGCAGATAACCTCTTACTTCATATTACCAGCCCACTAATAGCATTCCCCTCAATATTAAAGGAATTGGAACTATGCGGCACCTTATGTAATTTAAAAATGAATGTGGTAAAATATTGTTTAGATACATCTCTTCCTGCAGGCATCCAAGATTCCATCACAGATAAATGTCCATTTCAGTGGGTGCAGCATTCTATCAAATATCTAGGAGTACAAATACCTTTGCAACTGCATAAATTGTATGAGTTAAATAACTGCCCGTTCCTGTCCAACATTTTGCTATGTAGTGTTTATAGCACTTTTTTCTTTGAGCACTTATGATTTATTTGTTGCACCCTGGACGAAGCTCTATTTTTGAGTGAAACATGTAGGGTATTTTGTGTTCACAGGGTAAGTTTTCATCACTTCAACATGGGATATATTTGGTGGAAAGTGGTTTTGATCAGTCTAGCTAATCTCCTAGATCAGGGATAGGAGTGATTAGTATACTGCAGCATAGGGCAGTTTTTGTGTCCATTTAGAATAGAAAGATTAGAGGTTGAGTTTTGGATTTAAATGGTCGGATTTGGCTTTGAAATACCTGGGAACTTAACCTTCCAAATTTTCTCGTACCTTTGAACTTAACTTTCCCCCTTTCTTGACCAAAACCCGCACTCTTCTGGAAACTCAGCACCAAGGTTTACACTCATGGTTCGGTAGATGCAACCTTCTCAATATGGGCATCTTGCCTAAATATATTTACCTCTTTCAAACCTTACTAATAAAGATACCATCTCATTACTTTAAGCAGGTGCACTTTTTGTTCCTCAAATTCATCTGGACGCATCGATGACCTTGTGTTCCCTGGACCCAACTTTCCTTGCCTAAACAATTTGGAGGATTAGCACTTCCGAACATTCTGAAATATTATCAGGAAGTACACTTAGGTAGACTTATAGACTGATGCCGTCATTACACTGTCAAGCTCTGGGTGCAAATAGAACAGGCCCAAACGGATATAGCATTGAAGGGGGCTCCCTGGTGTTACAACAATCTACTGTCCTATCTAAAGTCGCATCCCCTAATAGGGCCAACCATCCGCATATGCTCAAATCTCTTTACGCAGGCCTCCCTCTCTACTACAGACTCTCCTTTATTGCCAATTCTAGGGAATATTTCCGTTTAACAAATTTTTCCGAAATTTTTTAAATATGAAAATCTGAAAATAAAAATGAAAGTCCGAAAATTCAAAAGAACGAAAATCCAAAAATAACAACGAAAATGTGAAAATCAAAAATAATAAACTAACTAATAATAATAACTATTACTATTATATTATAGGTATTGGAATTTCCTTTCAAATTTGGTTGTTGGTGAATAAAACAAATACAAATTTATATGAAGTTACAAATTATTTGAAATAACGAATGCCACATCTAAACGAATGGAACATAAGAAATTAATAATAATAAATAATAATAAAAAAACGTATTATTATTATTATTATTTATTATTATTAATTTGTTACGTTCCATTCATTTAGATGCAGCATTTGTTATTTTGGATAATTCGTAACTTCAAATAATTCGTACTTGTTACACTCATAAACAGGCAAATTTGAAAGGAAATTCCTATAATTTAATAGTTAGTTATTATTAGTTAGTTATTATTTTGGATTTGCGAATTCCTGAATTTACGAATTTTTGAATTTACGAATTTACGAATACGGCAGCTAAATGAATGGGACATAACGAATTAGAATTTTTATGAAAGTTATGAATTTATTCAAAATAAATAATTTTGATCATAACGAATGACCCGAAAAACAAAACAAAAACCCCAAAACGAATAAAAACGAAAATGAGCAAATTTTTTGGCAGTGCACATGTCTACTATGGAGTTATACTTCTGTTAAATGGACAATGGCACTGTCAGACCTCGAGATACTGGACATTAATGTACATATGCAATGCATGTATGCGTGTATGTATATGTGGGTATGAATGTATGTATATATATATATATATATATATATATATATATATATATATATATGCAGTGGATACAAGTCTACATGACCCTGTTAAAATGTCAGGTTTCTGTGATGTAAAAAAATGAGACAAAGATCAGTGTTGGTCATCTTACTTTAAAAAAGTAATTAGTTAAGTTACAAATTACTTCTCCCAAAAAAGTAATTGAGTTAGTAACTCAGTTACTACATTGGAAAAGTAATTAGTTACTCAGCAAAGTAACTGTGACTTTTTTTTTAATATTCTTAGGGGCGGGTCTAGTATTACTGTAAGCAAGGGGCGCGTTCCCCCCTGCACGTCTATTTCCCCTCTGCACCCCCCTGCACGTCAGTTCCCCCCCAACAGATATATCTGTTTCCCCTCTGTACCCCACTACACATCTGTCACCCCCCACACACACATATATCTGTTCCCCCTCTGTACCCCACTACACGTCTGTCCCCACCCCACACACATATATCTGTTCCCCCTCTGTACATCTGTCCCCCCCAAACTCACGGATTGGATCATTGCTTGGATCAGAGTCACGGATCGCATCATTTTTCGGATCAGCAAATAATAATTGAATTTGCAAAAACCTGTGAAAATTCCACTACCATAAAGCCCCCTCTGTAATATACACAATCTCCCCCACTGTAATATCCACGTCATCTCCCAAACTGTAATATTGGCTGAGTATGGCTCGGTATGGCTGAGTACGGCTGGGTACGGCTGGGTATCGCAGAGTATGGCTGGGTATTACCGTGTATTGCAGAGTATGGCTGGGTATTACAGAGTATTGCAGAGTATGGCAGAGTATGGCTGGGTATGGCTGGGTATGGCAGAGTATTGGCAGGGTGTTGCAGAGTATTGGCAGGGTGTTGCAGAGTATTGGCATGGTGTTGCAGAGTATTGTCAGTGTATTGCAGGGTAGTGCAGAGTATTGGCAGGGTGTTGGAGTGTATTGCAGAGTATTGGCAGGGTATTGCACAGTATTGGCAGGGTATTGCAGAGTATTGGCTGGGTATTACTGAGTATTGCAGAGTATTGCAGAGTATTGCAGAGTATTGGCTGGGTATTACAGAGTATTGCAGAGTATTGCAGAGTATGGCTGGGTATTACCGAGTATTGGCAGGGTATTGCAGAGTATTGGCTGGGTATTACCGAGTATTGCAGAGTATGGCTGGGTATTACCGAGCATTGCAGAGTATTGCTGGGTATTACGGGGGAATTGCAGAGTATGGCAGAGTATGGCTGGGTATTACCATGTATGGCTGGGTATGGCAGAGTATTGGCAGGGTGTTGCAGAGTATTGGCAGCGTATTGCAGAGTATTGGCAGGGTATTGCAGAGTATTGCAGGGTATTGCAGAGTATTGGCAGGGTATTGCAGAGTATTGCAGAGTATTGGCAGGGTACTGGCTGGGTATTGCAGAGTATTGGCAGGGTATTGCAGGGTGTTGCAGAGTATTGTCAGGGTATTGGCTGGGTATTGCAGAGTATTGGCAGGGTATGTGCTGGCATCCGATCTCTCCCCTCCACTGTACAGATCTGTACACAGAGGGAAGAGAGGAACCGGCGTCATCTTGACGCCGGTTTGTTTACAAGTGATCGCTCCGTCAGAGTTGATGGGAAGATGGATTAAGCCACATACAGGGCAATCTTAGAATAAAACCTGTTATGCCCCGTACACACGAGTGGAATTTCCGTCTGAAAAATCTTGGATGGTTTTTCCGACAGAATTCCGCGCAAGCTTGGCTTGCATACACACGGTCACACAAAAGTTCTCTGAACTTTCGACCGTCAAAAACGCGGCGACGTACAACACTACGACTACGAAATTAAGTTCAATGTTTCCGAGCATGCGTCAAATTGTTTCCGAGAATGCGTAAGAATTTTGCTCGTCGGAATTGCTACAGATGATCGGAATTTCCGTTCGGAACTTTTTCCGTTTGAAAAATAGAATAGGAATTGAGACTGGGGCGGAAGGTAACCTTCCAGCAGGACAACG
The DNA here is from genome assembly GCA_028564925.1 of Lithobates sylvaticus. NCBI lineage: Eukaryota > Metazoa > Chordata > Amphibia > Anura > Ranidae > Lithobates > Lithobates sylvaticus. The sequence continues at coordinate 290,128,035 of CM053028.1, read as the reverse complement.
ACCCTAAACATACAGCCAGAGCTACAATGGAATGGTTTAGATCAGTGTTTCTACACCAGAATCTCAAACTGTGTGAAGTCCCCAAGAGTTCCGCGGCGATCTACCTATCAATCACAGACAGCTGATGTGTAGATAGCATCTCAGCCAACATGCAGAGCAGCTGTAATAAGACCTGTCAAAACCTGCAACATGTTACATCCTGTATATGGGTGTAGCCTGAATCATGTTGCTAAAGGTGAACCTAGCCTTTAATTTTCATTAAAAAGAGAAAGAGAGTTAACACTTATTGAAGTAGCATGGGATGCACAAAGTTTTTTTAAATATTTTAATCTGTTTTACCTGTCAAAAGGTTTGTAATTCTGCCCAGGCAGTCCTGTGATCCCGGTGCTCTGTCAAATTAGCCAACTCATCAGGAACTCCAACTACCTCACTTCCGGTTTCTTTAAACCATCAGTAATTGGAGATTTTGACCAATTGCTGTTTAGACACAACACCAGCAACCGAATACAGTCAGGTACAGGAAGATTTTGCTGTTTTGACACCACATCGGCTAACGAGGACAAAGTTTGTTGCCTCGGAGGGGGCCATTTTGTTGGTTAGATCAGAGAGAGTAACAATCTCCGCTCATAATATCATGCAGCGGACTGTAAACGGTTGCCGGTGTTGTGTCTGAACAGCAATTCGTCTAAATCTCCAATTACTGATGGTTTAAAGAAACCGGAAGTAAGGTGGTTAGGGTTTCTGACAAGTTGGCTAATTTGACAGAACACCGGAATTCCTGCCACACCTATAGTGAGGTTGGTGACCTCCCTTTTTCTACTGCAGTTAATCAATACAGCTTGGTGACCAACACACCCCAGCATGCTGACTGTGCACAGTGGTAAAACGTCATAATAATGAGCCGACAACAAATAGGGGGTTCCACTCATGATTAAACTCTGAGGGCAGGGTGAAAAAAGTTTGGGATGTGGCTTTGCTGGAGCCCGGGCTGAGGCTGTCATTTCACATATCCACAGGATTGTGCAATGATGTGCAGCTCATAGAACCTTTTCTGTCTCTTGTATCATAATAATGAGGTCACCATTCTTTCCTCTTTTGTAATGGCAAGTTATGCATGTATCTGGGTACCTTTTAGCATAGCTTTAGTGCACTTAGTATACATTATCCGTTACCCAATTTACACTGAGAAATATTTCAAACTGAAGTGCTCCTCTATGTGTGCTGAACATTTAATAAATAAAAAGCTAAATGAAACCATGTCTAAGGAGATTATAAATGAACTCTTTGGCCTAACAGTTGCTCTATTAAGGTTATTTAATAATGTAATTCTTAGATTGGTAAGAAACCTGTTAGAGTTGGCAGCTCAATAGGTGTCCTTGATATCATGGCACAGCTTTCCACCATATCTTAGTGACAGAGGACACACCATTCCTTATTGTTCCATGGCTATCTGCGATCAGTTCCCTCATACAGATAACTGTCATTATTCAATACTGTGCAACTGAAAATCATGCCTTCCTGGATTGTGAATGAAAACACACTAGTAAGAATAAAGTTCAAGGCAATTATGACACACCACAAGGTCACGTTACTGCTGAACGTCTATAAAATCACATCACCTACTAATCTACCAGGAAGAAGGTTTGCCTCATGTATGACACAGTTTACAATAATCTCAGTGCTCCATTTAAAGACACGTACAGCACAGCAATGGCTTGTAAGTCTGAAAGGCCTAGTGCCTGTCAATGTAATAGAGATCCAGTCAATAGCATTCTGTTCCGAATGCTTAATTCAGAAGTCACACCAGAAGCTAACAGTCAGCAAGGGTATCATCAATACAGCTGTAATTCTACTGGAGGATGTCCTTGTGAGGGCAACAAGAAGGTAGTGCTAAAGAACTCTGAAGTTATCTGCAAAAAAGCATCTGAAGTTTTATTAAAGACAGTGGCTTTCATTAAAAATGTTCCATCCTTCTACCAGCTGCCACAGGAAGATCAGATCCTTCTCATACATAAGTGCTGGGCTCCACTTTTTGTTTTAGGACTGGCTCAAGAAAGAGTGGATTTTGAATGGAAAGAACTTTCTGTCCCCAGCCTCTTGAAAAAGATTCTTCTTAATCAGTCTTCTAATGTCGGTGATACCACAGTGAGGCCTGATGCTGGAGTTCCTTTTAGAGATGTTCAACGCATGAGGATGCTTCTACATAAACTGTGGAGCTTGGACATTTGCACGAAAGAGTATGCGTATCTTAAAGGGATGGTATTGTTTAATCCAGGTACATATTTGTTTAATCTAGGAACTTCACTTAACTTAATATAAACTGTCTATTTAACCTACCGCTAATGCAAGCTCACAAGAGCAATAACTTTTTTTTTTGAAGGAAAATAATGTATCTAAGAATTAAACAAAAACTCAGAAACTTGACTTCAAAAACTTACATTTTTGAGGACTAACATTCAGTTACAATTCTGTCAAGCATTACTGAATGTGTTTTAACTATATAAATACATAAAGTATGAGCAGGTGCTTACTAGCTTGATAGGCGAATCCTCATAGGACATAATTCAGTAAGAAATTTTTCCTTTCATTCTTTTTTCTATTCTCGTAATCTTTCAATAAATATGAAGGTAGAAATGGATTGAGAATGACATCTCTCCTTTTCAGGTACAGGGCTTCTTTCCCATTGTAAGTAACCGTGGTTTATTAGTGAAAATTGGTATTTGGTTAGATTTAGCAAGTAGAAGTAGCTCTTCTTTTTAAAACAAGATTTTTATTTTCCTGGAATTTATCTTTCATTTTTATAAAATTCCAGTGGTAAATAATAATTTTTTGCTAGCTGCCAATCTGCCAATATAATCATCAATTGTATTTATATACTGTATAAATATAAAGAAATTGTGTTTCCTAGAGATATATTCTACCAATTGCAGTATAATGTGCTGTTATTTGTATGTTAACTAACTTTATAACATCAGATTTTGCTATAGCTCTTAAAAAAGAAAGGCTTGAATATGACCTAATTACACCATCATGTGCAATCGCCTAAAATCGGTAGCTTTTTCTGAATGCATATCCTGCTTTTAACTAAGCCCGCTGTATCATTTAATTTACATAAAATATAAAGAAATATATTGCCTAACCAAGGAATTAAATATTAGTTCTATAAACACAGTGCTACAAATGTTCTTATTCTTTCCAACCCTGAGTGCTGTTAATGGCCCAACATTTACTACATAACATACTGCAAATTATATTGAGGGCAATAATACAAACTAACTAATACTAACCTAACTTAGGTTTAAGCAATCCTTGAACTTCTGCTTATGAAACATAAACTATATATGCTTTAATGTAGTTGAAGGGAGGGTGATCACATTACCCACAAACAAGATGGGTGGGTTGTCTACGTGCAGTTATACTCCCCTAGGGCAAACCTCAGGTGAGAGAGACTGGTACAGCCAGGAGCTTTTACGTTATCGTAGTTCACCCAGGACACAGTCATAAATTGTATTTGGTCTATGATACAATATTCCTATCAAGTGTACTGATCTTGACTCATGTATTGCACAACTGCTATAGTACTGTACAACAGCTACTGGATATGTGGGTAAAAGGATGAAGGCAGCAACAATTAAAATTATTCATGCAAAATTATTTAATTCAAACATTACAGCCCAGCCAAATTTTTTTCTTTTACTTTTGTTTCAGATAGGGATGGGCAGGGTTAATGTCTTACTGTGTCTCTATTGGGAGATTTAAGGACAGAAAATCATGAGAAATCTCTCCAACTGTGACCCAGATAAATATAAAATCATAGTTTTAGTAGAGTGGGCAAGAGTTATAACTTCTGACAATGTTTTTATTGCTGTCCATGGCTTCCTGTTCCAGCGGCAACTACCTCCCCCTGCCCCCATTCCTTGTATAGCTGACACAGGGATGAGAGGTTAGGGAAAATCTATGCATTTGGGTCACAGGCAAATATAAAAACCTGAAAAAAAGAAAAAAAAAACTCTTCCTTACTCTATCCAACATTTAAAAAAAATGGCTGAAGTTTGGCTTTGTTCAGTAATTATAGTTAGATGAAGAAAGATATGCATTGAAGGGGTTGTATAGGCAGAAGGTTTTTTATCTTAATGCTCTCTATGCATTAAGATAAAAAACCTGCTGTGTGTAGCAGCCTCCCCAGCACCCCCTAGTTACTTACCTGAGCCCCTTCTCTCTCCAGTGATGTCCATGCGTGTCTTAGCCATTCGGGACACTCCTCTTGATTGTCTGAAACACAGCAGCAGTGCCATTGGCTCCCGTGGCTGTCAAACAAAGTCAGTCAGCCAATCAAGAGAAAGGGGGCATGATCAGGTCAGGGCTCCATGTCTGAATGGATGACTCGGCTTGCGTGCCCCCATAGAGAGCTGCTGGCTGAGGGAGCACTCAACAGGAGGCAGGGGCCAGGAGCAGCAAAAAGGGACCCGAGAAGAGGAGCATCCAGGCTGCTCTGTGCAAAACCAACTGCACAGAGGAGGTAAGTATAACATGTCTGTTATTTTATTTTTATTTTTTAAACATGACTTTACAATCACTTTAAGAAACACAGCATTGAGAACTTGTTTTACTTTTTAAAACATTGTGGGGTTAGCACATGAATACAATCTTCCCCCTTGCGCATAAAAAAAACAATGCATTATATAAAGAGAGGATTAGAGGAGGCGCAAGACACTTTTCTCATCTTTGGTTATGTGCAGTAACATAAGTCAGCCTAGGTAACATCAACTATTAGAACAGATGCATTCAAAATCAGTATGAAAACAAAGGATGTGCAAATAAATAATACCTTTCTGTTCTCTATCAATATGCCTAAATTATTATTTTCATTTCATTGTGTCTATCTGAAATAGACAAGAACATGTTTTAAAGTAATGAATATTTGAATCCATCGTGTGCTTATTCACAAAATAATTCCCACTGATAAACCTGTATGGTGTTCATGTTATTTGTTAAAACCAATTGAAAAATATATATTTTTTTTAACAAGAAAAATTGAAAATATTTAATTCTAATTTGTTTCTGTTCACTTTGTTTGATCCCCCAGGTATTAGTGGTATTAGGTACCCGCAGTATGTTCAGACCCTGCAGCTGGAAGCACAGCAAACACTAATGGAGTTTACATCAATGACACACAGCAGGAGTCACACTCGCTTCACATGGATGCTAGAAGCTGTGGACAGTGTCAAGGCTATCGACTCCAAAATGATCACAGAACTTTTCTTTAGACCGGTCTCTGGAGTAATTAACCTGGAAAAGGTGTTGCTTGAAACTTTGTTTATCAACCACTAAAACATTGAATCCAGAACATTTCCCCGATGCTTTGAACAAAATGAAACCTCTTGAATTGAATGGGCCTTCATAGGTGTAAGCTGACTTACAGCTTTGGTCAAATATTTTCTTATATTGCACCAGTGCATATACTGAAAGATAGAGAACAGATAAAACCCATACTAAGAGATAACGCAAAGCTCCATAAAGAAGTACAATATGTGCTGTAGTCATTAACTATTTTAACTCCAGTTTGTGCATGTACGTACAGTAAATTTAAGCACTAAAGTCTCTGATACAGTGTTGGCTACTGGAAATACATACCAGAATAATTTTTATACCTAGTGACTATTAAGCTTTTTTCCTGTTTACAATCACAGAAAAATTGTGATTATCTTCATCTTGTCAGAATAGAAATATGGGAGCCGACACGTTTTTGAAGGTGGGCTTCAAGAATGTCATCCTCATTCTTCCTTCACAACCTTGTTAGTCAGTAAACTAGAAAATGTATGGGTATAACTGGTGTACTGATACTTCACTGACTGCTGGATCAGTAGTGGACAAAGATAAGCATGGCAATGCAAGAGCTTTCACCATCAAATACAGGTTAGCAGTGGCCGCTTCTATATATCTATCCTGAGAAGTCACCAAATGATTAACAAAAATATCCTACTAAAAGTAATGACTTTTAGGTGAAGTACACAAGAAAGCTAGATGCTTCTTAAAGAGGAGTTTACCCCCTCACAATTCATGTTAAAGCGGTTGTATACCCGCACATCTAAAAAAAAAAAAAAAAACCTGTAAGGCAAAAGGCATAATGAGCTAGTATGCACCACATATGAGGGTATACAACCACTTTAAGGGAAACTGGTTCCCTACTGCGCATGCGCAAAGTGTGCTGCTCTTTTTTACTGGCCCGGTGGCGGAGGAAGAAGGAGGGGGGCTGAACTTTTGAGGAATGGCACCGTGGCGCTGTCTCCTGGAAGTGGGGTACCTGAAAGGTGCCAAATGTGGCACCGGAGGGGGGGGGGAGCATATAAGTGGATGTTCCAATTTTGGGTAAGCATCCTTGTGGGCAAATTTCACAACTGTATAATATAATGTTTGTTCACCAAAAGAAGCTTGTACTCCAGCAGCATCAATAACTGTCCACAGTTTATACATTCTGCGCTGCTATGAAGCATGCAATTACATGGTGCTCATTAGGGATGAGCCGAACACCCCCCCGTTCGGCTCGCACCAGAACCCGCGAACGGACCTAAAGTCCGTGCGAGCTTTAGAACCCTATTAGTTATAATGGATGCGAACGTTCGAAATTAAAAGTGCTCATTTTAAAGGCTAATATGCATGTTAATGTCATAAAAAGTGTTTGGGGACCTGGGTCCTGCCCCAGGGGACATGTATCAATGCAAAAATTTTTTTTAAAAACGGCCGTTTTTTCAGGAGCAGTGATTTTAATAATGCTTAAATTGAAACAATAAAAGTGTAATATTCCTTTAAATTTCGTACCTGGGGGGTGTCTATAGTATGCCTGTAAAGGGGCGCATGTTTCCCGTGTTTAGAACTGTCTCTGCGCAAAGTGTCATTTTTGAAAGTAAAAAAGCTATTTAAAATCACTCGCGGCTAATGTTAATTCACGGCTCCCGTAACACAGAGAACAGTGATTCATTGAAACTCATTCATAAAAAAAAGTCATTGATAAAAAAAAAAAAAAATGAAAAAAAAAAAAGCGTAGGGGTCCCCCCAAATTCAATAACCAGGCCCTTCAGGTCTGGGATGGATATTAAGGGGGATCCCAGCCAAAAAAAAAAAAAAAAAAATGGCGTAGGGTCCCCCTCAAAATCCATACCAGACCCTTGAGGTCTGGTATGGATTTTAAGGGGAACCCTAGCCAAAAAAAATGGCGTGGGGTCCCCCTCAAAATCCATACCAGACCCTTATCCGAGCACGCAACCTGGCAGGCCGCAGGAAAAGAGGGGGGGACGAGAGCGGCCCCCCCTCTCGCCTGAACCGTACCAGGCCACATGCCCTCAACATTGGGAGGATGCTTTGGGGGTCTAAGACCCCAAAAGCACCTTGTCCCCATGTTGATTAGGACAAGGGCCTCTTCCCCACAACCCTGGCCGGTGGTTGTGGGGGTCTGCGGGCGGGGGGCTTATCGGAATCTGGAAGCCCCCTTTAACAAGGGGACCCCCAGATCCCGGCCCCCCCCCTGTGTGAAATGGTAAGGGGGTACAAAAGTACCCCTACCATTTCACCAAAAAAGTGGCAAAAATGGTAAAAAGGACAGGAGACAGTCTTTGACAATTCCTTTATTAAAATCTTCTTTCTTCTTTCTTCATCCTTCGGATTCTTCATCTTCTCCTTCCTTCATCTTCTTCCATCTTCTTCTTCCATTTTCTTCTTCCTCCGATCCGCTTCTTCTTGCGCTGGTCTTCTCGTCCTTCTCGTCCGGCATCTTCTTCCGTCGGCGTCGGCGTCGGTGTCGGTGTCTTCTTGGGCCGCTCCGCGCAATGGGAGGCTCCCGCTGTGTGAGGCTCCGCTCCATCTGACAGGTCTTTTAAAACGGAGGGCACCTGGTGACCCCGCCCCCCTCTGACATCATGGGGAAAGCCATCATGGAATTCCCCATGACGTCCCTGTGCGTCAGAGGGGGCGGGGTCACCAGGTGCCCTCCATTATAAAAGACCTGTCAGACGGAGCGGAGCCTCACACAGCGGGAGCCTCCCATTGCGCGGAGCGGCCCAAGAAGAGACAGAGACACCGACGCCGACGCCGACGGAAGAAGATGCCGGACGAGAAGGACGAGAAGACCAGCGCAAGAAGAAGCGGATCGGAGGAAGAAGAAAATGGAAGAAGAAGATGGAAGAAGATGAAGGAAGGAGAAGATGAAGAAACCGAAGGATGAAGAAAGAAGAAAGAAGATTTTAATAAAGGAATTGTCAAAGACTGTCTCCTGTCCTTTTTACCATTTTTGCCACTTTTTTGGTGAAATGGTAGGGGTACTTTTGTACCCCCTTACCATTTCACACAGGGGGGGGGGCCGGGATCTGGGGGTCCCCTTGTTAAAGGGGGCTTCCAGATTCCGATAAGCCCCCCGCCCGCAGACCCCCACAACCACCGGCCAGGGTTGTGGGGAAGAGGCCCTTGTCCTAATCAACATGGGGACAAGGTGCTTTAGGGGTCTTAGACCCCCAAAGCATCCTCCCAATGTTGAGGGCATGTGGCCTGGTACGGTTCAGGCGAGAGGGGGGGCCGCTCTCGTCCCCCCCTCTTTTCCTGCGGCCTGCCAGGTTGCGTGCTCGGATAAGGGTCTGGTATGGATTTTGAGGGGGACCCCACGCCATTTTTTTTGGCTAGGGTTCCCCTTAAAATCCATACCAGACCTCAAGGGTCTGGTATGGATTTTGAGGGGGACCCTACGCCATTTTTTTTTTTTTTTTTTTTTTTGGCTGGGATCCCCCTTAATATCCATCCCAGACCTGAAGGGCCTGGTTATTGAATTTGGGGGGACCCCTACGCTTTTTTTTTTGTTTTTTATTAATGAATGACAGCTCTCTGTGTTACAGGAGCCATCAATTCATTAGCCGCGAGTGATTTAAATAGCTTTCTTCCTGCAAAAATGACACTTTTTGCAGGGAAAGTTCTAAGCACAGGAAACCTGCCCTCCTTCACAGGCTACCTATAGACACCCCCCAGATGTGATACTGCAATGCTGTTCTAACAGCATGCACACACATATCCCCAGAAATAAAGAACATATTGTTGTCAGCAGTCAGCAGCACACTGACACGCTGACACTGTGAGTGAAACATAATATGCGAGGCCGCCGCCGCAGCGGCCTCTTATACCGTGGGGCGTGTATTAAAGCCCCTGAGCTATAATTGGCTACAGGCATCCTGCCTGTAGCCAATTATGGCTCTCCTCGCTGCCGGCGCTGTGATTGGCCAAGCATGCGGGGTCACAGTGCATGCTTGGCCAATCATCAGCCAGCATTGCACTGCGCGGGCCGCAATGCATTGCGGGGCCGCTCGCATCACACGAATTTGATGCGAGCGGTCCCAATAGTTCTGGGCTCGCCGAGCGAGCGAACACCCGGTGCTCGATTCGAACATGGGTTCGAATCGAACACCGGGCTCATCCTTAGTGCTCATATGCATTTGTTCCAACCCTAAAGTTATTTTATTTTATAAGCACCTGGTAGTAACGATTGCTTGCAGGTTTTGGCTTGTATGTGTTTTGACCGTATGTTCAAAGATTAAAAAACAAATGTAATAATAAAATATGTGGGGTAAGGGTGCCCAAAATACATACATTAGGGTGAGATTTGGAAAGGTATTTCTCTGGCAGGTGTAAAGTCTAAAGCCCCATACACACGCGCGGATTATCCGAGGACCAGGTCCGTCGGACCATGTCCGTCATACTTTGTCTGATGTTGGTTTTGCGTACACACGGTCAGACAAAGTTGTCGGAAAATCCGATCATTCTGAACGTGGTGACGTTTGTTGCCTACGACGGGACTACGTAGAGGCTAGTAGCCAATAGCTTTGGTCTTGTAATGTGATCTGAGCATGCGTAGCACTTTGTCCGGTCGGACAACCGTACACACGATCGGATTTGGTGTGATCGGACCGTGTTGTCGGCAAATCTATCCAGCAGGAGATAGGACTTTGTCCGTCGGACAATCCGACGTACACTGTCCGATGGTGCATACACACGGTCTGATTTTTCAACAACATTGTCCGATCGGACAGAATCCATGCAAAAATCCGACCGTGTGTATGGGGCTTTAACATGTTTGACCGCTGTCATGGGCAGTAAACCCTATAGTTTAAGAGGATTAATATCTCTGTTGGGGTCCTTAAGCATTTTACCAAGCCGGTGGGTGTGCGACTGTACTGGAACCCACTAAATTCTGTGTAGCTTTCAGGAATTCAAAGAATGACCTGCAACTAACACTGGACTTTGTTCTTATTTCTTTGAACACATTAGTACTCGCATAAGATAATCAACATTGCTCCAAGTTGGCAAATCGTAGAAAGTACACTTAAATTATGTATATTTACCAGTCCCGATACAAGATCAATGTTTTCTGTTTAAAATGTTTTCCTGCATACACAGGAATAAGTATGCACTTAAAAAGCAAGTTGACTTTATAAAGTTTAAATAAGAGTTAGTTGGCACTGCACTAGGCAAAGCAAAGTTTACAGCTTTTAATTTACTGTATCTATCTGTATTACTGTATTAATCTCTGCATTTTGTGTATTATTTTTCTATTTTTATTTAAAATGGTTTCATGTATTGGTCTGTTAAATTTGTTATGACTCATCCTATCTGGGATATTCTGCTGATCTTTTATATTTTCTGTTTACATGATCGCTGAAAAGCTGCAATTTTATGTTTTATGTTGCACTTAACCTACAACTTTATTTATTATTGAAGTAAGAACATTTCACACCAAAATAAATTCAAATATTTTACTAATAATATTTGCATATTATTATTAATATTATACAGGATTTATATAGCGCCGCCAACAGTTTGCAAGAACTTTTTTAATATGTATTGTACTCTCTTTTTTCACGCTTATGCCTGTTTTCCACTTTTAAAGTGGTTCTAAAGTCTTAAGGGTTTTACCTTAATGCATTCTATGCTTTAAGGTAAAAACCTTCTGTGCCAAAGGATCCTACCACAACCCCCCCTATAATTACCTGAGCCCAATCTCGACCCAGCATTGTGCGCGAGAGCAGTGGCTCCCTTCCCCCTCTCTGGGCAAATTGGTAGCAGTGGAAACTATTGGCATTATCGTTGCCGTCAATCAAATTCTGTGACAAGAGAGTGGGGGGGCGTGCTGAGCCACTCTGTCTATGTTTATAGATGCTCGAGAGTGAGCCCGCATAAATGCCTTCATAGAAAATGGCTTTCTATGGTGGGCACTTGCCGAAGAGTAGGTGCCAGAAGCGCTCTTGGGGAACATAAGAAGTAGAGGATCAGGGCTGCTCTGTGCAAAACTATTGCACAGAGCAGGTAAGTATGAAATGTTTATTTATAATAAAAGATGAAACATTGCAATCACTATAACTCTAAAATAAACTCTTAACTGTAAAAATAAACAAAATTGCTAGGGGGTCGGGATTTTTGGCAGAAGAGACATAATTTCTCTGCTGCCAACAATCTCTTCTCCCTAGTAGATCACTGGCCCCCTCATTGGTGGAGGACACCACAGAGAGAAGCAAGTGTGTACACTTGATGAAGCATGACACTTGTGCTTGTAGACAAATCTGATAATGAATCTACTATTGCTAGATATGTCACATTTCCAGTAAAGAATGCAATGGCATTTTAGAGAAGAAACCTTATAAAGGCTTACACAGAATGTATTTATTCCATGTGGATAAAGAATTAGACACCAGAAGAATAGCAGTCCTGTATGCAAAGACTAGGGTTTCAGGAGGGATTTCTTAATCAAGTATTCAATGCATTTACCTTAATATCTAAAAACAAAGAGCTTCAACTTTCCCTAAAACCTTCCTTTGAGTAGTTACATGCTAACAGATTACAAACCATATTGTAGGTCTGGGCAGAGAAGATACAAGACCTTTTGGTCAGATGAAAAAGAAAGGGGGAGTGGTGCGCTTATTCAATATAATGTGCCGTTTACACAAAACCCAAAATAAAATAAAGTGCAAAAAAGTTCAAGTAAATACAAATGGTAGAAATCAGTTTATATATAAATAGATGTCTCATAAAACAGTAGCTTGATAGAAGAAAAAACAAAGCATCAGCCTAACATCGATTGTAAAATTTATAGATTGGCCGCTCACCTCCAACAATGACCTAGAGGTCAAACAAGGCTCATCAGATAGCAAATGGGAAATCCTGCTAGTGGATCTGTGGAGACGGTCCGGTCACAAGCAAATACAAAATGCTGCATGAAATCTTAGCGTCCTTTATTGGACGTGGACAATGAAACTGCAATGACACAAATGCATGACCTCCAGACTGATAGACTGGGTAGCAACTGCTATTCCAATTAAGGAAATTTCCCTTGAAGGCACAACAGGAATTAGGAGGAAATCTCTCAAAAGCAGTGCCATCCCCACAAGAAGCAGTAGTTTCTTTGGAGCAAGTTTTTCTCTATGTATGGAACTATCCAGTGGTGAACGTAGGATGTGATGGTGCTAAGATTCCATGCAGCATTTCGTCTTCGCTTGGGACCGGACTGTCTCCGCAGATCCACCAGCAGGATTTACCATTTGCTCTCTGATGAGCCTTGTTTGACTTTTGGGTCAGTGTTGGAGATGAGCGGACAATCTATAAATTTTACAAATCAATGTTGGACTGATGTTTTTTTTTTTTTTTTCTTCTATCAAGCTACTGTTTTATGAGACATCTATTTATAAACTGATTCCTACCATTTGTTTTTACTTGGACTTTTTTTGCATTTTTTTTTATTTTTGGTTTTGTGTTAACGGCACATTATAATGAATAAGCGCAGCACTCCCCCTTTCTTTTTCATTTGTTTATGTAGTGATTCTGAGTACACTCCTAAGTGGTTGCAGCTGTTCACATTCATTGTTTTTTTTTTAGTTTATTTTGAGTGTCGATTTCACTACATTCATTGTAGTTTGATGTTCTCTTTCACTTTAAATTATACATAGTAGCACGCAAGTTTCCTCCCTATAACACTTTTGGTCAGATGTTTCCTTCCGACTATTTTGTTCTTAAGAAGATTCCTCTACCACAGGAAGTTGGATTTACCCCTTCCATACATTCACTTGTTGATTAGAATGCAATTGTACTAGTCCAAGAATCAATGCCATTAGAGATTCTACTTCTCATTTTAATCACAAATAATACAACAGTCTGACACCAAGTTTTCAAATTCCCTCTCTTCTCCTCTGTTCTCCTAAAGTTTTTGAGATAAAAGAATTCAAGATGGTATCTATGCATGTATTTGATTTGTCAGTGAACTTCAAATTTCGGATGTTCTCCCAAAAAAAAAATGACTATCAACATATTCCTGTATTATCATAACATTATAATTTCTTTGCATTTAGTTAAGAATGACATTCATCCTTAGTTTATATGTAAATTTTTTGGGATATAGATGGTAGTCAGTACCTTTTCTAAGACACTTCTGCCAGTTGTCACGTATCTCAGAGAAAAAAACATAAGCAGTGACTCAGAGAATTACTGCATGCAATAATTCTGAGCCTTGAGAACTGCCTTGCTGGAATTTAAGACCCTCTGTAACATAATCAGTCTGAGAGACATTTTTATTTTAATGGACTATAGCTCTGCATTATGTGACATACTGTACAAAATCAAGGGTCACCTACAGCATCCTTCTTCTAGGAAAGTTGGAGCCTCTGATGTGCTGGGTGGAAAATAATCATTTAGGCATTTACCTTCTACATGCCAGAAAAATCTAAATTCCAAACAGACTTTGACAACTAATGCTGCCCAGAGATTTTCCTGCACAGCACAATCATCTGGTGGACATTCAGTGGGCCACTTATCCTCCACGATGAACAGCAAATACCCATTATTCTTTCCAGGTTTCCATTCAAAGAATTAGCTGGCATAGATGTAGTCAACTAGTTTTAATTGAACAGCACCTTCAAGGCAATCCCTCTTATACTTCGAATCCCTAACAGGCTCAAATCAGAAAGAAACTGGTAGTGATTAGGGATGAGCCGAAAACCCCCCCGTTCGGCTCGCACCAGAACCCGCGAACGGACCTAAAGTCCGTGCGAGCTTTAGAACCCTATTAGTTATAATGGATGCGAACGTTCGAAATTAAAAGTGCTAATTTTAAAGGCTAATATGCATGTTAATGTCATAAAAAGTGTTTGGGGACCTGGGTCCTGCCCCAGGGGACATGTATCAATGCAAATTTTTTTTTTAAAAACGGCCGTTTTTTCAGGAGCAGTGATTTTAATAATGCTTAAATTGAAACAATAAAAGTGTAATATTCCTTTAAATTTCGTACCTGGGGGGTGTCTATAGTATGCCTGTGAAGGGGCGCATGTTTCCCGTGTTTAGAACTGTCTCTGCGGAAAGTGTCATTTTTGAAAGTAAAAAAGCTATTTAAAATCACTCGCGGCTAATGTTAATTCACGGCTCCCGTAACACAGAGAACAGTGATTCATTGAAACTCATTCATAAAAAAAAGTAATTGATAAAAAATAAAAAAAATGAAAAAAAAAAAAGCGTAGGGGTCCCCCCAAATTCAATAACCAGGCCCTTCAGGTCTGGGATGGATATTAAGGGAAACCCCAGCCAAAAAAAAAATGGCGTAGGGTCCCCCTCAAAATCCATACCAGACCCTTGAGGTCTGGTATGGATTTTAAGGGGAACCCTAGCCAAAAAAAATGGCGTGGGGTCCCCCTCAAAATCCATACCAGACCCTTATCCGAGCACGCAACCTGGCAGGCCGCAGGAAAAGAGGGGGGGACGAGAGCGGCCCCCCCTCTCGCCTGAACCGTACCAGGCCACATGCCCTCAACATTGGGAGGATGCTTTGGGGGTCTAAGACCCCCAAAGCACCTTGTCCCCATGTTGATGAGGACAAGGGCCTCTTCCCCACAACCGTGCCCGGTGGTTGTGGGGGTCTGCGGGCGGGGGGCTTATCGGAATCTGGAAGCCCCCTTTAACAAGGGGACCCCCAGATCCCGCCCCCCCCCCTGTGTGAAATGGTAAGGGGGTACAAAAGTACCCCTACCATTTCACCAAAAAAGTGGCAAAAATGGTAAAAATGACAGGAGACAGTCTTTGACAATTCCTTTATTAAAATCTTCTTTCTTCTTTCTTCATCCTTCGGTTTCTTCATCTTCTCCTTCCTTCATCTTCTTCCATCTTCTTCTTCCATTTTCTTCTTCCTCCGATCCGCTTCTTCTTGCGCTGGTCTTCTCGTCCTTCTCGTCTGGCATCTTCTTCCGTCGGCGTCGGTGTCTTCTTGGGCCGCTCCGCGCAATGGGAGGCTCCCGCTGTGTGAGGCTCCGCTCCATCTGACAGGTCTTTTAAAACGGAGGGCACCTGGTGACCCCGCCCCCCTCTGACGTCATGGGGAAAGCTATCATGGAATTCCCCATGACGTCCCTGTGCGTCAGAGGGGGCGGGGTCACCAGGTGCCCTCCATTATAAAAGACCTGTCAGACGGAGCGAAGCCTCACACAGCGGGAGCCTCCCATTGCGCGGAGCGGCCCAAGAAGAGACAGAGACACCGACACCGACGCCGACGGAAGAAGATGCCGGACGAGAAGGACGAGAAGACCAGCGCAAGAAGAAGCGGATCGGAGGAAGAAGAAAATGGAAGAAGAAGATGGAAGAAGATGAAGGAAGGAGAAGATGAAGAAACCGAAGGATGAAGAAAGAAGAAAGAAGATTTTAATAAAGGAATTGTCAAAGACCGTCTCCTGTCATTTTTACAATTTTTTGCCACTTTTTTGGTGAAATGGTAGGGGTACTTTTGTACCCCCTTACCATTTCACACAGGGGGGGGGCGGGATCTGGGGGTCCCCTTGT
Organism: Lithobates sylvaticus; assembly: GCA_028564925.1. Classification (NCBI taxonomy): domain Eukaryota; kingdom Metazoa; phylum Chordata; class Amphibia; order Anura; family Ranidae; genus Lithobates; species Lithobates sylvaticus. The sequence goes on along the minus strand of CM053028.1, from coordinate 290,112,195 downwards.
TAAAGGGGGCTTCCAGATTCCGATAAGCCCCCCGCCCGCAGACCCCCACAACCACCGGGCACGGTTGTGGGGAAGAGGCCCTTGTCCTCATCAACATGGGGACAAGGTGCTTTGGGGGTCTTAGACCCCCAAAGCATCCTCCCAATGTTGAGGGCATGTGGCCTGGTACGGTTCAGGCGAGAGGGGGGGCCGTTCTCGTCCCCCCCTCTTTTCCTGCGGCCTGCCAGGTTGCGTGCTCGGATAAGGGTCTGGTATGGATTTTGAGTGGGACCCCACGCCATTTTTTTTAGCTAGGGTTCCCCTTAAAATCCATACCAGACCTCAAGGGTCTGGTATGGATTTTGAGGGGGACCCTACGCCATTTTTTTTTTTTTTTTTGGCTGGGGTTCCCCTTAATATCCATCCCAGACCTGAAGGGCCTGGTTATTGAATTTGGGGGGACCCCTACGCTTTTTTTTTGTTTTTTATTAATGAATGACAGTTCTCTGTGTTACAAGAGCCATCAATTCATTAGCCGCGAGTGATTTTAAATAGCTTTTTTCCTGCAAAAATGACACTTTTTTGCAGGGAAAGTTCTAAGCACAGGAAACCTGCCCCCCTTCACAGGCCACCTATAGACACCCCCCAGATGTGATACTGCAATGCTGTTCTAACAGCATGCACACACATATCCCCAGAAATAAAGCACATATTGTCAGCAGCACACTGACACGCTGACACTGACTGAAACATAATATGCGAGGCCGCCGGCGTGGCGGCCTCTTATACCCTGGGGCGTGTACTAAAGCCCCTGAGCTATAATTGGCTACAGGCATCCTGCCTGTAGCCGATTATGGCTCTCCTCGCTGCCGGCGCTGTGATTGGCCAAGCATGCGGGGTCACAGTGCACGCTTGGCCAATCATCAGCCAGCATTGCACTGCGTGGGCCGCACTGCGCGGGCCGCAATGCATTGCGGAGCCGCTCGCATCACACGAATTTGATGCGAGCGGCCCCAATAGTTCTGGGCTCCCCGAGCGAGCGAACACCCGGTGCTAGATTCGAACATGGGTTCGAATCGAACACCGGGCTCATCCTTAGTAGTGATCATATTGGCCAAGGAGGTCATAGCTCTTGCCCCATTCCAAGTCAGTATTTGCAGTCCTCAAACTGCTGCATCTACCAAATTTTCCTCAAATCCGGAAGAACTTCCGCTAATTTAATCTAAAGCAGAGTTTAGCAGAAATTAGCAAATTTTGCCAGGGCTTAGAACTTTAAAGGGTAAGTTCACCTTAAAAAAATTTATATAAATGCACATATTTTTGCAGGAAAACATGTGCATTTATTTTTTTTTTTTTTTTTCACAAGAGTCTGCAAAGCATTGAATTCACCATCAGTGAATCGTGGGTGCAATATCACGGTTGATGTAGCGCTTTGGGGGGGGGGGGGTCGCTTAGCAACATGTTACAATCTAAATACAGGTGTAACATGTTGCTAAGGGTTAAGTTAGCCTTTAACTCTTAATTACCAAAGTCTCAATAATTCCTCTTTTCATGCAATCCAGCCTGGAAAACGGATAATAACCTTCTAATGCCACAGTGGGAGACTACAGTATGTACTGCACTTGGTGTCTCTCACTCTGGGCTTTCTTCATTGAGGTATCTGTGGAAACGGTATGCAGGAAGCTAGGCATTCTTTACATTGCAGAGCTATAGAAAGATTGTCCATCAAGTTTTCTATAAAATAAAAAGCAGGCTCTACTCCTAGTTGGTGCAAAAGGTGAAAAAACAAAGTCTTATAAAACATGGTCCAACTTATTTTAACAAGAAAAATGTGATTCCTGACTCCAAAAAAAAAATGATATCTCACTGGATTAAAGGAAAAAAAAAAAACACATTTCCTCCAATAGCAATAGTCCACAGTTTTTTTTTTTTTTTTTTATATTAGTAATTTATATAATTATACTAGGCGATCATATTTCCCCTTACTAAGGGAATACATTAACCACTTGCTTACTGGGCACTTAAACACCCTTCCTGCCCAGACCAATTTTCAGCTTTCGGTGCTCTCACACTTTGAATGACAATTACTCAGCCATGCAATACTGAACCCAAATGAATTTTTTGTCCTTTTTTTCCCACAAATAGAGCTTTCTTTTGGTGGTATTTGATCACCTCTGGGTTTTTTATTTTTTGCGCTATAAATGAAAAAAGACCGAAAATTTTGAAAAAAAAACGCATTTTCTTTGTTTCTGTGATAAAATTTGGCAAATTATTAATTTTTCTTCATAAATTTTGGCCGCAATTTATTATATAAAAATAACCCAAATTAGTGGATATTATTTGGTCTTTGTGAAAGTTACAGACTCTACAAACTATGGTGCGAATTATACAAAATTGATCACATCTGATGTACTGGTGGCCGATCTCATTTCTTGTGACCCGAACATGCCAGGAAAGTACAAATACCCCCCAAATGACCCCTTTTTTGAAAGTAGACATTCCAAGGTATTTAGTAAGAGGCATGGTGAGCTTTTTGATGCTGTCATTTTTTTCCCACAATTCTTTGCAAAATTAATTATTATTATTTTTTTTTTTTTTTTTCACAAAATTGTCATTCTAATAGGTTATTTCTCTCACATGGAATGTGTATACCACAAATGACACCCCAAAATAAATTCTGCTACTCCTCCTGAGTATTACGATACCACATGTGTGGGACTTTTACACAGCCTGGCCACATAGAGAGGCCCAACATGCAGGGAGCGCCATCACGTGTTCTAGGAGCATAAATTACACATCTAACTTGTTGACTACCTATTACACTTTTGAAGGCCCTGGAGCACCAGGACAATGACACGTGACACTGACGTGGCACTGATGACAGGTGGCACTGATACGTGGCACTGATGACATGTGACACTGATGTGGCACTGGTGACAGATGGCACTAGTATGGGGCACTGATGACACGTGACACTGATGACAGACGGCACTAATACGGGGCACTGATGACATGTGACACTGACAGATGGCACTGATGACAGATGGCACTAATACGTGGCACTATCATGTGGCACTAATACGTGGCACTGATGAGAGATGGCACTAATATGCGGCACTGATGACAGATGGCACCGACACGTGGCAATGATGACACGTGACACTAATGACAGATGGCACTGATGACAGATGGCACTAATATGTGGCACTGATATGGCACTGATGACAGATGGCACTGACGTGGCACTGATGACACGTGGCACTGGGGACAGGTGCACTGGGGACACGGATGGGGACAGGTGGATGGGGACAGGTGGATGGGGTGGATGGGGACAGGTGGATGGTGACGGGTGGATGGTGACGGGTGGATGGGGACAGTTGGATGGGGACAGGTGGATGGGGACAGGTGGATGGGGTGGATGGGGACAGGTGGATGGGGTGGATGGTGACAGGTGGATGGTGACGGGTGGATGGGGACAGGTGGATGGGGTGGATGGTGGCAGGTGGATGGTGACAGGTGGATGGGGACGGGTGGATGGTGACGGGTGGATGGTGACAGGTGGATGGTGACGGGTGGATGGGGACAGGTGGATGGGGTGGATGGGGACAGGTGGATGGGGACAGGTGGATGGGGTGGATGGGGACAGGTGGATGGGGTGGATAGTGACAGGTGGATGGTGACGGGTGGATGGTGACGGGTGGATGGGGACAGGTGGATGGGGTGGATGGTGGCAGGTGGATGGGGACAGGTGGATGGTGACAGGTGGATGGGGTGGATGGGGACAGGTGGATGGTGACAGGTGGATGGTGACAGGTGGATGGTGGCAGGTGGATGGGGACAGGTGGATGGGGACAGGTGGATGGGGTGGATGGGGACAGGTGGATGGTGACAGGTGGATGGGGACACAGATCGCACATTTAGTTTTTTTTTCTTACTTACGGCGCTGCAGCCGTTGTTCTCTCTCTCCCCACACGCTGTCTGTGTGAGGAGAGAGAGCGGCGCTGACAGATGATCTCATATGTTTGCATATGAGATCATCTCTCATTGGACACGCCGATCTCACTGTAAACGGCCGCTGTAATTGGCCGTTTACAGCGATCTGTGACCGGCCGTGTCCGACGGACACGGCCAGCACAGAACTTCCCCGATGCGCGCTTAGGGAAGTAAACAACAGGACGTCCAGGGACGTCCTCCCTGCAGGGAGCGTCCGCGCTGCAGCCGTCTTTCGGCTATAGCGCGGGCGCGAAGAGGTTAAAGTGTACCTTAAGCCAATTTTTTTTTTTTTTTTTAGTTTTGGATGTAGGGATGAGGCCTATAGAATATGATTATCATCCCCGTTTGTCAAGGGGGGTCTGTCCCCAGCAAACAAGTGTCCTCAGTGTTGTAGATATAGAGCTTACTATGCAGATGCCACCTCAATGTCCCTGGTAATGTAATTGTATTACAGTGCGCAGACGCAACACACCAACGTCCCAGGTGGTATAGTCATTACACTGCACAGGCACAACCCCAATATGTTGCTGCAATCTGAGCAGGCTGGAAAAGGAAAGTCAGCCCCCCAACTACCACCAATGCTGAACTGGCTCAAGCAGCAGCATACTGGGGTGGTGCCTGCACACTGCGGTGGCTACATTAGTCGTCGCAATGTGCAAGTGCAACCCCTGTATTGTATTAATAGTCAGTTGTTCATACACAGCAACTGGGGCAGGCAGAAAAGATTAATTGCTGCAATGCAATGACTACACCGCTGGGCATTGATTGGATGGGAGAAATGCTCAAGAAAGGGAGAGGGGTGGACAAGTATTTTATACAGACATCATGCTGGGGAAGCATGGCAGGAGACACCATTTTAATTCAGTAGGAGCCTTCTGCTTTTCAGGACCACTCTGCACTAGTGACACAGAACAATTTTTTTTTTTTTTAGAAAAAGCAGTTTGCAACTGTCTTGGACTACATAAAGTACGTTTCCTGTCGCATCATGGCAGCATACACTATGGGTTGTGACTCCGCCTCCACAACCTGATAGGACCACATAACTATAAGATGACGATACGGCCCCCGCCCCAGCATTCTCTTATTTTTCCTCACCTGTTGGGACCGCACGGACATCACCCCCTTACCGCTTCGCCCCAGGCAGGTTCTAGGCTCTCCTGGATGGAAGTCCTTGCCGGTACAGTCTCTAAGCTAAATGGAAGGAACCCCACTCTGGTGATCTCAGGGGTATGTTACAATTCTCTCTGTGACCTTGGATTAAAGCCTTAAACAGGCTCAAGTTGTTATGCTGTCTCCTGTATGAGCTTTAAATAGGCTCTCAGGTGATTAATATATATACGGAGAATGCTGGGGCGGGGGCCGTATCTAGTATAGTTATGTGGTCCTATCAGGTTGTGGAGGCGGAGTCACAACCCAGAGTGTATGCTGCCATGAAGATGCGTCAGGAAAGGAAAATTACGGGAAGCGAAGTATACAATTTTCCGGTGTTGTGTATTTTGTTGCACACTGGTCTACCTTGTAATACTGCTAAAGAGGTTATTGGTTAACACTGGGCCCTGGGTTAGGGGTTATTACTGCACAAACCTGCCACATGGTGGGGTAATTACTAGGCAAGTCTGCGAAGCTGTGGAGATTAGTAGTACAGAAGGCCACATGGTGTTTTTGCATTACCGGCCCACCTGCAGATGATTATTGCTATAGCTCACCAACACATTTTTGGGATATTGTAGCCCACAAGAGATTTGGGGATATAATCAGCATGGACATGTTTATAATATTGATCTTCATCACAGGGACAGATTGGGGTTGATTTACTAAAACTGGACAGTGCAAAATCTGGTGCAGCTGTGCGTGGTAGCCAATCAGCTTCTAACTCCAGCTGGTTCAACTTGACCTGGATTGATTTCTGTGCAGAGCTGTACCAGATTTTGCACTCTCCGGTTTTATTAAATCAATCCCAGTGTGTACTGTATAACCTTATTTTCAAATTAGTAGTTTAGTTGGACTAGCATTACTGGCTGCTAAAAGAGTTCCCGTTTCCAGGCAATTAATATAAAAAACAATCTTATCCTTAACCTATTTTATGAATGTAGATCTTAGACTGATGCTGGGTACAGCCATAATAGATGTGATATCAGCAGCCCCAGAGCTACAAACACCACTTTATAGTATTTCCTTGCAGTTATATATATGTGTGAGGCTTCAGGTTGCCAAGACCATCTTTAACCACTTCAGCCCCGGACCATTTGGCTGGCCAAAGACCAGAGCACTTTTTGCGATTTGGCACTGCGTCGCTTTAACTGACCATTGCGCGGTCGTGCGACGTGGCTCCCAAACAAAATTGACGTCCTTTTTTCCCCACAAATAGAGCTTTATTTTGGTGGTATTTGATCACCTCTGCGGTTTTTATTTTTTGCGCTATAAACTTGAAAAAAAGGGACAATTTTGAAAAAAACACAATATTTTTTACCTTTTGCTATAATAAATATCCCCCCAAAATATATAGAAAAACATTTTTTTCCCTCAGGTTTAGGCCGATACGTATTCTTCTACATATTTTTGGTAAAAAAAAACAAAAAACGCATTAAGCGTTTATTGATTGGTTTGCGCAAAAGTTATAGCGTCTACAAAATATGGGATAGTTTTATGGCATTTTTATTATGCCTGTACGTGCCATTCTGCCGACGTATATCGGCGTGAGACAGTCGGCAAGTGGTTGACTGCTTCCTGCCTGGCCTATTGTCAAATAACGGGTGAGCAGGAGCTCTCTCATCCTGGGTAGATGTTATATGATGTCCGCTGAAGATCGGAACGTGCTGCAGCGCAATCTGCCACCTGGGCCAGTGCCATTACCATGTGATCGTTGTGACCAATCACAGCGGTCACAAGACAGTTGTACACAATGAATGGCTTTCATTCATAGCCATTCATGGTGCACTATTGTGTTGTTCTCTGTTATTGGTCACATGGTACTGACAGCGCCAATCACAGTGCATCTGTACCAAAGCTGTTGGCGATCACTGCTTCAGAATAGTACACAATGAATGAATGCCATTCAGAAAAATTATTGCTTATAACAGTGATGATCACTGTTATAGGCAATCATAGTGTGTAAAAAAGAAAAAAATCCTGACCACTTCCCCAGAGTAATACAGCATAACTATGGTAACACTGTACTGCTCTGGTCACAGTATGTAAAAAAATAATAATAATAGAAATGACCAGTCATTGTCCCTGATCAACACCCCACCAGTCATTTATGACAATGTACTGCTCTGATGACAGTATGCACAACCCCCCCCCCCACCCCCAAATTTTATTTTATTTCTTAATTTTCCAAAAAGATTGCGTAAAAAAAATTACAACTTCAAAAAACTCATTAGGGATGAGCCGAACACCCCCCCGTTCGGCTCGCACCAGAACCCGCGAACGGACCTAAAGTCCGTGCGAGCTTTAGAACCCTATTAGTTATAATGGATGCGAACGTTCGAAATTAAAAGTGCTCATTTTAAAGGCTAATATGCATGTTAATGTCATAAAAAGTGTTTGGGGACCTGGGTCCTGCCCCAGGGGACATGTATCAATGCAAAAATTTTTTTTAAAAACGGCCGTTTTTTCAGGAGCAGTGATTTTAATAATGCTTAAATTGAAACAATAAAAGTGTAATATTCCTTTAAATTTCGTACCTGGGGGGTGTCTATAGTATGCCTGTAAAGGGGCGCATGTTTCCCGTGTTTAGAACTGTCTCTGCGCAAAGTGTCATTTTTGAAAGTAAAAAAGCTATTTAAAATCACTCGCGGCTAATGTTAATTCACGGCTCCCGTAACACAGAGAACAGTGATTCATTGAAACTCATTCATAAAAAAAAGTCATTTATAAAAAAAAAAAAAAAAAAAAAATGAAAAAAAAAAAAAAAATGAAAAAAAAAAAGCGTAGGGGTCCCCCCAAATTCAATAACCAGGCCCTTCAGGTCTGGGATGGATATTAAGGGGGATCCCAGCCAAAAAAAAAAAAAAAAAATGGCGTAGGGTCCCCCTCAAAATCCATACCAGACCCTTGAGGTCTGGTATGGATTTTAAGGGGAACCCTAGCCAAAAAAAATGGCGTGGGGTCCCCCTCAAAATCCATACCAGACCCTTATCCGAGCACGCAACCTGGCAGGCCGCAGGAAAAGAGGGGGGGACGAGAGCGGCCCCCCCTCTCGCCTGAACCGTACCAGGCCACATGCCCTCAACATTGGGAGGATGCTTTGGGGGTCTAAGACCCCAAAAGCACCTTGTCCCCATGTTGATTAGGACAAGGGCCTCTTCCCCACAACCCTGGCCGGTGGTTGTGGGGGTCTGCGGGCGGGGGGCTTATCGGAATCTGGAAGCCCCCTTTAACAAGGGGACCCCCAGATCCCGGCCCCCCCCCTGTGTGAAATGGTAAGGGGGTACAAAAGTACCCCTACCATTTCACCAAAAAAGTGGCAAAAATGGTAAAAAGGACAGGAGACAGTCTTTGACAATTCCTTTATTAAAATCTTCTTTCTTCTTTCTTCATCCTTCGGATTCTTCATCTTCTCCTTCCTTCATCTTCTTCCATCTTCTTCTTCCATTTTCTTCTTCCTCCGATCCGCTTCTTCTTGCGCTGGTCTTCTCGTCCTTCTCGTCCGGCATCTTCTTCCGTCGGCGTCGGCGTCGGTGTCGGTGTCTTCTTGGGCCGCTCCGCGCAATGGGAGGCTCCCGCTGTGTGAGGCTCCGCTCCATCTGACAGGTCTTTTAAAACGGAGGGCACCTGGTGACCCCGCCCCCCTCTGACATCATGGGGAAAGCCATCATGGAATTCCCCATGACGTCCCTGTGCGTCAGAGGGGGCGGGGTCACCAGGTGCCCTCCATTATAAAAGACCTGTCAGACGGAGCGGAGCCTCACACAGCGGGAGCCTCCCATTGCGCGGAGCGGCCCAAGAAGAGACAGAGACACCGACGCCGACGCCGACGGAAGAAGATGCCGGACGAGAAGGACGAGAAGACCAGCGCAAGAAGAAGCGGATCGGAGGAAGAAGAAAATGGAAGAAGAAGATGGAAGAAGATGAAGGAAGGAGAAGATGAAGAAAACCGAAGGATGAAGAAAGAAGAAAGAAGATTTTAATAAAGGAATTGTCAAAGACTGTCTCCTGTCCTTTTTACCATTTTTGCCACTTTTTTGGTGAAATGGTAGGGGTACTTTTGTACCCCCTTACCATTTCACACAGGGGGGGGGCCGGGATCTGGGGGTCCCCTTGTTAAAGGGGGCTTCCAGATTCCGATAAGCCCCCCGCCCGCAGACCCCCACAACCACCGGCCAGGGTTGTGGGGAAGAGGCCCTTGTCCTAATCAACATGGGGACAAGGTGCTTTAGGGGTCTTAGACCCCCAAAGCATCCTCCCAATGTTGAGGGCATGTGGCCTGGTACGGTTCAGGCGAGAGGGGGGGCCGCTCTCGTCCCCCCCTCTTTTCCTGCGGCCTGCCAGGTTGCGTGCTCGGATAAGGGTCTGGTATGGATTTTGAGGGGGACCCCACGCCATTTTTTTTGGCTAGGGTTCCCCTTAAAATCCATACCAGACCTCAAGGGTCTGGTATGGATTTTGAGGGGGACCCTACGCCATTTTTTTTTTTTTTTTTTGGCTGGGATCCCCCTTAATATCCATCCCAGACCTGAAGGGCCTGGTTATTGAATTTGGGGGGACCCCTACGCTTTTTTTTTTGTTTTTTATTAATGAATGACAGCTCTCTGTGTTACAGGAGCCATCAATTCATTAGCCGCGAGTGATTTAAATAGCTTTCTTCCTGCAAAAATGACACTTTTTTGCAGGGAAAGTTCTAAGCACAGGAAACCTGCCCTCCTTCACAGGCTACCTATAGACACCCCCCAGATGTGATACTGCAATGCTGTTCTAACAGCATGCACACACATATCCCCAGAAATAAAGAACATATTGTTGTCAGCAGTCAGCAGCACACTGACACGCTGACACTGTGAGTGAAACATAATATGCGAGGCCGCCGCCGCGGCGGCCTCTTATACCGTGGGGCGTGTATTAAAGCCCCTGAGCTATAATTGGCTACAGGCATCCTGCCTGTAGCCAATTATGGCTCTCCTCGCTGCCGGCGCTGTGATTGGCCAAGCATGCGGGGTCACAGTGCATGCTTGGCCAATCATCAGCCAGCATTGCACTGCGCGGGCCGCAATGCATTGCGGGGCCGCTCGCATCACACGAATTTGATGCGAGCGGTCCCAATAGTTCTGGGCTCGCCGAGCGAGCGAACACCCGGTGCTCGATTCGAACATGGGTTCGAATCGAACACCGGGCTCATCCTTAAAACTCATCATGCCTCCTACTAAATACCTTAAACTGTCTACTTTCCAAAAGGGGTAATTCTGGGGGATATTTGTACTGTCCTGGTATTTTTAGGGCCTCAAGAAATGCGATAGGCTGTCAGTACGTCAGGACTGATGGATTTTCAAATATATATATATATATATATATATATATATATATATATATATATATATATATATATATATATATATATCATAGTTTGTGGACTCTTTAACTTTCCTACAGACTAAATAATATACACTGATTTTGGTTATTTTTGCCAAAGAAATGTAGCAAAATAAATTTTGGGCTAAATATATGAATTTATAAATGTATTTGCAAAGTTTTACAACAGAAATAAAAAATAACGCGAATCAAACTTTTCAGCCTTTTTTGTTTATTTAGCAAAAAATAAATAACCTAGTGGTGATTAAATACCACTAAAAGACAGCTCCACCTGTATAAAAAAAAATACATATATTTTGTTGGGTACAGTGTTGCATGACTGAGTTATTGTCATTCAAAGTGTGACAGTGCTGAAATCTGAAAATTGGCCTGGAATGGGGAGAAAGTGTCCAGTATTGAGGTGGTTAATCTCCATAGAATTAGGATCCCACAACAGGTATACACATGTAAATTATGTGCAGTAATTGCAGTTTAGCTGGCTTGCTAATTATTAATCCTCCTGTTCTGAACTGGGGCAGTTCTCTTTACCCATAGCAAACTTTGATTTGGGGAAACAGGGTTAGCAGACATTACCGCTTATCTTGGCACTAAGTAGCCCTCCTTAATGGACACAATCTTGGCCCTCAACTTTGGTTGATGTTGGTTGAGGGCCAAATGCCCGCACTTTCTGGTAAAGTATATAAAAAACTGTTTTAAAAAAATGAAGAAAAAGACAAGGGGATCCAAAATCTGTTCCTTGATCTTGGGAGTTGGTTTATTCATATTTAGGAGCAGCTTATCCAGATGTGGAGTTTACTGTATCACTGTCATGGTAACGATGGAAACATGATGGGAATGTCTACAAGTTGTTGTCATAACGCCTAAACTTAGCTTCCTTTCTAGCATCACAACTGGTGCCATTTGCAAATACTCTGGGAGTTGTATGCCTTTTCAGTCAGGTTTGAAACCAGACATATTCCCTACTTGCCGGGTTGCCAATTCCTGGCATTAGACACACACTCATACATAGTGAAGTAGGATTCATTACCATCCTCTGCAATAAGTTTTGTTATTTTAGTGTCTCCCACCTCTTAAAGTTCCACTGGTTGTGAAATTGTTTCTGTCTATAATTAAGGAGGTTTCAAACCCGAATTTCAATGCGAGTTCGGGGGGCGATTTGAAAGATATCTGTGTGGTTTCATGCATAGATGTCTATTGAAATTGCCCCTGAAGTCGCCAAAAGTAGTGCAGGAACTACTTTTGGAAATCGGTACGGTGCCACAAAGTCAACATCGCAAAGATTCGGACGATGCTGTTGCCGGCAATAGGCCCAGATGTGAACGGGGGCTTAAGCAGAGCCAACATTCATTTTTTTACGTTGCTTTTGGTATATCGCCTGATGTTGGCAACTTTGATCATGTCACCTTCATTCCAGATCAAGGCAGAGCTCTCTTGTTAGATCGTTTTCATCCTGTTATTGCCTTTTGTACTTTATCTCCTTTCCAGGTGAAGTCAGCATAAAGCTGCATCATAGTATCTGGTGGTTCAGAAGGTGTAGGCTTTTTCTCCAGGTTAGCAGTTAAGGAAAGCAGTTTAGGCCTCATCGGGTGGCCCAGACAATTGGCTAGGAAGTAGCGCTACAGCCTCATCTAGGTTATGTTCCCTCAGCATTGTTCCTTGCGTCCCAATATCCTTATTTGTCTCTAGCAGTATTGTTTTTATACTGCCAAAGTTCTGAGAGATACACCAAAAATGTTACTTTGCCTTCCAGATGCTTTGTTAATACAGTAGCTGCAGTTGAAAACCTTTTTTTGGTAGTCAGTCATCTTTGGGGTAGGGCTTCATTATATTTCAACATCTTCGCTTTAATTCTGGCCGCCATGGCTGCCTAAATACCTTTTCTACTCTTCCATTTCTTAATTCACATGCTAAGCGATGAGGAGTCATAACCTGGATCTTAAAACAGCGCCTCTCCACCAAAAGATGATAGCGCTAGGTGCATGAACAGCTAATTGCCAAGCACCAGCACTGTCTAGTCAAGGTTCAAACTACAGATAACAGAATAGAACAATGGTCTTGAAGGAAAGAGAAATGTAGTTTTATTCTGTACAAAATGTAGAGTGAGAACATAGCTGGTCTAAAGGAAGCCCCCCCCCCCCCCCCCCCATTGGTTTTTCATGGCTGTGCCCCCTATATTCTGAACCCTCTGTTTAGCCCAAACCCAAAATAACTTAGCCGTTATTCTCTTCCAAACAAAGCTGTTGTCATTTAAAAACACAAAAGACAGCTCAGGTACTGCCATCTAGTGGACTATAAAAACAATTAATACTTTTTACAGTACATAGAGTCCCTACCACACTTATACAAAAACACACATGCACACTCTAGGACCAATCAGAGAGGTCAGGTAACATGCTAGTATGCTATTGGAAAGAAAGTGGATTGAATAAAGGAAACCTATACAAAGGGTAAACATGTAATAGAGTGTGAAATACCATATGAGGCACAAAATGGGAGGCAACCCACAGTTAGGCTGGCTTCACACTGGGGCGGTGCGGGGCGGCGACGGTAAAGCAGCGCTATATTTAGCGCTGCTTTACCATCGTTTTTTCCCGCGGTATGCGGCCGCTAGCGGGGTGGTTTTAACCCCCGCTAGCGGCCGCAAAAGGGTTAAAAACCTCCGCAAAGCGCCGCTGCAGCGGCGGTTTGCGGGCGGTATCCCCGCGGTTTCCCATTGATTCCAATGGGAAGGAGCGGTATAGGAGCGGTGAATACACCGCTCCTTCACCGCTCCAAAGATGCTGCTAGCAGGACTTTTGTTGCGGTCCTGCTAGCGCACCGCTCCAGTGTGAAAGCCCGCCGGCTTTCACACTGGAGTGAATGGGGCCGGTTTTTTCAGGCGGTACACAGGCGCTATTTTTAGCGCCGTACCGCCTGAAAACCGCCCCAGTGTGAAAGGGGCCTTAGGGTTGCCACCTTTTATTCAAGCCAAACCCGAACACTTTAGCGGTGCACTGCATTTTTTTTGTAGTATAAACCCAGGGTCTCCAAACCCCGGCCCGCGGGCCACATCCGGCCCCTGTGTGTGTTTTGTCCAGCCCCCAGCCTACCCAGACTCTGCCAACACAACACTGCCGATCTGCTGGCTTTTAAAAGCAGCTGCTCTTATTGGCAGTATATGTCTGGCAGGTCCAGGACAAAAGCCGCTCCCTGTACACCCTCCCGTGCTGCCAGAGGATTGGCTGTTGTGCTGACCTGAGGATTGGCTGCTAGCAGGTGACGTCATCAGGGCAGCCCCTCCCGGCTTCCCGCCCGCTGTTTACATTAGGAATCCTTCCACCTTACAGCCTGCATGTGTAGCAGTGGGCAGGAGTAGGGAGGTGCAAGAGAGCTGAAGTCAGCTCCTACAGTGATGAAGTCGGCTTGTACAGGCAAGCGTCAAATGGGCAGAAAATCTGCAAACATACATGTACAGGAGACTGCTGGGGACACTGATAATGGGGACATCTATGCTGGGGACACTGATAATGGGGAAATCTATGCTGGGGACACTGATAATGAGGAAATCTATGCTGGGGACATTGATAATGGGACAGCTATGCTGGAGACACTGATAATGGGGACATCTATTCTGGAGATACTGATAATGGGGACAGCTATGCTGGGGACTCTGATAATGGGGACAGCTATGCTGGGGACTCTGATAATGGGGACAGCTATGCTGGGGACACTCATAATGGGGACAACTCTGCTGGGGACACTGATGATGGGAAAAACTCTACTGGGGACACTGATAATGGGGGAAATTCTGTTGGAAACACTGATAATGGGGACAACTATGCTGGGGACACTGATAATGGGGACAACTATGCTGGGGACACTGATGATGGGGAAACTGATGATGGGGAGACTCTGCTGTGGACACAGACGCGCAGATGTTTTCGCCCCCCCTGAATACTTGTAAAATCTACAATGTGGTCCCTGTGTTGAAAAGTTTGGAGACCCCTGGTATAAACTATACATATATTTTGTGATGAAATAAACTTTATAAACACTATTTATGCATTGGAAGACTACCTGTGTATAAATAATATTTGTTTGCAAAATTTGCAACCAATCATATTGGCTAGTAAATGTGACATGGAATCTATATGGTTATTGTTATATAGCAGATGCAGTTCTACAAATTTCAAACATCTACCACGTTTTGACTGTTAAAAAGGAAACTCTGTAGTCTGCCATGTACATTTGATAATCATTACATCACACCACATCAAATGTTGATAAAATTCCAGAAATAAATTTTAACTTTTTGTCACCAGCGATGATATTCATATTCATGCAGTGCAGCAGTCCTTATATACAAGCTTTAGAATATTCTCCCCACACTCTCTGCTTAAAGCCACACCCACTTCCTCACCACACACATATTCTTTAAAAAAAGTCCCTTAAATCTAGGATGGTTCTACTCCTGCACACAACGCAGAATTTATGTAATGACATAAAAGCGCCATTCTGTGAAGGTGTAATAAGAGCCCAGGGTCTCTAATGGGGGGTGCTGACTGCTGACTGCTGATCGAATGGTTGGTCAGCATTCCCCATTAGTTCATCTTATTAGAGTCATCTAATATCAGCACCAGTGGCAACTATAGTGTGAATGAGCCCCCCTGTAGTGACGCCACTGATCAGCGCTCCTCCTTACAGAGTGACCCCCATTAGATTAGTGTCCCTTTATATTAGCAGCATAGACTTACCCCCCCTCCCGTTATATTAGCAGCATAGACTTACCCCCCGTCCCGTTATATTAGCAGCATAGACTCACCCCCTCTCCCTTTATATTAGCAGCATAGACCTCCCCCTGGTGACGGCCCCCCCCCCCCCCTTAGAGGCCCTGCTAGCTCTGAGTCCCTTAAATATCAGACAGTGCCTGCCTCCCCCCCTTTATATTAGCAGCATAATCAGTGGCGGTGCTAGCCGCCCCCTCTATTACCAATAGATAGATTCATGCATTGCATGAATCTTTCCATGGCTGCCGCTGCCACCCCCTATTTAGGTGACTGCCCCTTTTCATGCACAGGGCGCCTGAATTAGAGCCGCGGGGGGTGTTTTTGAAGCACCTGATTTGAGCCATAGGATCTAATAGGCGTCACAAAAAGTGACCTGCGAGCGCCATGCTGGGCGCTCGCAGGTCACTCAGCTGTGTTAGAAAAGTGAATGAATATTCGCTTTACTAACACTAAACCGCCTCTCCGCCAATCAGGTGCTCGGGTCTGTTACCTGTCACCTTATTGGCTGAAAATACAGGCGCTGCTATTGCACGCCTATCAGGAGGAGAGGACAGGAGATGAGGACGGCAGGAGACGCACGCAGGATCCCGCTCATCAATGTCACCCGCTGCCCCACAAAGACAGGGTAAGTGGCAGGCAGACAGCGAGTGGGTGGGGGGCCACACTGATGGGCACACTGGCAGCGTTTGATGGCACAGTGGCAGCGTTTGATGGGCACAGTGGCTGTGTTTAATGGGCACAGTGGCAGCGTTTGGTACAGTGGCTGGAATTGATAGCACAGTTGTAGCATTTGAGGGGACAGTGGCAGCATTTGATGGACACAATGGCTGTATTTGATGGGCACAGTGGCTGTGTTTAATGGGCACAGTGGCAGCAATTGATAGCACAGTAGCAGCATTTGAGGGCACAGTGTCAGTGTTTGAGGGCACAGTGTCAGTGTTTGAGGGCACAGTGACAGCGTTTGCTGGGCACAGTGGCAGCGTTTGGCACAGTGGCAGCATTTGAGGGCGCAGTGGCAGCAATTGAGGGCACAGTGGCAGCATTTGAGGGCGCAGTGGCAGCATTTGATGGGCACAGTGGCTGTGTTTAATGGGCACAGTGGCAGCAATTGATAGCACAGTGGCAGCATTTGAGGGCAGAGTGGCAGCGTTTGATGGGCATAGTGGCAGCCATCGAGGGCACAGTGGCAGCATTTGAGGGCGCAGTGGCAGCGTTTGGCACAGTGGCAGCAATTGAGGGCACAGTGGCAGCATTTGATGGACACAATGGCTGTATTTGATGGGCACAGTGGCTGTGTTTAATGGGCAAAGTGGCAGCAATTGATAGCACAGTAGCAGCATTTGAGGGCACAGTGTCAGTGTTTGAGGGCACAGTGTCAGTGTTTGAGGGCACAGTGACAGCGTTTGCTGGGCACAGTGGCAGCGTTTGGCACAGTGGCAGCATTTGAGGGCGCAGTGGCAGCAATTGAGGGCACAGTGGCAGCATTTGAGGGCGCAGTGGCAGCATTTGATGGGCACAGTGGCTGTGTTTAATGGGCACAGTGGCAGCAATTGATAGCACAGTGGCAGCATTTGAGGGCAGAGTGGCAGCGTTTGATGGGCACAGTGGCAGCCATCGAGGGCACAGTGGCAGCATTTGAGGGTGCAGTGGCAGCGTTTGGCACAGTGGCAGCAATTGAGGGCACAGTGGCAGCATTTGAGGGCGCAGTGGCAGCAATTGAGGGCACAGTGGCAGCATTTGAGGGCGCAGTGGCAGCATTTGATGGGCACTGTGGCTGTGTTTAATGGGCACAGTGGCAGCAATTGATAGCACAGTGGCAGCATTTGAGGGCAGAGTGGCAGTGTTTAAGGGCACAGTGGCAGCGTTTGATGGGCACAGTGGCAGTCATCGAGGGCACATTGGCAGCATTTGAGGGCGCAGTGGCAGCGTTTGAGGGCGCAGCGGCAGCATTTGAGGGCACAGCGGCAGCATTTGAAGGCGCAGCGGCAGCATTTGAGGGCGCAGTGGCAGCATTTGAGGGCGCAGTGGCAGCATTTGAGGGCGCAGAGGCAGCATTTGAGGGCGCAGCGGCAGCATTTGAGGGCGCAGTGGCAGCATTTGAGGGCGCATTGGCAGCATTTGAGGGCGCAGCGGCAGCAGCATTTGAGGGCGCAGCGGCAGCAGCATTTGAGGGCGCAGTGGCAGCATTTGAGGGCACAGTGGCAGCATTGGAGGGCACAGTGGCTGCTAGCTAGAGACCCTACTAGCTCTAAAATCCTATCAGACAGTACCTACCTTCACCCCCCGCAGAGCAAGAAAAGGAAAAAAACTTACCTTTCAGGAGCCACTGTAAAGATGTGTATGCGAAGTGGGGGCGGAGTCTAACACCATGCGCTCTCTCTCACTCATCGCTTCCCTGGTTGCTAGGAGACCAGGCAGTTCCATGCACTGTCTATGGCTGGTGGCTGGGAGAGAGCGCAGATAACGAGACACAGACAGTGCAGTGTGACCCGGGCGGCTGCTGCAGGACATTGGTCACTCGAGCCGGGAAGGAGGGGGGCCGGGCGGGTGCCGTGCTGCTGGCGGAAGAAGAGCCAGGAGAGAGAGGCGACCTGCAGCTGCCCGATTACACTAAGGGGGTTCTTCTTCTTCCGGAGAGGGGGGGCGGGGGGAGTCTGCTGGCGGGATAAAAAATCTATTCAGACACTGACACACAGTGGTGGGGTGGTGATCTCACTGGAGCCTGGGACTGGTCTAGAAAGCAGCCTATGCATTGCTGCTGTGTCCGGGTGTCGGGAGAGCACAAACCCGGGCACAGCTGTCAAAACCCGGACTGTCCAGGTCATTCCCGTACAGGTGGCAACCCTACCCACAGTAGCGAGAGAGTTAAAATCTGCTTACTCTAAATGTTTGGGGAAATTACCTTAAAAAATAAATAAATAGTAAGGCGAAAGCACAATGCTAGAAATATACACAGTGGGGTTAATTTACTAAAACTGGAAAGTGCAAAATCTGGTGCAGCTGTGCATGGTAGCCAATCAGCTTCTAATTTCAGCTTGTTCAATTAAGCTTTGACAAAAAACCTGGAAGCTGATTGGGTTCTGTGCAGAGTTGAACCAGATTTTGCACTCTCCAGTTTTAGTAAATCAACCCCAATATACTGTATAACCTTATTTTCAAATTAGTAGTTTAGTTCAGGGCTTGACAAATTAGCTTGGAACCTAGAAGCCAGCTAAAAGAATTAGGAGCCAGGTTTTTCTTTAATGACCGACAAATCGCCCCCCCTCCTGCCGCACTCCGGTGCCCTTCACCTCTTACCGTGGCCATCGGTAAAGGGGAAGATGGCCCCCCGCCCGTCTCCAAGTCATTGCAGGGCGGAAGCGACGTCAAATTGTCACTTCCGCCCATAGCTCTTAAAAGGGAAATTTTTTTTTTTATTCTTTTCAAATTACAAATTTATTATTATTTTTTTTTTTAATGCATTTTAGTTTAAATATGAGATCTGAGGTCTTTTTGACCCCAGATCTCATATTTAAGAGGACCTGTCATTGTTTTTTCTAATACAAGGGAGGTTTACATTCCTTGTAATAGGAATAAAAGTGACACAATTTTTTTCTAAAAGAACAGTGAAAAAAGTTAAAATAAATAAGAATATTTTTTTTTTAAATGCGCCCTGTCCGCTGAGCTCGCGTGCAGAAGCGAATGCATACGCCAGTAGTGCCCGCATATGAAATCAGTGTTCAAACCACACATGTGAGATATCGCCGCAATTGGTAGAGCGAGAGCAATATTTCTAGCCCTAGACCTCCTCTGTAACTCAAAACATGCAACCTGTAGAATTTTTTTAAACATCGCCTATGGAGATTTTAACGGGTAAAAGTTTGTTGCCATTCCACAAGCGGATGCAATTTTGAAGCGTGACATGTTGGGTTTCAATTTACTCGCCGTAACATTATCTTTCACAATTTAAAAAAAAAATGGGCTAACTTTACTGTTGTTTTATTTTTTAATGAAAAAAAGTATTTTTTCCCAAAAAAGTGCGCTTATAAGACCGCTGCACAAATACGATGTAACAGAAAGTATTGCAACGACTGCCATTTTTTTTTCTCTAGGGTGTTAGAATAAAAAATATATATAATGTTTGGGGGTTCTAAGTAAAGGGAAGGAGATGAGAAGGAAAACTGTCAGGGGAAGCTCCATTAGCATTGCATTAGCATTGGTGGTTGTCTTGTCATACCAACGGCCACCACAAGAGGGCGCCATATTCAAGAAGGAACCATAGGACTGCAGAAGGCCGCAAAGCCGCGGCCTCAATTACCAGCGTGGCCGAAGCACGATCGCGCCGGGGGGGTGGGGGACGGTGTCGCACGGAGACTGGATACCCCAGCTTTGCCGCCCTAGGCGCCAGGTCGCTAATTCTAGTCGCAAATGCGACCTGGTGCCCGGGGTTTGTTGAGCCCTGGTTTAGTTGAACTGGCATTACTGGCTGCTGAAAGAGTTCCCGTTTCCAGGCAATTCATTTAAAAAACAATCATAAAATTATATGTGCCATTAACATATTTTATGCATTATGATCTGAGACTGCTGCTGGGTGCAGCCACAATAGAAGGGGTCAGTCCCTATTGGTGGGTGGAATGGGGTAAGATGGGGGAGGGCTATAGCAGGTGATAAGAAGATTCCCATGTTACATACAAGCATTGGAAATGGTATGATTTGTACTAAAATAAAAAAATATGTATGACAAATGTGACAATTGAATAAAGTTGTTTGTTCACCAATGCCAGAAATCTGCCAAGCAAAATAGGGGAGTTGGAAGCTTTGGTGCAGGAAGAGAACTAGGATTTAGATGGTATTGCTTAATCTAGGCTTTATTCTTCACGACTGGGCTATTATTCCTGGCTATGCTCTGTTTCGGAGAGACAGGGTAAAAAGAAAAGGTGGTGGTGTCTTTCTCTGTGTGAGAAGTAATCTCAAAGCGAGTGTCCCACCAATACCCCTCCTTTCACATCTGCCCCACTGCTCTACCCCCCTTTTTATCTGTCTCACCACTGTAACCCCCTTCTCATCTGGCCCAACACTGAACCCCCCTGCTCTTCTGTCGCACTGCTGAACCCCCTTCTCATCTCTTCCACCCCTGTACCCCCCCCCTGCTAATCTATCCCACCTCTGAACCCCTCCTGCTCATCTGCTCCACCGCTGTATCCTCTTCTCATCTATTATATGCGTGATATGCAAAGTGGTGAAAGGAAGCAGAGATGAGACACATCTACCTGTCCTGGCACACTCATCCTGCTAATCCACCTCTCACATCTAGCCCACGTGCTTGTATGTGATGTGTGTGATGTCACATAGAAGCAGGGGCGGACTGACCATTCGGCCACTCGGGCACTGCCCGAGGGCCCCGGGCCACTAGGGGGCCCCATCAGGGTTACCAGCCTCAGTAAAACCAGGGACAGTATGTAAAAATCTGTGTTTTTTTTTAAATCCCGAGATTATAGTTGCCCTCTCCAGTACCTTCTCAGCCAATAGAAACATGTCTGTGTATACTGTGTGATTGTATACTGTGCGTGTGTATACTGTGTGGCCCCATAATCTCTGATTGCCTGGGGGCCCCATAATCTCCTATTGCCCGGGGTCCCCATGAGCTGTCAGTCCGCCCCTGCATAGAAGCATATGGAATGATGAGCTCAGGTCAGGGCTATTTTCTGAAAGCAGTGGGCCTGTATGCAGGATCATAAGTTGGGCCCCCGCAGTTGAGAAAAAGTGCGGTGCTCCACACCGCAGCAAAAGTTGGGTGCAATTTTCATTGCGCTGAATACTGGCTGTGGCTTAAAGGGACACAGAGTGCCGGGGGTTCAGTAGTAAGTGACGCAAAGGGTCAGGAATAATTTCAACAAAGTTCCCAGAAGCGCAACAGTAATTCCACAAACTGTCACCTGATTTGGCTTTTCTAAATCACAGTGAAATCCCTTCTTTCTGAGATTAGTAGTGTCAACCAAGCGAGTCATCTTCCTCCAGATGATGGACGGGGCTAGCAGGACTGTGATTGGCTTTAGTAGTGGCCAATCACAGTCCTCCTGGAAACAGGGGCGCCCCCCCCCCAGCAGAACTGCACCCAATCTCTTCCCCATCACAAAAGCTGACGATCGCAGCTACAGCAAAGTTATAGAACCAATCAATGCTTCACATCTTTTACAATGTGTGGGGGCACAGTGCCTCCCCCTCAGTGCAGGTGCGGCCTGGGGAATTCTGAAATTGTAATGCATTAGTGTCTCACTGACACTTCCCTGCGCTGCTCTACTGATGGGGAGGGAGTCGAGTGCCGGCAAAGGAGGCTTCGTGTGCCGCTTACGGCACCTGTGCCGGGGGTTGTCTACCCCTGGTATATACAGTATATCTCTTCTGTCTGTCATACTCAGAGTGGATTAGAGATTTTGCTCCCTAACCATATAGCTGGTTATTTATTTTTACCACTGCATATACAGTAGATATTTAAGAATAAATTGCCTTTTTTTTTAAACTTTACATATTAACTAAATTATACACTACAATTTTTCTAAGGATATTATCCGATTAATCTAAACAATAATCGGCCAACTAATTGATTATGAAAATAATCGTTAGTTGCAGCCCTAAATAAGATACTCGTTAGGGAGAAAAACACATATCAGCACATAAAAGTACCAAGCAAATTTACTAAAATATGGCAGGAGTTGCTAAAGTCCCCGAGGGTTGCTCCCCCGCAACTTGTCCTTGACAGATTGTTGGTGGAACATAGGGGGTAATGTCACTGTATGGCCTGGGGGCCTGCTGTGATCAATAATACTTTTGAGTGTGATGCATTGAGAAAGGCGTATCTATGGAATATCTGTTCTGTTTGTTTGGGAGGAAAGAGCACACCAGTTGTATTGCTTATTTAGGTTAATTGTTGTTTTTTCTATTCTGTTTTTTCTTTCTTTCTACTCAAGTCCTCTTTGAATGGTACTTGAGCTACATTCGACAGTATAATACACAAGTTTTGGGACATGTGTTATGTATTGTAACTTGTAATACTTCTTGTATATTCTTTATATGAGCTGCCTGTAACCCAAATCTCAACTACACTATCACTAATATCAACAACTTTGCATTGATATAGCAAATGCCACTCTGCGATGCAATTGCAAAATTGCATTGCTGCCCAGTGCCAAAAATGCAAAATGCTAAAATGTCAAGACTCAACTGATCTGCACCTGTCACTGCAAGGGCACAAAGAAAACGTTTTCCTGTATGCCCTGTTCCCACCACAACATTAATATTATATACACAAAACTTCTGCACACAAAACTGCCACAAATATGCAGTTTCCTGATAAAAAAAAAAACAAAAAACAAACAACATGTGACATCAAAACTGTGGTGTTTCTTTGTGTCCTTACAGTGAATTTATGTTACATATTTCTGAACAGGAGAAAGAAAATCACAAGACAGCAGTGTAATGGTGTGAACAGGACACAGGGCCGATCCTAGGGTCAAAGGCGCCTGGGTGCAGAAAAAAATTTTTGTCGCCCCCACATGGGCGTGGTCATCTTACTAACTCCTCCTATTTACAAATGTTTCTATGGCAACAACTCCACCTCTCCATCTATAAACCCCACTACTTTGCTTTGACAATAACTAAGGCCTCATGCACACGAGACGAGGTTAAACGCGCGTTCAGAGGCAGTTGGACACTTTTTTCAACTGCACCTGAACGCATGCAATGTTATCCTATGTGTCCATGTACACAGTCTAGTTTTTTCCCGTTTTTATGCAGTTGTGTTTAACCTCGTTTTTCCAGAAGCAAAAAAATGCGTTCAGACACTTTGCTTTTCTGCTTTTCAGACGCAAAACGCAGCTAAATGCGGCTAAACGTGGCTAAACGCAGGCACCTGCGTTTAGCCGCGTTTGCGTTTATAAGCCTTTTTAAAGGAACCCAATTTTTTGGAGCAGAAAACTCAGAAATATGATGGTAAACCATAAAAAATACTAGAAAAAATTAAAATGTCGTAATTAGTTTAGATAGTTCATAGAGCATATATACTCACTGATGCATACTTGTTTGTGAAATGCATACATGTTTGTGAAATATCCAACGGACATTCGCTGTGCCATCAACGGATGGGTCCAATATCGATGAGCTCTGATTCTGGTCCTCTCATGCAAATTTGCAACGACATTGCTGCCGCATCAAGAGCAACATCAGGAGCATTTCCTGACATATATTCAATATGGGATCCATTTAAAAAAAAAAACACAGAAAGAGAGGCAAATGCAAGTGTACAACTGATCTCTCTGCTGCTGCTGCTGCTGCTCACTCTGATCAAATTGGCAGAAATAGTTAATAATACATGCTTTCTGAGCTTGGGGAGGGTCTATATGATGTTATCTTTACAAATGCTTATAGACGCAAATGCGTCTAAACGCGGCATGAAAACACAGCAAAACGCGCGTTTTTAAACGCAGGTTTCTGCTTTTTAAAACACGCGTTCAGCAGAGTTTGCATCTGCGTCTCGTGTGCATGGGGCCTAAGTCAACGGCTTTGACAAGTCAAAATAAGTGTTTTATTTATAGACAATCCTGTGTCAAGTGCTTGTAAATCAAATAGTGTAGCAAAAAACAAAAAACTTGGAATATAAATATGAACTGAGCAATAATAACATTTTGAACAGAAAATGAGGTAGCAGAAAATCTATAACTACAGATGCAAAATATGCAAGATCGATTGATTCTGTACTTTTTACATTTTCAATAAATACAATCACTAGCACAGTGGCTGCATTTGATGGGCACAGTGGCAGCATTTTATGGTCACATTAGCTGCGTTTGAATGGCACAGTGGCTGCGTTTGAATGGCACAGTGCCTGCGTTTGATGGGCATAGTGGCTGCGTTTGATAGGCACAGTGGCTGCCTTTAAATGGCACAGTGACTGCGTTTGATGGGCATAGTGGCTGCGTTTGACGGGCACAGTGGCTGCATTTGATGGGCACAGTGGCTGCGTTTGATGGGCACAGTGGCTGCATTTGATGGTCATAATGCCTGCATTTAATCGGTACAGTGGCTGCGTTTGGGCGCAGTGGCTGCGTTTGATGGGCGCAGTGGCTGCGTTTGATGGGCACAGTGTCAGCGTTTGATGGGCACAGTGGCAGCATTTGATGGCACAGGGGCTGTGTTTAATTGGCACAGTGGCTGCGTTTGACGGCACATTGGCTGTGTTTGAATGGCACAGTGGCTGCCTTTGAATGGCACAGTGGCTGCGTTTGACGGGCACAGTGGCTGCGTTTGATGGGAACAGTGGCTACATTTGAATGGCACAGTGGCTGCCTTTGATGGGCACAGTGGCTGCCTTTGATGGGCACAGTGGCTGCCTTTGATGGGCACAGTGGCTGCGTTTGAATGGCACAGTGGCTGCGTTTGAATGGCACAGTGGCTGCGTTTGACGGGCACAGTGGCTGCCTTTGAATGGCACAGGGGCTGCCTTTGAATGGCACAGTGGCTGCATTTGACGGGCACAGTGGCTGCGTTTGAATGGCACAGTGGCTGCGTTTGAATGGCACAGCAAATTACTTACAGGGTGAGGTCGAGGGTCAGGTCAGGTGCAGTGCAGTCACTCATACTCACAGCAAGGCAGGCTCAGGCGGCGCGCTCTGAATAAAATGGTGCAAACACTGCTAATGTATACCAAAAATTATAAATGACCTTATAAGGGAAATCATAAGAAGAAATAAAATAATAATAAATAGCAGCAGCTAAAAAAATGTGGATATGCACATCAACAGAATAAAACAATACAAAAAGCCGCGCTGAGTGAAAAAATAGGATAATGAATGTCCTATACCAAAACTAATGAATAAAGTCCATATATGAAGATAAATTGATGAGGAAATAATCAATCCATAAAGTTCATGTGAAAAAATATTAAAGTGACATTATCTGATGAAAGTGACAAAAAATGCAAAATTAATCCGTGACTTGTGAAGTGATCAACCAAGAAAAACGTGCTCCACCACCGCTCAAATAATGCGCTTACCAAAAGGCAAGCTCAGACAAGCCTGCACCTCAGTGGTGTCCTGATGTGACCAAACCCTCGGACCTCCACAACGAATCCGGACGTCACAGTTAGACCCCGAACAGGCACAATAATTCCCTTGGATAGCCTCACTATGAATGCCTCAATATGGAAATGTTTCAGAAATCCAAGGCCTTCTCCATGTGTTTCTTAAGAGGCGCGCTCTGAATGCTGGGACAGCTGTGGCCTCTGACGTCACTGGTTGCTAGGCGCTGGGCGGCCAGCGATTCTAGCAACTAGTGCAGTCGAGTGAGCGGCGTACCACAGCTTACACACCCCGTGCACCCGCCTAGGATCGGCCCTGCTTGTCCCCAGGATCCTGCAATGTCCCCCGCTGTGTCTGCGGGCTGTGTCCTCCGCCCGATGCCTCTGTGGGCCGGGCTCTGTTCCCTGCGACCGACGCATGGGGGCGGAGCCTGGCAGCAAATTCAAAGAATAGAAAATTCATAACACATACAGTACACTGTAATCTTACAGATTACATTACTGTATGAAATCATTTGACATCCCTTTTGTCCCTAGTGCTTTGTCCAATGCCCTGCATGCAGTTTTATATTATATATACTGTTCTTTCTGCCTGGAAACTTGAGATTGTCCATAGCAACCAAAATGTGTCCCTTTATGTCAAAAGTGGTTTTAGACCAGCTAGAAAAAAGCGATAGTAAATTAGAACACTTGCAGAATTGAGCGATAGTGAATTGTGGGGAAATTAATTCATTATTATATTATTATTTTTTATAATTATTTATAGTTATTTATTATAATTTATGATTTGGTGTTTCAAACTTTATCATACCCGGGATATCGACTAAATTCCTGTTTGGACAGATTTAAGTGTGTTATTGCAAAGAATTACAGGCCTACAATATAAAACGACAAATTTTTATGCAAAACAATTGTACCGCTTTGAGACGCAAAAATCAGACATAATCATAGGCTACAGACTAACATACACCAACAACACTACTCATCCTATTAGCCAAATGCTTGAAGTCCATCCTGCATAGTTGCAGCTTAGAAAAAGTTCCTTTTTCATATATGAGGTTATATCCTCATATTGACCATTTGGAGGTACCGTTACAAACGACACCTGGATAAATGCCCTGGCCGGGTAATTGGTCGCAAGCTTATCTAGCTTGCCTTATGGTAAGCGCGCATTTTGTGTGGTCTTTACACATTGTTTGCAGTGGAGGAATCGTCACTGTTTTTATGCATATGTTGTGTTTGTGTCCTCTAATAACAATTTTATTGTAATTTTTATTTCTTTTTGGAAAAGGAAATTATGACAAAATAGTCAGAAAATTCACAGGAAAAAAAGCAGCTAAATGCAATGTGAGTTTAAAAAAACGCAGGTAAATGCAAGTAGTTTTTCTTGGATTTTGTATTCTCACAAGTGTGAACAGCCGTGTTTTGTATTCCAATAGACTTGTAAAGGAATACACCTCAAACAAACAAAATCCCATGGACACAGGCCCTTCATCTAGTGGTCAGAATATCTTTACAGGTCATTGATGAGCCTCAATTCACACAGTTTTAGCACAAAGATAAGACTCTATTTTTAGACTGCCATTTTTTTAAAATCTAAAATGCACATAACGGTTATTTTTTTAGAAAATAATAATCCTTTCGTGTAACCCTCTTATCCCTAATTGTATTGCAACTGTAACCGTCTCCTTTTTATTTTGTAAGGCTCTGTGCAAACTGTTGCCATAAAAAAAAAAAAATGGTGCCATTAAAAAAAAATAGAAAATTATTTGCTATAATAATGTTAGTTGTATGAATTGAGCCTATTGGAAATTCAAAATTTAAAAAATCTCTGTTAACCACTTGACCACTGGGCAGTTAAACCCCCTTCCTAACCAGACCAATTTTCAGCTTTCGGTGCTCTCACACTTTGAATGACAATTACTCCGTCATACAACACTGTACCCAAATGAATATTGTGTCCTTTTTTCACACAAATAGAGCTTTCTTTTGGTGGTATTTAATCACCGCTGGGTTTTTTATTTTTTGCGCTATATATCAAAAAATACAGAAAATTCGTTAAAAAAAAAAAAAAACATTCTTTGTTTCTATTAAAAATTATTGCAGAGTATTGGCGAGTATTGGCGAGTATTGGTAGAGTATTGGCGAGTATTGGCAGAGTATTGCAGTGTTGCACAGTATTGGTAGAGTATTGCACAGTGGTGGCAGAGCATTGCAGTGGTGGCAGAGCATTGCACAGTGGTGGCAGAGCATTGCACAGTGGTGGCAGAGCATTGCACAGTGGTGGCAGAGCATTGCACAGTGGTGGCAGAGCATTGCACAGTGGTGGCAGAGCATTGCACAGTGGTGGCAGAGTATTGCACAGTGGTGGCAGTGTATTGCACAGTGGTGGCAGTGTATTGTCCGTAGGACGTCCACTCAGGGAAACACGACCACGCTGTAGACGTAGACGCGCTGTAGACGTCTTTCGACTATAGCGCGGTCAGCATGTGGTTAAACTAGAAAAAAATTTTTTTTCATTTTTACAATTTCATAAAGTTGATTGAAAAAAAAAAAAACTGTCAGTTGGAAAGTCCTCTGTGATGTCATCACCTGCAGGTATAAACAAGCCAGCCAGCCCAGTTCTCAGCAGATGCCTAGTAGGAGCGACACTGAAAGCATTTCTGAGGTGTTTCTCCTGCAATTTTCAGATTGTTATTGTCTTTAGTGAAATTATTCACATATATATAAAATATATTATAAAATAACATCTAGTAGGCATCTAATAGATATCTAATATTACCAAGATGTCAAGAGAAAATAGAAGCTATTCACGACGCTACCGTGAAAGGCCACCAGAAAGGGAGAGATACCCAATTCCAATTGGTAAGTCATGTGATCAATTTCAATATTATCATTTTCACTTATCAAAATGTACTTTTAATTAATTTTCTAATAGTAGTTTTTAGATTTGATGATTTCCAAAATGAAAATAGTTATTCTCATGAAAGAGAAAGTCAGTAATGAGTTTTAAATCAGATCTAATTTATAGGAAATAGGAGTTTATATCTGTAAAACTAGTGGGAAGAATGGATTTCTTCAGAGGCTCATTAACACAAGCAGAAGGAGATATATGTTTAGACTTAGTAACCTTAGTAACTTAGTAACCATAGTAACTTAGTAACTGTTAGTAACGGTTTTTATTTTCAAATCTCACTGGATGGCTCAGCAGAATATAACTGCCAATCCTTGGAAAACATCCTGGTGTGTTAGCTTTGTGAATGGAGCCACATATTATGGATGTAATCTTCCATATTAGATATGCAGATCCTTATTACAGAGCAATCACATAGGTGAAATAATTAATTATTTCATATTTTAAATCAGCAATTCTCAACATTTTTGCCCCAGAGGAAGCCTTTAAATAACATTTAGGTCTCAAGGAACCTCTGCTAACAATACAGATAAACACATCCTCCTAACATACCTCTCATAGAGATAGAGATTTTATATATATATATATATATATATATATAAAATCTATTACTGCTGATCGTATTTATGATGGAAATTTGGTCCCTACACTGGAGCTCCTCCCTTCACACTTCTATGGCAGCAGTTACAGAGAGGTGTTTATTAGGGGGGGGGGGGGGTTATTCTCTGTTTTGGATATTAAATACATTGGGGGACATTTATCAAATAAATTAGGGACACAATTAGTCACAAATCAGGCTACATCTCTTTCAGCAAAGTCTCTGCGACTGGTTTAGTGACTTGTGACTATATTCCTGGGCAGCCAAGTGCAACAGTTTGCAAAGTTCACGGATAGATTTATTACTGAAGATAAGACAGATTTTCACTAAAAACAGACACAGAATTGAGAAGTGATCAGGGTCAGGATTACTGCAGTCGCAAGTGCAGCCAAAGAAGGAGTTTAGGACTCAGGCTGTAACCTTGTAATAAATCTCTTTCATGGTTCATCTCACTGCTTCTGTTTAGCACTGCTTTACCTTGCAGGATTATAAAAAAATAAGTTTAAAGAATATTATTTGGAATTTGTCTTTTAATTGTTATTATCTTGTTTATTGTTATTGCAGGGCAATATTCTCCTATACCTCAAAGGAGAAGATCAAGATCCCCACTGCGGGACAGAGAGACTGAAAATCAGTTTCACCGGAGATGTCACAATCGCATCATCCAGAGATACA
Organism: Lithobates sylvaticus; assembly: GCA_028564925.1. Lineage (NCBI taxonomy): Eukaryota > Metazoa > Chordata > Amphibia > Anura > Ranidae > Lithobates > Lithobates sylvaticus. The sequence goes on along the minus strand of CM053028.1, from coordinate 290,082,691 downwards.
GAACTCAGTCATCGAATATGACTGAAGATCAGCTGCGCCGGAGATATCAGGATCCTGATGTTCCAATGGAATTCATGCCTCCTGAGGTCGATCGGAACCAGCCAGATCACAATCGCATCATCCAGAGTTACAGAACTCAGTCATCGAATATGACTGAAGGTCAGCTGCGCCGGAGATTTCAGGATCCTGATGTTCATATGGAATTCACGCCTCCTGAGGTCGATCGGAACCAGCCAGATCCAGGGAGCATCCAGAGCCCCCATCTTCATGATCAGCAAGGGGAGGAGCATCCTACTTGCAGAATCTGCCAACAGCAATTGGAAGAGGGAGCAGAGATCCACAGATTATCCTGTTCCCACCAGTTTCATGCCCTTTGCATCATCAGATGGGCAGAAGAGAGGGATTCCACCTGTCCCATCTGCCAGGAAAGGTTCCCTTCGTGTATGACGGTAAGTGTCTTACATCTGTTTTTTTTCTCCCACATTTTAAAGGTGATTGTTTTTATGAGCTGATATAAAATTTATTTAGTTGATTCAGAATTTTACCTTTGGGAAAATCTTAATAAATCTAATATCTCTCTTTTCACATACAGCGTACAATTGTCGTAGAGGAGTATGGAACCGTGAAGTTAATGGTCCCTGGCTCACTCTGGGCCAGCCGGGCCTCATTTTCCATTGGATTTGACAACAGAGAGCCAACTATACAAGGACTGCCAGGTAAAATATTAATACAATTTTTGTTGGGTTAGCGGGAAAAAAAGCTTGGGTTGGTTACAAAATGAAGAATAGCTTTGTAATCATTCAGCAGGAACCGGCCGACATTTGATCAGTGTGTACAGTAGTCTGTCTTACAGATCATTAGACTGGCTTTTGTCGAAGGGACATTCTGGAAAACAGCATCCAATAGTCCTCACAGCCAATCAGCTGATCAGTGTATTCTGCCGGTGGGGGAGGTGGAGTCCCTATGTCAGAATACAATAGCACAACGTGGGAGGTCGCCACACCAATGTCGCTTGTGTTGGTACGGCAATCTGTTGGGTTGAATGAAAAAAAAAAAAAGAATTGTACCGGCATAAGAATCATGTCTGCTGCTTTATTCAAATTGTCTACTTAGCTGCCAGACAACATGCAGCCAGGGCCAGTCCACACAAAAGTGATATCTAAGTGAAGAGGAGTGAGTAGAATTCTCGCTACTGGTTCCCCAAGAAGCAATAAAACGCCACACACATGGGGATCAATGCATCCTCTATATATATATATATATATATATATATATATATATACATATATACAAATGAGTAGATAATCTGCTGATGAACATATTTATTATGAAAATTAGGTTAGAATTGCAGATAATTGTCCTGCCCTGGAGTTCCTTGCTGTAAACATCTGTAGAAGCATTTACAGAGGGGGTAAATTCTCCATATTGGATACGAAATATATTTAATAATATACAGAAAATAATAGCCTGGACATTCTCCTGCTACTGAGGACAATGTCCTAAGGTCACCGCTGTGACTTTACACAAATGAAAAAAAGGATAAAAGTAAAGAAATAACATTTGGAATGTGTCTTTAGCTTTATATAGGAGGGAAGCATCTCCAATTTACTAAACATCATTGTTTGTTTTTGCAGGCCAAGATTCTCCCATACATCATATCACAGAATCCAAAACTTTAATATGGGCCCGTTGGCCTGAAGAACAACTGCTCCAGAGTTCCAGAAGCGACCAGAACACTGATAGAAACGACTCTACGGTGGACCAGAACCAGGCAGAACCGAGGAGTGCCCAGACTCCACCTTCTTGTAACCAGCACAGTGATGAGCTGCCTGAATGCAGCGTCTGTTTGCTGGAAATAGAAGAGGAAGACAAATCATCTAGACTACCCTGTTCCCACCAATTCCACAACGACTGCATCACCAGGTGGATGGAACAGAGCAGAACATGTCCACTCTGCCGGGATGGAGTCAGTCATCATATATGGGTAAGTGTCCTACATCTGTTAATCTTTTCTATCACTTTTACTACAGTACAAGTGATTATTTTTTAATATTCGGCAAAAACATTTAGAAATGATTTTGTTCATTAAGAACATTTTCTTTAAGAAACCCTTTGATAAATCTAACTTTTCTTCTCTCACCTACAGTACGCGTTTGATCTACCAAATTATGGACGGATGGCCGTTATCATCCCTGGACTATTATCATCTCTACAGCCACCAGTTAGGATGGACTTTGATCCTGAAGCACTAACTTTCCGAAGTCATACACCCACCGGAGATGAATAAGGGAACAATTTCAGCAGCAGCAGGTAAGTCATGCCTGATAGAAGGATAGATTTCCCCCATTACAATAGTTTTCTTTCCAACTAACAAAATGATCACTTATTGGAAAATAGGGATCCTTGTGTGATAGCTTTGTGAATAGAGCCTATTGACAGCGAATCCCATTATAGTGAATGTAATCTATGAGGTTTGCTATAATGCAGATCCTTGTTACAGAGCGATTAGATGGATAAAATCTATCAATAAATTGGTGAATCAGATAAATAAGCCTTCTACTCTGTGAAGGAAGTTTGGGTAGTTACAAAATGAACATTAGCTTTGTATTTGCTCAGAATCATGTCCACCAACTGATTTGGATTGTCTGCTTAGCTGCCAAAGGCTATAAAGCTCTTTCAGGGCTAATCCACTAATATTTGATACCTCAATTGTTGGTAAATGGTGGAGGTACAAGTGAAGCTCCTGGTGTCACCGAGAAGGACATGTGTAGAACCCATTCTTTCCCAGGAAGCAATAAAACCTAACAGAGGTTCTAAGCTTTCCCTGCTCTATGGAAAACAAAAAAAGAAAATATTTTATTGGATGATTCATTAGCTGCTGTGTCTGAATCAGGATATGAATGTAAGAGACAAGAACCTGTCCACTGCGACGGCAGAGGGGCTAATTCCGATTTGTGTCTTTTCTCCCAAAACAGCCTCCTTGATCATTGTTGGGTGACAGTGATTGTTTTGTTAGCTGGTAGAATTATTTAGAACATTTCTTTTGCTGGTTATTTATACTTCTTTTATGAAATCCTTAATACATGTTTCTTCTCTCTCCACAGATACTGCTGAATTGTGGACAGATCATCGTCACTGCGGACCAAGCTGTCCGTTTTCATAGATAGATAGATAGTGTGTTTGCGGTGTGTGTGTGTTTGCGGTGTGTGTGTTTGCGGTGTGTGTGTTTGCAATGTGTGTGTGTTTGCCGTGTGTGTGTCTTTGCGGTGTGTGTGTTTGCAGTGTGTGTGTGTTTGCGGTGTGTGTGTGTTTGCAGTGTTTGCGGTGTGTGTGTGTTTGCAGTGTGTGTGTGTTTGCAGTGTGTGTGTGTTTGCAGTGTTTGCGGTGTGTGTGTTTGCGGTGTGTCTTTGCGGTGTGTGTGTGTTTGCGGTGTGTGTGTGTGGTACTCATTAAATACGGGAGCACAGTGGCATAGTGGTTAGCACTCATGCCTTGCAGCACTGGGTCCTTGGTTTCCAATCAGGATATTATCTGCATGGAGTTTGCATGTTCTCCCTGTGCCTGAGGGGGTTTTTCGCCGGGCACTCCGGTTTCCTCCTACACCCAAAGACATGTTTTATAGGGTATGGTGAATGATTAGATTAGATTAGAGTAGGGACTGGCCAGAGAGGGATTACTTTGACGCAGTTGGCCAGCTTAAACATACATTGCAATGTGTGTGTGAACTAAAAATCCCTGTTTTTATGCGAAGTGTATTAGAAAGGGTGTATAGCAGTGTGCAGAGTGTTCATTGTTCATGAATAAAATTACAATGCAAGATTTATTGTTTCATATACAAGTTCACACCACATTCTAAAGAGATATCAAGTATATAGGTAGTCACATGACTTACACTAAAAAATACTGCTCATAACATACAATACAATTGGTGAATAGGTATAAACAATATACATGAAAAAAATATTAATATGAATGATATAACCAGATATCGCTTGACATCTGGTAGCACTCAACGCGTTTCTTTGCATTTCAGCCATTCATCAGGAGTGTAAAATAGGGACAATAGAATAAGTTAATAACTTACTGCACAGCCTCAAGGCTGGACCCGATGTCTGTGCAGGAGAGTGGGGATACCAGGTGGGATATCTCCCCCAGGGCTGAGATGGGGAACTCCCAGAAGGACCAGGGAAAGCAGACAAGGGACCGCAAGGTGGTCATAGCGTGATCCAATGTGGGAAGAGAGAACCCCGCTGCGCACAGCGGAGTCGCCATACAGCGTGCTCTCACCTGTCCCGCCCGCAGCTACAGATGGTAATAGAGCGTCGGAGACGTCAGTGACACCTCGTGCGCGACGTAGATGCGCAGGAGGCCGGACCCCGCCCCCCACGTCAAGTGAGGGGAGGAACGGACTGTCGCACATTGCAGCCCGGAGATGGAAAAACACACAGCCCCCATCAGACCTCGTCATGTTTACTGTGTTCCGCTGTTCCACCTGCAGGCACCGGGCAGGTTGTCGTTGGAAGCCCAACAAACATCCGTCCACTGAGCGACCCTCCTGTGCACAGACCAGGAAGTGACATGTATGACACGTCACCAGTGCTGTCATTCCTGGACCGGCGCTGTCATTCTCCCAGATTAGTGTCCAGGGAAGTGGCTGATAGAACATGATGTGTGTTCCATCAGCTGCAGTGGAGTACAGAGGAGACCCCCAAGGTCTAATATAAGGTGACCACATTTTTAAAATGAAATCCAGGGAAATATTTATTTATTGGAAAACGGTAAACTATTTTATATGCATATTTCCCTCAAATGATATAGGCAGTGCATGTGGTATGTGTTTATGGAATGACTGTATGATATATACATTATTTCTCACATTTCGTCCATGAGATAATAAAGAAAAGATACTTAGAATTTTTTGGGATATGACTACCAAATGTTATGAACAGAAGACAGAGAAAAAACTCGGAGGGATGGGGCCCCAAAATTCAAATCCAATCCAGGCAGGGGCGGCTCCAGACAAAATTTTTTTGGGTGCTATGGTGGTGCTTGAGGTAAAAGTGAAGGAGCTAATGCGGCACGCTACTGCACACCTGTGGGAGTGGCCAGCAAGTGGCGGTTTCTTCATGCCATACAATGGTGATCAGTATGTCCTGGCCTCTGTGTACCAATAAAAAGCCAAAAAATGCAGCACAACCCTACATTTCCTTTATACAATTCTACACATGGACTTATGAGTGCAATGGTAAAACCTATAAATTAATATCCAGTTCAAACCAACCAATGTATTACATAATAGTAGTGATGGTGTCACCCCCTCTGCAAAAATATTTTGGAGAATTTGCAGAGCATATAATGGTAAAACCCCTTACAGACTCAAATCAACCTGTGTATTAGAACATAGTAGTGATGGTGTCACCCTCTCTGCAAAAGGTAAGAAATATCACAGAACTGCAATGTGCAAATAGTGGTGAAACCCCCTATATATAATAATAATAAAATGTACACTTGATGTACATATTTTACTTTTCTTTCGTTATTATTATAAAATATCAGTAACAATAAATGTAACTGATCCCAGCACTACAGGGATTTAAGAATGAAACACTATAGCAGCTATTATAAAAGTACAAAATATAAAAAATAAATATGCATAAAAATAGCAGCATTAACAGCGCTAGAAAAATATCCTAATGCCCCGTACACACGGTCGGACATTCTGAATATCCGACGGATTTTGTCCGAAACTGGTGTTGCCCAAACACGGTCCGACAAAGTAGTTGGAAAATCCGATCATTCCGAACGAGGAGATGTAAAACACGTACGACGGGACTACGTAGAGGCCAGTAGCCAATAGCATTTGTCTCCAAGAGTATGCGTGGCACTTTGTCCGTCGGACTAGGCTACACACGATCGGAATTGACGCGATCGGACCATGTTGTCGGAAAATTTGAGATCCAGTTCTCAAACTTTGTGCGTTGGAAATTCCGACAGAAAAAGTCAGATGGAGCCCACACACGGTTGGATTTTCCGACAACATGATCCGATCGAACATTTTCTGTCAGAAAATCTGACCGTGTGTACGGGGAATAAGACATTCAGTGAAACATGATGGCATTCAGTGGGCTAAAAACGTCAAACACAAATGAATGAGTGACATAAAAGTCCATGCAAAAGTCCTTAAATAAGTGTACGGTGCTGTGTCCCATCAGTGATTGAAAGCATTCTTATCCTGAATACCATCACTGATCCACCACGTGAACACCCCTTTGGTGATGCACTCACCGCAATAAAGAGTTAACTAAGCCTGGTATCTCCACAGGGATATAAGGTCAAGCTGGACGCTCTCTCAATGTTCCGAAAGCAAAACTTTGCATGTCTGTGTAGGGGCAGAGCTCACTGTAGCTACTGCTGGCTGTGACACTCAGGAGGATGCTACGTGAAGGGCTCAGGAGGATGCTACCTGTAGGATGCAGGGTTCAGGAGGATGCTACGTGAAGGGCTCAGGAGGATGCTACCTGTAGGATGCAGGGTTCTGGAGGATGCTACGTGAAGGGCTCAGGAGGATGCTACGTACAGAGTGCAAGGTTCAGGAGGATGCTACGTGAAGGGCTCAGGAGGATGCTACGTACAGAGTGCAAGGTTCAGGAGTGCGTTTCATAAAGAGTGATGGTCAGAGACTGCAGACATAGTACAGGAGATGATAAGAGGCTGCAGACATACTACAGGAGACGATCAGGGACTGCAGACATACTACAGGAGACGATCAGGGACTGCAGACATACTACAGGAGACGATCAGGGACTGCAGACATACTACAGGAGACGATCAGGGACTACAGACATACTACAGGAGATGACCACTGTGGATATTATACAGGAGACAATCAGAGACTGCAGATATTATACAGGAGACGGTCAGAAAAACGAGCCATGCTTAGGTCACTTTTCAGAGGCATTTGACATGCAGTGAGGAGGTGATATTTCCTTACTGCCTGTTTAACCCCCTAATTTAACCCCCTAAATACCACTTGAAAGCACAGAGCACAAAGTACTGTTATAGGCTGAAAAAACAAAGCTCTTTGGCTGCAGTTAACCACTTCCCGACCGCCCCATGTACATTTACGTCAGCAGAATGGCACGTACAGGCAAAACCACGTACCTGTACGTGCCATTCTTCCGGCGGGTGGGGGGTCCAATCGGACCCCCCCCGGCCGGCGGGGACGGTCGGTTTCGCTTCAGGAGCGATCCGGGACGAGGGGACGGCCAGCCCCTCGCGATCGCTCCTGGCGAATGAAATGCTTCCCCTTCCTGTCTATTGTATAGACAGGCAGGCAGAAGTGATGTCACGCTCGGTGCGCCGGTCTATGTGACCGGAACGCCGAGGAGTGAAGATGTACAGGTTAGTTCACAAACAGTACACTGACACCAGTACACATAGGCACATATTCCACCCCCCTGTCACCCCCAGATCACCCCCCAGATCACCCCCTGCCCCCCCAGTCACAGTGTCACTAATTGCAGTGATCATTTATTTACTGATCACTGCATTTAGTGTCAGTGTGACTGTAATAACTGTCAGGGCAGTTAGTTTTAGGTCCAAGGTAGCCCCCTACCCCCCCTAATAAAGGTTTAACCCCTTGATTGCCCCTAGTTAACCCCTTCACCCCCTTTTTTCCAGTGTCAATAAGCGATCGTTTTTCTGATCGCTGCATTGGTGTCGATAGGTAGCCAGTTTTTTTTAGGTTAACCGCCATGTTTATATAGGTTCATAAATAGGTTTATAGGTCAGGTACCCCCATATTACAACCTAAATAAAGGTTTTAACCCCCTGATTGCCCCTAGAGTTAACCCTTTCACCAGTGATCACCGTATAACTGTCACTGGTGACGCTGGTTAGCCAGTTAGTTATTTCGTTATTTAGGTTCCCCATCAGGTTTTTATATAGCGTCAGGTACCCCCATATATTACCTAATAAAGGTTTTAACCCCCTGATTGCCCCTAGTTAACCCCTTCACCCCCTTTTGCCAGTGTCACTAAGCAATCGTTTTTCTGATCGCTGCATTGGTGTCGCTAGGTAGCCAGTTTTTTTTTTAGGTTAACCGCCATGTTTATATAGGTTCATAAATAGGTTTATAGGTCAGGTACCCCCATATTACAACCTAAATAAAGGTTTTAACCCCCTGATTGCCCCTAGAGTTAACCCTTTCACCAGTGATCACCGTATAAGTGTCACTGGTGACGCTGGTTAGCCAGTTAGTTATTTCGTTATTTAGGTTCCCCATCAGGTTTTTATATAGCGTCAGGTACCCCCATATATTACCTAATAAAGGTTTTAACCCCCTGATTGCCCCTAGTTAATCCTTTCACCAGTGATCACCGTATAACTGTTACGGGTGACGCTGGTTAGATAGTTTGTTTTTTATACTGTCAGGGCACCCGCCATTTATTACCCAATAACGGTTTAACCCCCCTGATCACCCGGCGGGTGATATCAATTAGGTTTTAGGGTCAAATAAGGTCTGCGTCGCCCCAGGTTAGTGCCAGTACCGCAAACACCCACGCGCAAAGCATACACCTCCCTTAGTGGTATAGTATCTGAACAGATCAATATCTGATCTGATCAGATCTATACTAGCGTCCCAGCAGTTTATGGTTCCAAAAAACGCATTGTTAGTGGCATCAGCCCAGATACCTGCTAGCACCTGCGTTTTCCCCCTCCGCCCAGCCCAGCCCACCCAAGTGCAGTATCGATCGATCACTGTCACTTACAAAACACTAAGCACACATAACTGCAGCGTTCGCAGAGTCAGGCCTGATCCCTGCGATCGATAACATTTTTTTTTTGTGGTAGCGTTTTGATTCAGTCGCTAACAGTCCGTTTTTTATCTGTAAATCTCAAAAAAATAAAAAAATAGTTGTCGTTTTATTGTTCTCTCTCTCTCTCTAGTGTTGCTCTTTTTTTACTCCATTCTATTCTGCAATGTTTTATTATGTTTTATCATGCTTGCTTTTCAGGTATGTAATTTTGTTTACTGTGTTTTAGTGTTAACCATTTTTTTGTTTTTCAGGTGCGCCATTCAGTTGCAGCGTGGATTTATTTATCTTGACAGCAACAGCGTTTGCTCCCACGATACATAAAGCCGCGACTCCAACGCTGTAGGAGGTGATTTCACCACCACAGTTAAAAAAAAGAGGATATATGCCGAAGCATGGGGGCATTCATCTTTCACATTATTCAAAAACATTGGGCTAAATTTACAGTTTTGTTATTTGTAAAGCACAAAACTTTTTTTCCCAAAAAAACGCGTTCGAAAAATTGCTGCGCAAGTACCGTGCTAGATAAAAAGTTGCAATGACCGCCATTGTATTCTCTAGGGTCTTTGCTAAAAAAACATATAAAATGTTTTGGGGTTCTATGTAATTTTCTACCAAATAAATGATGATTTTTACATGTAGGAGAGAAATGTCAGAATTGGCCCGGGTGCTCCAGAACACCTGATGGCGCTCCCTGCATGTTGGGCCTCTGTATGTGGCCACGCTGTGTAAAAGTCTCACACATGTGGTATCGCCATACTCGGGAGTAATAGCAGAATGTGTTTTGGGGTGTAATTTGTGCTATGCATATGCTGTGTGTGAGAAATAACCTGCTAATATTACAATTTTGTGAAAAAAAAAAAAAAGAAAAAAAAATCTTGATTTTGCAAAGAATTGTGGGAAAAAATTACAACTTCAAAAAACTCACCATGCCTCTTTCCAAATACCTTGGAATGTCTTCTTTCCAAAAAGGGGTCATTTGGGGGGTATTTGTACTTTTCTGGCATGTTAGGGTCTCAAGAAATGAGATAGGCCATCAGTACTTCAGGTGTGATAAATTTTCAGATATTGGCACCATAGCTTGTGGACTCTATAACTTTGACAAAGACCAAATAATATACTCCAATTTGTACTTATTTTTACCAAAGATATGTAGAAGTATACATTTTGGCCAAAATTTATCAAGAAAAATTACAAATTTGCTAAATTTTATAACAGAAACGAAGAAAAATTATTATTTTTTTTACCGAATTTTCAGTTTTTTTCTTTTATAGCGCAAAAAATAAAAAACCCAACGGTGATTAAATACCACCAAAAGAAAGCTCTATTTGTGTGAAAAAAAGGACAAAAATTTCATATGGGTACAGTGTTGTATGACTGAGTAATTGTCATTCAAAATGTGAGAGCACCAAAAGCTGAAAATTGGTCTGGTTATTAAGGGTGTTTAAGTGGTCAAGTGGTTAATATTCGGCAAAAACATTTAGAAATGATTTTGTTCATTAAGAACATTTTCTTTAACCACTTTCAGACCGGACCATTATGCAGCCTAAAGACCAGAGGACTTTTTACAATTTCGCACTGCACTGGTTTAACTGGTAATTACGCGGTCATGCAATGTTGTACCCAAACAAAATTTGCGTCCTTTTCTTCCCACAAATAGAGCTTTCTTTTGATGGTATTTTATTGCCTCTGCGATTTTTATTTTTTGCGCTATAAACGGAAAAAGACCGAAAATTTTGAAGAAAAATTATATTTTCTACTTTTTGTTATAAGAAAAATCCAATAAACTCAATTTTAGTCATTCTTTTAAGCCAAAATGTATTCAGCCACATGTCTTTAGTAAAAAAAATGTCAATAAGCGTATATTTATTGGTTTGCGCAAAAGTTATAGCGTCTACAAACTAGGGTACATTTTCTGGAATTTACGCAGCTTTTAGTTTATTACTGCCTATCTCATTTCCTGAGGTGCTAAAATGGCAGGGAAGTACAAAACCCCCCCAAATGACCCCATTTTGGAAAGTAGACACCCTAAGGAAATTGCTAAGAGGCATGTTGAGCCCATTGAATATTTTATTTTTTTGTCCCAAGTGATTGAATAATGACAAAAAAAAAAATGTTTACAAAAAGTTGTCACTAAATGATATATTTCTCACACATGCCATGGGCATATGTGGAATTACACCCCAAAATAAATTCTGGTGCTTCTCCTGAGTATGGGGACACCACATGTGTGGGACTTTTTGGGAGCATATCCGTGTACGGGACCCCGAAATCCAAGCACCGCCTTCAGGATTTCTAAGGGCGTAAATTTTTGATTTCACTCCTCACTACCTATCACTACCTATCACAGTTTTGAAGGCCATAAAATGCCAAGATGGCACAAAACCCCCCCCAAATGACCCCATTTTGGAAAGTAGACACCCCAAGCTATTTGCTGAGTGGCATGTTGAGTCCATAGAATATTTTATATTTTGCCACAAGTTGCGGGAAAAATGACAAACTTTTTTTTTTCTTTTGCCCAAAGTTGTCACTAAATTATATATTGCTCACACATGCCATGGGCATATATGGAATTACACCCCAAAATATATTCTGCTGCTTCTCCTGAGTACGGGGATACCACATGTGTGGGAATTTTTGGGAGCCTATCCGTGTACGGGACCCCGAAAACCAAGCACCGCCTTCAGGATTTCTAAGGGCGTAAATTTTTGATTTCACTCCTCACTACCTATCACAGTTTTGAAGGCCATAAAATGCCCAGATGGCACAAAACCCCCCCAAATGACCCCATTTTGGAAAGTAGACACCCCAAGCTATTTTATGAGAGGCATGGTGAGTATTTTGCAGCTCTCATTTTTTTTTGAAAATGAAGAAAGAAAAGAAAAAAATTTTTTTTTTTTCAATTTTCAAAACTTTGTGACAAAAAGCGAGATCTGCAAAATACTCACCATACCTCTCAGCAAATAGCTTGGGGTGTCTACTTTCCAAAATGGGGTCATTTGGGGGTATTTTGTGCCATCTGGGCATTCCATGGCCTCTGAAACTGTGATAGGCAGTGAGGAGTGAATTCAAAAATTCACGCCCTTAGAAATCCTGAAGGTGGTGCTTGGTTTTTGGGGTCCCGTGCACGGCTAGGCTCCCAAAATGTCTCACGTATGTGGTATCCCCGTACTCAGGAGAAGCAGCAGAATGTATTTTGGGGTGTAATTCCACATATGCCCATAGCATGTTTGAGCAATATATCATTTAGTGATAACTCTGTGCAAAAAAATAAAAATAAATAAATAATTATTATTTTTCCCGCAACTTGTGTCAAAATATAAAATATTCCATGGACTCGACATGCCTCTCAGCAAAAAGCTTGGGGTGTCTACTGTCCTGGCATTTTATGCACAACATTTAGACGCTTATGTCACACATTACCCACTCTTCTAACCACTTGAAGACAAAGCCCTTTCTGACACTTTTTGTTTACATGAGAAAATTTTTTTTTGCAAGAAAATTACGTTGAACCCCCAAACAATATATATTTTTTTTAAAGCAAAGGCCCTACAGATTAAAATGGTGGGTGTTTCATTTTTTTTTTTCACTCAGTATTTGCGCAGCGATTTTTCAAATGCATTTTTTTGGGAAAAAACACACTTTTTTAAATTTTAATGCACTAAAACACACTATCTTGCCCAAATATTTGATGAAATAAAAAATTAGATCTTAGGCCGAGTACATGGATACCAAACACGACATGCTTTAAAATTGCGCAGAAACGTGCAGCGGTGACAAACTACATACATTTTTAAAAGCATTTAAACGCCTTTACAGGTTACCACTTTAGATTTACGGAGGAGGTCTACTGCTAAAATTACTGCCCTCGATCTGACCTTCGCAGTGATCCCTCACATGCATGGTGCAATTGCTGTTTACATATGACGCCAGACCGACGCTTGCGTTCGCCTTTGCGCGAGAGCAGGGGGGGAAAGGGGTGCTTTTTTTTTTTTATTATTATTGATTTTGCTATTTTATTTTTCAACTGTTCCTTTCATTTATATATATTTTTTATCATTTTTATTGCTATCTCAGGGAATGTAAATATCCCCTATGATAGCAATAGGTAGTGACAGGTACTCTTTTTTTAAAAAATTGGGGTCCATTAGACCCTAGATCTGTCCTCTGCCCTCAAAGCATCTGACCACACCAAGATCGGTGTGATAAAATACTTTCCCAATTTCCCAATGGTGCTGTTTATATCCGGCGAAATATAAGTCATGAAATGCTCGTAGCTTCCGGTTTCTTAGGCCATAGAGATGATTGGAGCCATTCTGGTCTCTGATCAGCTCTATGGTCAGCTGGCGGAACCACCGGCTGCATTCTCAGGTTCCCTGTTGGGACAGGAGAGCCAGAGAAAACCATGGAAGACGGTGGGGGGGGGGGGGGGGGCATTCCCTCCCACTGCTTGTAAAAGCAGTCTAGAGACTAATTAGCCACTAGGATTACTTTTACATGAAAGCCGACCGCTGGCTGAAAAGAATGATACCAAGATAATGCCTAATCCTGCTGGCATCATTCTGGTATAACCACTCAAAGTCCAGCAACATACCAGTACGTTGCTGGCCCTTGTTTGGCATATATTGTAATCTTTTTTTTTCATGCAACCTGTGGGCTGAACGAAAAAAAAAGATTGATCGGTGGGTATGCCCACCATTAGAATACCTCCCTTCATCCACCCACTTCTAATGATGGGCATACATGCACCATTTTGTTTTTAACTGTGGTGGTGAAATCACCTCCAACAGCGCTGGAGTCACGGATTTATGTATCGTGGGAGCAAACGCTGTTGCTGTCAAGATAAATAAATCCGCGCTGCAGCTGAATGGCGTACCTGCTAAGCAAATTATGGTTAACAATAAAACAAAGTAACATTACAGTATAACAGTAAGATTTACCATACCTGCAAAGCAAATACCAAAAAAAACATAGTAAAAAATAAAACATTTTTTAAACGCAACCTGTGCCTAAAATATATATATGCCGAAGCATGGGGGCATCCTCCCGCAAAAAAGTTATGCCGCGTACACACGGTTGGAATTTTCCACGGGCAAGCCTCCGTCGAAATTTCAACCTATGTAGGCGGCATTAGGAGCAAATCGCTCCTCCGCCCTCTGCTGCCCCTATGCTTCGGCATATATGCTCTTTTTTTTTTTTTTAACTGTGGTGGTGAACTCACCTCCTACAGCGTTTGAGTCACGGCTTTATGTATCGTGGGAGCAAACACGGTTGCTGTCAAGATAGATAAATCCGCGCTGCAACTGAATGGCGTACCTGAAAACAAAAAAAATGGTTAACAATAAAACATTGCAGAATAGAATACAGTAAAAAAGAGAACAATAGAGAGAGAATAGAGAGAGAGAACAATAAAACAACAACTATTTTTTGTTTTTTTATTTTATATTTTTTTTGTTTTTTTATTTATTGTTTGTAACTGTAACAGTTCTAACGGAACTGTTGTAACGGTTCCAGCGGTTTTGGTCTCAAAATGCGATGGCATTCTTGAGAACGTGTGCCTAGTCTGTGCAATGCTGTACCCTACGCTAATACTCAACTAGTGTATGGTAGCGTTCGAAAAATTCACCGATGCAAAGACCAGGATTGTCAGGACAGCGGGGACAATAATAGCGGGTGTCACGCCTAAATCCGCGCTTTCTGCAGACACGACATTTTCTTTGGGGGGCTCGTTGGGTAGGGGTACTCGGGAGGACATAAATAAAATGCCGCTCATGCAGCCGGCTAACTGCATTTGGTTGGGGAATGTGAGGTGGAGCACCGTCTGGAAACAGAAGGGCTCCGATGATCTCTTCCTGGAATTTAAGGAAGGATCCAGTACATCTTGAAGCTCCGTATAGCACATGAGCGTTCAGCAAAGCCAATTGGAAAAGGTAAATAGACACTTTTTTGTACCAGCGTCTAGCCTTACGGGCAACTAGGTACGGCGCCAACAACTGGTCGTTGAGGTCCACCCCTCCCATGTTTTGGTTGTACTCGTGGACACAGAGGGGTTTCGTCACAACACCAGCCGCCGTAGTAATTTGGACCGTCGTGTCTGCATGAAGGGAGGTAAGAACGAAAACATTCTTATTATCCCTCCACTTCATAGCGAGCAAGTTATTACACTTCAAGCAGGCTCTCTCCCCCAGCCTAAGACGGGACTCTACAAGCCGCTGGGGAAAGCCCCGGCGATTAGGTCGCACGGTGCCACATGCTCCAATCTGATGATCAAACAAATGACTAAACAGTGGCACGCTCGTGTAATAATTGTCCACGTACAAGTGGTACCCCTTTCCGAATAAGGGTGACACCAAGTCCCACACAATCTTACCAGCGCTCCCTATGTAGTCAGGGCAGTTTGTCGGCTCTATGTGGCTATCTTTGCCCTCATAAACCATAAATTTACATGTATAGCCTGTGGCCCTGTCACAGAGCTTATACATCTTGACCCCGTATCTGGCACGCTTGCTGGGAAGGTATTGTTTGAATGACAAGCGGCCAGTAAACTTAATCAGGGACTCGTCAACGCAGACAACTTGATGGGGAGTAAACAAGTCTGCAAAACGTTGGTTGAAATGGTTTATGAGGGGCCGAATTTTATAGAGCCGATCGTATGCAGGGTCTCCACGAGGACGACAGAGTTCATTGTCGTTGAAGTGCATGAACCGCAAAATCTGTTCGTATCGTGCCCTGGACATGGAGGCAGAGAACACGGGCATATGGTACATTGGCTCAGTGGACCAATATGAATGCAACGTACCCATTTTAACTACGCCCATGATGAGGGAAAGGCCCAGAAAGATCTTAAATTCGGGGACCGTAATTGGTCTCCAATCTCTGGCAAGGGTGGACAACTGGGGATTAGCAGCGATGTGTTGACCAGCGTACAAATTGGTTTGGTCCACAATAGATCTATAGAGATCTTCGGTGAAAAACAGCGAAAAAAATCAAGTGACGTAAAATCAGCTGTTTCCACCTGAATACCGGGTTGGCCAGTGAATGGGGGAAGTACGGGTTCTGCAGAAGTGGTGGGCACCCAATCAGGATTGGCGAATTCTGCAGGAAGGGCACTATGGGCATGACGGGCCTGTCTTTGTCGTCTTCTTGGTGGCAGCGGGACACTACTTGTGCTTGCCACCTCGCCAGCTGAAACTGCACTTATGGGACTCGCCACGTCACCACGTGATACTGCAGTGCTGGTTTGACTACGTCCAGGGTGTACTAGGCCGCTGGTGCTTGCCTGTTCACCAGAAGGAATAGCGGCTCTAGTACGTCTCGGCCTCCTACGAGCGACCTGCGGTTCCTGCACCTCAACAACAGAAGAAGGAGTTTGGGGTCTGGTACGCCTGACCTTAGCAGGGACCACAACTCCGCCGTCAGAGCTATCTGTCATGGAGCCGCTGTCGTCTACTGGGTCGTATTCTGAGCCTGATTCTGACAGATGAGTGACCTCCTCTTCACTATCTGTCATACTCAAAAACAAGTAGGCCTGTTCACTAGTGTACGTTTGACTTGCCATTTTGGGCTCTAAATTTAGTAGTACACTAGTGAGACTCACAGGAAAAAAAAAAGCTCCTGACTGTTAGCGACTGAATCAAAACGCTACCAAAAAACTGTAAGCGATCGCAGGGATCAGGCCTGACTCTGCGAACGCTGCAGTTATGTGTGCTTAGTGTTTTGTAAGTGACAGTGATCGATCGATACTGCACTTGGGTGGGCTGGGCGGAGGGGGAAAACGCAGGTGCTAGCAGGTATCTGGGCTGATCCAGCTAACAATGCGTTTTTGGGAACCCTAAACAGCTGGGGACGCTAGTATAGATCTGATCAGATATCGATCTGTTCAGATTCTATACCACTAAGGGAGGTGTATGCTGCGTGCGTGGGTGTTAGCGGTACTGGCACTAACCCGACGCTGCCTGGGGCGACGCAGACCCTATTTGACTCTAAAACCTTACTTATATCACCCGCCGGGCGATCAGGGGGTTAAACCTTTATTAGGTAATAAACGGCGGGTGCCCTGAAACTATAAAAAATAAACTAACTGACCAGCGTCACCCGTAACAGTTATATGGTGATCACTGGTGAAAGGGTTAACTAGGGGGCACTCAGGGGGTTAAAACCTTTAGTAGGTAGTATATGGGGGGTCCCTGACCCTATAAAACGCTGCGGCAAACCTAAATACCTACCTCCCTAACTAGCGTCAACTGTGACACTAATACAGCGATCAAAAAAACGATCGCTTAGTGACACTGGTGACGGGGGGGTGATCACGGGGTTAAACCTTTATTAGGGGGGGTTCCTAGACCTAAAGGGGGCTAAATCTAACTGCCCTAACAGTTATTAGGGTCACAATGCACCAATGCAGTTAACAGTAAAAAAAACAAAAAAAAAAACTGCTTTGGTGTCACTGTGACAGGGGGTGCAGGGGGGCAATCGGGGGGGGGGGGGGCTGGGGTGTGAAATGTGTGCCTAAAGTGTTCTACTGTTAGTGTAGTGTAGGTGTAGTGTTGTGCAACTCACGTGTCTTCTCTCCTCGGCGTCGGTTCGAAAAAACCGCCACGAGGAGAGATGACCTCACTTCCCCTGGCTCTGTACACAATACAGAGCCAGGGGAAGCATTCCATTGGCTGGGAGCGATCGCGAGGGGGGGGGCACGAATGAGTGCCCCCCCCTCATCTCCGATTCCCTCCCCCAATGTCCCGGACAATTTACAGACACGGGGGCGGGCCCGATCGGCCCCCCACCCGCGTCTGTTAGGGATGACATCACTTCCTCTAGCCCTGTTTACATGACGGGGCTAGAGGAAGTGTTTCATTGGCTGGGAGTGATCGCGAGGGGGGGGCCACGAATGAGTGGCCTCCCCCTCATCTCCGATCGCTCCCCCAACGATGCCGACCGCCGCAGGCACCGGGGGGGGGGCCCGATCGGGCCCCCCACCCGCAGACAGGTAGGGACGTATATATACGCCCTCCTGCCTGTACGTGCCATTCTGTCGACGTATATCGTCGTGCGGCGGTCGGCAAGTGGTTAAGAAACCCTTTGATAAATCTAACTTTTCTTCTCTCACCTACAGTCCGCGTTTGATCTACCAAATTATGGACGGATGGCTGTTATCATCCCTGGACTATTATCATCTCTACAGCCACCAGTTAGGATGGACTTTGATCCTGAAGCACTAACTTTCCGAAGTCATACACCCACCGGAGATGAATAAGGGAACAATTTCCGCAGCAGCAGGTAAACCATGCCTGATAGAAGGATAGATTTCCCCCATTACAATAGTTTTCTTTCCATTTAACAAAATGATCACTTATTGGAAAATAGGGATCCTTGTGTGATAGCTTTGTGAATAGAGCCTATTGACACCGAATCCCATTATTGTGAATGTAATCTATGAGGTTTGCTATAATGCAGATCCTTGTTACAGAGCGATTAGGTGGATGAAATCTATCAATAAATTGGTGAATCAGATAAAGTCTTCTACTCTGTGAAGGAAGTTTGGGTAGTTACAAAATGAACATTAGCTTTGTATTTGCTCAGAATCATGTCCACCAACTGATTTGGATTGTCTGCTTAGCTGCCAAAGGCTATAAAGCTCTTTCAGGGCTAATCCACTAATATTTGATACCTCAATTGTTGGTAAATGGTGGAGGTACCAGTGAAGCTCCTGGTGTCACCGAGAAGGACATGTGTAGAACCCATTCTTTCCCAGGAAGCAATAAAACCTAACAGAGGTTCTAAGCTTTCCCTGCTCTATGGAAAACAAAAAAAGAAAATATTTTATTGGATGATTCATTAGCTGCTGTGGCTGAATCAGGATATGAATGTAAGAGACAAGAACCTGTCCACTGTGACGGCAGAGGGGCTAATTCCGATTTGTGTCTTTTCTCCCAAAACAGCCTCCTTGATCATTGTTGGGTGACAGTGATTGTTTTGTTAGCTGGTAGAATTATTTAGAACATTTCTTTTGCTGGTTATTTATACTTCTTTTATGAAATCCTTAATACATGTTTCTTCTCTCTCCACAGATACAACTGCTGAATTGTGGACAGATCATCGTCACTGCGGACCAAGCCGTCCGTTTTCATAGATAGTGTGTTTGCCGTGTGTGTGTGTGTTTGCAGTGTGTGTGTTTGCAGTGTGTGTGTTTGCAGTGTGTGTGTGTGTTTGCGGTGTCTCATTAAATTTGGGAGCACAGTGTCATAGTGGTTAGCACTCATGCCTTGCAGCACTGGGTCCTTGGTTTCCAATCAGGATACTATCTGCATGGAGTTTGCATGTTCACCCTGTGCCTGAGGGGTTTTTTCGCCGGGCACTCCGGTTTCCTCCTACACTTAAAGACATGTTTTATAGGGTATGGTGAATGATTAGATTAGATTAGAGTAGGGACTGGCCAGAGAGGGATTACTTTGACGCAGTTGGCCAGCTTAAACATACATTGCAATGTGTGTGTGAACTAAAAATCCCTGTTATTATGCGAAGTGTATTAGAAAGGGTGTATAGCAGTGTGCAGAGTGTTCATTCAGAATATCATTTGGATTTGACCACACAGGTGTATCTTATTTCTATTGAATAGTGCAGGCCAGTGACTAGACCTGAACCTGTAAGCTCTCCTACATCCAGGGCCAGCGCCAGCATAAGGCTTCTTAGGCAGCCACCTCAGGGCGCAATGATAGGATTTTTAACTGTGCTGCAGAGATGTGTTTTTTAACACACTCTCGGCCGGAAGTGTGTGTACTTTTGTAAAGCCAACTGTCAGCTTTCAATGTGGAAGTGATACAAGTGACTTTGAAGCCGCCGATCACTTCCACAACTGCCAATCTACCGATCCCTCGTCATGTGGCAAAGGAAGGCAAGCTGGGCCTTTATATGAGGCACGCCATGTCAAAATAGGATCAATACATGAATAAAATTACAATGCAAGATTTATTGTTTCATATACAAGTTCATACCACATTCTAAAGAGAAACATTATATCAAGTATATAGGTAGTCACATGACTTACACTAAAAAATACTGCTCATAACATACAATACAATTGGTGAATAGGTATAAACAATATACATGAAAAAAATATTAATATGAATGATATAACCAGATATCGCTTGACATCTGGTAGCACTCAGCGTGTTTCTTTGCATTTCAGCCATTCATCAGGAGTGTAATGATGTAATATACTATAAAGAAAAATAGATATTGATTTTTAAAGAAGATTTCAGCAATATTTATTTCAACAAAATAGGGACAATAGAATAAGTTAATAACTTACTGCACAACCTCAAGGCTGGACCCGATGTCTGTACAGGAGAGTGGGGATACCGGGTGGGATATCTCCCCCAGGGCTGAGATGGGGAACCCCCAGAAGGACCAGGGAAAGCAGACAAGGGACCGCAAGGTGGTCATAGCGTGATCCAATGTGGGAAGAGAGAACCCCGCTGCGCACAGCGGAGCCGCCATACAGCGTGCCCTCACCTGTCCCGCCCACAGCCACAGATGGTAATAGAGCGTCGGAGACGTCAGTGACACCTCGTGCGCGATGTCGATGCGCAGGAGGTGCTCAAGCAAGGAAGCTCAACAAACATCCGTCCACTGAGCGCCCCTCCTGTGCACAGACCAGGAAGTGACATGTATGACACGTCACCAGTGCTGTCATTCCTGGACCGGCGCTGTCATTCTCCGAGATTAGTGTCCAGGGAAGTGGCTGATAGAACATGATGTGTGTTCCATCAGCTGCAGTGGAGTACAGAGGAGACATCCAAGGTCTAATATAAGGTGACCAGATTTTTAAAATGAAATCCAGGGAAATATTTATTTATTTTTAAATTGGTAAACGGTAAACTATTTTATAAGCATATTTTCCTCAAATGATATAGGCAGTGCATGTGGTATGTGTTTATGGAATGACTGTATGATATATACATTATTTCTCACATTTGTCCATGAGATAAAAAAAAAAGATACTTAGAATTTTTTGGGATATGACTATCAAATGTTATGAACAGAAGACAGAGAAAAAACTCGGAGGGATGGGGCCCCAAAATTCAAAACCAATCCAGGCAGGGGCGGCTCCAGACAAAGTTTTTTTTGGGTGCTATGGTGGTGCTTGAGGTAAAAGTGAGGGAGCTAATGCGGCACGCTACTGCACACCTGTGGGAGTGGCCAGCAAGTGGCGGTTTCTTCATGCCATACAATGATCAGTATGTCCTGGCCTCTTTATACCAATAAAAAGCCAAAAAATGCAGCAAAACCCTACACTTCCTTTATACAATTCTACACATGGACTTATGAGTGCAATGGTAAAACCTATAAATTAATATCCAGTTCAAATCAACCAATGTATTACATAATAGTAGTGATGGTGTCACCCCCTCTGCAAAAATATTTTGGAGAATTTGCAGAGCATATAATGGTAAAACCCCTTACAGACTCAAATCAACCTGTGTATTAGAACATAGTAGTGATGGTGTCACCCTCTCTGCAAAAGGTAAGAAATATCACAGAACTGCAATGTGCAAATAGTGGTGAAACCCCCTATATAATAATAATAATAATAAAATGTACACTTGATGTACATGTTTTACTTTTTTTTTTGTTATTATTATAAAGTATCAGTAACAATAATGCCGCGTACACACGTGCAGACTTTTGCCGGCGGACTTAGTCCAGCGGACAATCCCGCCGGACTTTCCAGCTGGGTCCGCTGGACTTTCCGAGCGTGTGGACTTGCCCACACACATGCGGACTTGCCCACACACGCACGGACGGATAATCCGCCGGCCAAAGTCCGCGGGACTTTTGAAAATGAACGGACCTGCCCACACACGGAGCAGTCCGTTCATTTCGAACGTAACTTCAGGTACGTAGCTAGCGTAGGCAGTAAATGCCGGCGCGCTAGCTCCGTCACCTGTCATGGATTTAAAGGGAATCCCCACGCCGAAAAACGGCGTGGGGGTCCCCCCCAAATCCAGACGACCAAATCGAGACCCCCAGACGACGACGACGACGGCGGCGACGACGAAGAAGGTAGCCGGACTCCTCCGCTCGTGAAAGAGCTAGGTAAAAGAGCAGAAGAGAGCGGAGGAGTCCGGCGAGAAGACCCCCAAGACGGAAGAAGACCCCCGGAGCAGTGCAATAAAATATTTTTTCAAAAGTGTGTGTGTTTTTTTTTACTTTACATTTTACACCTTAGGTGAATGGGTAGGGGTACATCGTACCCCATACTCATTCACATAGGGTGGGGGGCCGGGATCTGAGGGCCCCCTTATAAAAGGGGGCTCTCAGATTCCGATAAGCCCCCGCCCGCAGACCCCGACAACCAACGGCCAGGGTTGTCGGGAAGAGGCCCTTGTCCTCATCAACATGGGGACAAGGTGCTTTGGGGTGGGGGGGCCGCACGGCCCCCCTTTCCCCAGGGCACCCCCCATATTGAGGGCACGCGGCCTGGTACGGCTCAGGAGGGGGGGGGGGCGCTCGTTCGTCCCCACCCCTTTCCTGGCCTACCAGGCTGCGTGCTCGGATAAGGGTCTGACATGGATTTGGGGGGAACCCCCACGCCGTTTTTTTTCGGCGTGGGGAGTCCCTTTAAATCCATGCCAGCTTACGGAGCCAGCGCGGCGGCATTTAGTGCCTACGCTAGCTACGTAACCTGAAGTCACGTGCTAAATGAACGGACTTGCCGATGAGCGGCAAGTCCGTTCATTTTCAAAAGTCCCGCGGACTTGCCTACTAACGGCGGGATTGTCCGCCGGACTGCCAAGTCCAGCGGATAATTTTAAAACCAAACTTAAAACTTTGGCGCCAAAAAGTCCGCCGGACTTTGGCGCCAAAAAGTCCGCCGGCGCCTACACACGAGGGGATTATCCGCTGGACTGAAGGGATTGTCCCTTCGTGTGTACGCGACCTAAGTGTAACTGATCCCAGCACTCCAAGGATTTAAGAATGAAGCACTATAGAAGCTATTATAAAAGTACAAATATAAAAAAGAAATATGCATAAAAATAGCAGCATTAACAGCGATAGCAAAATATCCTAATGCCCCGTACACACGGTCGGACATTCCGACCACAAAAGCCGTCGGATATTTTCCGACGGATTTTGTCTGAAACTGGTGTTGCCCACACATGGTCCGACAAAGTAGTTGGAAAATCCGATCATTCCGAACGAGGTGATGTACAACATGTACGACGGGACTACGTAGAGGCCAGTAGCCAATAGCATTTGTCTCCAAATTTCTTCTGTATGCGTGGCACTTTGTCTGACGGACTAGGCTACACACGATCGGAATTGACGCGATCGGACCATGTTGTCGGAATATTTGAGATCCAGCTCTCAAACTTTGTGCGTTGGAAATTCCGACAGAAAAATTTAGATGGAGCCCACACACGGTTGGATTTTCCGACAACATGATCCGATCAAACATTTTCCGTCAGAAAATCTGACCGTGTGTACGGGGCATAAGACATTCAGTGCAACATGATGGCATTCAGTGGGCTAAAAACGTCAAACACAAATGAATGAGTGACATAAAAGTCCATGCAAAAGTCCTTAAATAAGTGCACGGTGCCGTGTTCCATACAGTATTGCCATGTGCAGCCAGTCTGACTAGCCTCAATGTTATCTTGGGATATCATGTACTGGTATCCTGCAGAGAGAGTGTGACCAGATATGTTGAGATGCACAAAGAAGACTGGACTCACACTAGTGACACATTTTCACAGCTCTTACTGTGAAGAAACCTTTCCGTATTTGGAGATGAAATCTCTTCTCCTCTAGACGTAAAGAGTGCCCCCTTGTCCTCTTTGTTGACCGTAAAGTGAATAACTCAACACCAAGTTCACTATATGGACCCCTTATATATTTATACATGTTGATCATATCCCCCCTTAATCTCCTCTTATCAAGGGTGAATAAATTCAGTTCCTCTAATCTTTCCTCATAGCTGAGCTCCTCCATGCCTCTTATCAGTTTGGTTGCCCTTCTCTGCACTTTCTCCAGTTCCCCAATATCCTTTTTGAGAACTGGTGCCCAAAACTGAACTGCATATTCCAGATGAGGTCTTACTAATGATTTGAACAGGGGCAAAATGATATCTCTCTCTCTGGAGTCCATACCTCTCTTAATACAAGAAAGGACTTTGCTCGCTTTGGAAACCGCAGCTTGGCATTGCATGCTATTATTGAGTTTATGATCTACCAAAACCCCCAGATCCTTCTCCACTACGGATTCCCCCAGTTGTACTCCCCCTAGCATGTATGATGCATGCATATTCTTAGCCCCCAAGTGCATAACTTTACATTTATCAACATTAAACCTCATCTGCCACATAGTCGCCCAATTTGACAGAGCATTGAGGTCGGCTTGTAAATTGGAGACCTCCTGTAAGGACGTTATTCCACTGCATAGCTTGGTGTCATCTGCAAAGACAGAAATGTTACTTTTGATCCCAGACCCAATATCATTTATAAAGATATTAAAAAGTAAGGGTCCCAGCACTGAACCTTGGGGTACACCACTGATAACCTTAGCCCATTCAGAGTAAGAATCATTAACCACGACTCTCTGAATTCTGTCTTTTAGCCAGTTTTCTATCCATTTACAAACCGATATTTCCAAACCTGTAGACCTTACCTTACACATGAGCCGTGTGTGGGGAACTGTATCGAACGCTTTTGCAAAATCCAAGTATACCACGTCCACAGCCACGCCTCTGTCCAAGGTTTTACTTACCACCTCATAAAAAGAAATGAGGTTTGTCTGACAACTTCTGTCTTTCATGAACCCATGCTGTCTGTTGCTTAAAATATTTTTTTCCTGCAAGAACTCGTCTATGTGGTCTTTTAATAATCTCTCCAGTATCTTCCCAACTATAGAAGTTAAACTAACAGGTCTATAGTTACTTGGTAAAGACTTTGTTCCCTTTTTAAATATAGGCACCACGTTCGCCCTGCGCCAATCCAGTGGTACTATTCCTGTCATTAATGATTCCCTAAAAATTAGATACAATGGCTTTGAAATTACAGAGCTCAATTCTTTTAGGATCCGTGGGTGGATGCCATCAGGTCCAGGTGCTTTATCCACCTTTATTCTGTCTAAATATTTCTGGACCATATCACTTTTGAGCCATTGTGGATTTAGGGCTGTGTCACTACCACCCCCATTGTGGACATGAGCTCCCCCATGCTCCTTTGTATACACAGAGCTGAAGAAAGTATTTAATAAATTAGCCTTCTCTTTGTCCCCAGTCACCCCACTCTAGATTATTTTGTAAAGGGCCTACATGCTCAGACTTGACCTTTTTACTATTAATATATTTGAAGAATTTTTTGGGGTTTGTCCTACTATCTTTTGCAATCTGTCTTTCGTTTTGAATTTTTGCATCCTTGATTTCCTTTTTACATATTCTGTTATGTTCTTTGTAACATTTAAATGACACTAGTGATCCTTCATTTTTATATTTTTTAAAAGCTCTTTTCTTATAGTTTATAGCTTTTTTAACTTTGGCCGTGAGCCACATAGGTTTTATTTTTAGCCTTTTAAATTTATTGCCCATGGGAATATACTTTGCAGTGAGTTCACAAACAGTCTTTTTGAAGAATCCCCATTTCTGTTCTGTGCCCATTGTTGCCAATATTCTCTCCCAGTCTAAGTTCTGGAGAGCAGCCCTCATCCTTGGAAAATTTGCCCTCTTGAAATTAAGTGTTTTTATCTTTCCTGTATGTGATTTTTGCTTACAGCTAACATCAAATGAAATCATGTTATGGTCACTGCTACCCAGATGCTCCTTTATCTGAACATTAGTAATATGCTCTGCATGGTTTGAGATTACCAGATCCAGCAGAGCATCATTCCTCGTTGGGGCCTCAATGAACTGGACCATAAAATTGTCCTGTAATAGGTTTATAAATTTTTGTCCTTTAACTGTCCCAGCAGTGCCATTATTCCAGTCAATTTCTGGGTAGTTAAAATCCCCATTATTATCACTGTCCCAGCCCTTGCAGCCCTTTCTATTTGAGCAAGGAGCTGAGTATCCACCTCCTCATTAACATTGGGTGGTCTATAACAAACTCCAATGATTAACTTTGAACTACGCACATCTGTATGCAGTTCCACCCATAATGCTTCAGACTCATCACACTCTCCATCCCCCAGGTCCTCTTTCACACTCGCTTTGAGATCACTTCTCACATACAGACAGACCCCTCCACCTTTCCTTTTAACTCTGTCTTTCCGAAAGAGTGCAAAGCCAGGAATATTTATAGCCCAGTCATATGAGGACTGCAGCCAAGTTTCAGCAATACCGATTACATCATAGCTCTCCTGATGCACCAGAGCTTCCAACTCACCTATTTTGCTTGGCAGACTTCTGGCATTGGTGAACAAACACTTTAATGCATTACTATATTTTGACCAGTCACATACTACCCTCTTGGGTGTTCCGAGATTGCAACTAGGACTTTCTACTATATTTACCTTGGGTTTATGTGCTTTAGTTACACTACCACTAATGCCCCTAATATTACCCTCTGGAATATGTTCCACGCTGACTATTCCTATCTCTGGCCCCTCCCCCCCATCGCCTAGTTTAAAAACCCCTCTAACTTTTTGGCCATCCTTATTCCCAGCTGATCTGCACCCTCCTCATTTAGGTGCAGTCCGTCCCTTCTATAGTACCGGTTATCGACTGAGAAGTCGTCCCAGTCCTCCAGGAACCCAAACCCCTCCTTTCTACACCAGCTCTTCAGCCACTTGTTTACTTCCCTAATCTCCCTCTGCCTTTCTGGTGTGGCTCGATGTACCGGTAGTATTCCTGAGAATACTACCTTGGAGGTCCTTACTACACTAGCCAGCTCAGTAGATTGCTTTAAGAAAGGCCTGGATACTTTCCTAAATGTACATAATATAACTGGGTACTGACATTTATAGGTAAAGTTGATCCAGGGAAAATCCGATTGCCTCTCGGGGGATCAGGAAGGAATTTTTTTCCCCTGCTTTAGCAAATTGGAGAATGCTCTGCTGGGGTTTTTTTTGCCTTCCTCTGGATCAACTGTGGGTATAGAATGGGGTATATGGGATTGTATGATATATATATATATATATATATATATTTTTTTTTTTTTTTGTTTAATTTGTGGTTGAACTGGATGGACTTGTGTCTTTTTTCAACCTAACTAACTATGTAACTATGTAGTGTAATTATAACAAGAATTGTTAAAGCGGTTCTGCACTCTGTAAAAAAAAAAATTTTTTAAGGACGTAATATAAAGTATGCTTACCTTTATTAGGGGACTCACCTGTTCCATCTTCCATCTCGATCGCCGCCGGTTTTCGTCCGCTGAAGTTCCTCGTCTTCTTCTTTAGTGCTGGGGGCCATCTTGCCTGTGGGCATGTGAAACCCCACAGGCACTGTTGATGGCCCAGCATGCACCGCCGTTACTCGCGCGTGCGCAGTAACGGCACATCTGCCGACATCTCACGAGATTTCGGCAGATGCGGCCGAAATCTCGGGAGATTTCGGAAGATGTGGCCGAAATCTCGCGAGATTTCGGAAGATGTGGCCGAAATCTCGCGAGATTTCGGAAGATGCCCGCACTGACTCCTGGGATCAATGACACCAGATCCCAGGAGACAGTGCGGCGTGACGACGATCGACGCAGAGACCCCGCCCGCCGCCGCAGAGGGAGAAGACCGGAAGTCTTCAATTACAAGGTAAGTAAAAAAAAAAAAAAAAAAAAAAAAAACATTTCATTTAGTACTCTTTGCCTGATTTGGAAGGCAAAGAGATTTACTAAATGAAATGAGTGCAGAACCACTTTAAGAACATGGCAACTAGCTAACCATATAATGCCATAAAGGACAGAGAGGCCTTGTGGAACTGGATGTAAACAATCCCATACCTCCCAACTTTTGAACTTCAGAATGAGGGACACTTGAGGAAGGAAGTAACCTTGCATAGCGTGCCGTGGTAAATTCCTTGTACCTACAAAATATTCTTTTATTATTGCTCCACAAGCAAGAGTCTCATGGATACATACAAATCCCAGCACATTCATAAAAAATAAATAAAAAAAAGGGTAAAAGGGTTTTGGAGTGCATTACGTACAGAGTGGAGGGTTCTGGGGCGAGCTGCGTACAGAGCGCAGGGTTCTGGGGCGAGCTGCGTACAGAGCGCAGGGTTCTGGGGCGAGCTGCGTACAGAGCGCAGGGTTCTGGGGCGAGCTGCGTACAGAGCGCAGGGTTCTGGGGCGAGCTGCGTACAGAGCGCAGGGTTCTGGGGCGAGCTGCGTACAGAGCGCAGGGTTCTGGGGCGAGCTGCGTACAGAGCGCAGGGTTCTGGGGCGAGCTGCGTACAGAGCGCAGGGTTCTGGGGCGAGCTGCGTACAGAGCGCAGGGTTCTGGGGCGAGCTGCGTACAGAGCGCAGGGTTCTGGGGCGAGCTGCGTACAGAGCGCAGGGTTCTAGGATGAGCTGCGTACAGAGTGCAGGGTACAGAGTGCAGGGTTCTAGGATGAGCTATGTACAGAGTGCAGGGTTCTAGGATAAGCTATGTACAGAGTGCAGGGTTCTAGGATGAGCTATGTACAGAGTGCAGGGTTCTGGGATGAGCTGCATACAGAGTGCACCGTTCTGAAATGAGCTGCCTACAAAGTGCAGGGTTCTGGGAGGAGATATGTACATGGTGCAGGGTTCTGGGATGAGCTATGTACAGGATGCAGGATTCTGGGGTGAGCTGTGTAGAGAGTGCAGGGTTCTAGGATGAGCTGCATACAGAGTACATGGTTCTAGAATGAGCTATGTACAGAGTGCAGGGTTCTGGAATGAGCTGCATACAGAGTGCATGGTTCTGGGATGAGCTGCCTACAGAGTGAACGCTTCTGGAATGAGCTGCCTACAGAGTGCACGGTTCTGGAATGAGCTGCCTACAGAGTGCAGGGTTCTGGGATGAGCTATGTACATGGTGCATGGTTCTGGGATGAGCTATGTACAGGGTTCTGGGATGAGCTATGTACAAGGTGAAGGATTCTGGGGTGAGCTGTGTACAGAGTGCAGGGTTCTAGGATGAGCTATGTACAGAGTGTAGGGTTCTAGGATGAGCTATGTACAGAGTGTAGGGTTCTGGGTTGAGTTGTATACAGAGTGCACGGTTCTAGGATGAGCTGTCTACAGAGTGCAGGGTTTTGGAATGAGCTATGCACATGGTGCAGGGTTCTGGGATGAGCTATGTACAGGGTTCTGGGATGAGCTGCGTACAGGGTTCTGGGATGAGCTGCATACAGGGTTCTGGGATGAGCTATGTACAGGATGCATGATTCTGGGGTGAGCTGTGTAGAGAGTGCAGGGTTCTAGGATGAGCTGCATACAGAGTGCAGTGTTCTAGGATGAGCTATGTACAGAGTGTAGGGTTATAGGATGAGCTATGTACAGAGTGTAGGGTTCTGGGATGAGCTGTATACAGAGTGCACGGTTCTAGGATGAGCTGTCTACAGAGTGCAGGGTTTTGGAATGAGCTATGCACATG
The DNA here is from genome assembly GCA_028564925.1 of Lithobates sylvaticus. NCBI lineage: Eukaryota > Metazoa > Chordata > Amphibia > Anura > Ranidae > Lithobates > Lithobates sylvaticus. The sequence goes on along the minus strand of CM053028.1, from coordinate 290,053,322 downwards.
GTGCAGGGTTCTGGGATGAGCTATGTACAGGGTTCTGGGATGAGCTGCGTACAGGGTTCTGGGATGAGCTGCGTACAGGGTTCTGGGATGAGCTATGTACAGGATGCATGATTCTGGGGTGAGCTGTGTAGAGAGTGCAGGGTTCTAGGATGAGCTGCATACAGAGTGCAGTGTTCTAGGATGAGCTATGTACAGAGTGCACGGTTCTAGGATGAGCTGTCTACAGAGTGCAGGGTTTTGGAATGAGCTATGCACATGGTGCAGGGTTCTGGGATGAGCTATGCACAGGGTTCTGGGATGAGCTATGTACAGGGTTCTGGGATGAGCTGCGTACAGGGTTCTGGGATGAGCTGCGTACAGGGTTCTGGAATGAGCTGCGTACAGGGTTCTGGAATGAGCTACGTACAGGGTTCTGGAATGAGCTGCGTACAGGGTTCTGGGGTGAGCTGCATACAGAGTGCAGGGTTCTGGGGTGAGCTGCATACAGAGTACAAGATTCTTGGATGAGCTATGTACAGAGTGCAGGGTTCTAGGATGGGCTATGTACAGAGTGTAGGGTTCTAGGATGAGCTGCATACAGAGTGCACGGTTCTGGAATGAGCTGCCTACAGAGTGCAGGGTTCTGGGATGAGCTATGTACATGGTGCATGGTTCTGGGATGAGCTATGTACAGGGTTCTGGGATGAGCTATGTACAAGGTGAAGGATTCTGGGGTGAGCTGTGTACAGAGTGCAGGGTTCTAGGATGAGCTATGTACAGAGTGTAGGGTTCTAGGATGAGCTATGTACAGAGTGTAGGGTTCTGGGTTGAGTTGTATACAGAGTGCACGGTTCTAGGATGAGCTGTCTACAGAGTGCAGGGTTTTGGAATGAGCTATGCACATGGTGCAGGGTTCTGGGATGAGCTATGTACAGGGTTCTGGGATGAGCTGCGTACAGGGTTCTGGGATGAGCTGCATACAGGGTTCTGGGATGAGCTATGTACAGGATGCATGATTCTGGGGTGAGCTGTGTAGAGAGTGCAGGGTTCTAGGATGAGCTGCATACAGAGTGCAGTGTTCTAGGATGAGCTATGTACAGAGTGTAGGGTTATAGGATGAGCTATGTACAGAGTGTAGGGTTCTGGGATGAGCTGTATACAGAGTGCACGGTTCTAGGATGAGCTGTCTACAGAGTGCAGGGTTTTGTAATGAGCTATGCACATGGTGCAGGGTTCTGGGATGAGCTATGTACAGGGTTCTGGGATGAGCTGCGTACAGGGTTCTGGGATGAGCTGCGTACAGGGTTCTGGGATGAGCTATGTACAGGATGCATGATTCTGGGGTGAGCTGTGTAGAGAGTGCAGGGTTCTAGGATGAGCTGCATACAGAGTGCAGTGTTCTAGGATGAGCTATGTACAGAGCGCACGGTTCTAGGATGAGCTGTCTACAGAGTGCAGGGTTTTGGAATGAGCTATGCACATGGTGCAGGGTTCTGGGATGAGCTATGCACAGGGTTCTGGGATGAGCTATGTACAGGGTTCTGGGATGAGCTGCGTACAGGGTTCTGGGATGAGCTGCGTACAGGGTTCTGGAATGAGCTGCGTACAGGGTTCTGGAATGAGCTGCGTACAGGGTTCTGGAATGAGCTGCGTACAGGGTTCTGGGGTGAGCTGCATACAGAGTGCAGGGTTCTGGGGTGAGCTGCATACAGAGTACAAGATTCTTGGATGAGCTATGTACAGAGTGCAGGGTTCTAGGATGGGCTATGTACAGAGTGTAGGGTTCTAGGATGAGCTGCATACAGAGTGCACATTTCTGGAATGAGCTGCCTACAAAGTGCAGGGTTCTGGGATGAGTTATGTACATGGTACAGGGTTCTGGGATGAGCTATGTACATGGTGCAGGGTTCTGGGATAAGCTATGTACATGGTGCAAGGTTCTGGGATGAGCTATGTACAGGGTTCCGGGATGAGCTATGTACAGAGTTCTGGGATATGTACAGAGTTCTGGGATATGTACAGAGTTCTGGGATATGTACAGGGTTCTGGGATATGTACAGGGTTCTGGGATATGTACAGGGTTCTGGGATATGTACAGGGTTCTGGGATATGTACAGGATTCTGGGATGAGCTGCGTACAGGGTTCTGGGGTAAGCTGCGTACAGGGTTCTGGGGTAAGCTGCGTACAGGGTTCTGGGGTGAGCTGCGTACAGGGTTCTGGGGTGAGCTGTGTACAGGGTCCTGGGGTGAACTGTGTACAGGATTCTAGGATGAGCTATGTACAGAGTGCAGGGTTCTAGGATGAGCTATGTACAGAGTGCAGGGCTCTAGGATGAGCTGCATACACAGTGCACAATTCTGGAATGAGCTGCCTACAGAGTGCAGGGTTCTGGGATGAGTTATGTACACGGTGCAGGGTCCTGGGATGAGCTATGTACATGGTGCATGGTTCTGGGATGAGCTATGTACAGGGTTCTGGGATGAGCTATGTACAAGGTGAAGGATTCTGGGGTGAGCTGTGTACAGAGTGCAGGGTTCTAGGATGAGCTATGTACAGAGTGTAGGGTTCTAGGATGAGCTATGTACAGAGTGTAGGGTTCTAGGATGAGCTATGTACAGAGTGTAGGGTTCTGGGTTGAGTTGTATACAGAGTGCACGGTTCTAGGATGAGCTGTCTACAGAGTGCAGGGTTTTGGAATGAGCTATGCACATGGTGCAGGGTTCTGGGATGAGCTATGTACAGGGTTCTGGGATGAGCTGCGTACAGGGTTCTGGGATGAGCTGCGTACAGGGTTCTGGGATGAGCTGCGTACAGGGTTCTGGGATGAGCTATGTACAGGATGCATGATTCTGGGGTGAGCTGTGTAGAGAGTGCAGGGTTCTAGGATGAGCTGCATACAGAGTGCAGGGTTCTAGGATGAGCTATGTACAGAGTGTAGGGTTCTAGGATGAGCTATGTACAGAGTGTAGGGTTCTGGGATGAGCTGTATACAGAGTGCACGGTTCTAGGATGAGCTGTCTACAGAGTGCAGGGTTTTGGAATGAGCTATGCACATGGTGCAGGGTTCTGGGATGAGCTATGCACAGGGTTCTGGGATGAGCTATGTACAGGGTTCTGGGATGAGCTGCGTACAGGGTTCTGGGATGAGCTGCGTACAGGGTTCTGGAATGAGCTGCGTACAGGGTTCTGGAATGAGCTGCGTACAGGGTTCTGGGGTGAGCTGCATACAGAGTGCAGGGTTCTGGGGTGAGCTGCATACAGAGTACAACATTCTTGGATGAGCTATGTACAGAGTGCAGGGTTCTAGGATGGGCTATGTACAGAGTGTAGGGTTCTAGGATGAGCTGCATACAGAGTGCACATTTCTGGAATGAGCTGCCTACAAAGTGCAGGGTTCTGGGATGAGTTATGTACATGGTACAGGGTTCTGGGATGAGCTATGTACATGGTGCAGGGTTCTGGGATAAGCTATGTACATGGTGCAAGGTTCTGGGATGAGCTATGTACAGGGTTCCGGGATGAGCTATGTACAGAGTTCTGGGATATGTACAGAGTTCTGGGATATGTACAGAGTTCTGGGATATGTACAGGGTTCTGGGATATGTACAGGGTTCTGGGATATGTACAGGGTTCTGGGATATGTACAGGGTTCTGGGATGAGCTGCGTACAGGGTTCTGGGGTAAGCTGCGTACAGGGTTCTGGGGTGAGCTGCGTACAGGGTTCTGGGGTGAGCTGTGTACAGGGTCCTGGGGTGAACTGTGTACAGGATTCTAGGATGAGCTATGTACAGAGTGCAGGGTTCTAGGATGAGCTATGTACAGAGTGCAGGGCTCTAGGATGAGCTGCATACACAGTGCACAATTCTGGAATGAGCTGCCTACAGAGTGCAGGGTTCTGGGATGAGTTATGTACACGGTGCAGGGTCCTGGGATGAGCTATGTACATGGTGCAGGGTTTTGGGATGAGCTATGTACAGAGTGCAGGGTTCTGGGGTGAGCTGCGTACAGAGTACAAGATTCTTGGATGAGCTATGTACAGAGTGTAGGGTTCTAGGATGAGCTATGTACAGAGTGTAGGGTTCTGGGATGAGCTGTATACAGAGTGCACGGTTCTAGGATGAGCTGTCTACAGAGTGCAGGGTTTTGGAATGAGCTATGCACATGGTGCAGGGTTCTGGGATGAGCTATGCACAGGGTTCTGGGATGAGCTATGTACAGGGTTCTGGGATGAGCTGCGTACAGGGTTCTGGGATGAGCTGCGTACAGGGTTCTGGAATGAGCTGCGTACAGGGTTCTGGAATGAGCTGCGTACAGGGTTCGGGGATGAGCTGCGTACAGGGTTCTGGGGTGAGCTGCATACAGAGTGCAGGGTTCTGGGGTGAGCTGCATACAGAGTACAAGATTCTTGGATGAGCTATGTACAGAGTGCAGGGTTCTAGGATGGGCTATGTACAGAGTGTAGGGTTCTAGGATGAGCTGCATACAGAGTGCACATTTCTGGAATGAGCTGCCTACAAAGTGCAGGGTTCTGGGATGAGTTATGTACATGGTACAGGGTTCTGGGATGAGCTATGTACATGGTGCAGGGTTCTGGGATAAGCTATGTACATGGTGCAAGGTTCTGGGATGAGCTATGTACAGGGTTCCGGGATGAGCTATGTACAGGGTTCCGGGATGAGCTATGTACAGAGTTCTGGGATATGTACAGAGTTCTAGGATATGTACAGGGTTCTGGGATATGTACAGGGTTCTGGGATATGTACAGGGTTCTGTGATATGTACAGGGTTCTGGGATGAGCTGCGTACAGGGTTCTGGGGTAAGCTGCGTACAGGGTTCTGGGGTAAGCTGCGTACAGGGTTCTGGGGTGAGCTGCGTACAGGGTTCTGGGGTGAGCTGTGTACAGGGTCCTGGGGTGAACTGTGTACAGGATTCTAGGATGAGCTATGTACAGAATGCAGGGTTCTAGGATGAGCTATGTACAGAGTGCAGGGCTCTAGGATGAGCTGCATACACAGTGCACAATTCTGGAATGAGCTACCTACAGAGTGCAGGGTTCTGGGATGAGTTATGTACACGGTGCAGGGTCCTGGGATGAGCTATGTACATGGTGCAGGGTTTTGGAATGAGCTATGTACAGAGTTCAGGGTTCTGGGGTGAGCTGCGTACAGAGTACAAGATTCTTGGATGAGCTATGTACAGAGTGCAGGGTTCTAGGATGAGCTATGTACAGAATGCTGGGTTCTAGGATGAGCTGCTTACAGAGTGCAGGGTTCTTGGATGAGTTATGTACACAGTGCAGGGTCCTGGGATGAGCTATGTACATGGTGCAGGGTTCTGGGATGAGCTATGTTGATGGTGCAGGGTGCTGGGATGAGCTATGTTGATGGTGCAGGGTTCTGGGATTAGCTATGTACATGGTTCAGGGTTCTGGAATGAGTTATGTTCAGGGTTCTGGGATGAGCTATGTTCAGGGTTCTGGGATAAGCTATGTATAGGGTTCTGGGATGAGCTATGTACAGGGTACAGGATTCTGGGGTAAGCTGCGTACAAAGTGCAGGGTTCTGGGATGAGCTATGTTGATGGTGCAGGGTTCTGGGATTAGCTATGTACATGGTTCTGGAGTGAGCTATGTTCAGGGTTCTGGGATGAGCTATGTTCAGGGTTCTGGGATAAACTATGTACAGGGTTCTGGGATAAACTATGTACAGGGTTCTGGGATGAGCTATGTACAGGGTTCTGGGATGAGCTATGTACAGGGTTCTGGGATGAGCTATGTACAGGGTGCAGGATTCTGGGGTGAGCGGCGTACAAAGTGCAGGGTTCTGGGATGAGCTATGTTGATGGTGCAGGGTTCTGGGATGAGCTATGTACATGGTTCAGGGTTCTGGAATGAGCTATGTACAGGGTTCTGGGATGAGCTATGTTCAGGGTTCTGGGATAATCTATGTACAGGGTTCTGGGATGAGCTATGTACAGGGTTCTGGGATGAGCTATGTACAGGGTTCTGGGATGAGCTATGTACAGGGTTCTGGGATGAGCTATGTACAGGGTTCTGGGATGAGCTATGTACAGGGTGCAGGATTCTGGGGTGAGCTGCGTACAGAGTGCAGGGTTCTGGGGTAAGCTACGTACAGAGTGCAGGGTTCTGGGATGAGCTATGTACATGGTTCAGGGTTCTGGGATGAGCTGTCTACAGAGTAAGCTAGGTACAGAGTTCATCCATCCACATCTTTTTCTACACCCCTCCTCAGCAATTACCTCAGCCCCCCCTCCCACACAAGCCAATCAGTGGGTGCCGGCCAACAGGGGCCGTCGGCCCCCTGCTGATTGGCGAGGAGACACACAGAATGGAGATCTGCCTATGTAAACAAGGCACAGCTCCATTCTGACAGGGGGAAAGTGATGGGTTTTATGTTCCTGCAAAGGGAATAAAATCCATCACTGCCCTTAGTGAAAGTAACACATATAGTAAACATAAAAATACTGGTTAGGCACACATTTAACCCTTTATCACCCTAGATGTTTAACTCCTTCCCAGCCAGTGACATTAGTACAGTGACAGTGCATATTTTTTTAGCACTAATCACTGTATTAGTGTCACTGGTTACCACAAAGTGTCAGACTGTCCGCCTCAATATTGCAGTCCTGATAGAATTTGCTGATCTAGTATAAAAAAAAAATAAAAAAAAATCTAGTATATATACACACACATCATAGTTTGTAGACGCTATAACTTTTGCACAAACCAATCAATATACGTTAAATGGGATTTTTCTTTTTACCAAAAAATTGTAGCAGAATACATATTGGCCTAAACTTGGTTTTATAGTAGAAAGTAAAATATATTGTTTTTCAAAAAATGTAGTGGTGATAAAATACCATCAAAAGAAAGCTCTATTTGTGGGAAAAAAAATAAGATATACATTTTATTTGGGTACAGCGTGACATGACCTTGCAATTGTCAGTTAAAGTAACGCAGTGCGATATCGTAAAAAATGGCCTGCTCATGAAGGGGGTAAATCTTCCGGAGGTCAAGTGGTTAATATGCTCCATAGAACCACAGCCAATTTAACCACTTGATTACTGGGCACTTAAACCCCTTTCCTGCCCATGGCAATTTTCAGCGCTTTCACACTTAAGGCCCTAAAGCCTCATACACACGATCAGACTTTTTGACAACCAACATGCAAATTAGCTGTTTTGGACCAACATCCGACCGTGTGTACGCTCCATCGGACCTACTTTTTCCAGGTTTCATCGGACTTTTGTTGGCTGTGCGAACCGACCAACTTTCTGCCAACAAAAGTCCGACCGTGTGTACACAAAACCAACGGACTTTTGTACAAACCAATGCAGAACCAATGCAAAATATCAGACAACAATACAGAAGTTGACCAAAGGTGGCGGTAAAGAGCAGAAAAACCAAGTGATTTGGTGAAAGTTGGCTGAAAAAGTCCTGCCGTGTGTATGCAATACCAACTTGGGGCCAACGCCCTTTGGACAAAAATCCACGGGAAAGTTGGTCCACGGTCCGATCGTGTGTATGAGGCTTTTGAATGACAATTGCCTGCTCATGAAACACTGTACCCAAATAAAATTATTATAATTTTTTCACACAAACAAAAGCTTTCTATTGGTGGTATTTAATCATCACTGGGTTTATTTTTTGCAAAACAAACACAAAAACACCAAAAATGTTGAAAACAAAACACAAAAGATTTTTCATATTTTGTTATAAAATTTTGCAAACAGGTAATTTTTCTCCTTCACTGGTGGGCACTGGTAGGCAGCACTGATTATCAGCACTGGAGAGCACTGATTAGCGGCACTGATGGGCAATAAGGGGGCCGATATCCTAACAGAAGCCAGTTAGCGGCTTTCTTCTTTTCTTCACAACTTGTTTATTTCCATGATCAGCTGTCATTGGCTGAGAGCTGATCACGTGGTAAAGAGCCCCTTGCGATTGGCCCTTTCCCCCCAATCTGTGATCAGACGAGTCCCAAGGACTTGGTGATCACAGAGCGCGCCACCACAGGGGGTGCGCAGGCAGCACGAGAACAGGACGATGTCCATTTACACCCTCCTGGCAAAGGAAGCCTGCGCTGTACCCGTCTTTTGGCTATAGCATGGGCACCAAGTGGTTAAAGGGATAGTTCACCTTTACCACAAAACTGCCTATGCAGATAAGGGGCAACTGTAGATAAAGACAAACTGTGCAGCTCTGAGTTGAGTTCACAAAAAAACTGCCTATGCAGGCAAGGGATGTTTGCAGATTAAAACAAACTGCGCATCATAAAATTAGAATATCATCAAAAAGTTTATTTATTTCAGTAATTCAATTCAAAAAGTGAAAGTCATATTTTATACAGATGTGTTACACACAGAGTGATATATTTCAAGCATTTTTTTTTTTTCATTTTGATGATTATGGCTGCCAGCTAGTGAAAACCCCAAATCCAGTATCCAGAAAATTTGAATATTACATAAATCCAATAAAAAAAAAAGGTTTTTAATACAAAAATTCATCACGGACTGTGGACAATTTTGTGTTTCATTTGGAAATCGCGGTACCAGAGACTGAAGGAAGAGTGGAGAGGCACAGAGCCCATGTTGCATGAGGTCCATTATGAAGTTTCTACAGTCAGTGATGATTTGGAGAGCCATGTCATCTGCTGGTGTTGGTCCACAGTGTTTTAAGTCCAAAGTCAGCGCAGCCCTCTAGCAGGAAATTCTAGAGCACTTTATGCTTCCCTCTGCTAACCAGCTTTATGGAGATGCTGATTTCATTTTCCAACAGGACTTGACATCCTCTCTGCCAATCCCTTCACTGGCTTCCCCTACCCCACCGTGTAAAATTCAAAATGCTAACCATAACATACAAAGCCATCTACAACATCGCCCCCAGCTACATCACCAACCTCATTTGCAGATATCGCCCAAATCATCCCCTCCGCTCCTCCCAGGACCTCCTGCTCGCCTCCAGGACTTCTCCAGAGCCTCTCCCATCCTCTGGAACTCCCTGGCCCATTATGTCCAATCAGCCTCTACCCTGTTCACCTTTAAAGTGGGGGGACACCCTAAAAAAATAAAAATAAAAAAAAAGCATTAATATTCTGGAAAAAATGTAAACAAAATTTTTTTTTTACCTGATCCGAAACCCCTGTTGCTAGGCAGTCTTCCTAATCTGCCTCCTTCCTCCGCCGCGGTAATCTTCGTTCTTCTGTCCTCCGCCGCGTTGTCTTCTGGGTAATGGGGCGCGCTGTGTTGTGGGAACTGTGTGTTCCCTAACACAGCGCGTCCCATTCACAAAGCGTTGCACGACTCGCGCATGCGCAGTAGGAAACGGGCAGTGAAGCCGTAGTCTTCACTGCCTGTTTCCCTTACTGAGGATGGCGTTTTTAGCTGAAACACCCCTGAAAACATAATAATAAATAATTTATTCAGGGAAGCCTATCCCACACCCACCTACCAACAACTGTGCCCGAGCCACCCCCATCAATTCATTCTCTGCAGCTATTACCTTTTGTACCACCACCTCATCCCTTTAGAATGTAAGCTCTACGAGGGCCCTCCTGTACCTTTTGTATTGAACTGTACTGTAATTGTGTTGTCCCCCCTATACATTGTAAAGCGCTGCGTAAACTGTTGGCGCTAAATAAATCATGTATAATAATATAATAATAATGGTATCACTGTGCTTGATTGGCCAGAAAACTTCTATGACCTGAACCCCATAGAGGATCTCTGGGGTATTGTTGAGAGGAAGATGAGACACCAGACCCAGAAAATGCAGCTGAAGGTCGCTATAAAAGCAACCTGGGCTTCCATATCACCTCAGCAGGGCCACAGGCTGATCGCCTCCATACAATGCCACATTGATGCAGTAATTCATACAAAAGGAGCCCAGACCAATTATTGAGTGCATACTATACTGTACATGGACATACTTTACAGCAAGCCAACATTTCTGTATTAAAAATCCTTTTTTTACATTGGACCTAGGTAATATTCTAATTTTCTGAGATACTGAATTTGGGGTTATCACTAGCTGTAAGCCATAATCATCAACATCAAAAGAAAGAAATGCTTGAAATATATAATTCTGTGTATAAGGCATCTATATAAAATATATGAGTTTCACTTTTTGAATTGAATTACTTTGGATTTTTTTATTACCTTTTTGATGTACCCGTAGGTGTAGGCCATTTACATGCCTTATGAAGCCTGACCCGAATACTCCCAGGATTTTGCTAAGTGAGGCCTAGTCATCCTCCACCATCACAGGAGCGAGCTCTCAAATGCTGAGCTCAGAGCTACTGCATCAGGGGAGAGAAAGAACATGCGAGGGGGTTTGAATCAGAGAAAAAGCTCACTCCTGTGATGGTGGAGGTGAGCAGTAACAACTAGGCCTCACTTGGCAACATCCTGGGAGTACTTGGCATAAGGGGGTAGACCGATTATCAGGGGTGCCCATATTCATATTTTTCAAAGTATTGGTATCGGCCAGAAACATACCGATATTAGGTTGTTGTTTTGAATACTTTCAAGTGCAGAGGAGGGGTTGGGGAATTATAGACCCCAGATTCCTCCATAAAGAGTACCTGTCACCGCCTATTACTGTCACAAAAGATGTTACATGGGATAGAAGGCAGCAGGCATTTTACATTTATATATAATAAATTCAAAACCAGACAAGGAATTCATTTTAAATAAAATATTTTATTGGATAAATATTATGGCCGCGGCTGTTTTTATTGGTTTAACCACTTGCCGCCCGCCCTCATATGATGTCCTCAGGATTTTGGGGCGCGTATTGCAGCAATCGTTGTTGCGGGGTGTCAATCTGACACCCCGCAAATACGATCTTGGTAAAGAGTCTCAGACGGAGACTCATTACCATGTGATCAGCCGTGTCCAATCACGGCTGATCACAGTGTAAATAGGAAGAGCTGGTGATCGGCTTTTCCTCACTCGCGTCTGTCAGACGCGAGTAGAGGAGAGCCGATCGGCTGCTCCTCTGACAGGGGGGGTCTGTGCTGATTGATTATCAGCGCAGCCCCCCCCCCCCCCGAGGATGCCCACACTGGACCACCAGGGACGCCACCAGACCACCAGGGATGCCCAGCACCAGGTATGCCACCCTAGACCACCAGGGATGACACACAGTGCCCACAATGGATGCCAATCAGTGCTCACAATGGATGCCAATCAGTGCCCACAATGGGCATCACTGATTGGCATGCATTATTGTTTGGCACTGATTGGCATCCATCAGTATAAAACAAAAAAATACAATGCTGCCTATCCGTGCCACCTATCAGTGCCCATCCGTGCCACCTATCAGTGCCCATCCATGCTGCCTATCAGTGCCCATCCATGCCGCCTATCCATGCCCATCCATGCCGCCTATCCATGCCAATCCATGCCAGCTATCAGTGCCAATTTGTGCCACCTATCAGTGCCCATCTGTGTCGCCCATCAGTGCCACCTATCAGTGCCCATCAGTGCCGCCTATCAGTGCCCATCAATGCCACCTCATCAGTGCCACTTCGTTGGTGCCACCTCATCAGTGCCCATCAGTGAAGGAGAAAACCTACTTATTTACAAAGTTTTGAAACTGAAACAAAAAAAAACATATTTTTTTTTTTAAATTTTCAGTCTTTTTTTATTTGTTTAGCAAAAAATAAAAAAACGTAGAGGTGATCAAATACCACCAAAAGAAATCTCTATTTGTGGGAAAAAAATAATAAAAATGTAATTTGGGTACAGTGTAGCATGACCGCGCAATTGTCATTCAAAGTGCAACAGCGCTGAAATCTCAAAATTGGTCTGGGCAGGAAGGTGTTTAAGTGCCCGGTATTGAAGTGGTTAATACAATTTCTAAAATATTTACAAATAATTTTATTATCACATCACTTAAAAGTATAGATACATAAAAAAATAAACCCAGCCACTACGGCTCAGGCTTAATCATATTCTCTCTTCTGAGTAATCAAAACAAACTTACCCCAAAGACAAAGATCTGAACCACATAAAAAAGCCGTGGCGACAAGGGAGAGGGGGATGGGGAGCTGTGCTCTTCACTTTCTTCTGGCAACTGTCAACGGTCCATAACCAGTAGCCCCTATTTATAGTGGTATTTTGCAGTATACATGCATTCATTGGTGGGTTAACTGATTTTTAACTGACCTATCCTATATTAAATTAAAAATGTATATAATTTTATTGGATAACTCATGTTAGCCTATGAACTTATCCCATTTTCAAAACAATTGGGATATATTTAAGACAATTACTGCTGCCTCAGATCCCACGAGGAAAGGGGGGGCTATAAATAGGCTTTATTCCCCCCTTTTTCCTTAACATTCCTTGTGACAGCAATAAAAGTGATACATTTTTTTTAAAGGACAGTGTAAAAATAAAAAAAAACTTTAAATGTACAGAATATCTGCACCTAAAATGGTCTATTGGCCTGAAGGGCAGCCGAAAAATTGGTATTGGTCCTGAAAAAACTATATCGGTCGACCCTCTACTTGGTAATGTCCTGGGAGTATTCCAGTAAGGCTTCATAAGGTATGTAACTGGCCTATTATTCATCTATATTCAGAGCTGCACAGTTTGTTTTAATCTAAAAACATCCCTTACCTGCATAGGCAGGTTTTTTGTAAAGGTGAACTATCCTTTTAAATGAATGGCCCACCTCTAATTAACCACTTCAGCCCCGGACCAATTGGCAGCCAAAGGACCAGGCCCCTTTTTGCGATTCGGCACTGCGTCGCTTTAACTGAAAATTGCGCGGTCGTGCAACATGGCTCCAAAACAAAATTGGCGTCCTTTTTCCCCCACAAATAGAGCTTTCTTTTGGTGGTATTTGATCGCCCCTAGTTTTTATTTTTTGCGCTATAAACAAAAATAGAGCGACAATTTTGAAAAAAATTCAATATTTTTTGCTTTTTGCTATAATAAATATCCCCAAAAAATATATAAAAAAACATTTTTTTTCCTCAGTTTAGGCCGATACGTATTCTTCTACATATTTTTGGTAAAAAAAATCGCAATTAGCAATTATTGATTGATTTGCGCAAAAGTTATAGCGTTTACAAAATAAGGGATAGTTTTATAGCATTTTTATTAATATTTTTTTTTACTAGTAATGGCGGCGATCAGCGATTTTTATTGTGACTGCGACATTATGGCGGACACATCGGACATTTTTGACACATTTTTGGGACCATTGTCATTTATACAGCAATCAATGCTATTTAAATGCATTGATTCCTGTATAAATGACAGTTGTAGTGAAAGAGTTAACCACTAGGGGGAGGGGTTATGGGCTGTGACGTGTGTGTGTTTTTTTTTACATTAGGGGGCGGGGCTGACGTCTGACTTCATTGATCGGCTTTTCTGATGACCGGGAACAGCCAATCAATGACAGGCAGAGTAGGAAGCGCGGGGAGAGGTTTTGTTTACACATACCTCTCCCCGTTCTTCAGCTCCGTAACCCGATCGCGGGACACCAGCGGCGATCGGGTCCGCTGGTCCCGCGGCCGGGGTCACGGAGCTCCCGACCGGGTCGCGAGCGCGCCACTGGCGGCGCGCGCGACCCACGGGCAGGCAAAACCACGTACCTGTACGTGGCCCTTTAAATGCCTGCCCGTGGGTCGCGCGCGCGCCGCCAGTGGCGTGCTCGCGACCCGGTCTGCTGATGTATATATGCAGTGGGCGGTCGGGAAGCAGTTAAAGTGGTTGGAAACCCTTAGCCAGGGTTCACACCTATGTGAATTAGATGTGCGTTTCCCCGCATCTAATTTGCATAGTAGGAGAATGTGACTGGCTCCCTATGGAGCCGGTTCACATATCTCCAGGGCGGCTGCGGAGCGCACTACACAAAAACGCTGTGCGTCTTCGGCTCCGTTTCAGGGCCGAATTCAGGCATAGAATCGGCCCTGATTCGTCCCTGAAACAGGGAACAGGGACGCACAGCGCACCTGTGCGATCCGTAGCGGGTTATAGTGTGAACCCGGGCTTACAGCCCACTTTTACCTACAGGTAAGCCTATAATAAGGCTCACCTGTAGGTGCAAGAAATATCTCCTAAACCTGCACGGTTTAGCAGGTATTTACCATATACACTTGCGCCGACGTCATTGGCACATGCGCACTGAGGAAAGGGCACGATCGCGCCCTTTCTTCAGCAGCGTGCGGTGACTGTCGGCTCCTACGTGCATGAGTGAATTTATGTGACTCTGGCCAGTCACAGAGCCGGAGTCCACGCCCCCGGAAGGAAGAGGGGTGAAGATGGACGCGGCCACCAGCGGGGGGACATCGCAGGCTTCGTTTGCAGGTAAGTAGCACATAATGGGCTAGTATGCATTGCGTACTAGCCCATTTTTCTTTTACTTTGCAGCGAACAAAAGAGGAAGTAAAACCCATCAGGGGTTTAACCACTTCCCACCCAAAGACGTCATGTCACATCTTTGACTTTCAGTGGGAATATCTGAATGATGCCTGCAGCTACAGGCATCATTCAGATATCCTTGTTTTTAGCGATTCTGTGCACCATAAGAACGATCATAGCGGCAGTCCAGCTGCTTGATCGTTCTTACAGGCGATGGGAGGGGACATCACTCTCCTCCCGCCGCCATCCGGTGCTTCTCCGGGCTCTTCCACGCCATCGGGGACCCGGAGAAAGAATCGGCAGCCGCCGGATGATGACCATAGAGATTTCTGTGACTGTCGGAGGCCCGGGCGCGACGTTATGATGTCAGGTCCGGGCCGCGGATGTAAACAAAGCCGCAATCGCAGCTGGTAAGCATGAGATTGTGGATTTTTTTTCCCCCGATCTCATGCTTTCCAGCCTGGAGGAGATATGTGGGGTATTATTGACTCCGCATCTCTCCATAAAGAAGACCTGTCATGAATGATTCCTATTACAAGGGATCTTTACATTCCTTGTAATCGGAATAAAAGTGATCAAAAAAAAATAAAAAATGTAAAAGAAAGTGTAAAAATAAAAAATGTAAGCAAAATAAAATAATTTAAAACGCCCCTGTCCCCGGTAGCTCGTGCTCAGAAGCAAACGCACACGTAAGTCCCGCCCACATATGTAAACGCTGTTCAAACCACACATGTGAGGTATCGCTGCGTGCGTTAAAGTGCGAGCAACATTTCTACCACCTCCTCTGTAACTCTAAACCTATAACCTGTAAAAAAATTTAAAGCGTCGTATGGAGATTTTTAAATACCGAAGTTTGGCGTCATTTCATGAGTGTGCGCAATTTTAAAGCGTGACATGTTAGGTATCTATTTACTCTGCGTAACATCATCTTTCACATTATACCAAAATTGGACTAACTTTACTGTTTTGTTATTTTTTAAATCACAAAACAGTTTTCTTTCAAAAAAAAAAATGCGTTTGAAAAATTGTTGCGCAAATACTGTGCGAGATAAAAAAGTTGCAACGACCGTCATTTTATTCCGTAGGCAGTCTGCTGAAAAAAAAATGTAATGTTTGGGGGTTCTGGGTAATTTTCTAGCAAAAAAAAAAATGATTTTTACATGTAGGAGAGGAATAGGCCCGGTATGGAAGTGGTTAACAATGGCTCACTGTACACACAGCAACAAAAAACCTTACTGGAAAGTTCTTTAAAATCTTGGCAACTAAGAGCTATGTGTACAATAGAACCCTAGAAAGGTAAGCTGTGTCGTTGTAGACCCAAGTATCCGTTTTGGATGGGCCAAGATCACACAGCCCATATCAGCACATCTCCTTCTACCTCAAGGAAGGGAATGCAGTCCAGCCGGTCAGATCACGTGTCAGCGAACACAGACAACACTAGCTGATAGGCTGAGCTTGCTCTACCCCTTGTGTGCCTGCCCCCCGTCAGCCACCAATCACATTCCCTGTTCCTTATCCCCGCCCTGTGCGCGTTGTTTAGTGTATGTTTGTGAGAGTGGAAACATGGCGGCGCTCAGAGCAGTATCAGGGAACCGGCTCACTCGTTGTGTGCTCAGCTGGGCTCGTACTAACCTAAAATGTTCTGCGAGATCGGTAGCGCACTTCACCTTCCTCCCGGATCCCGAGCCCAGCGAATATGGTGAGACCTTGTCAGGGTGACTGATCGCTTGCTGGGGGTGACATTGTGTACTAGGCGAACAGCAAGGGTACCTCTAAGGCAGGGGTGTCAAACTGGCGGCCCTCCAGCTGTAAGGAACTACAAGTCCCATCATGCCTCTGCCTGTGGGAGTCATGCTTGTAATTGTCAGCTTTGCAATACCTCATGGGAATTGTAGTTTTGCAAGAGCTGGAGGGTGCCAGTTTGACACCTTTTGCTCTAAGGTGACTTATTAGAGCAATGGTGGTGACATAGGTGACCCCCAGCACAGACATTGGGTGTCTGCAGATCACATACTGTGCATTAGGGCTCATTCACACCTGGGATCTCTAACACAATGCATGTTTTTGTACCTGTATTGCAGTAAGTGTGTTAACCTCTTGCTGCCTGTGTAACACATAGCGCTCGATCCTAACTGTCCCTGATTTGGAGCAATGTCCCTCTTTTTCCCCTCATTTGACCCTCATTTTGGTCTTATCTATATAGTTGTGTATATTAAAAAAAAAAAAAAAAAGCCCTATTTATCTTTCAAAGTGTTCCCCAGCGCTAAACCTTTCATCCAATTTCTAAATTTTTTTTAAAAGCCAATATAAAGGAATAGTAGTGGTAAAAAATCACTTGTGGGTTTAATTAACCTTCCTTTTTTTTTTTTTTTTTCTTCTTTTATGGGTGTGTGGCAGGGGGCGTGTCCTATGCCTACATGCGTTTGCTAGTAGGCGTCCCCTCATTCCCATCTCAATATGTTTGGAGGTATGCATAGGTGTGGTGGGCTTTAACACTCACAGGGAACACATATGGGACCAGCTCCTAATCATGTGACCACTATGACACAGTGGTCACATGATCAGCCAATCTCTCCAGGGCCCCCCAAGGTGATCAGAACTTTATAAAAGGGCGCCAGGACGGGTAAGAATTAGTTCAAATAAGTGGGTTGTGAATGCACCCAAAAAAAAGTCGCATATGCAATGTGTTTTTATTTTATTATTTATTTTTTTTTTCATTTTTTTTTTTTTTTTTGAAGCATGCCACAACACATAGTAGTGCATTACCGTGTACTGCAACATGTGTGTACTAGGGTTGCCACTTCATCATGTTAAAACCGAACACCTATAAATTGCACAGGTTCTGTGGCTGATTAAAGCGGAGTTCCACTCGTCTGCAAGTTTATTAAAAGTCAGCAGCTACAAAAACTGTTGGCATTGCAACTGTGTGCACCCGGCTGTGACAGCTTGCGGCTTCACAGCCAGGTGCGCACTGCGCTCTCCTAGTGGCCAGGCAATCTTTTGGGACCTGTGATCTGGGACGTGTCCCAGAAGATTGCAGAGCAAGAGGGGGAGAGGAGGAGGCAGCGAGGCAACGAGAACAGGAAGTGGGAGGTGGTACCTGTCAAAACTGGGTACATGCTCCCCCTCCCCAAAAAAAGACATGCCAGATGTGGCATGTAAGGGGGAGAGGAGTGCGTAAAGCAGAAGTTCCACTTTTGGGTGGAACTCCGCTTTAACCACTTTAATACCAGGCACTTTAGCTCCTTCCTACCCATGACAGCTTTCAGCTCTGTCGCACTTTGAATAACAATTGCACGGTCATGCAACCCTGTACCCAAACTAAATTTCCCACAAATAGAGCTTTCTTTTGGTGGTATTTGATCACCACTGGGGTTTTTATTTTTTGCTAAACAAACTAAAAAAGACCAACATTTTTGAAAAAAAAAACATTTTATTTCTTAGTTTCGGTTATAAAAAATGTTGTTTTCACCTTCACTGACGGGCACCGATAGGTAGCACTGAGAGGTGACTGTAATGGGCACTGATTGGCGGCACTGATGATTAGGTACTGACAGGTGTTACTGCTGGGCACTAATATGGGCACTGACATACATTTTTTTATTTTTTTTTAAGTAGGGCACTGACTGGCAGCTGATGGGCACTTATTTGCTGCTGTGGTGGCACATCTGATGGGGCTGTGCTGATAATCAATGTGCTGATTATCAGCACAGACCCCCCTTCTGACAAGGGGAGCTGCTGATCGGCTCTCCCTGTCAGCGCAAAGCGAGAATATCTGTTTACCGGCACTTCCCGGTTCACGTGATGATCCGCTGTAAATGGTCACAGCTAATCATGTGGTAAAAAGCCTCTGTCAGAGGCTCCATGCCACGATCGGAGATGCAGTGTGTCCCACTGACACACAACACCTTCGATCGCTGCGCGCCCCCGCATGTTATCCTGCTGGACATCATATGATCATCAGGATAATGGAACCACCGCCTGGCCGTCTCCCCTTTCACACTGAGGCACTTTTACGCTAAAAAAGCACCTGAAAAGCTCACGAAAACCTATTTCCGTTAAAATCAATGAATGCTTTCGCACTGGGGCAGTGCAGTGAAAAAATGCCTTTCTTTTTTAAATGAATGGCAAGCTCTTCAAAAGCGCATTAAAAGCTCTTCAAAAGCGTGTTTTACTGGCAGTTAAAAAGTGCCTCAGTGTGTCAGTTTTTTTATTTTAAGTGCATTTTCATAAGGCGCATTTAGCAGTCAGCTGGATAGGGCTGGCAGTGCTTACCACTTGCTGCCAAATCGGGTACCTGTATGTCATTCGACCTGCAACTGTGCAAGCATCACCCTGGTACTTTTTTTTTTTTTTGAGCCAACAATTGGCTCTCTTGTAATAACTGAGCTAAGCAACCACTCGGCTGTTATAAGCAGCAGGATAAGACCCCCCGCCACCTTCAGCCACTCGCCTGGGCTCTCCCGTCCCATCAGGTGACCCGAGCAACTAGCTGGCAGAAGGAGACCCAAACAAAGCCGGGAATCGCCTTTGATCAGGTCTCGAATATGGTAACCCCGAAGAAAAGTCATGTCATCACTTCTGGTTTACTGGAATCTTAAAGGCGCCAGTTTTTAAAAATTTAAAGCATTCAAAAACCCAGATCTTGGCATTTTGAATGCTTTCAAGTGCAGAGGAGGGATTTGGAGTCTTAAAGAAAAAAGATCCCTCCATAAAGAGTACATATCGCGTGCCTATTGCTGTCACAAGGGATGTTTAAATTCCTTGTGACTGCAATAAAATGTGATACATTTTTTTTGTGCTGGCGCACAAAGGCGACTGCGTGCGCCGGTCCCGATTGTACACAAATCACGATCATTCCACACGTGAGGTATCACCGCAAACGTCAGATCATGGGCAGTAGTTCTAGCACTAGATCTCCTTTGTACCTCTAAAGTGGTAACCTTTAAAGGCTTTTAAAGCGTGGCCTATGGATAGTAAAATGTACATCATTTGTCGCCATTGTGCGTGCACAATTTGAAAGCGCGACATGTTTTTTTTTTTTTTTTACTCAGCAGGACAGCTTTTATATGTTCCAAAAAAATTGGGTTAAAGCGGTTATGCACTCTGTAAAAAATTTTTTTTTTGCGACGGAATATAAAGGATGCTTACCTTTATTGGGGGACTCGCCTGTTCCATCTTCCATCTCGATCGCCGCCGGTTTTCGTCCGATGAAGTTCCTCGTCTTCTTCTTTTGTGCTGGGGGCCATCTTGCCTGTGGGCATGTGAAACACCCACAGGAACTTTAGATGGCCCAGCATGCACCGCCGTTACTCGCGCGTGCGCAGTAACGGCACATCTGCCGACATCTCACGAGATTTCGGCAGATGTGGCCGAAATCTCGGGAGATCTCGTGAAATTTCGTGAAAATTCTCGTGAAATTTCGGAAGATGCCCGCACTGACTCCTGGATCAATGACACCAGATCCCAGGAGACAGTGCGGCGTGACGACGATTGACGCAGAGACCCCGCCCGCCGCCGCAGAGAGAGAAGACCGGAAGTCTTCAATTACAAGGTAAGTAAAAAAAAAAAAAAAAAAAAAAAAAATTAATTTAGTACTCTTTGCCTGATTTGGAAGGCAAAGAGATTTACTAAATGAAATGGGTGCAGAACCGCTTTAAGTATTGTGTGTTTTTTTTTTTTTTGTTGCATTAAACCCCCCCCAGAGGGTTTCGAGAATAAATTGGTGGGTTTGGCAATTTTTAATGCCACGCGGTATTTGCGCAGTGTTTTTTTTTTTTTTTTTTTTGGTCGGGGGGGGGGGCCCCACCAAAAAAAAATCTGTTTTAAAAAAAAAAAAAAAAAAACTGCGCAAATGCATGGCATAAAAAATTGCCAAACCCACAGATTTATTCTCAAAGCCCTCTGCTTTAAAAACATATGTTAGGGGTTCTAACAAATTTTCCAGTAAAAAAAAATATATTTATATATTTTCGCATGTAAACAAAAAGGTGCCAGAAAATGCCTGGTCTTCAACTAGTTAAAAACTTGCATATTATGTGTTTTTATGCATTGCCATAGACTTCTATAAACCTCACAATGTTGTAGAATAGAAAGAAAATGTTTTATATTTACACAGGTGTGTAAACCAGTTATTGATAAACATTAGATCTATGTGCACGTGGGTTGTAGCTGCAAGGATTGCAGCTGTATGTTGTAAACAGGCCCGTGTCTGCTGCCACAATTAAAAAAAAAAAAAAAGATGCGGCCTTGCAGGGCTCTGCCCACCCGACCGCGTCACTTATTCACAGTCCTCTGTGAATGGGAAACTACAAGGTCCGGCAGACTTTGCGGTTGTCAGTTTGTAGTTTTCAGTTACCACGGTGCTGTGTATCAAGTCTTCCTGTCAGAATGTACCTGTTTCCTCGTACCAGCAAGCCTATACACTGACAGATCTGCAGGAGACCTGCATGGCACCAGTGATCTACTGATGCAATGCTTTATAGGCTCCTGCAACAAAAAATAATAAATGCACTTTATTTTTTTTAACCTGCAAAAAAATTTGCTTATTATATATATATTTTTTTAAAGTCCAGCTCAAGCCAAAATCTTTGCAGCTTATAAATGCCCTATTCACACATGACTCCCTTCCAGGGAAATCTAATTTGTAAATTATGAGATTTGGGGAAAACCCTCCCATCTCTCTTTTTTTTTTTTTTTTTTTATGTATTGGAGAAATCAATTAAATGCTTAGAATCATATATAATGTTTATTGGCTAATTTTGATTCTGGTTGGAGCTCTACTTTATTGATTCAGGTATGGCATCTATCTGTAACCACGTATCCATGAAAATAATAATTGTAATAACTTGAGAAGATTATGTATAAATACAATCCATTTATTTGAGTTTCCTATAATGACCACTCTCCTCCCCTCCCTTCTCTCCATTAAACATTGATAAACATTGTGGGAACTTTGGAAGATCTACACTTAATTTTATATTGTGCTTGAATTTTCAGTCTTGCAATATCTGCTCTTTTGAAACTGCTGTGTGCCAGGCTCTCCAGTTAGTAGATCTTATACCTGTATCTATTCCTTATACGTAACTTCATGATTGGCAAGTTAAAACATATAAAAAAAAAAAAAAAAAAAAAAAAAAAAGTATTTCCCATTCTGTGTACCAATTTACAGGTGGTAACAGACTTTCTTGATAAGATGCACCACTAATTCACCAACTGCAAAACTAAGCAAGTATTGAAGGATATGACAGCATAGGAGTTAACGGGTGCAAATTGACTTGTCTATTTTTTGCAAAATATATGGAAATATAAAAATCAGTTCTCGGGATATATGTACTTTTTTTTTATTTTTTATGCATGGTATTTGTTAATTTACTCTTCAGCCATGCACATATAGTACCTGCAGACTAGAGCATCCAGCAGCGTAGTGAAGGTAACAAGTCCTGGTAATTTTCTGTGTCGCAGTGACACGCATTGGATACGTTAAACGGCTTTTATTAGGAACCAGGTTGCTAAGACCTTGTTCTGTTACGTTTCTGAGTCAGTGATAAGCAGCTGGGACATTAACAGTAGTTCTGAATGTTTAAAATTTTGGAATGCCATCAACTGCATATGTTTTTGTATGTGGGGGGGATGGATTTTCACACTCTGGTCTGAGTACTGGTATTCTATTTTATAGATTGTAATAGCTGTTTTATTACATTGTTAATATTTGTTTTTGCTCCTGAAAGTTGCAAGAACAATTTAGCTGACCTTGCTATAATATGTAAGGTCTGCTTATTTTTTTAGACGCGGGCTTCTGGCGAGATCCTAGATATGCTGAAGATTTTTTCATGAGAAACACAGCAGAAGGTTTTAAATGCTATTATATCTGAATTCAAGAACAGCAATTTAATATATTGCATGTTACCAATCTTTGTGTAGTGGTTGCAATAGTTTATTTATTTGAGGCGGTTCCTGTCAGTAACATGCTTCCTGTCGGGGCGTGGCCAGGCAGCGGATGTAGCCGGACGCACTTTCAGTCAGCTCCGCCGAAACTCCTCAAAAGATCCTGGGAAACACAGCCTATTCCTCCCTAAAACGGGTACACGAGACACCGGAGAGCACATCAACTCTGCTGGAACCTCCGCCACCGATCGCTGGGACAGATGTCTGCCACAAAACGACATAATCCACCCCGCTCCGCGGGCCTCATGGGCCAAAATGGCGGCAACGCACAGCGCTCGGCAAGGACACTGCATAAGGAGGCAGCTGAGAAGCTGTTCTCCATGCCGCTGTCGGCGGAACAAACTGCCTCGTACACCGCTGCTGGAGACTCGTCTGGAGGGGCATCCGAAACCGATGACACGGTCCCGCTGGAAGAGAACGGCACCTCGTTTGACTGGGCCACAGTGAGTACCCCCAAAGACGCCACTACTAGGCCGCAAGGCCCAGCCAGCCCAGACGCAGCACACGAACCCACACTAAGGGACATTTTCACAGCAGTGACCTCCTGCCATACGTCCATAGCAGCCCTCACCACTGAGATCAAAGGGGTTAAGACGGAAATTACCTTCATACGCCAAGACGCACAGAAGCTGAGGGAGAGGGGAGAGTGAGCTCCATAGAGGACGACATGGCTCCTATGCAGCAAGACCTCTCATACAATACTCACCTCGTGGCACAGCATGCCGCGCGCTTAGACGACATGGAGAACAGAATGAGGAGGAACAATGTAAGGGCCATAGGAATCCCAGAACGCACAGAAGGCAAGAACCCTGTGGAGTTCATTGAAGGCTGGTTAGCCAATGCATTTGGCAGAGAAGCATTCTCCCCCATGTTCTCGGTGGAGCGGGCACACCGGGTTCCAGCTAGGCCTCCCCCACCTGGCGCCCCGCCACGTCCGTTCCTGTTTAAGCTCCTCAACTATAAGGACAGAGATGCGATACTACATAATGCCAGAATAAAACCTGCAGCCCTCAAGATGGAAAATGCCAAAGTGTCCCTCTTCCCAGATTTCTCTGCTGAATTGCAAAAAAGGAGAGCAAAATTCAACGACGTGAAACGCAGACTCAGAGACCTCGATCTAAAATATGCAATGCTATACCCAGCACGTCTTCGTGTGGAAGTACTAGGGTCGGTACAATTCTTTGATACCCCTGCAACAGCCATGCAGTGGCTGGACCGTGAGGAGCAATCCATCCGTGCAGACCACAGCAGACGACCTGCCCCACGCTGAAGATCCTCTCCCGGGAACGTTTCAGGATGAAGTGCTCCACTGTTATTATTGTTGTTTCCAAGAGCACCCTGGTAAGGTGGAGCAGACCACTTACCCACCTATTTGTTGTAAACCTACCAAAGAACTACGGCCGTGGTTCTTGCTGCTGAGAAGTCGAGACACTTGCGTGCACTTCCACTGTGACCCCCCAGGTGACCAGGCTAAGGCATCCAGGTTTGACGTGGGAATCCCACATGGCCCTGTTGGCCTGTTGCTTTGAGGAAAAATTTTTTTTTTTGCCTTATGTTTATGTTTTTCTTTTTTGCTTCCCTTCTCTTGCCTGCTCAGGTTAGGGTCCAAGTCCATCACCATGCCCCGTCGTTATGCCATAATACGCACCTCACCTATTGGTATGTCCCTTGGAGCCTTTCTTGGCTCCTACAAATGCTCCCACAATCTACTATGTTTTTTTTTTTTTTAGAACAAGATACACCATACGGGTAATGCATGCAAGTGTACGAATGATATTATGCACCGCATGTGCTATTTATGTACAGCTTCTCCTCATTAACATTGCTAATGGTTACCAATGTCTGTAACGACAAGATGTATGACGTGGAATGTTAGGGGGTTAAATAATCCTGTCGAGCGCCTGGCTGTACTCCGTATGGTTAAGCGTTTGAATGCTGATATTGTATGTCTACAGGAGACTCATCTCCCTCCGACGTCCACTCAGTGGATAGCTCAAAGACAATATTGTCCCCAGTATCATGCCACATACTCGGTGTACTCGAGGGGAGTGAGTCTGCTGTTTAAAAAAGGTACTCAATTTTCTCCTCCTAGATGTTAAAATAAACCCAGAGGGTCGCTATATATTTATTCTATGTTCCCTCTATGGGACCAAATGTATTATTGCAGGGTTATACATCCCTCCTCCATTCTCGGCACGCCCACTTACAATACTGGCGGAGTATATGTCACGATACCCGGGGATACCACTATTAGCAGTGGGGGACTTCAATAATTACATAGACAAATTAAGAGCTAGAAGTGGGGAAGAGGCCCGACCCCGAAACCACACCACACCGTTTGCCCGCCTACTGCTGGAATTGGGCCTCACGGATGTATGGAGGATGCATAACCCCGATGCTAAGGTATATTCTTGCCAATCGGCATCAGTAGGTGGCCTGTCACGTATAGGTCTGGGGAATGAGCCCATGCTGCCCTTGATCAAGTCCGCTCAATACCATGCCAGACAGGTGTCAGACCATTCCCGCTAACCATTGATATTAAAATAGGTACCGTCCGAGGTAAAACTATGTGGAAACTTAACCCTTTCTGGATGTCGCTTTTACCCGACCCGGATCCTATATGCCACCACCTGAAAACCTTCTTTGAACACAATTTAGACTCGGCTGAGCGGCCCGTGGTTTGGGAGGCAGCTAAGGCCTTCCTCCGGGGGCAGTTCATCAGGGAAATTTCTCATATTAAAACGAAGACTAAGGAGTGGGAAAACCTAGTACTATCAGAGGCCCAGAAAGCAGAAACAATGTATATAGCGGACCCCAATGACACCTCCAAGAGATTGTGGCTCTCAGCACAATCTATGTTGAAAAATGTCTCACTACAGATTGCAGAAAATAAACGCTTTTTCTTGCAACAGTCCCACTACGAAGAGGGAGAGAATACAGGTCACATGCTCGCCCTGCTAGCCAAATCTCAACAACCACAATCGCATATTACAGCGATAACGGACTCTCAGGGATCTGCGTGTCACTCCACACCAGAAATTATGCAGGCTTTCAGGGAATTTTTGCAAGGGGTCTATACGTCCAGGGTGCACCCGTCGGTCGAGGACATTCATTCTTTCTTAGACAAATACCCCATACCTAAACTATCCACCACAGAAACCAACCTATTAAATGCCCCACTGACAGAAGAGGATCTTCTGGAGGCTTTGGCAAACACACAGAATGGGAAAGCACCCGGGTCTGATGGACTCCCATCGGAAGTCTACAAACGATACTCTGCACAGTTAATCCCGACCCTCCTTAAAGTTTACAATACAGCGTTTGAGTCGGGGCAACTCCCCGCTTCTATGAGAGAGGCGTTAATAGTGGTCCTTCTGAAACAGGGGAAGGATGCTTCCTCCCCTGACTCATACAGGCCCATCTCATTGTTGACATTCGATGTCAAGCTGCTGGCCAGAGTTTTGGCTAACAGACTGGCAAAATGCATACAATCTGTGATTCACAAGGACCAATCGGGATTTATACCGACCAGATCGACTGCCCTGAATCTACGCAGATTATTCCTTAATTTGCAGATCCCCATTGACAACCCGGGAAACGGAGCCATTCTTTCCCTAGACGCTGCCAAAGCATTCGACAGCGTCGAATGGCTATACCTTTGGGAAACACTAACTAGATTTGGAGTAGGCCCTACTTTCCTGAAATGGGTTCAACTGCTATATAGTACCCCCTCAGCTAGAATGAGAATAAACGGAGAGGTGTCCGAACCTTTTAGACTCTTCAGAGGCACGCGGCAGGGGTGCCCTCTGTCACCCCTGCTGTTTGCCCTGGCTCTGGAACCCCTGGCTATTCACGCCAGGGCATCTCAGGACATTGTAGGTTTTCGTAGGGGCCTTAGGCAAGATGTAATCTCACTATATGCGGATGATACATTAATTTACCTCGGGGATACAGATACCTCGCTAGGTAACGTGATGCATCTAATAGCTCAATTTGGAGAGCTGTCAGGTTTTAGCATAAATTGGAACAAATCAGTATTATTGCCGTTAGACCCCCTGACTAAACCCCTGCCAACATGCGCGAAAGATATACTTATAGTGGAAGAATTCAGATATCTTGGCATACAAGTATCCCCAGACCCAGCGCGCTACCTCACACTGAACCTAACTCCTCTACTCAACAAATTCAGGACGAAATGCACATCATGGGTGAAACTACCACTATCTGTCACAGGGCGGGCAAATCTAATTAAAATGGTATGGGCCCCACAATTACTATACGTGTTCCACAACGCCCCAGTGTGGATTCCGCACAAATGGTTCGCCCTCATAAACTCCCAATTTAGGGACCTGATATGGGGAAAGAAATCAGCGAGGATTAGCCTACACGCCCTGCAACTAGCAAAAGACCAGGGGGGGCTCGCAGTCCCTCATGCCAGATCGTACTACATAGCATCCCAGATCCAGCACTTAGGAGACTGGGGGAATCTGGAAACGGACGACCCCATTAGACTAGTGCTTTTTCCTACTGACTCTGCATTGCCAGCAATAGCTCATTTAGAAGCAGGACTTACTCACCTACCACAGACACTCCCAACAGTAGTGTTACTAAACACTCTGTGGACATACATCAGAACACATATGAAAGTTAGAGGGGTATGCTCTTTCACCCCTATATGGAGAAACAAATACTTCAAAGAACTATATAAACTAGTGAACTTCCAGCAATGGGAGGGGCTGGGGATACTATACATACCTCAGTTGTTTAGTGGTACCACGTTCAAGTCATTCACAAATCTCCAAGAAGAATTTGCAATCCCTAGGACCCAATTTTACCAGTACTTACAGCTCAGGCACACGGTAAACAGTGAACTCAGACTATCCTCTCTCTCGACAGTGTCACATCCTCTGCAACTTGATGTGGCAATGGCGAAAGACAGAAAGGGCATGATCTCTAAAATATATGCCAAATTAATTCAAAGATCGCATGATGCCTCCACGTTGCCCTGTAGAAAAGGCTGGGAGAAGGAATTAGGGCCTATTGACGGAGAACAATGGGAACTTTGTCTGACATCTGCACCGTTGGTCTCAGTATCGATGTCACATAGGTTGTCACATCTTCTACTATTACACCGGGCATATAGAACCCCGTCCAGATTGTACAGATGGGGTATCCGTGACTCTCCCTTATGCCCTAAATGCAATAGGGAAACTGGAGACTTGCTTCATATGATGTGGAAATGCCCAAAGTTGTTCAGGTACTGGCATTATGTCCTGACGACTATTTCCCAAGTATTTCAAATACCAGTTCTGCGTGACCCGGTAGTTTGCCTCCTTGGTGCTCTGGAGATACCCTCACTCTCGCCCAATGGACACACTGCAATTCTACGCCTCCTATATTTAGCCAGAAAAGCAATTGCGAGGTTCTGGATAACTCCCAGAGTACCAACGGGGAAAGGATGGGTGGAAATGGTTAACAGTATGCTGATTAGAGAAAAACTCACGTACCAACATAGGAATGTCCAAAAAAAGTTTTTTGCACTATGGCAACCATGGCTGGATACTCCGGGGTTGGCACCAACTCAACTGATTAGGGACAGGCTACTCCAAATGTAAACTATTAAACAGGAACTGTTGACAACAGCTACTACCTTTGGGAAATGTAGGGATGTGATGGTGGAAAAGAGGCATGATGCATACAAACGATTAATGTCTATGCTATACGGAAGTGAAGGGAAGCGGAAGTTGTTTTTCTTTCCTTTTTTTTTTTTTTTTTTCTTTTTTTTTTTTCTTCCTCTAATGTTTATTTTTTTCTTGTTTCGGCAATTCCTTACCATCCGGACGTACATTGAACACCACTTGTGAGTGCTGATCGGTACTCCTTGAACTATTCTGGTTACTACATGGACTTCGGGCTTTAGTGGTACAATCCACAATGGGATATTTGATACAATAGGCTCTGTTTATGTATACAAGTACATAGGTACCGGGTGAAGACTTTCCCTGCCAATGATTGTAGTGATACAGTATACAGATATATGTGGTATTTATCACGAATTTATGCCTTACAGTGATTGTAACCGCCTGAATGTACAAATGTTTTGTTTTTTGTTCAATAAAACCTTTTTCTGATTTAAAAAAACATGCTTCCTGTCCTAGGGTGACCACACCTACTTACTGTAATGGATATATGGAGGCGCAGTGTTGTCTCCCTAGGGCAGGAAGGGTTTTAGGGCTACAGACCACCTTCTCATCTCCATATAAAGAAGGTGATGTTCTGAGGACCACCGAGGGGGACGAGGCAGGACTGATGACAGGCTGGAATTTTAGTGCTGCTCAGGAAATAATGAGCACACTGGATTTCTAAGAAAATCATCGGGAATTTTCTGTACTTTTTTTTTTTTTTTTTTTTTTTTTTAGTATGTTTTAAAAAAAAAAAATAAATAGAATAAAATAAAAACAGAAGAAATGTGCATTTCTGGCATATATATCCAATGAATATGTTTGTTTCTCCTTGAGATACCCTTTGAAGATGTGTCTCTTGTACATGTCCTGAAGGATTTAAAGTATCCAAACCCAAGAGCAAAATGCAACAATGCAGTTTATCAGTCCTGTGGGGGGGGGGGGGGGGGGGTGGTTTAGCCCCCCCCCCCTTTTTTTTTTTTTTTTTTTTTTGGCAGTAGTTTTACAGTATGGAAAATAACCACTGCTTTTTGATGGAAATCCAGCATTCTTGTACAAAATTATCAGCCTCCCTAGCTATCTCATATGAATTAAACAAACGCCTTCTATTTGTGTAACAGCGAAGAGGAGCTATGAAAGTGTTTGTAGTGCAAATAAGCAGAGCAGCCTGCTTCTATGATACATTTTAATACTACGTTTTAGCTTTATAAAAAGTAAAATAATTCCTGACTTTCCCACTAGCCACAAGCATTGTGCCACCTACTACTCACCATAGAGTTGTCCACTCATCTGGACAAAGCATAGTAGTCACTCACATATCGGCCTATTGGTGATATTCTAAGTAGCATTGCTTCTCAGCTAATATGTTTTTGTTTTTCTCTTAC